>JAPDVR010000023.1:13499820-14099820 GCA_026230005.1 Gila orcuttii | reverse complement strand
TCATCCTTGCTGCAAGAGCGACAATATCATTAAATGTGAAATTTAAAATAATTAGTGCTGTCAAATCGATTAATCACATTTAACAAATATGTGTGTGTGTATATATGTGTTTACGTACGTATATACAGTACACACACACACACACACACACACACACACACACACACACACACACACACACACACAGATGGGATTTATAGATTTGACAGTACAACAAATTATTCATTTGAACATAATAAAAAGTTCAGTAAAATTTAGGCATAATTTCAAATCTGAACTACTGTCCCAAGCAAGCAGAAAAAAAATCTTGCCCTGTTGAATCATTATACCTGATTGAGTTTGTTAATTAAATCAAAAATTTACATTCTGTCAAATACTCATTCCAAACCCATTTGACTTTCCTTATTCAGTGAAACACAGGGGAAAGTTCACACTGATCTTTTTTTTCATATGCAGATGTACACATGCTATCTAATATATATCATAACATTCTGCATTCTTCATAATGTTTTCTTTTTGTTCTCCATTGAAGTCAGCCAGTCGTGCTAAAGTTTGGAACCACATAAGTTGGTAAATGATCACAAAATGTTCATTTTTGAGTGAACTAACCCTTTAAATCCAAGTTATTCAGTCCATTCAGAGCTGCTTTGGATAACAGAGAGACTCGAAGCAGAAAATGAGATGTTACTAATTGAAAAAGATGCAGAGCTGAATGCTCTCCAGCTACAGAAAGAAAGATCCATGTGGAAGCCAGGCTTATCGGCACCCAGCCTCCTCACAGCTGCTCGTCTGGGAAAGCATTACTCTCGACTAGCTCAACATACGCTGTTTTCAGAAGTGTGCCAGGGACATCTGGCAAACTTTATCCCTATGAAATCTAAAAATTTAGTATTATGAACCTTGTCAAGAAGAAGTAATATAATATATCTTCTATATGGCCAAAGTGCCAAATATACTTCATCACTTGGAAGCATATAGTTGCTATTCTTTAGCATAGCATGCCAAGTCACAAAGTCAAATAAACAACATCTGACAGGTCTAATGCAAGAATGAATACATCTTCATGCTTTTGTTTGCCAACACAGTTCTGGATTGGTAGATAGACAGCTGCCTTGTGTTGAAAACATGCGCTAATGACTTATCCTCACATAACCACATATCAGTTGTAGTAAATGTAAATGGTGTCTGATTTTAGGAAGGATTTCCACAGTCAGAGACACATTTCACATGTTTGACCCTGGTGAGTTGAGTCGTCTCAGGCTGATTCATCGCTCACCTGGTTGTGTTTGATCTCGTCATTTGAAGTCTCGTACGAGTTCCGGAACAATGTGGATGTTCCACAGGAGGTTTGAACTGCGGGATGAAAGACAGAGTCTGAATGTGCAGAGAATGTTTTAGTGGTTTTTTAAATTAAATAAATCAAGCATTTAACAACTATGAAAAATTCTGGAAATTGTACTTGTTGACAGTGAAACAAATCCAACCTTTTATAAGATGCGCTGGCAGGGATGTAGCAAGGAAATCTGGGATTTTTATTTAAAGTGAGGGATATGATAGGTCGTACACACGGCCTATGGCGTGTTGCCAGCTGTGACTTCAAATTTATCTATCTATCTCATATTTGTTTGACATATTTTGATACACAATACACTCAATTAATAATGGATCTTACATTAGTCCTACTAGAATTATTGTACTCACCTTAATATTTACAGTATATATTAAAATTCTGAATGTAATTATTAATATAAATGTAAATTAATACATATTAATATCATAAATCCATAAAATAACAAATATTCATATATTAACATTACTATACATAAATATCAATATCATTTGCACCAATATAACAATGCACAGACATAAATGGCAATATTTACCTAATTATATATATATATATATATTTGACTCAAAACAAATGACTTGCATAATTGTTGATATTAAGAGTTTTAAATCGATTCATTCATGGATACAAAACCACTGTGATGATTACTATGTTGCTTAATTTTGAATTAAGCTAAATTATTGTAAATATATCATTACTATTCTCTGGTGTAAAACGTACTCGGTTACTAACGTAACCTCGGTTCTCTCTAGAGAGGGAACGAGTACTGCGTAATATCTTACGCTATGGGGAAAACCTCTTTTCCACGAGATATTGAAGCCAAAAATTATCCTTAATTTTGAATTAATGCAAAACGCTGTGCAGCAGCATGCAGACATAGGCAAGACGGCTTGCGTGCCTATTGGCTGCCCTGCGGCAACAGCAGCAGCCTATCGAGAGTGGCCCTGCGTGACACATACCCAATGGGGGCACTTCGCGCCCATTTCGTCACGTCCCGCCAGAAAGGGCGTGGTCCCGCCCTTGTAAATACGGCTCGATTAGGCTGGTATACTGGTTTTCATCGCCGAAGCGAACCAGAGCTGTGTATGCACGGCAAGATACGCAGTACTCGTTCCCTCTCTAGAGAGAACCGAGGTTACGTTAGTAACCGAGTACGTTCTCTTACGAGAGTATCTCTCGTACTGCGTAATATCTTACGCTATGGGGAACACAATGCAAAACGCCGTGCGTACTGGGATCCGACACCAAAGTCCCAAGGGCAGTAGCCCGGGGCTCATATAGTGCATAATCACCATAGACTCACAGAGAGTCGGAGAAGAGAGGCTGCAAGCATCATTCCCCATAAAATAGCATCCTACAGGAGCTAGTTATGTTAACAGTGTTTCACGCAGACAGGGTGAACGTGTTCAGCCTGAACTGGGTAATAGTACGGGTTATTCAACACCCAAGGGGCAGTTTCTATCGCTCAGTGAGCGATGCACAGGCAAACTCAGCATCTGGGCCGCACTGCGGGGCAGATAGCACTGAATTCTAAACCGACAGAAGCTTGGCTTGTAAGGCGGGAACCTCTAGGTTATAAAACCTTATAAATGTAGACGGCGAGGCCCAGCCCGCGGCCGTACAGATATCTTGCAAGGTAACCCCACTATACCACGCCCACGACGAGGCCACGCCTCTTGTGGAGTGCGCTCTGACACCCAAAGGACACTGCAGGCCCTTAGAAGTGTAAGCCAGTGCTATGGCGTCGACTACCCATCTGGATAGGCTCTGTTTTGATGCGGCCAGGCCCTTGGAGCGTCCGCCAAACAAAACAAAGAGCTGCTCGGTCTGTCTGAAGACAGACGAGCGGGACACATAAGCTCTCAGTGCCCTGACAGGGCAAAGGAGACTAGCATCTTTCTCCTCATCATGAACCGAGAGAGCGCACAGGGAAATGACCTGGGCCCTGAACGGTGTGTTGAGGGATTTGGGCACGTACCCGTGCCTTGGTTTGAGTATGACCTTAGAGTCATTAGGCCCAAACTCCATACATGACGCGCTTACCGAAAGCGCTTGTAAGTCCCCTATGCGCTTCACTGAAGCGAGAGCCAAAAGGAACACCGTTTTGAAAGACAGATGCTTCATGTCTGACAAATGGAGTGGCTCGAACGGGGCACCTTTCATGGCTTCCAAAACCGTAGAAAGGTCCCACACCGGGACTGAAGGAGGTCTGGGAGGGTTCAGCCTCCGAGCTCCCTTGAGGAATCGCACGACTAGGTCGTTCTTCCCCAGTGACTGGCCAGACACAGGTTTTATAAACGCTGCTATGGCCGCCACGTACACTTTGAGCGTGGATGGGGACCTGCCCTTATCCAGCAGCTCTTGAAGGAAGGAGAGTACTTCCGTGACCCCGCAGTCTACAGGTGAAAAGCGCTGAGCTTGACACCAAGCAGAGAACACAGACCATTTCGAGGAATAGAGCCGTCTAGTAGACAGGGCCCTTGCCTGCGTGATCGTGTTTAGCACTCCCTCCGGGAGGCTAGCGGGTACCCGTTGATGGCCCATGCATGTAGGGACCATAGTTCCGGGCGAGGATGCCAAATCGAGCCCTCGGCCTGAGAGAGGAGGTCTTTCCTCAACGGTACTGGCCACGGGGCAGTGCTGGTCAGCCGCATCAGGACTGGGAACCAAGTCTGGTTTGTCCAGAGCGGAGCCACAAGCAGCACTGGGCATCCATTTTCCCTGATTCGTTCCAGCACTTGAGGCAGGAGCGAGACGGGGGGAAAAGCATAGAGGGGACAGCGGGGCCAGACGTGGGCCAGCGCGTCCTTGCTCTTGGAGAAGTATTTCGGACAGTGAGCGTTCTCGTGGGACGCGAACAGGTCCATTTGCGCTCTGCCGAATGTCTCCCACAGCAGTTGGATCGTCTGCGGGTGCAGCGACCATTCCCCTGCTGGGACATTGTTTCTGGACAGTCTGTCTGGTCCCAGATTCAGGTGACCAGGCACGTGCGCCGCTCTCAGTGAAAGCAGGTTGTGCTGAGCCCAGACCAGGAGGCGTTCCGTTAGCCTGTAAAGGTTTCGGGACTTGGTGCCGCCCTGGCGATTTATGTATGCCACCACTGACATGTTGTCCGACCGGACCAAGACGTGGTGGCCCATTATCTGGGGACAGAAGCGCCGTAGCGCGTTGTCGACTGCCATCATTTCCAGACAGTTTATGTGTAGGAGCTTTTCCTGTTCTGACCACTGGCCAAAGAACGGTCTGCCCTCGAGCAGCGCTCCCCATCCCGAGGTGGAGGCGTCCGTGGACACCACCTTCACACTCGAGGGAGTCCCCAGACTCACACCTGACTGATACCAGTCGGTTATCTTCCAAGGTTCCAGAGCTGAAACGCATTTCAGATCGACCCGGAGGCGAAACCGACCAGCGGTCCATGCCCTGGGAGGAACTCGCGCTTTCAGCCACAGCTGCAGTGGGCGCATGCGAAGCAGACCCAGCTGGAGCACTGAAGCTGCTGAGGCCATGAGGCCCAGCATTTTCTGAAACCTTTTGAGCTGGACAACCGAGCCGCGGCGGAAGGATTTCGCGGCGCTCTGAATGTCCCGTTCGCGCTCTGGCGTCAGACGCGCTGTCATGGATAGCGAGTCCAGCACTGTTCCCAGAAAAGAAATTTTCTGGCTGGGAAACAGCGAGCTCTTCGCCCAATTGACTGTGAGACCCAGATTCTCGAGATGCTCGAGTAATGTGGCCCTGTGTTCTATGAGCTCTGATCGTGATCGAGCTAGAATCAGCCAATCGTCCAAGTAGTTCAAAATTCGCATGCCCTGGAGTCTCAGGGGTGCGAGAGCCGCGTCCATGCACTTCGTAAATGTACGGGGTGCCAGGGACAGGCCGAACGGCAGGACTTTGTATTGGTATGCCTGGCCCTCGAAGGCGAATCTCAAGAATTGCCTGTGACGTGACGCTATTTGTATTTGAAAATAGGCGTCTTTCAGATCTATTGACATAAACCAGTCTTCCCGGCGAACTTGCGCGAGGATTTTCCTGGTTGTAATCATTCTGAAGTGGCGCTTCGCGAGCGCTCTGTTCAGCTGTCGCAGATCTAGAATGGGTCTGAGACCCCCGTCTTTTTTGGGTACCAGAAAATACCTGCTGTATAAACCCCCTTCGCTCTGAGCCTGAGATAAAGGTTCTATCGCCCCTTTGCTCAGTAGTTTCGCTATCTCGGCTCGAAGTAGATGAGATACTTCGTTTTTTACCGTCGTTTCGACTCGCGCCGCACAACGGCGGGGGCGTCGAGCGAACTGCAGCGAATAGCCTCTTTTTATAGTGTTCAGCACCCATTCTGATACCCCGGGAAGCTTTGCCCACGCATGTGCGTGAATAGCTAGAGGTAGAATGAAATCTGGGCTCTGGCCGCGGCATAGCGGCGGCCGGAGAGCTCCGGTGTGCTGAGAAACAAACACTGTGTTTGCAATGCGCGAGGCGGGGGGTGCGCTGATCACAGCGGGCAGCCCGACCGCGCTCGGCTTCTCTCTGACAGATTGTGGAGAGAAGGCGAGCGGGACGAACCCCGTGGGCTTCGGCATGTCTGTGAGGGAATGTGGGCGCGGGATAGCGGGCACACTCACTGCACTGAGAACACTGTCGGCTCGCGCCGACTGAAAATGTGTTGGTTTCGTTTTTACAGAAACCGTGGGACATGCTTCGTGTAGTGTTTGTGGGCACTGTGTCGTGGGCACGTACACTACATTCATTGCACAATCGACATGAGTCGATTTTATTCGTTCTAGCCCTGTATTGTGGTGGGCTGTGTCTGCGTGTGGGAATGGGCACTGAGACGTGGGCATTCTTACAACACTCATAACACCATCGGCCGTGGCCGGAACACCAGAAAATACACTCTTTTGGGATTTATCTGGGTCGCCGTAAAAATGGCATTTGTGTGCAGGCAAGCGGGCTGTGGTGCCGGCTTGTTTACTGCGAAATACACTGGAACAGTCACATCGTTTGGAACTGAACGAGCGAGAAGTTTCGGTGGAGTCTGGCCGCGGCGAGACTTAAACACCGTGGGTTTTAGCTGACTGTATGTGTGTTGGTTTCGTTTTACAGAAAACGTGGCACATGCAGTGTGTAGTGTTTGTGGGCACTGGGTTGTGGGCACATTCACTACATTTAATGCACAATGACATGAGTCAATCTCATTTGTGCGTGCCCTGCACTGTGGCGGGCTGTGTTTGTGTGTAGAAATGAACACTGGGCTGTGGGCATTTTTATTACACTCATAACACCATCGGCTTTGGCCGGAATACCAGAAAATACACTGCTTATATGATTTTTCTGCGTCGCCGTGGAAACGGCATTTTTGTGCAGGCAAGCGGGCCATGGTACCGGCTTGTTTACTGCAAAATACACTGGAACGGTCACATTTTCTTGGAACTGAACGAGCGAAAAGTTTCGGTGCAAGTCTGGCCGCAGCGAGACTAAATTTTTATCTGCTGCGAGACCTGGGATCGAACACGGGTCTCCCGTGCGAAGGGCTTTGGGTTTCGCCACTGAGCCACAGGGGGAAATGACAAAAGCTTAAAACAGCTCGAGCAGATAAGAGAGCGTCATCACAGTTTGTGTGTGTTGGCGTTTGTTTGCAGGCGTGCGTGTTATACAACAGGCTCATTGCTGCAATATTGACATTTTCAGCCGCTCAAACTAAGAGGAGCTGAGAAATGTTTGAGAAATGGAGATTGGTCCGACCTCGGCGGGACTAAAAACACACTCTTTCCTCATTTCGCCGGTGACGCATGCCCACGGGGGGCGGGGGTGGGGTAGCTTTCTTATAACGTAAAGAAAGCTAGCCGCGGTTTTGAAGCTGGCCTTCTCTACAGATGCAGCTATCTCGTCGTCATAATGGCGGAAGCGGCGGCGCGCGGCGGCCGTTGTCCGTCAGCGAGCGACTCGAGTGAAGCTGGTGAAGCTGGCGGGCGAACCGGCGAGCTATCACGGGCTGGAGAAGGCTCGGGGCTGTTTCGTCGACCTCAATGGCGGAAGCGGCGGCAGACGGCGGCCGCTGTCTGTCGGTGAGGGACTCGAGCGATGCCGGCGAAGCTGGCGGGCGAACCGGCGAGCTTTGGCGGGCAGGAGAAGGCTCGAGGCCGCGCTGGGCACGGCGCTTTTTACGGCGCGGCGCTACAGCGGGTTGAAGTGCAGGCTCTGAGAATGATGCCAGGCGAGTCCTCAGAGTCACCATAGGCAATAGCTCACAGTGAGGGCATCCGCCGTCGACGAGAGCGAGAGCCGCGTGATCCTCACCCAGGCAGGAAACGCAGAATGGCGATCCTCTTCACTGAGTGTGGCTCGGCACGAGCCGCAGGATCTATGCATCTTGAAAAAGACGCAGCTCTTTTAGGAGAGAGAGAGACAGTGAAAAAATGTGTGTCGCAGCGGCGAACACACACACACACTTGCAATAAAAGGATATGACGCCGGAAAGCGTAGCAGGTACGGCGGCTAAAGGCGGCGATGCCAGCGACTTCAGACTCAAAGGCTCGTCCCGCTGTGTGCTTATCTCAGACGGCGCGGCTTCTCACTCCGGATCCAGCGATGCGTGATGCTTCGCTGAAGAGATGAAAATCAGTATACCAGCCTAATCGAGCCGTATTTACAAGGGCGGGACCACGCCCTTTCTGGCGGGACGTGACGAAATGGGCGCGAAGTGCCCCCATTGGGTATGTGTCACGCAGGGCCACTCTCGATAGGCTGCTGCTGTTGCCGCAGGGCAGCCAATAGGCACGCAAGCCGTCTTGCCTATGTCTGCATGCTGCTGCACAGCGTTTTGCATTAATTCAAAATTAAGGATAATTTTTGGCTTCAATATCTCGTGGAAAAGAGGTTTTCCCCATAGCGTAAGATATTACGCAGTACGAGAGATACTCTCGTAAGAGAACTTCACATTCTGCAGCAGTAGTTGAATTTTCAGCATAGATGCCTTCATTTCACATAAAAAGCTCAGAAAACAAAGTGGAACCTTCAGTTCTGTAAGTGTCTATATAGTTTACTTGCCGTTAAGAGCTTCAAACTCTGTCTCTCTTCCTCCTCTTAAAGTTAGACCCACCTGCCATTGTGTCTTTTCTGGAGGTGTGCTCTGCTTTGTTTCCATGGTAACCGGCGTTGGGTGCAGTGGAGTCGTAGTCGCTCTTCCTGTCCTTGAGGCTGATCATCTCTCTGGGTGAGGCGGGGGCGCTGGCTGCAATCCAAATAATCACACAAACCCTTCTTACTGAGCATCTGGGGACACACTGGCCTGATTTCACACTTTGTAGCTTTCTCTCTCTTTTAGCTGTTTTTGTTCTGTTTGCCTATTCTCATTTTGGTGTAACCAACTTGAACTTTTCAGTTCTCTGCTCCCCCCGCCCCCGCCCCCGCCCCCACCCTCAGTTTCTGTTTATTTTGTCCAAATTATTTTGTCTCTCTCTGTTTCTTACTGACTTTGTTCACCGTTTCCTGCCTGTACGAGTCTGGACATGCAGAGATGTGCATCATTATTCATCATTAGTGCTGTTTAGCATGACAGCATGAAGGACGTTTCCAACAGGTCTTCAACAGCCAGCTCCAATCTACCCCGCTTTCTAAAGCCACGTGAAACAATAAATCACACAAAACACACTATATTCGTCCTTGAAATGCCATTCTCTGGAAAAAAAAAAAAGTCAAGGCACAACAGAAAATTGAGAAGATACAATTTTGAGTGGTTATAAGAACGCTGCTATATGGTTGGGTGGCCCCGCTCCTCATTGGCTGTGATTGTGTCACATCGCATTGTGTGGACTGACAAATAGCTCATCTCTGGAAACGCCACAGACTTTGAAAATGCTAGTAATGTGCACAAAGTTAATTAAAATACATCACAACTATACATCGCCTCCATTTCTTCAGACAGAATTATTATAAAGGCAGAATTCTTGTTTGGTAACACTTTAGTTTATAGGGTCCAATTCTCACTATTAACTATGACTTTTGCCTCAGTAAACTCTTAATTACTGCTTATTAATAGTTAGTAAGGTAATGGTTATTGGATAGGATTAAGGGATGTAGAATATGGTCATGCAGATTAAGCCATTAATATGTGCTTTATAAGTACTAATAAACAGCCAATATCCTAGTCAAATGCATGATATTAAGCAACTAGTTAATAGAACCCTAAACTAAAGTGTTACCTCTTGTTTTATCAAACTGTATCACTTGAAGTATATTCAGGCCGTTCAGAACATCTGTATGAAGGTCACAGAGATCGGGAATGACTCTTCCCTCTGTGCCTAAAAATCCCTTCCAGTCTCAATGCTCTAACCGGATCAGCGCCACTCCCCCAGCCTGGTCTGATAGAGCCTGGATCCCGGGCAGCGGCACTATCTCCAAAGCACACAGCTACCCGAGGGCTCATGGGCACGGAAGACCTCTTTGGACAGCACAGAGGTATTTAGACACACACACACACACACACACACACACACACACACACACACACACACACACACACACACACACACAAACACACAAACACACAAACACACAAACACACAAACACACACACACACACACACACACACACACACACACACACACACAAAGATCAGTCCTGACCACAACACATAAACCGGCTCATATACACACGCTCTTTTACAAACAGACTCCAGTTTTCACCAATAAAACACATAATAGCTTTAAGCACCACTCTACCCACAATGGCCAAGAGAAAGATTAGTATGCTAATTATTTCAAACCCATAATCAGATTATATCTGCAAGTGATTTAGCCTCCTCTAAACTGCCTTGATATGACTCCTAATCTAATCATTGCTCCTCAACAATGCATCATTTTGCAAAAATATGCACATTGCTGATTATCAGTCTTAAATATCGAGAAGCTCCGGCTGTTGAGTCAACAAGCGTGGAAACTCTCAAAGCCTCCGGTCATGTTTCCATAAACCTCACGAATATGGATTCTGAGAAACAAGCAACACAGTTTTGCAGGAAATCAGTACTGATGCATTTAACTCAATGTGCAGTTCGTGCTGATTTGATTTTCTTCAGGTAAAGCTTTGACTTTACAGAACAGTTGATGACCTTAATGGTAGAAAATGAAAACAATATGTTTCGAAGGACATGCAAGAAAAACTGATATCGTGAAGAGATGTGCTCCACAGCAGATTCTAGTGATTTCTGCTGGTGAAAGGGCTTTTGTGTCTGAGCTCCACAGGCATCAAGAGCGGAACATTATTGCTATTGCTACACTTATATCACGTATATCTACTTGCCTACAGCACTAAAAACACTAGATTCTGTGAGAAATATGTCTTGATATACCATCTAATATGCACAACAGTTTGCAAAATCAACCATCATTGTCAATGAATCCCACTCAGATGGAAGTGAATTCCTTTTAAATCGTGCAATTTTTTGTTGTAACTGACCTCAACAATTTGTTGAATGTAAGTTAACTTGACCAACCATGTCATATAAGGTACAAAAGGACAAAGGAAAGCAACAATTCGCCTGTATGTCTATGAAACTCAGATGTGAAGGCCAACCTTGCCCTTGTTTCTCAGAAATGTAACATGAGCGGCAAACACTCAAGAAACTTAGCAACATCATATATTGTATTTTATTGCATATATTGTGCAGATTGATTGCTGGCACCTGTGGTCCATTAAAGATACAATTAGTATTTGATATTTCCACTTAAACACCAGGAATGGACTTAGTTGTACTCTAATAATATTAACAAAGAACTCTTGAGTTCTGCCCTCAATGTGTAATACAGTAATAGCTGGCAACGCTACATTGTGGTTGCTGTGTTCTTAGGGTCTGGCATCCCATAAAAGTATTTTTGAAGGCCTTGTCTGGTGGCATTGGAAGCATCATCTCCTTGCTGTATGATTAAATTATAAAAGTGAGCAAAAACATGTCAACTGCATTAAAGTTCATGCCAAACTCCTTGATGTGGCTGCAGTGACCAGGCAGAGCTCCAACTTCACTGAGCAACAGCCTCAGTCACACAGTGATCTGTGTATTTTAATGTGAGGTCAGTTGATATTAGTAACACTCCTTTCTGTCTATCATTCTTAAATGAAAATTAATACACTAAGGAATAAAGTAAAAAGGATAGCAACATGTTTTTTTAGTTAGTAGTCTACATAAAAATATTCACACACGCACCAAGCACAAAACCATAATCTACTCTGAAAACTGTGTGATGAATGCTTTCATGATGCAAATTCAAAGATTAGCGCTTTCAGTGTATTCCTTGATTGTAATGGGAGCGATTCACTTTTTGATGTCACAACGCTCTGCTTGTGTCTGGCATAACTATACGTTTACGGTTGCCAAGCAACGTTGCAACTTGCTGCATTAATACAGAATTAGACAGTGAAGTTTCCACAGCTAATTTTACAACAGCAGTGTTATTTTTTTATTTTTACATAAAATGAAGCTGTTTCTGCACTTGAGCTAGACTTGTTATGAATAAACGTATGTGTTGGTTTGCATCCAAGTTCCAATAAAAAAGACAATAATAAAGAAACAACCTTTCATTTGTAAAGTGAATTATTTACGGAATTATTAAAAATAGGAACTACTACCTGATAATATAAAATAAAAGACATTTTTGGGTTGAAGCTTGAGTAGCCCTAAGCAATGCCATATTAACAATATGCAAATCTTGACTTAATACTACGGTGCTTAATAACTGCACAAAATCATATTCATAAAATACATTTAATATATAAAAAATATCCAAAATATCCAAAAAGATTGTTTCAAATATTCAGATTTTTCTAAATATTGCCACTTTTTATTGAAAGGACAACAGATAGAATGTGCTGAGAAGGAGGGTGATCAAATGGCCTTTAATTTGAACTAAAACATGCATTAAACTCGCCTGTTATGCTGGTTTGTTCAATTTATTATTATCTTTTTTTTATTTTTATCAGAGCTCAGCACAATAGAAAGGCTGCCTAAAAAGCTCGTTTAGAAATGTCGCCAGAACTGGTAATAATGAATTTACACATAAATATTATTTTCCCCACAGTGAATGCATGTCTCTAATGCTACAACAAAATGGCATGGTCATGGTATTGGAAATAATTGCAGTGTTTGCCATTTTTGCTGTATTATTTTGGCTCTTCACATGTACTGTATCTCAGGAAATGTTAATTGAGTAGCACACACGTCACATTCTGATGCTGTGAGCTAAAAAGCACAGCAACTCTCCAGTACGCCTACAAAATCTTTCCCACTCTCTCTCCAGCCTTCCTTCTCTCTGTCTAAACTCTGTGTGCTTTGATCTCTTGCAAGAATCTACCGTTCACCATTTTTATGACACACGCTGGAGCTCAAACCATAGAGGAAAAGCCCGCAGACAACAAAACAGTATGAAACCAGCTGCAAGCCAGTGCATGACTGGATACATCAGAGATTCAACAGAGAAAAACAAGCACAAAACAAATCAATTTATTTTAAAAAGCTGCAGAGAGCATGTTGCAATCATGCGAGCACTGCTCTACGTCGAATTTCATATAGCGCTAGTCAACTGAATCCACAGTGTCACGGCAAAATAAATCACATTTTACATTAAATGTGAGCTTGTAGTCTGAATTGCATGCTAAGACAACACACCTTTGTCTGCATGTAAAAACACACAAACAACGTGTTTAGATGAATCCGTTTAATGAAAGAATAACTCTTATGACCTGGATCTTTTCATGAATCACTCAAAAAGATTCTGAAAATCAGCCTAAAGGATCCTTCACTGCATGAACTCACTGAATCCATATATTTATATCTGATTTACTGAACCCCAAATATTTACTTTCTGCCATGTTAAAATCCAATCAATAACTATTGAGTAGTTAAGGTTTGTCAAACTCAATTAATATCATTACTGGCTGGTTCTGCTTTTTGGTATATATATATATATATGTGTGTGTGTGTGTGTGTATATGTATACATGAAATCACGCTGTTCTTGTGAAATTAATGATTATATTTGTGGAACATAAAAGATATTTTGATATTTTGACTGTTGCGGTCTATAAATATATTGAAAATACCAATTGAGATGCAGCTTCTGAAAAAAAAAAATGGCCATTGTAGCATAAAAGTTTGTGTAATAAATTCAATGTTTAATCAAATACAATTTTTCTTTCTAAAGTTACTTTTTGTAATCTCTATTTGATGCTTTTATCATTTAACACAATAATGACTTTAAATTAATGTTTAATGTGCAATTAAATTGCAATTAATTAGATTAATTAATCGGCACATCATGTAATTACTTAGATTATATATATATATATATATATATAAAATAAAATATAATATAATAATACTTTTTTAAATATTTATAATTATTTAACATTTATATTTAATAATAAAAAAAAAACGTTAAAACTGCAGGATAACACAAACTATATAATCATAAGCCATAGAACGGCCTGAGAAGGAATTCAATACAACGTTTAACGCAACACTTACATTTTTCATTGAGAAAGAAAGAACTTCATTTCATCACTCTGTTCACCTTCCAGCCATTTAAAGACCCATTAGTCCTAAAAATCCTGAAATACTGCTCTACTTCCGCCGCCAACGGCCCTCTCAAAGGCTGAATCTAGGAAAAGTACTTTTCTGCTTCAGCGAGATGCTAAGTCCACCGTAAAAAGTATTAGAGCCACAGCCAGCCGGCCATGAATCCACTAACCCCACTAGTAGAATGGATCATTAACCTTGAGTCCCAGGATGCACTGAAAAATCCCCATCAGTTTAATAGGATTCTATCAGGGTTAGAGAGAGAATCAAGCTACTATTTGTAATTGTTTTAAATCCATAAAGATCTGGAGTTGTTAAATCAGACTTCAGGACCACCAACATCGTGACTCAATGTTTCAGCACTTTCGATCAAAATGTATACGTTGTCTTTGTTAAGACAGAAAAAAAAGAACATGTGAAGGAAGAGATTTGTGTACTCACCTGATCGATTGTTAGGTGAGGTCCGGACCGGAGAGACTGACGGAGTGCGTGAGGATGAGTACGGTCTCTGTCTATCTCTCTCTATTGTTGAGGCAGATCCAACAAAGTGATACTGCGAGTAGCCATCCTAGAAAATAAATACAGCGAAAGAGAAAAATCTACAATAATGCACAAAACAACATGCTTTCTTTCAGGATCTATGTACGCTACATTAGCCCACTGTTATTCTGTCAGTTTAGTTTAAGGCCTCCTAGTGTGGAATCATTACAAATATCAATGACCAGATGAAGGTTCAGAAATCAATGGACGGATGATCTGGAGTCAGTGGTAGTGGAGAAAGCTGTTTGATGTGTGACTGAAGCAACCTGAAAGGCTGATGGAGGAGATCAAATAAAACCATTGGCCACCGGCTCGATCACACGTCAACTGCTGAAGTTGTGCAGATATATTGTGCATTCCTAGTTTTAAAATATGACTGTACTCTTTAAGATTGGACTAAGTGGCTGTATAAGATATTATGAGCATGCATGAGATTATAAGTTTGCCCTCACTGAATAAAAGATCAAATGATTCATACAGCTGATTCGTGTGGGCATTTATGTAAATGCAGAGCAGACAGCAAGAATAAAAGTAAAGCTAAACAATGAGGAAACAAATTAATTCTATTACAAAACTCAAAAGTCTCACCAGGTCTCAGAATGGGTCAATGAACAAGTTTTGCAAGCTAAATATCAGGCTACGAGGAAACGAGGAGAATGTCTGAAAACTGCAGTCCACTGAACAAGTTTTTTTTTAACATGGACACAGAACACTACCCTTGACATACCATTTGCCCCTCCATGACATTCCTTTTGTTGGAAAGGTGAGGTATAGATCAAAGGGCCTGTCCCTCCGACTCTGTGCAGTTCAAAGCTGCCCCACTTTCCCAACACGACTGAAACTCTGGCAGAAGGAGCCACCGCTCTCCAACTAATGTGCCTGCTGCAAATAATGACACTGGACAGGTATTTGAAGGCTCCAAGGGGCGTGAAGAGAGGAACGGAATGGGGGAAAAATGGCACTTGTTGCCTGTCGACTAAAGACCTCTCCAGTCGGGGACTTTGTCATTTTCTTTTACTCACACTGTTGTAAGTATTACTTGAAATTTCAGGTTCCCACAAAAGAAAGAAATGAGAACTTTTACCTTTATTCTTTATGATGATGGGTGGTTGGGGTGGTTGTGCAATAAAAAATACCTATAGGGATGGTTCTGTCAGGACTACGATCGTCAAATTAGCATTGACAATGATTGACAATTAGCATACAGTTTGGATTGGCGGTATAGTTCTCTTTTGGGCAAGAATTCCCAGCACATCCATGCAGCCTAGCATGGATAAGAGCAGGGAGAGAAGCAATAACCAAATTGTATTGCAGATATCATTGTAAATATTTTAATGTACAACATCATTCGAGAAATTAGTTTGATTCAAAGAGAAATCAGAATGCCAAATCCTGACTGGAAGAGAGGAGGAGCTGGGGATGGAGGAGGGTAATTAGCTCCTGAGCTAATACTGAAGGAGCTTATATATGGGTGCTGTGACAGGCGTCGTATTTCTATAGGTAGACGTGGATCCGCTGAGAGTCAGCTTATGCGAGCTTGACTAACGTGACCTGCCAGAACTAACTAAGCTTGATATACTTCCTTTGAAGACGTTCCCACCATTTGAAAACAATACATTCAAGCAAGACTGAGTTTCAATGTGATTTAAGAATCTTATTGCATTCATTACGTCCCATAACTCCTTTCTTTCTTCTTTATCAGGTCTGAGAGAATAATGTGCATTGGATTGATGGATTTTTACGCTAAGGCAACTGATTTCAAAGTGTAAAAAAGGTTGAGCAGTAAATTCACTTGGATAAACACACGTCTTATAGACCCGAAAATCTCAGTTAATTCTGTTTATTCCAGTTGAATGCATAAAGCATCATTACAGGACTGATTCTGACTCAGAACAGGACTGAAAAGACCAACCAGACCATGCAAAGATGAGGCATTTATTGCAACCTGCCTACCCATGATTACTCAATAATGCTGCTTAAGAGTCAGGCAGAAAAAAAAAACCTTATGGTGTGGAAGTGTGCACTGAAGCAAGCCAATGGCAAGCGCTCATTATTATACTCCCAGAGGCGGATGGAGCCAGGAGCGTTGCTCTTGCTGCGTTGGCTCCCTTGGGTCGCTGAGGCAATTGACTACCCTGATACATCCTCATGGAGAGCGTTGGGGAAGGATGACTGTGGAATTGCATCTCAAGAGGCTGCCAGGCTGAATGTAACACCTCTCAGCACAACATGAGTGAGGCTTCAGGCTCAAGATCAATGGCATAAGCAACTTCTCTCAGGCTAAAACTTCACTTCATCTTAGTCCAGCTCTACGTCATTCTGAGTAAATCAAGCCAAGTGCTCCTGGGCTTTCTCACAAACACACACACCTTATTAGTAGATGGAGCTGGAACCATCAGCACTTTTTCACAATTTAAGTCTTTATATGGATTAAATGCATTTTATTATGCAAAATTATACATATGCATTATTGGCCAAAAAAGTTGGGACTGTAATTTTCAAAAGTAAAAAAAAATAATAATTTACTGTACATCTGATTTTTCCCCAAGCATAAATGCAATGAACAAACAAAATCTTTTTTTGAAACATAAATCATTCAAGTAAGCATATTTTATATTCTTTTACATTAAATTGAAACAATTAATTTAGTGCTAAGTATATAAAATATATAGTACTTCTCCACAAATAAAAAAAAAATATCAACAAAAGTAATAAAAAATATAAAACAATGGGTAACACTTTACAATAAGGTTATTAGTTAACATGAACTAATAATGAACTGCACTTCTACAGCATTTATTACTCTTTGTAAATGTTAATTTCAACATTAACAAATACATTATTAAAATCAAAAGTTGTATTTGTTAACATTAGTTAATGCACTGTGAACTACCATGAACAAACAATGAACAGTTGGATTTTTTTTAACTAACGTTAACAAATATGAACAAATACAGTAACAAATGTATTGCTCTTGGTTAGTGCATGTTAGTTAATACATTAACTAATGTTAACAAATGAAACCTTATTGTAAAGTGTTAACAAAAAGTATAAAAATTATACTTATAAAACAAGAAACCAAATGAAAATAAAGCATACTGGACATACAGAACTTAATACATTATTAAACACAGAGTATATTATTAAAGACTGTTTAACTACATAACACAATTTCCTCCCATACTGGCTAGAAGCTTCCTGGGCACAAGGCCATTGTTCACAGCCTTGGGAGGTGTCTGGCTTCCCAAACCTCTTGTTTTCGCTTCTCTTGTGTTCCCTCTTCTCTCTCAGCATCATGCGTCACACCACCCCAAAACACGAAGAATCGCGCCTCAGGTGGCCCGACTCATCCAAATTGACACCTTTCATTTCAACGGAAGGGGAGAAAGACACATCCACGTGGAACAACTGTCATTATGCACTCATGAGATGAGAGACTGGGCTCTGCAAATGTTAATAATAGCAATCTCTTTCTTGCTGCCCTTTGCTTAATACCATCCCCGGTGACATTTACAGGGCTCAGCTGGGTTGGCGGGAACAGGTTAGGTTGCGGGAGGTTTTAAAAATCTTTGCAAACCCAGCCTGAAAGGGTGCGAGAGGGCTCCATCCCTCCAAAATCAATCCGAGAACTGTATATAATAAGCAATTCTGTAGATTTAAGGACTTCAGCCTCTCTGATGATGCACTTATAGCTCCGGTTGTCCTCCTTGACCTCATCCCTTTATATGAGTCAGCTAAAGCAGCCGTTCAATAACCTGCCTCAAGGCGGCATGCCAACACAACGCTGCTGAACCTGTGAGTGCTGTGGTCTTTTGTTCGATATTATTTATAGATGTTTAGTCAGTTAGCACAATGGGAATCAGCGTTCTAATTACTCTCTTTCATGATAATATACGCATGCTACCTTTTCGTCAAACCCTCTAAATATTTTAAAAAAGACAGAGAGGGTAATTAATAGTATGTGCACATGAAATTAGAGCTCTTAATTCGACATTGGTTTCGGTGGCGGTGAGCTCAGCAGGGTAAACTCGCAAACATCCATAATTACATATTACAGACATTTTCAAACAGGCATTGTGAATTAGCCCAGCGCTGAGCTCTCTTTTCCGACGCGGTTCGGGGAAGGGACGCCTCTATTCCTGCAGACACACTTCTAAACTCATCTCGGTGGTGCCGGCAGTCAGCTCGTGGCCTTTTACTCCTCTCTAAAGGTCAGCGTGGCAGCCATCGCCGTCTCCGTGGGCTGTAATTCTTCAGCACCTACTCTTTAGAGAAGAGTTGGCAAAACGACACATTACAGAGCTCAGTCTGGGACATTCCTCACCTCTCAGCATCGTATCTGTCAGGACGGAGATTGCTTAGTGAAGGGGAACAGTGTGTTCTCGCAGCCTAGAGGCTTCTAGTGGTTGTTAGGGGGCCAAAATGTGCGTCCTCATGCTCTTTCTACTAGTTAATTTTGGGAGAATTTTAGTTTGGTTTGACCTCGTTAATGTGCTGTTCGTTCAAACCCAAGCAAACTAGCTACATGTTAATAGGTTAATTCCAATTGCCCTTAATTTAAATTTCACGAGCACATTGTCTATTTACTGGCCTCAAAGGTGCAGGTTTTACAAATGGAAACTACATAGTATACTATATCGCACTGTATATACAATATAGTACTATACCTACACTACCAGTTAGATTTTTTTAAATAAATAAATAAATTATCTAAATAAATTCTCCAAATAAATAAATAAATTCCCAAAAGTTAGCTAAAAAAGATTTGGTTTTGTATTTAAATAATAAGACTGTTTGATTAGTCTGTTGTTAATTAAAAAATATTTTAACATTCATACAAGGTCTCTTCACGTTAATCTATTTGCGATTCTATTCAGACCGTACAATACGTTGTAAATGCAGTCAGCGCTAGCCAAGGCCAAAGTTTGCCTCAATAATCTGTGAGAGACACGTCTGAATGGATACACACAATAGTAAGTGCAACAAGCGCTTATTGAATGGAAATATCTCTTCAGCCTGGCCGTTACTGCTCAATAGAGCATTCTTTGGTAGTCACTGCGGATTAATGTTTGCAGATGGCTACGAGGTGTCGTGCTGAATAAACAGTGGGTTGCACATCTTTGTCTAGAGGAGGGATACAAAAAAAACGCATCTCCAGTTTTTTTTTCATTCCAAACTATTTTCTCAAAAAGTTCAAACACAATCGTTTGGGTGTGGGAGATCAGTTAGCATGCTAAATGAATTCCTCAGATTGGGATGGATGAAGTGGGACACAGATGTCATGAGTGAAGCAGGTGTCCTACCTTCTTATAAAGGCTCCGGAGATCTCTGTACTGCCACATGCTACTGAGAACCTGAGATGCTGCCTTTACCACTTTAGGTGAGTGTCTGAGAGAGAGAGAGAGAGAGAGAGAGAGAGAGAGAGAGAGAGAGAGAGAGAGAGAGAGAGAGAGAGAGAGAGAGAGAGAGAGAGAGAGAGAGAGAGAGAGAGAGAGAGAGAGAGAGAGAGAGAGAGAGAGAGAGAGAGAGAGAGAGAGATATATATATATAGAGAGAGAGAGAGAGAGAGAGACAGAGAGAGAGAGAGAGATTTTGTTTATCATTATTGTTGTCAGCATCCAGATGATAGCAGACATACTTTGAAAATAAAGCCATTTGATAAAACTTTGAGAGCATGTTACCAGAAGATTGATTCAATTAGTTATTTCATTATTTATTGAACCCTTCAAATTTATTAAAATAAACATTATTAAACAATATATAACAATGCAAAAAAAATCTATTTATTTAAAATACATTTTTATAAAAAAATAATACATGCAATTAAAAATGGTCTTGGGTTTAGACACTCTCCTACTTACTAATACACTACTGTTCAATAATTTGGGTTCAGTAAGTTCAAGGACATTTATTTAATTTTTCTTTTTACTTCTATTCATTAAAGAATCTGAAAAAAGACATCCTGAAAAAATTCTACAAAAATATTTTCACAGCCCAAATGTTTACAACATTGGTAATAATGAGAAATGTTTCTTGAGCAGCAAATGATTTCTGAAGGATCATGTGACACTGAAGATTGGAGTAATGATGCTGAAAATTCAGCTTTACCATCAGAGGAATAACTCATATTTTAAAATATATTAAAACAGAAAACTGTTATTTTACATTGTAATAATATTTCACAATATTATTGTATTTTTGACAAAATAAATGCAGTCTTGGTGAAGCATAAGAGACTTCTTTCAAAAACATAAAAAGTCTAACCCAAATCTCTAATATATCTAGATGAGCATAACAGAGATACATTTAAAACATCACATTTTCCAGCAAATTTAATGTAAAAATTTTACAAAATATCCAAACTCTCACAAGATCAAAATGCCAATACCAAAACATACCAACAACACAAGAAAATTAAAATCCAATCCTAGGACATGGTTGCGGAGATGAATATGTTTCCTCTGTTTTCTGTGCAAACATCTCACACGGACAGCAGCTTTTGTTATGATTAACAATGCACCACAAACAAAAGAAACAATCTCTTGGTTCTCAAAAATGACACAAATTGTTTGACTTCAGCCGATTTGATAGAACAGCTGTGTCTTTTGTCTTTCGCCGAGCCGAGCCAACCCATTTCAGCTCAAAGGAAACAATGGAACAATTTACAATTGCCACTTGAAACGAAGTTAGAAGAAGATCTTTGACGTTCTTGAGTGAACACGACTTTAATAGAGGAAATGAATGCCGCTCATCCTTCATAATTTCTTCCCATAAATGACAAAATGCATTCTCAGAGGTGGAGCTGTACGTTTGATTTGTCCCTCCCCTCATCTTTCAATATGGATTTTAACACTCTGAAATCTTCAGTTGAGTCAGGCCCTTTCTTAAATGAAACCCCTCATTTCGTTGATGTAATGCCATAAAGACTGTCGGGTTCGCTGTGAAATCTGCATCGGTGCAGGTTTCAGAGAAGGAAACTACATAGTTAGTTACATAGTTAATAAAAAGTAGTTTGTCAAATGAGTACTATGTCTGAATATATACACTAATGAGCCAAAACATTATGACCAGTCACAGGGCCGGCGATTGCTATAGGCGAACTAGGCGGTTGCCTAGGGCGACAAATGTGTTGGGGGAGCTGTGGGCGGGCGCCCTCTAATGTCGCCCTTGGCCTACTTCCCATTAATCACAGAATTAGAATGACAAGCGAAACAAAAACATGTTTATTAAACATGATCATCCTAAGGCGCCCCCTCAGCCACACGTTTAATTACTTGTCAACCTGATTATTAGATTGAATTGATGATTATTGTCGATCATTTCCTAACGGGGGGGGGGGGGGTGGGGGGTGGGGGGTTACGTTACGTTACGTTAGGCAAGTGCTCAGCTGCTGGCGCGTTGATCGAAACCCTCTGGTGCACAGGGACGAAAACGGAGAAAGCAACAAGATAAAAAGAAAGCCCAGTATAGAGGTAAGTCTTCTCATCTCAGCCATTAAGGTGTCAAACGAAATAAATGTACTTAGTATTATGCACAGGCATGCTGGCCATCGGGACTACCGGGAGCGAATTCTTTTCCCCCAGGATGGAAGAGATTCCCGGTGGGCCGAGGAGCTTTTTTTTTTTTTTTTTTTGTCTTAGTGGCCCACAAAACTCATACATCGGCCCATTCGTTTTGTTTTGTTTAATTGGCGGCGCTGGGTTACTTCCAAGTAACAAAATTAATTATGAAAGTTTCCTTTATTTTTCAGTGCATTTGTTTTACAATATAGCCTATGGCTATTACTGGGATTAATATTATAACTATTATTATGTAGTAGTGTAATGTAGACAGACACTGTAACTAAAAGAGGTTTGAATTTTTCTTTGTTCAATTTGCACACTGAATATAGGTTGGAGCTTTTCATTTTGAACTCTCAAAGTGCACCAGATTGATGAATTTACCATTAAAATACACAAAATTTTCTAACGAGGGGCATACCCCCGAAACCCCCTTAGCCTTGTAGCAGCCTAATAGATTAGTAATAATAGTAGTGGTGGTAGTAATTGTAATTTATATACTACAAGTTACATGGTCAGACAAAATGTATTTGTACAATGCAACTATGTAGGATGATAGAAATATCATTGAACGTTCTTTGTAGCATTTGTATGAACAATTTATTATACAGTTGAAGTCATAATTTGCTTGTTGAAGTTTTGGAGAGACTATAAGAGATTTTTTGTTTAGTTTAATAAATACTTATCATTTGTAAGTATTTTTAATCAGGGGGGGGGGGGGGGGGGGGGGGGTTGCAAAACTCAATCTCGCCTAGAGCAACCAAAGGGCTAGGGCCGGCCCTGACCAGTCACAGGTGAAGTGAATATCATTAATCATCTCCATCTCCACTTCGCAAATTATAGGACTTGAAGGATCTGCTGCTAATGTCTTGGTGATACCACAGGCCACCTTCAGTGTAGAGTCCATGCCTCGATGGGTCGGCGCTGTTTTGGCAGCACACGGAGGATTTTATAAATTAGAGAAATAAAAAATATTATGCGTTCAGTTTAAATCACCTTATCTATCTATCTATCTATCTATCTATCTATCTATCTATCTATCTATCTATCTATCTATCTATCTATCTATCTATCTATCTATCTATCTATCTATCTATCTATCTATCTATCTATCTATCTATCTATCGTGTAATGGTACACAAAAATGATGGTTCGGAGAAATCTAAACACAAAATTGCTTATTTTTTTCTCTTTTTTTAAATTAATTTTTTTTTTTTTTAAACAAATGTGTATGTGTATTTAAATAAATTCTATTACAATGAATTCTTCTTCTTTTTTTAATATTAGCTAATGCTGTAAACTATAAAGGGGAACACTTTATTATACATTACTATAATATTAAAGGCTACAATTAACAACAGAGCCCAAATTATTACATTTAGTTGCTATTTATTTTTAAATAATCAACATAAAAAAAAAACATGTACTGTAAATTGCACATAAGGCAGGTTTTGCATTAACTTCTAAATCTAAATATAAAGGTAATTTTCTACTCCAATTCATTTTTGAAATATAATAATTTACATAGTGGCTGTCATAACTTGTTTTCATGACAAATTTATTTAAACATACATTAAATAAGGCATTACTAACAGGTTAAGTAAATATAATGAATAGGCTAATATAGTGCAATACGAAATGCTTCTCTCTAGAGTACCATCCATCCATCCATCCATCCATCCATCCATCCATCCATCCATCCATCCATCCATCCATCCATCCATCCATCCACCCATCCATCCACCCATCCAGTTTCTTTTTTGGACTTATGTTTTGCTAAATCTTATTTTTGTCCAGCTAAAAGCAGTGAGTGTATTATTTCGCTCTGCCATGCACATTGCATTGAGAACATATCACAAACTGCACCCAATCAATCCGCTCCAAATCAAAAATCATCAAATCTGATGCATATCATTCAGAACAAGAGCACACTGGTTGCTGCCATTTGCTGGTACTTAATCAACCGGTTGCATTCGCGCTATATCCAGACAAACAAGCACCCGAGTGGCTTGTCCCTTTGATAACCTCTCTGCAGGAAACTGGAAGCAGCTGTCATCACCATATTGGCTTGAACGGGGTGGGCACAGAGTATGAATAGCTGATGGGGGATATAAAGCAGTCGCATGAAGTGTCAGCTTGATGAGGGTCAGATTAATGTCTTTGACAGTGTGCATCCTGACTCGAGCAGGAAGTGTCATCACTCACTCACAGTCAGGCTGGCTACACTGTTTTAAGAGACAAAAGCAAGCACAATAAAGAAAAGATTAATGAATGACTATTATAAAAGATATAGTTTAGATTCTGGGTGAATGTTGACTTGAAATCTGACTGGATGACTCACACTTGAAGCAAATACCTGTTGCATGCATATCATGTATATCAAATGAACACGCCTATCATCTTCATATTTATATATGAATTTTCAATATGGTCCATTGGACCCATCTTTATATCTCCTGATGATTCACAAAAGTGATAAGCCAGTGCCAAGGCTGTGTTACAGTTGTTTTTATCAAAGTCAAGGGTAAAGTTTTTTTTGCCCATTAACCATTTTAAAATCACTGCTACATAAAGCCTCTTGTGTTGTGTGACCTTTTGCATTATTCTGAAGGATGCAGCAAATAAAACATCAGCTTTTTCTGTATACTATTGCAAAAGTGGATGTGTTCCTACTCCAAGTTTACTTTTCTTCAATACAGTTCAGCAAGCACCAAGTAAGCGACTCGCGTTGCAAATGTATGAAATATATGAACATCTGTAGACAATGTGGCCTTGAAGCTCATAAAATGACTCATGCTGTTCATCTCTTTAAAAAGGTGCTGGCATAAAAGTGGAACTGTGTAGCTGGAAAAATAAGATGTCTCCAAGAGCAATGCACAGTTTATGGAGAAAAAAAAAAACTGACAGGCTTCGGGGTCCACGGAAACACAAGCAAAAACAAAGTCATGGCCTAGTGGTAAGAGAACACTTAATGATTTTTAACAACGTTTTAACCGGATTGCAGGTGGTTAGTGATAAGATGCTGACCTTTTATCAAAAAAAAAACTACTTACTTGTCTCCTTTACTCCTAGCAATACCGATGAGCTTCTCAATGCCACCCGCGTCTCGTAAGGCCTTGGCGTTCTCCATGTTCTTGGTGATGACCTCGTGTAGGGCGCAGCATATAGCCGTAACGGTGTCATCGCACATGGTTTTACCTGCTGTGCTGTTTACCGTACCCCCGCTGCTTCCGCTAGCATTACTCCCGCCCGGGAGCCGGTGCACGAGGTCCCGCATGGCGTACTTTCCTAGTCAAAGAGAAACAATTGACAGAAAGAGCATATGAGGATGTGCTGATTAGCACTGGAGTAATTATGATAGTCAGGATGACATTTCTCACAGTCAGTAGACTATTGTGCTACAGCTTATTCTTAATCTAGAGAATAATAATGCAGGAGCTGTGACAATTCAAGAGTGTCAGATGTGTCAGTTTAAGCATCACTGGATTTCTATGGAGGGGGTGTTATCCTGACTGCAGAGCGGATATATGACTCGTGCTATTTGTGGGAAAACTCTGACATTAACAGAACAGCAGGGGATGTGTAATTCAAATGGAAACGCTCACACAGCACTGAAAAAAACTACTTGACCAGTGGGAGAAGCAATATGATTTTTGAGTTTGTGTGTTTGTGTCTGTGAAGCATGAGACAAATTTGTGCTGTAACACACTAAGTGATATTAACAGGCAATCACAAGCGCAATGATCGGTACAGGATGTTGAGTGCTCGTTCCTCAGCCAGTGGTGTACGGGACACCCCCTCGTGACGTTATGAGCCAATTATATGGTTAAATTTGCCTAGAGTGTTTTTACTCCACACAGAAGCCATATCAAATCAACAAATACAATGTTTGTTTAAACACACTTTTAATGCCATACAAAGAAAGATGGCAGTAATTTACCCTGAAATTACAACCAACTGAAAAAATGGCACTGATCCACATGCACAGTGGACAGTAAACAAGACTTATTGTGAGATATAAAGTTACACTGAGAAATATACTGTCACATTGTGAGATATAAGCCCCTTTCACACAGTAATCCATGTAAATTGATGTAAAATTACTCAAATATGCTTTTCACACAAGCAACAGCGTTCTGGCTCTTTACCGTTAAGAGACCATTCACACATCAGCACCAAAAAAAAAAACCCCGGTAAATTCTGTGATGTCAGTCATTGGAAATGATCTTTAAACTCTATCTTTAAACGGCAATTTACCAGTAAAGACTGAATGTGTGAAGGGGACTAGTCACAGTGTGACATAAAAAGTCACATTATGAGATATAAAGTCACACTGCGTGAGAAATAAAGCAACATTATGGGATATTAAGCTACATTTATAAAATCATATTGTAAGATAATAAGTCACATTGCGAGATATAAAGTCACGCTGTGAGATTTGTGAAATATAAAGTTAAATTGTGAGATAGCTTTTTACTATAGGCAGATATAGACTTCCATAGTATCACACCAGATATACACTTATTATATATGACAGACAGTGGCAGCTCATCAGGGGAGGCACAGCCTACCAAAAATTTTTGAAGTGGCAAATGGGAGAAGGATGATTTAATGTTATAAAATTCACAGTTATTCTTTTCATGTCTCAGAATGTGAATTTCTTGTTTGTTATTTCATCATTGTAATGGCATAAAATATTACTGAAGTCAGAACCACCGCTGCTCTTCGCAGAACGTGTTAAACCTACCTTTTGGAAAACTGTTTTAAGGCAAGTCTGAGGGGATAGAGAAGGGGAGGGGGAGGCAAATCTATAGGCAGAGACTTTTGCCTCCATTGCTAACAAAATTAGCCAATCACCAAAGAGTATCTCAGATTCAGCGGTTAGTGTTACACATAGCAGAGGAGGCTAGCCTCCCTTGGTATATTAACCAATCATCGCAGAGACGCAAGTTGCATGATATTAGTTTGAACTGCTCCCGCTGATTATAACTACCTATGGAGAGAAATTGAATATTTGATTGCCAACAAATTTAACACGATACCATTCGAGCATCAGCTACAAATGAAAAGTGAAAGAAGACCCCATGCCGAAGTTGGATATATAGACTACAGCAACAAGCATCACTAAACGGCGAACTTGCTCTTTTAATACAAGTTTTGAACTTGCTCTTTTAATCATTTAAATGGACAGAAGGATGGACTTTTCTTCAAACGTTATAGGTGAGTGAAATTATATGTATACTTTAATGTCTAAAAGGGACCAAAAAGCCATTTTTAAAACACTGTAAAAAATATTGTTGGTTTGACTTAAAAATGTAAGTTAAGACTTAAAATTTTGAATTCATTGAAATTAAAAAGTTGAGTTAATACAAAGGAGATTGGTTTAATAAATAGAAATTTAAATTATTATGTTATCTGAACCACAATAATTATCACATTAATTGACAGTTAATAGTAATAATCTTTTTCTATTATTAAAATCCTCTATTTTAAAATCCACGGACCGCCACTGATGGCAGAAATCTAGAAAGATAAAAAAATAAAGAGAAAACTATTTAAGAGAAGACTAAATTGCTTAAAATGATCTCAACAGATCTCAACAACAAGAATATTGGTACTGCCATGTCAAAATATGCCATTATATATTTGTTGCTTTCACTTGAGGGGATCTAGAATTGCCTACATGTCACACATTTAATTCTGCAATGGAGAAATGCAAACAGCTTGAGGGAACCCCAATAGGCATAGATCTCAAGTGTCTACATTTTGTCATTTTGTTGTTGTTTTGCTGCTCCTGAGGATTTCTAATTTTAACTAAGAACAAAACATGAAATGCTATTGTGTAGAAATTTGTATTATTGGTAAAACCGGTGTACAAACACAAGCCTACAAGATATTTCTGTGAAGTAGCCATCAAATTTCAATAAGAACAAGAAAATAGTTTGCAACTGAGTATTTTCCAGACTTCTTGCCACTTTAATCATCCAAACGCTGAATAAATTGACCTTTGAAACACAGAAGAGTCCTTCTCATTCTGGCACCCTATTATTCTATCACAGAAGCACACAGCTAATGGAATTAATCTAGGGCTGTTCAATTCTTTCCGCTAATTCCAAATGGTTTCCGAAGAAGAAACACAGACATCATTTTCTACATGAAGCATACTGCAGAAGGGCTTCGTTTTATCACCAATAAGCTTCCAGTTAATTGGTGTCTCCTTATCTTGTACCCGCAGGCAAAATCTTCTGTCTTGTGTGAGCTGGCAATATGGAGACAGTCCAATGAGACGTGAGGTTTCTCAGAACAGCGAACTGGGGGAAAAAGATGATGTTTACTGAATACTTTTTTTTTTTTTTTTTTACAATTATTGATCAGTGATATATCTTCGTTCATTAAATTTTCAATATTCAATAAATAAAATTTCACAGTTTAAAGTGAAAGGTCACAATAAATGTAATTGTGTATAAAAGACTGAACGGGAAAGATGTCAAAACTGTATATGAAGTTATAGCACAAGATTTGATGGATCAAATCTTACAAAAAAAGCTTTTCAGGAGGACACACATCAAGATCAGGAGCCCACAGTGGAAGAGTGGCATGAAGAGGTGAAACAGGTGAAGTATGGGACATTTTTAGTCCAGTTTTATGCAGTTTTATCACAATGAAACACAAGATTGCATGATTACGAGTAATCACGAGCTACGGACTCTTTCAGCTGCTGATTTTCAAGAACATGAAGTACTGCAATTCGGACAGGTTTAATTCTGAACACCGATGTAGAGATCTCAAAGTCAGCATGAGAATGAAAAACAACACTGGTGAAGTAAAAAGGGCTTTAAGTAACACATTCACACTCCTCGTGATAAATGAAGAGTCTCTTTATGGACTCAGCTGGACGGTTCTGATACATGACGATGAGATCTAGCGACTGTATATGACTCAAGGCTAACCTTGACTCACTAGAGTGCTTCATCTACGAGCTCTTGGGAATACGAAGGCTTAGTGGTAATCAGAGGTAAGTGCAGACCCTCCAGCATAACAGCTCATTCTCCCACAAAACAGGCAATCAGCTACACGGCCCTGGGCCATCATGAGCTCCACAAATACACACGCACACACAGACATTTACAAAGAGAGAGAGAGCGCCCTTCCGTTTTTGCTGCTTTTATGTACACTACATTTTCGGCGACCAAGTTAGTAGACCTACGCTGTAAAGGACATTACAGGAAAAGTTCAGTGTTATTATTTATTTACTCACCTTTATGTCATGTCAAACCTGTTTGCTCTTTCTGTATAACACATAAGTAGATAGTTTAGATTGAACTGGTTGTCATGGTCTGTCATGCTCCAGAAAGGACAAAGAACTAAGCAAAAAGCAATATACAAGTTTTGACTTGTACACTATGTTGCAAGAACGTATTTTTTCAAAATATCTCTGTTTGAATTTCACGCATAAAATAATATAATACAGTTGGGGTCTTAAACTTATAAGGGTATGAAATTTGAGTGTTACCTTTTAAGCTTGGCCTAATATAACATGCATATAGTATCATATTAATGCATTTATACTGCCTTTCAAAAGTTTGGGGTCTGTAAGATTTTTGAATGTTTTTGAATAAAGTTTCTTATGCTCACCAAGGCTGCATTTACTTAATCAAAATGCATTAAAAACACCAATATTGTGAAATATTATTACAGTTTGAAATAACGGTTTTCTATTTGTATATATATATTAAAATGTATTTTTTCCCCCTGTGATTGTAAAGCTAAATTTTCTTCAGTATTCAGTGTCACATGATGCTTCATTGCTTATTATTATCATCATCATGTTGAAAACAGTTGTGCAGCTTAATATTTTTGTGGAAACCATGATACAATTTTCAGGATTGTATGATGTATACAAAGTTCAAAAGTACAACATCTACTTGAAATAGAATTTTGTTTGTTTTTTTGTAATATGTAAAAGTCTTTACTGTCACTTTTGGTCATTTGAATGCATCTTTGCAGAATATTAAAATTAATTTCTTTAAAAAAAATGTTTTGAAAGGCAGTGCACTTGTCCACACTGCAAAGATATTAAACTATAATCATTATGGATAATTTTACTAAATTGTAATATATCTCCTGTCCTCCATTTCTTATTTTGCTCTGATTATGTGATGTTTTTTTTTGTGTATATAAAAAAGAAAAAGAAAAAGAAAAATTAAAAAAGACAATTTGGCTGAACTTTAGTTTCAGCTTCATTTTCATTATTTCATTTCATTTTTATGTCATAATTTATTATTATGTTTACATCAAAATGTATTTATTTTTTACTTTATTTTTAGCTTTTAGTTTAAGTTCATTTCATATTGTTTTGCTTAATAAATATATTAAATATGTTTTTTTTTTAGATTAAACAATTACAGTATCATTGTGGGCACGTAAATAATGATAGCATTTTTATTACACTATCCCTTTAAGCTGAAAGTAACATCACTCTGTTTCTCTGGAAAGAACACACACAGGTGGTTGACAACTGCATATAATGACTGAAATGGCATATTAAAATGGATCTGAATAAAATGAAGAGCATTAATATTCTCTGTCTGAGTTCAAAGAGAGTTGGTAAAATGTTCCATGAAGGCCTGAGGGTTCTCGGTTGGGTTTGAAATGTCACACAGTGGTGAAAGTCTTTGGGCAGCATTTCTGTGAGCCTTTATCCTGCAATAACATTTAAATGGATCCAAAGAGGTTTTTTTTTATTTAACGAAGCTAACAGCAGGTTCAAACCCCACTGGCAGAAAATGACCGACTTGGACATAAAAGAGAAGACAAGGCATTCGAAGACAGACCTTAAAACAAAATTATTCTTAAAGGTTAGGAAGCAAATTAAATTGGAAATCAGCCACCATGGAGACGAGAACATCCGGCAGTGTGGCTTTCAAGAGCTATATCACTCCCAGTTTCCGCCTTTGATGTCTGTCATAATGGATTAAAAGCAAAAGCATCTTACTGAAGACCTATGGATGCAATTTTAAACAGAGCCACCTTGCGGAGGGGGAGCCGGGACAGATGGAAAGATAGATTGAATGACTGGATTTAGCCACAGAAAAGATAAAGTGGTGATTTTCTCGTGTCATTATTATGAAGCAGCTCTTTTGCTCCTAGGCACCTCTGGCAATCTCCTAATGAAAGAGAGAGAAAACAGATAAAGGAAGGGAAGATGGAAAAATGACCAAATGGATGCATGAGGGAGCGTGTGAGAGATGGGAAGATTGGCTGCAAATTGAAGCGAGAGAGGACGTCGATTGGTCACAGCTGCACACACACACACACACACACACGGTTATTTCTCTAAAGGCCACTCTGTTGAGCACATGCCGTCTTTTCTCATCCTGTGTGCAGGTGGGCGGCTAATATGAGTCTTTCAGTCATCAAATCCTGGATGAAACTTTCAATGATGGATCAGAACTTTTCAAATCCCTCTCCATCAACTCAAATGTCGGACCTTCGAAACAAGCCGAGTAAAGCTGGTTTTCAAACAAACTGCACAACTTCAAACATTTCCAACAAATCCACCGAGCTTTGTCTGCTAGTCCTGTGAAGAACGTGTCTCATCATGGTCCGTATGCCCACACCAATACCCTCCCATTTCAACGTCTGGAAAAGATTTGCCACCTGAAAGTTTGGAGAGCCATTCCGATTACATATCAAACTACTCTGCTGCTCATCCAATGCTATGCTTAACTTGTGTGTGTGTGTGTTCATTCATACCCGTTATGCCTGATGTTGTGTGTGTTGAAGCCTCAAATAGCATCTTGGGGATTACAAACATGTTTAAAACTCAGCCATCGAAACTCACATAAACCCCACTGACAAATATACATATTCTATAATAAGATATATATGTAGATGTAACAGTATTTTTTAAAATATGAAATTATAAAAATATCCCAAATTCTCTCTCACACGGAAATCCAGATGAAGAGCTTCTCTCTCCGGTAACAATCAATATTAAACAGGATATTCCTAGAATCATACATCAACAGGAGAAAACTTTCACTTGTTTATTTATCAAAAACAGTTTGAACCGGTTTCCCTTATAATAAATAAAATTGACCCCCCTTGACCCCTTAACCAAGCCTTAAACCTACCCGTACCACCAAACCAGTCCTTAACCTGTATCACACCTCAATAGCAAAAGTGTATTTTCATAATAGAACATGAACACATTGTACCTAACAATACTTTTTTTTTTGACGTAAGTACATAGTAGTTAAAGACACTATTTAATATAAAGTGGGAACAGTCATTCTTATATTGTTAAATTTTCTGTTGAACATCCGGATCATTGTAAATGAGCATTTGTAAATGTAAAAAAAGTGCATTAGGTAATATATGAACTGAAGTTTAAAGACACTTTTCATAAGGTGCATGATCATATGAATTGAAAGTTTCATGACATTTGTTAGCATTTTAATTTACATTAAATAATGAGAGTGTTTGAAGGGCCCCTATTATGGATTTTTGAAAATGACCTTTCATGTAGTGTGTAACAAAGCTCTAAGTGAATGAAAACATCCTGCAAAGTTTTAAATCCGAAAGTGGACCGTACGAGTAAGAAAGTAAGTTTCTTACCAAAAGTAAGAGTCGACAATGAAATGAATCGTTTTTCAAGCCGTTTCGTTGTGACGTCAAGACGAAACATTAGCATATTGTGCGGGCAGACACGAGAGACAACTTGAACCTCAAACACTGGAGCTGATTCCTGTGGATGCTGGGTATCATCATGTCGAGAAGACGCTGTGCTCTACAATGTGAAGGTAAAGCCCGTTTTTTTACACTACTCAAGATCGAGCATGTTAGGAATCGGTGGTTAAAATTCATTTCAACCACGATTCCACAGCAGTATAATCCTAAACTTTTGCTGTGTTCCCTTTATTTTACTTATGACTTTTTCTCAAATCTCGGAGTTCAATGCAGGATTCGCAAACCGCTTGCTCTTGAAAGATGGTGTTCAAAATACTAACTGGTTAACTCACATTATTACTGTCATACTGAAATACTTCTGCTAATCAGTTGTGGGCCACCATTACCTAAAACTCTGTCGTTCTCACAACTTTGAGGAAAGATTAAGCATGGAGCAAGATTTGTTTTACAAGCGTTTATGTTACATCAGTCATTCAGGATTTAGAGCTCGGCTAATACATTGCATACATGCATTGTTATGGATACAGTTTCCACGTGTTCACCGCAATATATTAGAAAAATACTCGGTAAATAAATTAGTACAAGTAAAATAATCGGTTTGTTGATGGACATGCACTTGTTAATGCTGATGGTGAGGAATTACAGTTGCAACATCTCATAATGTACCTCAAACTGAGTAGTGCATCACTGAGAAACGTCCTGCTCGAGTCGTCCTTGCGACGGAGGTTCAGGTTGAATAACTAGAATAGTTCTTCTAGTGTTTCATCATCGGACTCGCGCTAGGATTGATATGGTAAAATCAACGTCATTGTTCGCTACTGTGTTTAGTTTACGGTGTAGGAAGCTTCAGGACAAGCAGAGCTGACATGGCAATGGGCGTTTTTGTTTTCGATACGCGAGCTGTACGCAGTAAACCAATCACAACAGACTGAACTGTCTGGCCAATCAGAGCAGAGTAGCTCGCGGAAAGGAGGAATTTAGAGAGATTGATTCATCTTGACAAGTCGTTTGAGAATCATTGAAAATGTGGTGATGTGCAAATGTATATTATGAGGAAATTAAACAGTTTTTACCTTTGATGCATGTAAACCTATTGTAGGAGACTCCAAAACAACATTAGGAAACTTTAAAATAGCATAATAGGGGTACTTTAATAAGTTCATTAGTAAACATTAACAAGCACATTATCTGATATTTCAAGCTTTGTGAATATATATTAACTAATGATCTGTTAAGCATTATATAATGTTTGTTAATGATTTATTAATGAAAGTTATTATAAAGCGTAACCTAAAAATAATTATAAAAGAGAAAAGAACAAAGCAGAAACAGAGATTACATTTATACTGTACCTGAGGGCCTAGTTTCAAAAGTGTACATAAAACTAAAATGCAGCAAAATAAATTCTCTTTTAAACTCGTGTAAAAAAATCTTTATCAGAAAAATACAGTAACAAAGCTCCAGGATAAAGCTTGATCCTGTGAAACTGGATGGTTAAATTCATTTATACAAACAATCAATCTTCAATCTGATACATGATCAAACGGCATAACTGAATGGGCTATTTACATTCAATTCAAGTTACCAGTTTCCATCCTTGAGCTAAATGTTTAAGAGTTTTGTAAAATAGTTCAAATATAGATTTCATGATCAAACATGTAAAATACATCACTGATGAAAAGACAAGACTGTGGGAAAATATACAAAAAGAGGGACCTTGCTTGATTTTATTGCTCACTGCTCTCAAAATCTTTTGATGGATGACCATGTTGAACCGTCTATAAAAACAAAGCGTGAGAATAGCCGCCAGTCACAGACCGTGTTTACATGCACACACTTCTGTCAATACGGATAAATTTAGAGTCCGAATGTACTATTTATAAACTCTGATCTGATAAAAATAGCAATTTACATGTGCATCACATGTACTGTATGCAATTTATTTTTGAATTATCTATGCATCTTGCTAAATCTACAAAGACAGGAAGCACATTTCAATGACGATGTATAATTGAAGACAATGCGATCTGAATGATTTTGGATGATGTGCAAATCTAGGCAGACTCCAGGTGGCAAATGCGCACCAGTTGTTTTGGGAGCTGAGAGAGGCAGCCGAATGAGGCTGGGGAGCCGTTTCCATGGAGACGGCGAGACTCGCCAGGGAAACCACGTTTATTAGCGGGTGAGATCAAAAGTCTGCTGGTGATGTCACTGGGAGAATTTGCAATGGTGTGAATCAGTGTGAGATGGGATGAAGGAAGAAAGAAAACAAGCTCTAATTATGCACCTGATGTGGTGGGTCAGCATGTGACAACAGGGACCCGCAGCGGGCCCAGTGTCTGATCCTGTCATGTACTTGTTAATATGTTTAATTCTAAGGCAGTACAATGCTAAACACCAGCAGCTCTGTATGAAGGTAAGGTCACGTCCCATTTGCAGGAACCTCAAAAATAATGACACATGATTGGATTTGCTTGTTTATGGTCATGGAGGGGAGGCACAATTATACTATCCTAAATAGAGTCACTTCGACCCACTTCACCTCTTCGTTGAGAGTAAATAATGAAAGAACTACCAGCATCTTATTCTTACAGAAACAGAAAAGGTTAATTTTTTGTCAGCAGTGACAATGAAAGACCGTGAAAACATTATCCTCCCTATTCACAGGCATAACCTGAGCTTTCCTAATGCGGTGCAGAGCGCCAAGCGATTAAACGCATCTCCTTCATGTTAATCTTGTTCTAAACAGTGGAAAAGTGATGAAGTACCACTCAAAAAGATATTGGGCAAATTCCATTGAAAGTGAGCATCACTATGCCCTACTCACTCTGAAGGGCAGAGCACTTGAAGTGAGCACTCTGAAGGGTTTTGTGAGAACAATATAAGCGTTAGGAACATTGGTTTTGCTGTGTTAATAAGGTAACAATCAGATACAATATACAAGTGTGGAACTTGTATATTGTATCTGATTGTTACCTTATTAACACAGCAAAACCAATCCATAAAATAGCCAATAAAACATTTGCATAAATTTTAGCCATTTATTTAAAATTAAGCATGGCTGCTTTTTGTGGCACTTGAGGTCAACATGAAAATACATCAATTTACAAGAAACTGATATTTTCTGTTGGGTTTTTAGTTAGAAATAAATGACCTCAGTTTACAAAATTATTTGAGGATGTGCCACTCATGATCAGAAATGACAAAATTATATGTATTTTAAAGTGGCAATTATACGTACGCTTTGCTTATGATGCTGAGGATTTGTGATGGTATTTAGACAGTTGCTCACTTTTATTTGGAGTGACCCTTTGAATAGCCTTTGAAACCATTTGAGTTGCATGTCACTTGTCAGTAAAGTCAGCTGACCAACACAAGCAAAAAAAAAAAAAAAAAAAAAAAGCCAAAGTAAAATTCAAAACAGTTAGATTGGAACGATCCTTTTTTAAGTTGCCCCCAAACAAAACCACAAAACGTCTCAGGTTACGACTGTAACCCTTGTTCCCCGAGAAGGGAACGAGACACTGCGTCGTCGTCGTGACGACACTATGGGGAACGCCCTTAGCGTAACGCATCTGAAGTATGAATGAAATCTGTCCAATCCTGATTGGTGCTGCGTCATGACGTAGTAGATGACGGCACAACCGGAAGATACAAAGGGACGCCGGCACACACACACATTAGCTCCTTTGCGATGAAGCAAGCGCTCTGCCTGTGATAGGTGTGGCGACGAGACGCAATGTCTCGTTCCCTTCTCGGGGAACAAGGGTTACAGTCGTAACCCGAGACGTTCCCCTTCGAGGGAACTCGCACTGAGTCGTCGTCGTGACGACACTATGGGGAACGTAATACCCACTATGTCACACCGTAATCACGCCCGCCCTGGTGTGAAGCTGGGAGACCAGGCACACTTAGGACGCGAGCACTCTGGCGCCAGGCGTCAAGGGGAGTTGCAGACTGTAAAAACGTATGAAGGTGTGCGGGGTGGCCCACCCGGCCGCCTCGCAGATCTCCTGAAGCGAGACGCCAGAAAGGAGGGCCACCGAGGAGGCCATGCTCCTGGTGGAATGCGCCCTCACGGCCATAGGTGAAGGCAAATTGCGCACCTGATAAGCCGTGGCTATAGCCTGGACAATCCAATTACTTATTGTCTGTTTAGATGCAGGCAGCCCTTTCTTGGGTGAACCAAAGCACACCAACAACTGGTCTGACTTCCTCCACTGAGAAGACTTCTCCAAATAAACTCTTAGGGCTCTGACTGGGCAGAGCAGGTGAAGTCTCCCCTCTTCCGCCGTCCCATGAGGCGGAGGATGTAAGGCCTGAAGAACCACTGACCGTGCCGCACTAGACGGCACCTTGGGCACATAGCCCGGCCTAGGATGTAAGATGGCCTTAACACTGCCAGGGGCAAACTCCAGGCAAGTTGGCGTTATAGCCAAGGCCTGGAGATCCCCCACTCTCCTCAGAGAGGTGATGGCAAGGAGAAAGGCCACCTTGAAGGTCAGGTTCTTTGCCTCAGCCGACTCCAGTGGTTCAAAGGGGGCCTCAGCCAACCCTTCAAGAACCACCGCCAGGTCCCAAGTTGGGACTCTGGAGTGAGCCGCAGGCCTCATCCAGGAAACGTACAACCATATGGTGCTTTCCCAAAGGCCCAGCACCTATAGGCGAGTGGAAAGCCGCAATGGCAGCCACATACACAGAGAAACGATCTTGGAGGAACTCCAGCACTGAAGCCACTGGGCAGTTAACTGGGTCCACCTCACGCTCTCTACACCAAGTGGAAAACACATCCCACTTTAGGCTGTACAGTCTCCTGGTGGAAGGAGCCCTGGAGCTGAGTAGGGTCTCGACAACATCTGCTGACAGGCCAGCCTCTAGGTACCGAGCCCCCTCAGGGGCCAGACCCAGAGGTTCCACAGCTCTGGCCGGGGGTGAAATATTGTGCCCCCTGCCTGAGACAGCAGATCCCTCCTCAGAGGGACCTGCCACGGGAGGCCGTCTAGCAGTGCTACAATGTCCGAGAACCATATCCGGGTCGGCCAGCGGGGTGCTACTAAAAGTAGGCTGATCCCTTCCCGCGGACCCGCTCCAAGACTCCCGGGAGCAGAGCGATCGGGGGAAATGCGTACAGACGCAGCCTCGGCCATGTCTGTGTCATAGCGTCCAGCCCCAGCGGAGCTGGATACCTGAGAGAGAACCACAGTGGACAGTGGGACGTCTCTTGAGACGCGAACAGATCCACTTTCACTGGGCCGAATCTCATGCACATGGCCTCCACCACCTCGGGGTGGAGTCGCCACTCCCTGGGCCTCAGCCCCTGCCTCGACAGGACGTCTGCTCCCTGATTTTGGATCCCGGGGACATACATCGCTCTGAGAGACGACAGTTTCCTCTGGGACCACAGAAGGATCTGGTGTGCCAGTCTGCATAGAGGGCTCGACCTCAGACCCCCCTGATGATTCAGATACGCGACTACAGAAGTGTTGTCCGAGCAAATCAGGACATGGTGGCCGCGGAGGTCCGGGAAAAAACTCCTCAGAGCTTTGTAGACCGCCAGCATTTCCAGGCAATTGATGTGCCAGGCAAAATGCCGGGTCTCCCACAGACCTCTCGCCAAGTGGCCGTCCATGACCGCGCCCCAACCAGTGAGAGAGGCATCTGTTGAAACGATTTTCCGGCAACATGATGCTCCCAGCACCGGTCCCTGGGACAGGAACCAAGGTTTCCTCCATATGACAAGGGATCGAAGGCATCTGCGCGTTACCCTGATCATACGGAACGGATTTCCCCTCGGGGAAAACCCCTTGGCTCTCAACCACCACTGTAGGGGTCTCATGTGTAGCAGGCCAAAAGGTATGATGTTGGACGCTGCTGCCATGAGCCCAAGCAGTCTCTGAAACTGCTTCACAGTGAGGTTGTGGCCTAGCTTCACTCTGGAGACCATCGCCAGTATGGACTCCACGCGCGCAGGAGACATCTGTGCCCGCATCGTCGTGGAATCCCACACAACTCCCAGGAACGTAGTCCTCTGGGAGGGCGTCAACACACTCTTTTTTGTGTTGAGTCTCAACCCCAGACTCTGGATGTCGATGCCGAATCGCCAGCTCTCGTGACTGGGCCAGAATCAGCCAGTCGTCGATGTAATTGAGCACCCTGACGCCCTCGAGCCTCAGGGGTGCTAGAGCTGCATCCATGCATTTTGTAATAGTGCGAGCGGAGAGAGCTAGGCCGAACGTAAGAACCCGATATTGGAACACTTCGCCCCCGAAAGCGAACCTCAGGAACTTCCTGTGACATGGAAGGATGGATATATGGAAGTATGCGTCCTTCGGATCTAACGTGACGAACCAGTCCTCGAACTGGATCTGACTCACGATGGCTGGAATTGTGAGAATCTTGAACCTGAACCTCCTCAGAGAACGATTCAAGTGCCTGAGGTCTATTATTGGACGCAACCCCCCATCCTTCTTGGGAACTATGAAGTACCAGCTGTAGAACCCGGACTCCCTGTCTGGCAGAGGAACACATTCTATGGCCTTCTTGACTAACAGGGATTGAACTTCCTGTTACATAACGCGAACCTGCTCTGGGCCGACCACAGTCCAGACCACCCCATTGAACTTTGGGGAGGGGAGCTGAACTGCAGCCTGTAACCCAGCTCTGCAGTACGCAGGGCCCACACAGATATATTCAGGAGGCATGACCATGCGCCGAGATAATCTACTAAGGGAACCAGCCTCTCGAGGCTGGCCTCGGGTGTTACCCAAGACTCGTTCCCGACCCCCTGAAGAGGCTGGCCGGCAGGGAGCGGTCGACAACGATTTTGGGTGGGCGGACGCGTTCGCTGCCCAGCCGCAGGTCTTACTAGACGCGATTGCTGCCTGGGCGCAAGCCTGTGGGGCAGACAGAGCAGCGTGCGTTCGCTGGAAACCGATGTGTCCCGAAGCGCATTTAACGGTGGGATACAGACATCGACTTCCTGAGGGCTTCCCTGAGGGGAGGCTCTTTCGGTTTTGTTCTCGACACCCTGAAGCGGAGGACCGGCAGGGAATAATCGAAAACCGTTCTCGATGGGCAAACACGAGCACCGCCTGGCCACAAGCCCTTGGGGCGGCAGACAGAGCAGCGTGCGTTCGCTGCTCATCATTTTAATTCCTTAGAATTAAATGCAGTCATAAACACTGTATAAGTGAAACACGGTCTGAATGGTAGGCTGAATTAAAATATCTAACTTAATATAATATTAATTTATAATATTATCAGATAATATTCCATCATTTTAATTTCTTAAAATTAAATGCAGCCATAATACTAGACAATACTGTTTGTGTTATACGGTCTCTAATCTACACCTTGCCTCGGCAGACGCGAGATTCGAGTCGTTACAATATATCTGGCTTTCATCCCTCAAGAAGAAAGTCAACAGGTGCGAGGCTGAAATATCCGACAGCGCACGGATATACGCGTCAAGATATTTCTCAATGAACAGCTGCCAGCACCCTCAGGAGCTGACTGTGAATGCCTCGCACCCAAACAGCATTATTTCACAGATCGCGTGTGTCCCTTTCATTGCAGACCCGTACTCTACGCGCTGCCTCGGCAAACGCGAGATTCGAGTCGTTCACAATATATTTGGTTTTCATCTCTCGAGAAGAAAATCAACAAGTGTGAGGCTGAAACACCCGAAAACGCACGGCTGTGCGCATTGAGATGTTTCTCAATGAACACAGCCAGCACCCTCAGGAGCTGACTGTTCGTGCCTCGCACACACACAGAATCTTTATTGCAAAGCAGACCCGTAATCTACGCGCTGCCTCGGCAAGCGCGAGATCCGAGCCACTAGATTCTGTATTGTAATGCAGACCTCTAATCTACGCGCTGCCTCGACAAAGCGAGATCCTAGTCACAGAATCTTTATTGCAGAGTAGACCCGTAATCAACGCGCTGCCTCGGCAAACGCGAGATCCGAGCCACTATAGATTCTATATTGCAATGCAGCTTATTTAGGACAATTCTTATTTAGGACAATTCTTATGGGACAAACAACACCAAATAGGACAGACAGTTTGACACAGAGCGCTTGCTAAAGAGCAAAAAGCTAATGTGTGTGTGTGCCGGCGTCCCTTTGTATCTTCCGGTTGTGCCGTCATCTACTACGTCATGACGCAGCAACAATCAGGATTGGACAGATTTCATTCATACTTCAGATGCGTTACGCTAAGGGCGTTCCCCATAGTGTCGTCACGACGACGACGTAGTGCGAGTTCCCTCGAAGGGGAACTCACTTTCAGAAGTCAGTCGAACAAAACAATAAAAAAAGAAACAAAACATCCTAACCAAAACAAAACGTCATTTTCCATAATATCAGAATATCAAAACAAAACAAATGAAAACAACCCAAAGAAAACAAACAAAATACAAAACAAAATCAAAGCAGTTCAAAAGAAACAACTGGAGTAGCCTCCATTCAAAACTTCAAACCATTTGAGTTGCATGTCAGTAAAGTCAGCTGCACAAACCACCCCAAAAACCTACCAGAACAAAACAAAACAACCCAAAAACAAAACCAAAACAATTACTTTTGAACAAACTTTAGATTAACCTCAATTCAAATTATTCGAGTTGCAAACTATGCCCAGTCAGCAATGAAAAAAAAACCCCCAAAAACAGTAAAGTCAGCAATGAAAAAAATAACAAAAACAAACCCAAATCCAAACCATATAGTTCCACAAAAGCTGTACCCCAAGCCTAGAATGTGCAGCCTGATGCTTCCTAACCCATTTAAAATGATGAGTGGCCAGAAAATGTGTATTAATAAAATGACAGTTATCTTCCTTTGAGCTGAGAGCTATGAACGGCCCTCTTTACCACACTGGCTAACACAAGAGACTGGACTCACAGCTGTTAACCCTGAGCTCTACAAATCTGAGGGCTCAGAACCATTTGAAACAAAGTGAATAAAAGAAGACAGTCATGAGAGGGGAAAAAAAGGACCGTACCGATTAACTCTTTATTTCTGATGTCCAAGGCCATGTTTCTGAGCGCGGTAGCGACGGCACACACCACGCGGTCGTTGTCTATCCTCAGCAGCTCCACGAGGATGGGCAGACCCTTCTCTTTCCTCACCGCCGCACGGATGTACACTGACCACTAGGGGAGACACGCACATAAACAGGTATAAGTTGCTAAGTATGACAATATTATTACAGTTTTCCAACTATCTATAGTTCTACATATCAGCAGTTTTTAGGAGACCACAAAGTGCATCTTCATAGTTGGATATGCCATGTGGGCAGGTGTCTGTAAAGTGTCTCATTTTGATTCAGCTTCCCGCTGACAGTGTAATCACACTCCCCAGGTTACAGTGAAAGACTAATACTAGCTCAGAGATTTTGCTCTCACAGGTTCTCTATGTATGACCCCAGCTGTGGGATCAGGCTTTATCAGTGACGGAGTGTCAGCACAGATTAGACTCTCTGCTACCCGGCACTTCTGCTGCAACAGGGGAGACTGCAGCATACGACCCAAAGGGCATCCCCTCACATTCCTCATTTATGATGACCTCTGTATGTGTGCATAAGAAAAACAGAGACAATAACACAATGAAAGAGGCACTGTCTTTTGAGCTGCCAACCTAGACAGCATTTACACACATAGGAGCACTCAAGACTTGAAAGATGTTTTAAACACTAGGCTGTCTAATAAGATATTTCATTTTGCACAAGTTCAAAAGCATCACATGGGTCCGTCACAGATATAAGTCATCCCCAAGTGCATTGAAACATATAGCAAAATACTGATCATAAATAAGCTTCTTAGACTATGGTTCAAAAGTCTTTTTTTAAAGTCTCTTATGATCAAATTATTTATTTATTTGATTAAATATAATAATAATATAAAACTATATATTTGATAGTAATATTATAATATATTGTATAATATAATATATATATTATATATAAACATTAATACTGTGAAATATTTTTACAATTTAAAATAACTGTTTTTTATTTAAATGCCCAGCCAACTGCCCAGCCAAAAACAAGCCACATTTTGGCAAATGCTTTAAGTCCCCCTGTAGTCAATAATTTTATCCCTTAAAACTCATCTTTGATCACCAAAATTACATATTTAAATGTTTTTTTCTTGAAAAAAAAATCTTCATGCCTTAAAATAGCTTGAATGTAACTCTACACCTGTGCCTCATTTAGTACACGCTGTACTATGAATATGCAAATTAGCCCCGCCTCCACTCACTCACTCCAGCTCAGAGATCCACTCGTTGACGATCACACGTTGACCTGATTGGTTACAAGGTAGTTTGTGATGTCAGAAACACCAGCGATTTCAAACATGTTTTTGAGACTGTCTTCGGTTCACTGCAGTTTTTAGGAGAAAATAATCAGCAATGGTGTTGACTTATGAATTTGCACATAGTTTGTCTTAAAGAATATTAAAAACACCATTTAGACATATAAACAACATTAAAAACTTTAAGAGTCTATGATTGGATCATTATTGCAGGGATTATTATGTTTCCAGCATGTTAAGTTTGGCAACAGTTCTTCTAACCCTAATTGATGGAGACCCTGAGAGACTCTTTCTCGATGGAAATGACATCACAACATTAATTTCCATGAAGAGGTGCATCATTTTTTGTATAAGATCTTGTATTGACAATGCAAGAGTCGAACACTCTGTAAAGTCTCCTCCAGCACAACCCAAAGACTTTCAATGAATTTAAAGTCTGGACTCAGAGTTGCCAATTCATGAGTGAAAATGATTCTTCAAGCTCCCTCCCAACCATTCTTTCACAATTTGAGCCTGATGAATCTTGACATTGTCATCCTGTAATATGGCCATGATGTCTCTTCCTACATGGTTGTTTAAGAAATGAAAAGCTACACACTCCATCAATCAGGGTTAGAAGAACTGTTGCCAAACATAACACGCTAGAAACATAATAATCACTGCAATAATGATTCAGTCACGGACTCTTAAGCATTTGCCTATTTAAATCCAAACAGCGACTTTTTTTTGGAGGGTAGTGTATTTTAAAATGTAATTTTAATTGATGGCAAAGCTCAATTTTTAAGAAACTCAAGAAACTTTTTATTATTATCAATGTTGAACAGTTGTGATGCTACCTCCAGAGTGTTAGACTCCAGCAAGCTACAGTAATGCAAAACTATATTAATATCAACTGGTTAGTCGAGGCTCATGCACGCTTTACTTGAGTTGCTGCACATGTAGAGTGTTTCAAATCAATCACTTGTGAGTTTCCTTTGCAGTTAGGATGCTGCCTAACATGGTGTCTAACAAGCAATCTGTTTCATTTCTGACGCTTGGTTTCTATTTCTGTGGTGTTGTGCTGGAAGCCAGATTGGCTGAGATTGCATTGAATCAGGTAAAATATATCACAGAGGCAGCTTACTAGATTTAGGAAAAGAGAAATGGAATAGAAATACAGTTGTGTGGATATGTAAATCTGTCATTTAGTTCAAATCAACTTGTATCAGTGCTAAAAGTAATTCAATAAAATAAATATCCTTGAAAATGTAATTGAAAATGTGCTCTTGACAACAAAGCATTCTTCACGCTTAAGATTTTTTTTTTTATATCAGTAAGGGCTTTGTTTCCATTTCCTAGAACTCCCGGCATGAGATTTATTAATCCCACTGTCCAAGAGGAACTTGAAAACACAAACAGAGGGCTTAGTTCACATATATTAAACCAGGGCTCAATGTCAGCTCTTCTAGTTGAACAAATAGAGCGGCAATTTTTGTGAACCGGACAAAATGGGCAGACAGACACTGTCTCTTCCACTCCCTTTTGCTTTCCCGTTTGTCTCTCCTACAAACTCAACCCAACAACAAACACGTATACAACCTGTTGCCCTGTAGGTGTAGAGAGGGGACGTGGGGACGTCACTTTCATTTAACTTCTTGAAGGGGGTCTAAACCTGTTATGAGACTTCAAAACCAATCCAATCCAATTGCATCTGTCTCCATCTGAGAGTATTGATCTTGCAGAGCACATCGGGTGGATTAGAGCTCTCGAGCAACAGAGGTAAAACAAGCTTTTGTCGTTGTGAGACGGTAAAAAGGATGTGAGAACAAAGAGAGAAGCGGAAGCCAAGAGGGAGATTGGTACTGGTTTAAACATCAGATGAAAGCAACTACTTTCAGATCAGGAAAAAAAAATCTATATTACACCATTTCTTGTCACACTGTTCAATAAGTTTAGATTCTGACAGCAACGAATATACCCTTCACTAAAAATAATTTGCTATGCTAAGGTGTTTTGAGTGGTTCTTTGCATGTTGCTATGAATTGTAATACTTTGACACATACATAAATGTTTTAATCTATTTTTTTTTTTAATTCTCTGAATATTTTTTAAATGTTTCTAAAGGCCCCTAATGCTACCAATACAAAAATATAAAGAAAGAAAATATAAAAACATTTCAATATTTAAGGCGAGACCATAGACTGTAAAAAAATAGGGCGAGACACTGCAGGTGAATAGGATAAAATTTTTAACTTACAGATATCACCATGAAACTTTACCAGTTGATTACTCACATAAATAGGAGAAAAAAAATGTATTGCAAGTTTTCTGTAATTTGATGTTTAGATATGCTAATCAGGCTATATCTAATTAAATATGCGCTAATTTGCATATATTTTGAAGTGACGAATCTGACCATTGAAAAAAAACAAGGTTCAAAATTATTTTTGCATTTTGTTGATATATTCAATGAAAAGACATTTTCAGAGGGGATTATGAATATCTCCTTTTGTTACCCTGTGAATCAGAAAATACTGCCAATAGCCTTAAAAAATTGATTTCCGCCCTATTTTTAGGCATAAAATGTCCTATAAATCAGGCCAAGAATGATATATCAACAAATCCCTCTGAACAAACCTTCACAATATAGTTAGGAATAAGACTGTAAAGTTTGGTGTACGTAGGTGCAACAGAAGTGGAAAATTGTCACTAGAAGTGTGAGAAAAAACTCATTTTGAGAAAACGGCCTTTAAAGATTTTTATGGCAAAATTCCACTAATTTCTATTGAAAGCCATGAATTACAGACAAAATATGCTTTAGGTCCAAGTAAAATCCATGTATCACACTGTTTAACATCCAAAACTCATTATTGCTTCATCCATCACTGATCATTTACATTTATTCATTCAGCTGACGCTTTTATCCAAAGCGACTTACAATTGCTATATTTCAGAGGTCGCACGCCTCTGGAGCAACTAGGGGTTAAGTGTCTTGCTCAGGGACACATTGGTGTCTCACAGTGGATTCGAACCCGGGTCTCTCACACCAAAGGCATGCGTCTTATCCACTGCGCCATCACCACCCCTAAACTTTTGTATGTGATCATAACACACAAAATGTGATTAAGATGTGATTATAACATCCAAAACAACACATCAACACATCAAAACAACATATCAGCAGTACATCACACATGTGTCTGCCTGACGTACTCACAACCACTTTAGGATCCCACAATTACAGATTTGATTAGTACTATATAGTAATTATATTATACAAAAACTGAAATGTGCTGTGTAATTTAATTGTTTTGTATATATAGTGTGTAAAGTATAGTAAATGTGATGTATGTATATAATGGCAGAGCGCGTCACGTGACGACTCTGAACGAATCACGTTGTCAGAAATTGGCATCAGCCAATGAGATTGCGCATTTCGAGTTAAATCGCCCGTTTTACTTCCATGATTGGTTGCTGATAAACAGGAAATGACCATATTTGGACCCGACAGTGTTGCGCAGGAGAGAGAGAGCTTTCTAACGGTGTGTGTAATGACAGTGTGCAGATCGCGATCGCAGAGCAGCATGTTGATTTAGAATGCCAACTTTTGAGGAATTTAGGCGAAATCTACACACGCAAACAGACAAAGTGTAGTAAAATAAAGACCTAAATGTGTATTTTGGACTTTTTTTCAGCACAAGTCTGAAAGAAGACATGCTATTGAAGACAAATATCCCAAAATCTCAAAATTGACCAGTAAAAAAAAAAACGATCTTTTTGCCTGCCGTGTGTCTCGCCTTAACTAAATTTTACTATTTACTATACAATACTTTAAAGACCCCCAATCCTAAGTTTACATTTGCTTGCACTCAGACAGATATGATAATTAAAAAATAAATAAAAAATAATTCAATATTCGAACATTTTTAAAATTCTTTGAATACTTTTAAAAATATTTTTTAATGACCCCTAACCCCAAGTAAACATTGGCTTCCACTCAGAAAGATACCAATAATTAAGAATAAAAATAAATCAATTGGACGATGCGGTCATAGACAGATACCAAGAAATTAAGAAATCAATAAATAAATTGGCGTAAATGGTTATATATTTAAAACAGTTCATCACCAATGATGAATGCTGACACATAAATATCAGTTAATTTATTTGTATTTTAAACAACAATATGTGTTGCACACCGAGCCAAGGGCTTACCTTCCAACTCCCGGCAGCCAGGTTCTGCAGCGCCCCGGCGGCCCCCTCCAGCGTGTCCGGGTTGGAACACTCAGACAGGAGAGTGAGGTAGGGCTTTACTATCGACGGATGCCACAGCATCTGAATACCCTTGGGGGGCTCAGCAGTATCTGGTAGCGGTCCCACACCATCCCACTACAGAAACAAAGAGTGTGACATGAAAAACAACAAAGTCAGATAGGAAGACACACACAAAATCCCTCACCATTTACATTTAAAAGGGGTGTTTACACTGACATAAATCTGCAGCGAGCAGCTATTCGACTAACAATGAGAAATCAGAGAAGAACTGTGAGAAGTTACTGTGAGGATTTTACTGTTCTGTATGAGTTATATATACACTAATGTTCAAAAGTTTGGGGTCGGTACGTTTTTTAAAAAAGTTTTTGAAAGAAGTCTTCTAAATTTCCCAAGGGTGCATTTATTTGTATAGGGAAAAACAAAAATATTTTGAAACTTTTTTTTAGAATTGAATAACTTTTCTATTTGAATGTATTTTAAAATCTAATTTATTCCTTTGATAGGAATGCTGGATTTTCAGCATCATTACTCCAGTCTTCAGTGTCACATTATCCTTCAGAAATCATTTTTAATACAGTGCTGAAGAAACATTTATTATTATTATCATCAATCTTGAAACATGTTTTTTTCCACTTAATATTTATGTGGAAACCATTTCTTCCCCAGAATTCTTTGATGAATAGAAAGTTCAAAACATTTATTTGTATGCAATTTATTTGACTGCAATCAGCATTTATTTGAATAAAAATCTTTTGTAAGATTATACATATCTTTAGTCACATTTGATTAATTTAACACCTCTTTGCTGAATAAAAGTATACATTTCTTAAATCTTAATGAGCCCAAAACATTTTGAACAGTAGTGTCCATCTATATAATAAAAAAATTATATAAGGATAGCCACAATCAGAAATTGTTTGCATTCTGAGTGAGTCAGATTCATGAATTAATAATTGTTTCTCTTCATCATGATATGATGATGTATTATACACTGCTGCATTTTCTACTACTGTTCATTTTTAGCGGCAAGAAACACTTTTTAGTTTTACCTATTTATCTTTTGTTATCAGATTTTCCCACCAATAACATTACGGCATCCAGTACAGCGACCTGGTGATCTCCTGAGATAAAATCACTGTCATTCTGTACAGGACAAAAGTCGACAGTAACCCCCTGCGCACACACACAAACACAGATCTCTTGACAAATCTGGGCCTGAATAAACACAGACCCGGGCAGGAATGACGAGCTGTAAGCCAGTGTTCGGCTGACTCTGAGGCGTGTGGGTGAGTCAGTTTGAAAAGTGTTGGTCTCACAGGCTGACCTACTTTCAGGCAGAGCAACTTGTGAAATACCTCCACATCTCAAACTAGCTCTGGCACTCAGCCTCACTCTCCCTTCATTATTAATGAGTCTGTTTTCATCTCCCCTCTGTTGTTCAATCAACTGCTGGAGGGTGGAGAAGCCCCCGTGAGGCTGCTGCTTTCCATACGCTGAACGCAAAAGAAGTGGAGGGGAGACTTGGATTAATCTGTGGTTTCACTGCATGTATGCAAACATTTCACTCTCATTTAGCCTTACACCGTGTCTACACCGGACAATAGAAGCTATTATAATCAGTGTGCGAGGTGTGATGCGTCGAGTCCCCCGAAATTAAACTGATACTCCATTCTAGTACAGTACTCCACACACACTTGCGCTACTTCTGACAACAGGAAAAATGGATTTGTAAAGGTCACGCCTGGTGTAGAGATGGTGTTACACAATTGCTGCTAAAACTATTTTTTATTAATAAAAAAGGTTTCCTTGCTAAGGAAAGCATCAGGATCAACGACATGCAGCTCATTTTTATCCAAATAAAATCATTTTATGATGAAAATGTTTTACATTTCTGAATAAAAATATAAAAACACATGCAACAAAGTAGTTCCATTTTAAAATATCATCAATATTTGGAGAACCTTTGTCTGCCAAAGTGAGAGTGCGTAATTAAAATTCAAGCAGCCATATTGTTGTCAACTGACAGGAAAAAAAATACAGAATATGACCCCTGTAGACCAAGGTCAATACGTTTTTTAATGCATATTTAAAAATATATATATATAATCTAATAATTTATAAGATATTTAATAAATATAGAAAAGAGATGTTATTTCAGGTAAAAGGTAATAACCCTAACAAAATGATGATAAAAAAATGATATTTGTAAACAACTACTCTTCATTAAGGTGTCCTTACAGTGTAATTATACATTTAAGTACAGAGTAATATTAATTAACTACATGCACTTACTATAGGGTAAGTGTTTGATTTAAGGTTATTTGCCCAAAATTATGCATAATGTACAGTTATTACTATAGTAACTACAACATGGACCATGTGTAACGAACACTAAAATAAAGTGTTATATAATATTTTATTATTAGATGGCTACACATTTGACCACTTTTCATGGAAAATGTACATATCTGACAATTTTTCATGGAAAATAATGTACATATTTATGAAAATACAAAAATGTATGAAACCAACAAAGATTACATTTCTAAGAACTTCTCCAATACATCATCTCGCACATCCATATTTGTCCTTGACCGATTACTATTGCACATTTTAAGCCTGGTGTGCACCACTAATATTTTATTCAGCAAATGTACAAATCTAGCTTATTTTTGTGTCTTTTTGGAGTGAGTCAAATCTGCTCAAATGCTTGTCTTTAAGCACAAAATGAGAGTGAAGATAAATCTAAAAATGACAATGTGATCCTAATGCTTCTTCTGAACTATCAGAGCGTAAAACCGCATCTCAAATTGTCAAAAATGTTCTCTTGCCCTTTCCTTGTCAGCAATCTTTGAGAGTAATGAGCACTCCATGCACCATTTCTTAGAGTAAACTCAAAGAAGGGTATCAGTGCTCGGTGGGTTGAAATTGCTCTGGTTTACATACTCTCTCAGTCAATTAGCTCCGCTAAACACTGCCCTGCCCCGACAGAGCCGCGGCAGCACGCTCTGGTTTCCTGGGCAACCTCACTGCCATTTAGTGATAAATGATTTAACAGAGTACATTAGCCTTCTGTTGCCCGGAGGCCCAGGTGTCCTCTTTCAAAACGTCTCGGCTGAGGAAAAGTTCCGGCACATGATCCTAGAGGGCACCTTAGGTAATGGGGAGAGATGGCCCTCTTTTTACAGGACAACAGTTATAGACTATCCTTGCATCTCCTTCCTTTTCTGTAATCTGATTGGAGGAGACACATCTGACTGAATCCTAAAACAGATCTACAAACTTTTGTACGGGTTTTATGGCGATGAATGAGGGAAAAATATTTGACTGCAAAAGAAAATGCAAAATATCCCCAAACTATGTTTAATAAAACAGTCTATGCGCTCATAATCTCAACAGAGCAATCGTTTTGATGTATTATTCGAATCTGACTGCATTAAAATTTTCCCTGCTTCTTGTTAGGGATGTAGAGACTGGAGAGTGTTGTGATGGACATCTCTTTCTTGCAGAAAACGCAGGTCTTATTTTAGCTAGTATCAAAGTTATAGAGGATTGTATTCAGCTATCAGTGGCTACAGTATATCACTGGCTATTAGTTTTATGGCTTCTCTGGATCGGGACATCTCCAGAGGGAGTTGTGTTACACAACTGCTCTCCCACCTCCACGTCTGCACGGAGGATCCCGGCTGGCTTTTTCTTGCGTGAGATTAATGAAGTTTCCTCTGCTATGGAGGAGCTGCCTGTAAAAAGGTTTTTTTTTTCCCTTCTCCCTTTAGTCTGACGCCCACAAACACCGTGATTTATCAGACGTAGAGCGCATCCCTGGGGAAACTCACTGTCTGACGGTGTGTTTCTGTGTAGGCGGTGAGCGTTACGTTTGGAAAGGGAGTAATTGATAAAAGGATGGCGTGTAAATCTGTAATTTGGGGAACTCACTGAAACATACAGGTCCTTCTCAAAAAATTTGCATATTGTGATAAAGTTAATTATTTTCCATAATGTAATGATAAAAATTAAACTTTCATATATTTTAGATTCATTGCACACCAAATTAAATATCTCAGGTCTTTTATTGTTTTAATACTGATGATTTTGGCATACAGCTCATGAAAACCCAAAATTCCTATCTAAAAAAATTTGCATATCATGAAAAGGTTCTCTAAACGAGCTATTAACCTAATCATCTGAAGCAACTAATTAACTCTAAACACCTGCAAAAGATTCCTGAGGCTTTTAAAAACTCCCAGCCTGTTTCATTACTCAAAACCGTCCAGAAGGCCATCATTGACACCCTCAAGCAAGAGGGTAAGACAGAAAGAAATTTCTGAACAAATAGGCTGTTCCCAGAGTGCTGTATCAAGGCACCTCAGTGAGAAGTCTGTGGGAAGGAAAAAGTGTGGCAAAAAACGCTGCACAACGAGAAGAGGTGACCGGACCCTGAGGAAGATTGTGGAGAAGGACCGATTCCAGACCTTGGGGGACCTGCGGAAGCAGTGGACTGAGTCTGGAGTAGAAACATCCAGAGCCACCGTGCACAGGCGTGTGCAGGAAATGGGCTACAGGCGCCGCATTCCCCAGGTCAAGCCACTTTTGAACCAGAAACAGCGGCAGAAGCGCCTGACCTGGGCTACAGAGAAGAAGCACTGGACTGTTGCTCAGTGGTCCAAAGTACTTTTTTCAGATGTAAGCAAATTTTGCATGTCATTCGGAAATCAAGGTGCCAGAGTCTGGAGGAAGACTGGGGAGAAGGAAATGCCAAAATGCCTGAAGTCCAGTGTCAAGTACCCACAGTCAGTGATGGTCTGGGGTGCCATGTCAGCTGCTGGTGTTGGTCCATTGTGTTTTATCAAGGGCAGGGTCAATGCAGCTAGCTATCAGGAGATTTTGGAGCACGTCATGCTTCCATCTGATTTTTTATTTTTCAGCACGACCTGGCACCTGCTCACAGTGCCAAAACCACTGGTAAATGGTTTACTGACCGTGGTATTACTGTGCTCAATTGGCCTGCCAACTCTCCTGACCTGAAGCCCATAGAGAATCTGTGGGATATTGTGAAGAGAAAGTTGAGAGACGCAAGACCCAACACTCGGGATGAGCTTAAGGCCGCTATCGAAGCATCCTGGGCCTCCATAACACCTCAGCAGTGCCACAGGCTGATTGCCTCCATGCCACACCGCATTGAAACAGTCATTTCTGCAAAAGGATTCCCGACCAAGTATTGAGTGCATAACTGAACATAATTATTTGAAGGTTGACTTTTTTTGTATTAAAAACACTTCTTTTATTGGTCGGATGAAATATGCACATTTTTTGAGATAGGAATTTTGGGTTTTCATGAGCTGTATGCCAAAATCATCAGTATTAAAACAATAAAAGACCTGAAATATTTCAGTTGGTGTGCAATGAATCTAAAATATATGAAAGTTTAATTTTTATCATTACATTATGGAAAATAATTAACTTTATCACAATATGCTAATTTTTTGAGAAGGACCTGTAAATGGGGTTATTCTGAGGCGAGGAGGGGTGTGTGTTGAAAATGTTAATTGTGTTATTCATATTTTGACATGAAATGTCTAATTTATGCTCGGTTCTCTTTCAAAAGCAGAAAAGCATTTTACTGTGAAATAAAGCTTCTATCTCTAGTCTGTTATATGTTCCCCAGGACTTTTGTTGTATTTCCTGTTTCTAGTGCCATGTTTGTAGTTCATTGTAGTTTTCCCTGTTGATTAGTTTGTTTGTTTGTTCCCAGGTGTGTCTTGTTAGCTTGTTACCTCTAGTGTATATATGGCCCTTGTGTTTCCCTTGATCCTTGTCAGTTAATGTTTGCTATGGATGTTTGTAGATGGGATATGTTTCTGTTCCCCATGTTCCCTGGGTTCCAGTTCTTGTGTTTAGTGTTTTGTTGTACGTTTTTATAAAACCCCTGCACTTAGATCTGCGTCTCCGCCTGCCGTCTATTTAGCTCCCATGTGTTACACAGTCAACATAAAACAACATTCACAATCTATTTTACTTTCATAATGTGACAGTTGTGGCAGAACTTGACTTTTTGTGTTAATGTATAATTTAATATAATATAATAAACCTTTTATGTAGTGTGTAATATAGCTGTAGTTGTAGCTGAGGCATGGAAGAGTTTGGGCCGTGTTGTTGACATGTCGAGAAGACGCTGTTTTTTGCACTGCGAAAGCAAATCCCCTTAGCATGCACTTCCAAAGGATGAGAACTCCGGCTCGAACTGATGCAGTAAAAATGATGCCGTCGCCATCACTGTGTGTACAAATGCTGAGCAAGCCTCCGGATATGGTAATGGGTGTTTCTTTTCCGACACGCGCTGAAAGTGGTAGACCAATCAACATACTGAAGAGAGCTCTCGGAAAGGAAGGGTTTAGAGAGACTGAAACCGTTATCAAACAGTTTGAGACACTGTGAGAAATGAGGTGATGCTGCAATGTATATAGAGAAAATGTAAGTGTTTTTTTTTACCTCTACTGCATGCAAACCTATTGTAGTAGACCATCAAAACAAAATTATGAACCTTAAAAATAGCATAATAGGGGCACTTTAAAGAAAATAAGGCACAATTGGATTTCATGTTGATTTTAAAGATCCTCTTTCATGTTACTTTGAACCTTGATTCATAAGCAAAATGTGTTCGAGTTATTGTCAGCAGGAAAGGGTCACATCACATCTACAAATGCCTGTAAATGCAGCACTTATAGACCCACCTGGTCCTGAAACTTCTTCTTCTTTTTCTTCTTTCCCCAGCAGCCTGAGGTCTCTCCTTCCTTCCCGTTGGCGTCGCTGCACAGGAGGCCGTCCAGCTCGTCCGTCCCCATCTGCTGTCCCTGAGACGTTTCAGCTGCAAGCCGATACGAGAGGTTCCTCAAAATGCATACACAGTTTTCTATGGTCTGATGGAGAAAGAGAGAGACAGATATTGGGCAGGTATTAGTTTAGCTTCACTGAGCTCTTGATAGAGCCCATCTGGCCAGAAGGGCCAAACTTCATCTATTCAACTCATGCTGGACAGAAGAAAGGAAAACACACACATTTGTTCACTCTCACACACAACACTCTACATGCACTCCTTGTTCTGCCGTTTAGCTGAATAACGAATAACAAGAGTTCAGAAACAAAAGCAGCCATTATAGCAGGTGTCTCAGTTTTTACTTTCTGAATTTTGGTTGGGCCTTTAATGTCAATATTAGGTGATTTGACTTTGAGATCCCAGTATTTGAGAAAACACTGACATTCCAAGGGCTTGTCCCACAACTGTTTAAAACCTAGCTTCTATTTCAAGACCTTCTTCTATTCCAACCTTATATTTTCCTCTGTCTATGTCTCTCTTTCACTTCGTCTTACTTCCTTATTTCCTCTGTTTCATCTTTCTTAGAGTGTTGGCTGGGAGCGTAGGCCGCATTGGCACTAAGTATATGAAAGTACTTAATTATACGTCTGACACGGTCTCCCATTTAAATGTGATTAAAGGATATACCCGCAGATGGGGAAAAATGACCAGCCAAATCCATCGGCTCACACTCCATTTAACAGGGTATTACAAGGAGACACAGCAGAGCAGGCACAATGCTTGACAGCAGAAAATAGAAAATAAATGCTTGCAAAATGATGATGAAAAACGAGTGTTTTTCACAATGTCCATGTTTTTCCTTTTTCCCCCATTATGAAATGAGGAAGACCATTCCCTGCACAAACAAAAATAATGACTGTAATCAGAGAAATGCTTTTGAGAATTATGCACTGGCATTTCAGACGTACGGAAACATATTGACTCACAAAATCGCTTCTCTGTGCCAGACAGGGCTAACTTTGCTTTCTCCATGGTGTTTGAGGAAAATGAAACAAGATTTCCCTGGAAATGTACGACAGAATGAATATTGCACATGGCGACATTTGGGGCAACACCATCTCTCTTACTGGCAGCAATTTAGAAAGTCCTCATTTTAAATGCAAAAGTCAACAGGAGAGAGCTTGACCAACCACAAGGTTAACAGCACATTAAGACCACGGGTGGCATGCTTTCAGCAATTATGCTTCTGCTGGGCCAACACCTGGTAAAAACAGCTCCAAATCACCACACATAAAGAAATCGGAGGGATTAGGGTGATTGCCCTTTTTTAAAGCCAATGTGTTGAGTGAAATGGTTGATGTTGCTTAAAGCCCAATGATGGATGAAAAAGAATGCTTAGTGCTCTAAAAAGAGCTAAATGGCCATAAGGAAGAAGAAAAGGAGAAACCATAGGTTGGAGGTGCATTTACAGGAACTGTTACAGATTTAGTATTTTTAATTTTAGACAAAATTCAAAAGTCACAGTAAAATGGGGACAAATTGCACAGTGGCCAAGCCCATTATACATGCTTTCTATGCTTAGCACAAAACAGATCAGATTACTCAAGGGTTATGCTTAAGGGTGATGTAAATTTCATCATCGGCATGTGCGCAAACAGATTTGTCTAATCGCGCATACGCTCAGCTCGCACACGCGTCTCAAATTCTGACTGTTGCTTCACAATCGAAAAATAAATAGATGAGATTGAACTAACTACTGAAGATGGCGACATCAACAGTGGCCTGCATCGACTCACTTGTGTGAGGGGGATAAGAGATACCACAACTCTAGTTAAACAAGTACAAAGACATTAACACTTATTACTTCTGGAGAGAAAAAGCGCAGACACAACAAGGATGAAGCTTTCTAGTGCGCATGTGTCAAGCAGCAAACGGAGTATTCTTTGAAAGGCTGTGCGTTCAGTTGTATGTTAAGCATTCACGTAAACACTAGCACAATTTAAATTACTTTAATTGCGCAAAACTGTCAGAGTATGCAAAAAAAATTATAATGCTGCCACGTGATTTCAAAACGGTTTTCACAGGATGAATTTTGAGTTTAAGCTTATGAATGATGCCTAATTTAATGATTACTAAAATATGTGATAGGGAAAAAAGGCAATAAAAAAGCGTGCCAAGTGCCCTGCTATCGGACAGTGACATATAACAGGCTATAGGCTATTCACTAGCTTTCAAAATATCTTCTCTTGTGTTTTGCTGATGAAAGAAAGTCATATAGATTTGGAATGATATGACAGTGAGACAAATTGTTTTACATTTTCAGCGGAACTATTTCTTTAACCCTTTGAGCAATGTTCAAAATCTTCCACATATAGGCTATAAAAGCTGAAGAGTTCTTACAAGTGCTGTGAATTTGGAAACTGTGAAGAGTGATGGTTGAGAGCGCGCCACATGGGGATTTAGACAGCGAGAATTGTGGGAAAGTCTGAAAATGACCAGAGGGAAAGAACTGTGTCACGCTCCAACATCCACACCCTCTGCTCTTCAATTCTCATTAGGACGGATGCATCCCCCCTGCTCTGCTATTAGCACGCTGGGCCTGACGAAGGGCTGCCAGTTAAATCATGATTAAAGAATGCCATTTAGAAGAGCGAGCATTCGCAACCTTCAGTGTAGCCAACCACAGAGCTGTTTATTTGTTACAGAGCGTTCCACGCACCGGTACACACACACAAAAACTTTTACAACAGGTTGCCTTTATAGCACAAGGAGAGATGGACAGATCCCGAGAGGAAAGTGTACCTTGCTATCAATCTCACTGCTTCCGAGAGAAGTCTGGATGACGAAAAGCAGCGTGTCAGTCAGTCCCTCACACTCTCTCATCCGCCTCCGAGCCTCCTCTCCTGCTGAACTCACATTCCTGAGAGAGAGAGAGAGAGAGAGAGAGAGAGAGAGAGAGAGAGAGAGAGAGAGAGAGAGAGAGAGAGAGAGAGAGAGAGAGAGAGAGAGAGAGAGAGAGAGAGAGAGAGAGAGAGAGAGAGAAGGAAACACAGGTCAGTGATGAGTGCATTAAATCAGGGACATTCAATCACACGGGTGCAGATTCCCTCTGGGGATAGAACCCACTTTATATCGTACCACTGTGACAAACAAAATGCAAATGTCTCACATTTCACGAGTCATTCAAACAAATCGCTCCAAACCTCCCACCTCTGACATGTATTAATATATGAATATATTAGTCTTCAGGGGGAGAAACACTGACACAGCTAGGTATTTGACTGTTAACTGTGTGAGAGAAAGAAAGAATATTGGCATTATTTCAATTGGGTAATCCAATAAGGATTCTTATTATTTTGTTTATTAAAAAATCAATCAGGTGTACACTGTTGAATATGGACGGATGTAATAGGCTTATTGTACAAACACAAACACAAACACAAACACAGTGTCCAAACCAGATACAACAGCTACAAGTGAAAGTGAAAATGCTGTGCAATTTGACAAATCTCATCCGATTGTCTGATCAGAACATATTTGATGTTTAAAATGTGGTTTAAAAGATGATTGACAGCGTTCATTTGACAATTCTGGAAGGTAGTAGCCAATCATCTTTGAACAAACTATTTAGTCACATGACTTGAGGTAGTCACATTACTTTTTTATGCTATGCATTTGGAAAATGTGTTACCACTATTGCTTCTATGCATATTTTCTTATAAATAAGCCACCAAATGTTTTATGTACAATTTGGACATTTTTGCTGCCATTCAGTACTTTAGCTGAAAAAAAATATCATAGTTTACAAGAAAATATTAATCAGCACAAATTGGACAAAATTTGAAGGATTAGTAGAAAAACAGAAAAGTGTACTTTTTCACTGTACAAAATGACCACTACTGTAATGGGTGGAGCCTTAATCTAAGATGTTGAATGTGATCAGCATGATGAGAGGAATCAGGTGTACTAAGTTTCATTTTTCTAGATCAAAGGGTTTAGAAGTTATAACCATTTCGAATGTGAATTTTTTTAACTGGTGGTTGTGCTATAGAGTTGGTCCTAAAGACCCCAAAGTTGGTCAGATTAATGTTCATTACCATCACTACAAGTGTGCCAATTTTCATCATTTTCCTACTTACGGTTTATAGAGCTCCTATAGACTATAAAAAAACCCCATCTCGATTACGTATGTAACCCTCGTTCCCCGAAGGAGGGAACGAAGACGTATGCCGAATGTGACCGACTGAAAGGGAACTAACAATCCCTAAAAATCATACCGACCCCAAATTTTTAACTTAGACGAGACTTATTCCAGACTGTATCTGCCAACTGTGACCTTTTCAATATGGTAGACATGCTGATGTATAATCGTATTAAGCAACCCAATTACTCAGCATGACATAACAAAAATAGAGGCCAAACAGCAAACAAAATGTATTGTCATGGTCAAAGCTGTTTAGGACGAAAACACTTAATATTTATTGCTTGTCATGTGCCTGGTTAGGCCTTGGTGTAATGCATTCAATGTCTCTATGGAAATGAGACAACAGCAGACATTAAAACTCCATCCGCATGTCTACTAAACTCTCCATTACAGCAAATCATAGTTTCATTAAAGGCTCTACTCCTCATCATATCATTGTCCTGAAAATGGTTTGATATCAGTTAAAAACTCCCTTGTGTGCCTGACCAAAACAATATGACACACGTGTCTCTACGCCACACCATTTTAACTGCTTTTGGGAATACAGCCCACTCGTTATGAAAAATTTCACTCGCATCATCTATAATGGGAAACAAGATACATTACAACTCATAGGATTTACATTTCTATATTCACCAGAACTGAATCAATTGCCATGTATCATTTATTAGAATTGCCTGGCCTCCACCTCTATTACACATGAATGTAACCAAAAAGGCATTGGATATACATAATTTAGCCTGCATATGGAGCATTTGAATTACAAACTTATCTATTTAGTTCCTTTATGGCCCTGCTTTATTGCGTCATTAAATATTCAACAGGCCTGACAGCACCAGCTTTTGAATTTAAGACCTATAGGTTTTACATCCAATTTGTTGAGCAAGTTTTCATCAAGAAGTCATATGAGGAGGCACGGCTTACAGAAACACTCATGTCACAACAGACATGTTTCATTTGAATGATGAAATTACTATTTCATTACAACAGACACCCTGAGGACTGAATCACGTGCTAAATCATTGGATGTTTATGAGGTTAGTCATTGAAACCTGAATATGGTAGTACATCAGAAAATCTTTAATATGAATTATAGCCTAGGTAGACAAAGTCATAACTCTTCAAGTAACGTTGTGACTTTCTGTATTAGTCAAGGTCCATCTCTCTTTGATTGGGTGGCTTGGGGGATGTGAGATTATTGATATCCATTTTTTTTTTTTTTTAGCTTGTGTATTTCATTCTGGGCAATTAATGACAGTTATTAATGTGCCTGTGACTGAAGAAACACACTAATTAGTCATGTCGCCCTTTTCTTTTGATCCACCGGATTTTTTGAGAGATGGAGTGAAAAGCATGTGATTGCTGGAGTGGGTCAAATCATGATAAGTGCAGAAGAAATGACACAGCCAAAAAGACATCCAGCAACTGGGGCATGAGGACACTATCACTCCTACTGAAGAAACACATTTAAACCAGAGACCAAACATTACATTTGAAAAAAAAAATGGAGTCTATGCTGAACATGTTAACCCTAGTACTGTGACCTGAATATTGCATAAATAGCAATAGTATGGAACGCCACGATTTTAGATTTGAATGCAAGCTGCCTAAGAGTGACAGACATGGAGATTATTGGCATTGGCCGATAACATGGCTGCATGCCTCACTCACAGAGGTGTTAAATCAACTAACACCCCTGTAAATGAATAAAGGTGGGTTTATGTTCTCAATTTAGGTTAATTCTGCATAAATAGTGTTTTGGGTAAATATACATTCACTTTCAGCTTCAGCGATTATCTTATTTGTTTACATTACATTAGATTATAATATAATTAATACAAATAGATAATGAAATACTAACTCCACTAAACTTCCCTAAAATATGGAGAGAAAACACCATATGTAAAAAAATATAAATAGATCTAAATATGTATGTGCGTTTTATATATAAACACAAAAATGCACACAATTTTTGCACACAATACGTTTACACATATCTATCTATCAAATATACATATACACAAATTAATTTATACAATAATTCAATTTGTCACACACACACACACACACGCACACACACGCACACACACGCACACACACGCACACACACACACGCACACACACGCACACACACGCACACACACGCACACACACACACGCACACGCACACACACGCACGCACACACACGCACACACACACACACACACACACACACACACACGAATTCATACATATTTCATACATATTATGAATTTAACTATATTAATATTACTATATAAATATACAATATTTCTTTAAAATAAATGCCACTGGTTTGATAAATATTCCTAAACTTTTATATGTGATTTAAAATTGCACTACTTAACTTGCTGTTTAAAAAAAAAAAAAGTTGTATTAAAACAACTGGAGTTCCTCTCAGGTAAATAAGAGGTAAAATGCTTCACTCGTGGACATCAAGCTCAGTTCTTGGCATGAAACGATGCTGTTCTCACTTAATGGAAGGCTCATTGCAGCCCTTTGTGTGGGAAATTAAACCAAGCACCACAAGGGCCATATGGGAAAACAGTTAATCAAAGGTTATGCTAATGCACATCAGGCTGAGAAGAGCTATGGGCTCCCAACGCTTGCCTCCCCTTTATGCAATAAAACAGTTATGCGGGAGACATAAATGATGAGACATTACTATTCATAACCAATATACTACCCAAACTAGATGTCAGAATACACAACTGCTGTGCTTTTAGTCAGATTTCCAATTTATTTCTAGTTATTTTAAATTAATCTCTTCCACAGAGCAGTGAAACAAGCTTCCTAATTTTTTTTAAATAAAGTTTGTATATACTAATTTTAAAATGAAAGCCGGACCCTCTGCTAATGTCACGGGGAATATCCCAATTGATCATTTTGATGGCTTACACTCATTTATAAATGCAGGAAAATAACCACACAATTGCATGCGCAAGGTACATGCCTCTGTGACTAAAACAAATTGGCACAAACTTCATGAATTATTGATGATGACACCACATAACTGTGGACAGAGCAAAAAGTTATCATCCACTGCACAAGACAGTAGAGAGCAGCAGTTGGAAAAGTTTCTCTCTGTTTGCTGTTTGGTTCATGGGCAAAAACTCTATCTCTACAGGGAATGAAGTCAATTTTCACAACGTTAGTGCATTAACCATTAATTAATATTAATAATTACAACTTGTGATTTTAAAAATGGAATAGTAATACATGAAATTAGCATTAGTTGTTGAAATTCACATTAATAAATGGTGTAGAAGTATTATATACGTATATATATAAATATAATTTTTAAACATTATTTTATCTTTGATGCAGGTGTAAAAAACGCACGCACGCACGAACGCGGCATCTTGTCTATTGGTCACACCTTCATTTTGCAATTTCTATAGTATTGCATCCTTCTCATGGCCATTTAGTAATTATTCACTATTTAGTGCAAGTCTCTGAATCTCTTTTTTAGCCCATTTTACCTGTAAAATAAAACCTGCTTAATAATTATGCACATATGACTATAAGGTGTTTTTCACTTCCAGCCCTCATTAACAATTATATATCACTTATAAATTATTATACACAAAATTAATAGTAGTTATTAACATTAATGTGGTTTGGATTTGGTAAAATGTGCTTAGAAAAAAAATATGATCAAGATATCAACTTGACTAATAATAATGCACGGCTATCTGTGGATTAAACGATTTTAATGCACATCGCGACGGGTGGTTCTTTGCCTCCATGATGTGCCTAGGAATATCCGTAAAATGTATACATATATATGTATATAATCAAAATAATAATACAAATCCAACCATTAGCTTTGGCTCCAAGTCATTCTGGGTTATTAAACAGTCAAATGAGTCCCATTAACAGCACACAGGGAACATTAATGGGAAGAGAGGAGACCTCAGGGTTTGAGTTCCTCCATAAACACAGATCATGAGCATCTACTCCCTCTTCAGCCAGCAACAGCAACAATTAAAGTGTTTCATTTCCTGTTGGCCTTCTTCTCCCATTTCCTCTTGGCTCACAGCAGTTTTTGCAAATGCATCAAACTCTTTCCAGCCTGTAGGAAAGGGTGTCCCGAGGAACACGTGGAGCCCTGTAATTGAGACCGAGCCATGAGAGATGATTCACTTCTGATGGTGAGTGATGGATGTGACTGAGGGTGCGTCTGCTCGCAGCTTGGCAGGAACGTAGATGATGCATCATGCGGGCCGAGAAGAGAAAAAGAGAAATTGTTTCATTACTTTTCAAGGTGTGTCATGCTGGACTGATATTAGAGGGGGAAGAGGGAGGGCAGCAATTAGAGGATGGTGGCGGCTTGATTTATCAGAACATCACTTTGATGGAGTATTCCAAAATGATGAAATTATTTAATAAATCCCCCTCGGCTGATGCTGACAGGGCAAAAGTGCAAAGTGGCTGATATTGTCCATAAAGCATTTTGGTGTGAATATTTAGCAGCTATACGCCTACAGATAAGCACAAAAGGAACACTGCACCGCCGGTTGGGTAGGGAGAAAAAAAGTAATAGAGAGATAACAGAGCATTACACTACTTTTGATACATAATATAATGATGCAGCAAAAAGACTCCCTACATCACTGTGCTAGTTTCATGTCTCATGTATCACTCCATATTTACATTCTTCTATCATAATAAAATAATAATTCATGAATAAAATGTATAAATGAATACAAAATAAAGCTAATAATTAATACATATTTGTACATTGAATATGTATTTAAGTTATAATAATAATAATAATAATAATAATAATAATAATAAATTAACAAAAAAAAATAAAAAAAATAATGACCATTTATTTGAATCATTATAAGCTTTGCGCCACTCCACACACAGCCACTTTCTTCTCACATTATAAAATTAATAAAATGAATAAATAATGAAATAAAGCTAATAATTATTTAATAAACGGCACTAAATGTCAAAATAAAAAAAAAACAATATCTTTAACACAAATACATAATTTGCATTTATTTGATTATTTATTAGTTTTGCATCACTACACAGTCATTATCACATATCAAAATAATAAATTAATAAAATAAAGCTAATAAATCATAATTAAATGGCCATTAAATAAGTATTTGTACTTATTTACTTCATGTACTTCAATGGTCCAGTCTCAGAACTTTTGCCAAGCGTGTCAGAGGTTCTGGGTTCCAATCCGCACTAAGTATAGTTTTTTTTTTTTTCGTCATTAAAACCGATTGTTTATTAGTGGTTGTATATCAAGCAGGGACACATTTTTTGTGCATTATGTTTTGTGATTTCACTGTAACGAATAAAGAGTCTCTCTGCAACGGATTGAAGCGCGCGGCCGTGTGATTCGTGAAGACTGTGCGCGAGTCACAACCTATTTTCTACAGTCTATGGTCACAACAGAACACTGTATCCGCACCACTGATAGCAGAAGCAACGAGCACTTTGGTCACTTGATTTCAAAAACAACACATTTCAGATCGCCTCTAATTTAACAAACGAATGAAATGAATGTTCTACTAGAGTTAACTGGAGATGTTTTATTTATTCGTATTGGTACATCCGTGCCGCGAGATGTTTCAAAAGTGGTGGGGACACAATCGACCCTGTTTAACAGTTATCTGAAGAATACCAACATTGGTCAACACAAATACAAAGCACTGCAATTAACATCAAGACTGAAGTATGCAAGGTCACATGATTCACTTTGAATCGTCAATCGAGTTCTTGGTCATTTTCCACAATTAATGAGCCCCTTAGATTTTATTGCTTATTCATTCACTTTCATTTCTGTCACTCGCACACTCCATCTAATTAATTAGCACACTTTGTTAGCAAATTACTTATTGAACACAATTAGTGGTGTTTTCAATCAAGCACACCTTAAAAATTCCTTACAAGGAGAAACGTCTGTTCCTTTGTGCTTTAATAGCCTTGGTTAAATGAACTATTCAACAGCTGCAATGTGCTCTAGTAAAAATAAACCCGAAAACACTCAGGTGACCACTGGGAATACAGGGGAAATGTCTTCTTCAGGCTTGCTCAGTAGGGCTATTACTTCACTATTTCTAAACCTTATCTGAAAGAAGCAGATTTTGACAGATTGTCCCTTTAGATGCACTGTGAGGTTTCATGACAGTAGCCAAAATGAAGAGGTTTCATGACAGTAGCCAAAATGAAGATGTGCCAGGTCTCTAGCCGGCTGACACGGGGGGTGGGGGGGAGGGTTACCACGGTTACAGAAGCCAAATGGCAAGGTGAGCCAGAAGCACCTGAGCATCTGGAGCACCAACAGCATCATTTCCCTTTCCTGCAGTCCAACATGGACCTCCACAGCTGCTCAAACACTGAACACAATTACCTGCTGTGAGGAGAGAGCGGCTTCAATGTCTTACAAGGCATACCAAAAGTGTTCATCTCTCGGCAACGTCTGCTAACAAAGGGTCTTTGATTTTGTCAACAAAGATGAGAAGAAAAATGTGCAGCACGAGCACGATGATAATGAAATGGCTTTAAAACAAACTGAAAATATGACAAGAAAATAACACTGCACAATGTTAATAATGCACTAACAATGGTTATGATTAAGAAAAATAGTTTCAAATAATCATTGTGAATAATTAGTTTGAGGATAGTTTGTTATATGAATAGTTTCTTAATAAATAGTTAGTTACACTTTTGATCAATTTAATGTGTCCTTGCTGAATGAAAGAATTCAACTCAAAATGGGTTGTTCTGAAGCTCAGTGAATTCTGAGATACTGTGATAGGTGCTACCTTTGCAATAAGTCAGTTTGTGAAATTTCATCCCTGCTAGAGATTCCACAGTCAACTATAAGTGGTATTATTGGAAAGTGGAGGAGTTTAGGAAGAACAGCAACTCAGCCACGGAGCGGAAGACCATGTAAAGTCAGAGAACGGGGTCACCGAGTGCTGAGGCGCATTGTAAAAGTCACCGAAACACTGCTGATTCCATACCTGAACCAGACAGTTGATGGACCCCGTTAACTTCCATAGTAGGAAAAAAAATACTATGGAAGTCAATGGGGTCTATATTCAACTGTTTGGTTATGGAGTTTCTTTAAAATATATTATTTTGTGTTCAGCAGAAGAAATAAATTCATACAGGTTTGGAACAACTTGAGGTTGAGTAAATGATGATAGAATTTTCATTTTTAAGTGAACTATTCCTTTAAGAACAAACTCATAACAGGCCTTTAATGCAGTTTCTTGGGAGAAAAATTTAACATTAGCAAGTCTAAACTTAAGTTCTCATGTTTACTCTTTGATCTCACTATAGGAAAAGTGCATTTTGCCTCAAAAACAATTGAAGGGTTCGAGGGAAGTTTTGACACAGGTTCGATTAAGATCCTGCTGACAGCTGGTGAGTTGCTGAATCTAAACTGAGTGCGGAGCTGTTTAACTGTGTAAATGGCTGATTCATCCATTCACTGAAGTCTGACAAAGAAAGCGAAAAGGAAAATCCAATGCTGTGATGCCTTTTTGGGATGTCATAAGGGATTGTGCTTTGTGGCAGAGAAAATCTCTTTCTATTAGATAGATTTTTTTTCCCACGGAGACCCACAGGTTTCAGAAATTTGATTTCTGCTTGTAGAAGTGATTTACAGCAGCAGAGTGTCAAACTCCCATTGGGACAAGGCTCAATTCCAAAAACACTGCTTCACTGATTTTCAATGGCTTGCTCAAGTGTTCCCGCCTCCAAGGGAGAGAAAAAAAAATCCAACTTTGACGAACTTCATCAATCCGAATTGAAGTATTTAATGTCAGAAATTGACAACATGACTGTCTCCAAAGTGATACCCAGAAGAGATGGCAAGAATGTAATGTAAATGCCTCAGTCAAATTATCATGAAATATTTTCAGAGCATGATGCATATTTCAGTTTTAATGTCTATTTTGCTTGCGTTAAATAAAACATCTTATTGCTAAAGTTGTAAATTGTACAGGGCAGTGTTTATGATATATTCAAAATGGTAATTCATCTTTCTGAATGAGTCATTAAAGGATCTGGCTCATGAGTCAATCGTTTCGGGAATAACTCTTGTTTTTGCTTCAATAAAAGAACCCATTCATAAGAGGCATCTATCTATCTGCTCATGAAATCATACAACATTGGTCTCACTTTAAGTTTTTGAATCACTAAAAAGAATGCGTTCATTCTTTTTCAGCCATTTGCTCGTGAATCACACTACATTGGTCTTGCTGTGTGCTTTTAATTAAATAAAAATGACTGGCTCTTAAGAGCAATTTGGTGGCGATTCAGACAGCATACTGTATGTTTTTCAATCACTAAAAAGAACCACAACACGAGTCATTTTCTTGTGAATCACACTACACAGGTCTCACTGTATGTTTTGTGATTTAATAAAAAGAAAAAGTTTATAAGAGTCGGTTGCTTATGAATCACACTACTTTGGTCTCACTGTAGACATTTAAAGGGATAGTTCACCCCAAAAATGTTTTCAGTACTACTGACCCTCAAGTTGTTCCAAACCTGTATGAGTTTTTTTCTTTAGTTGAACACAAAGGAAGATGTTTTAAAGAATGTTGGTAACCAGGCAGTTGACAGCACCCATTGACTTCCAGTTTGAAAAAAATAAATAAAAAATCCTATGAAAGTCAATGGTTACCGTCAACTGTCTGGTTACCAACATTCTTCAAAATATCTTCTTTTGTGTTCAATAGAAGAAAGAAACTCATACAGGTTTGGAACAACATGAGGGTGAGAAAATGATAAAAAAAATTCTCATTTTTGGGTGAACTATCCCTTTAAGAGCCATTTGCACATGATGCACATCTCGCTATGCATTTTTGATTCACTAAAATAACCTGTTTATTAGAGTCATTTACTCGTGAATCACACTACCCAGTCTCACTGTATGTTTTTGATGCACAAAAAAAAAAAAGGAAAGATTGTGATTAATTGGAAATTCAATTTTAAATTGCACTGTGCAGTAGAGGATACGTGTGGTCCACAATCACACAATACGCATAAGATACACATTTTACTTTCTGAAACATGTGCGTATCTAATAGACTAATATGCGGAGGATGGTAATTGCCTCTTTACAGCGCTCTGACAGAAGATGATTTGTTTGAAACACAAGACACTGCCATTCACTCGGAGGAGTAATTTACTGCTGGAATCAGAAGCAGACTTGTTATTTAGAGAAAAATGAAAATTATTTCTGCATTTCTGTGTATTTGCATACAGTAGGTGAGCCTCTTTTTTTAGTAAATCTCTTATAGAAAGTAAAAATACAACTGATAACATCTTAGTTTAGTGAGGTGTAACTGCAAAAGTTTGGTTTGAAAAGGTTTAATTCATTTAGAAAAGCTTGGAAGGAAACTGGGAAAGCAAACAAAAGCAGTGTGATCCTCTCATAGCATGGACTTTAAAGTAGTTTAACACTGCACTGTTGCTATGGATACAAGAATAAAGCCTTACGTGAGACTGGTACTCAACCCAAGAGAATCAACACTTTCTTGCAGATATTTTTCAACCAACTCTTCACAACAAAAATCGATGTATAAATCATAATAAGCTAGATTTGCACTCCACATAAACATCATTATGCATTATTGCATAAATCATGAATCAGATGCTATGACAGGAGCGATACGGTAAATCTTTACTCACTGTGACAATCGCATACAGTTTATGATTCAGTTTTACCTCGACCAATCTAGAGATATGAACAGAACAGACGTGGCTGGGGGAAATGGCTTGTCAGGGTTGTTCCTCATTCCATATGGAATAGGTAGGAGGTGTAAAAAAATCCAAAGCTCTCATTTTTTGTTAATCAAAGGAACCATCATTCTCAGTGGTCCAGGGCTGCATTTAGTATAAAAGGACTGCTCTCTAAATCACATGGCCAGCTTTCATAAAAACAACTGCACGGAGCAAACCACAATCTGTTCTTAATGAGAAATTTGCCTTTTCGCTCGATACACAATCAATGGAGTCGTGAAGGTGCTTGCATTCGAAACAGGTACCGTTTGCCAAGGGTTTTATAAATGCAATCTGGTCTACACAGTTTTTTAGGTACGTGGGAAGTCTGCAAGCTGTAGTCTTCCTTTTCATTCAGCATTAATTCCTTTGAGGCCAAGAGCTCAATGCTTACTACATGAACGCAGGGCCGGAGTCGGGCCACTTTTCAGCCCGGGAGTTTCAGGCCTAAGATTGGCCCACTTTTTCCATGGTGGTGGAAATTGGATGAATAAAAGCAACAGTTCAGCTCTTACTATTGTGTAGTTTTATTAATACCATGGTTCAACAAATAATGTAAAGGTTAAATAATAATTACTAACTTAAGCTGAGAAGTTAACAAAAAATATTCCACTATTCCACAAGGATAGGTTGATAAATTAACAAAAGCATACTGCTCTTTCTTACATTAAATAACTTTAATTCATATTGTTTACTCTGGTATCCTCTAAATGTCAAAGAAAAGAACAGAATCAGAGATTAATTTCTTTAAAGAAAATTGTACTTTGCATATTATACTGTAAAAACACATAATTATAGTTGATTTTATAGTGCATCTTAACTAGAGATGAAATGGCATAAAAAAATTCATTTCATGATTATAGTGACCAAAATGATCACGGTTATCACAGAATCCTGTTCAAAAAGTATAGGCCTTCTAATACTACAGAATAAAATCAATTCACCAAGTTTTATGTCGAAAACCAGCAAATAACAAATATAATTAGCATTAATATGCACTTTTTGTTTACATAAACATTAAAATAACAACATTAAAAATGATGGCCAGATTTATAAAAAGAAACCTCGCATATTTCAGCCTATAAATCATTTTTTATAAAAAGAATGAGTCAAAAAATATAAATTACTGAAGTTTACAATGCACACTAGCTTATTTTATTCGGTCCGATTTTCCCGTGGCGTCTGTCATTGCTATGCAACCATGCACTGCGCTCTCCACAATGACAAAGACTTTTTAGTAGCTAATGGATTTTTTCATTTCGCTGCACCTGGAAAAAATGAGCGCGTCGCTTCAATTATGAGCTTCCTACATTTGAAATAACGAACTTGAGCGCGTAAAAGACGCGATATGTGAACGGCCCCTTGGTGAGGTACCTCCAATCAGGCCACGAGCTACTGGTAGCTCGCGAGTGACGTTTTGGAGACCCCTGGACTAACGTGACAAATGTAAAAAAAAAAAAAAAAAAAAATCCTCAACAGGTGTGGTGCCGAATTCTGACCCCCGCCAAATTATTACCCCCCTAGTACAAATATAGGTCTCTGCAGGACAGTAATAGGAGTTACCAGATCAGTGGGCGACAGAGGGGCATTTTCAACCGCGTTACCTGATTTGCCCATGTCACAGTGAGGGTAGGTTTAGGGGCGGGGTCAGGTGAAAGGCATCATTTTCATTGCATGATTTATAAACACCCACCAGTTTGAAAACGCCCACAAATTTAGAAACACCCACTTTTGTTCCGCAGAGACCCCATACTCCCCTAGTATGGTAGGTTTAGGATTAGTTGTGGGGGAGGGGTTAGGATTAGCCAATGAGAGACTGATTTCAAAGAGGGGGGTTATAATTTGGCAGGGAGTCCAAATTCGGCACAAAACCGGCCCACAAGTGAAGCGGCCCACCGGGTATTCTCCCGATTCTCCTGATTACCCACCCCGGGCCTGCATGAACGGGGAAATACACTACCGTTCAAAAGTTTGCGGTCAATTTGATTTTTAATGTTTGAAGTCTCTTTAATGAAAGAAGTCTCTTATGCTCATCAAAGTTGCATTTATTTGATGAAAAATATAGTAAAAACAGTAATTTTGTAAAGTATTATTACAATTTATAATAACTGTTTTCTATTTGAATTTATTTAAAAATGTACTTTATTCCTGTGATGCAAAGCTGAATTTTCAGCATCATTACTCCAGTCTTCAGTGTCACATGATCCTTCAGAAATCATTCCAATATGCTGATTTGATGCTCAAGAAGCATTTCTATGATCAAAACAACTGTAGTAAACAGTAATTTCAGTAATCATTTACATCAAATAGAAATGTTTTCTGTCATTATAAATGTCTTTACTGTCACTGTTGATCAATTTAATGTGTCCTTGCTCAATATACAGCAAGTATTAAACCTTTTGATCAGTAGTGTAATTCTTCTTCCTATTCTTCCTCCTCCATGAAACATGAGTGGAGTTTCTGTGTAAATATGACATTAAACATGTCTGACGTCATTACAATGGCACAATTTTTGCACAAATGGATCTGTAAACAATTCACACATACCAACAGTCTGCAGTCATGTCGTTTCAAACCTGTATGAGTTTCTTTATTCTGTGAACCCCATTGATTTTTACAATATTCGGACAAAGACAGCTGAAACACTATATCAAATATATTTTGTGTTCCGCAGAAGAAAAAGTCATACACATTTGGAATGACATAAAGGCGAGTAAATGATGACAAGTTTAAAGTTAAGGGTGAATTACTATAGGAGAGAAACTGAAAGTTCTCCTTCCATCATCAGGGCCCTATAAGAAAAGCACACAAACAAACAAACAAAAACACACACACACACACACACACACACACACACACGTACGCATGCACACTCACACACTCACCTCAAGCAGCCAGTGGCATTGCGAAGTACTTGGGAAGTGTGCATTTGTAGCTTGCGGTCCTCTTGATGCGGGGACACGTCCCAGGTGGAATGGGGAATAATCACGGTGTTGGTCAAGACGGCAAGAGCGTCCTGGATTATAGGCATCTTCAGAGCATCACATGAGGACAGGTTCCACAACACACCTGCACAGGAAAACACATGCATGCAGCGTTTAGCATAGCAAATAGGAAGACCCTCCTCTTTTAGACTTTTTGCATGGATTTAAAGATAAACTATTAACACTTGAGAGACGGGTAGTTTGAGCCCCCTGCCTGAAAGTGACAGCGCTACTGTGCAAGAAATAATGCTTTTCTATTATTATTCTTTCAGAGGTGTAAAAAATTTATAATATTGTCCATTCTATGCTTGAGCTAGCCTGAGACAGGTTTTGACAACGTCTCACAAAGACCCGGAGAGCCACAGAAATGTAGAGCTGAACCCAGAAGAAAAAAAACAAAACATAATTTGACAAGCCTGCGGTTTCACATTACAATGGTGGTCTAATATTATGTTACCAAACCCTTTCACAGCTCCGCCAAGTCTCAGAGGAATATGCGATATGATTTACTAGATGCAATTCACATAAAACAACTGTACTGCATAAACCTACAGATTATACTTTTGAAACAGATTAAATTTGTACAACAAACTGAATTTCTTAGCTGGTCAAAATTAAACCGCCTGCATAATAATGGCAACTTTTGCAGACTATTAAAAACATGCCAAGACTTAATATCTTTGGTTCCACGTAGCATGTTCCTGTTATCGTTATCAGTGCAGCCATTAGAGATTTATGAGAGCCATTCTCGCAGAAACATCATACTTGCCTCGTTCAGTAATTTGATAAACAAATAGAAATTATGGAGAAGAAGAGGGGGGAGTCATTAGCATTCTAATTTTTGTTTAGGAATGGATAATGACAGTGGAAGAGACAATCGATATGTTTGTTCGGTCAAGACCTTTTGTTCTCTAACATATGCATACATTGACCAGAAGGTTTTAGTAATATGCAGTTCGATGGCGGCTACAATGTGTTGAAGGATCTGAAGCATAGAAAGTGAAGCATATACTGTATATACGCATATATTTGTGTGGGAAGTCTGTCCTTTTTGCTCTAAAGTGAAGTCCTAAACTAGCAGAGATCAATCACCAATACTCACATAAAGATTGTGGGCATAACGGTCAAGTGACTAAGCAGCCATCTCCTTTTAGACTAGTAGGAAAACCACTCATTTTCATGTATTTGACACAAAATGATGCGCCTAATTAGAATTTCAAACATGCTAATTACTGCGTCTCTTCCTCCAGACCCCAAAGACTGGAATAATTCATACAGTTCTATAGCATTGACTAGCTCTATTAACATGACCTAAGGTTTCATCAGTTTAAGCGAAGCAAAATCACAAGATCTGCACCGACAGCTCTAATTTTCTTACATCACCATGGTGATTAGTCACACTGAAAAGGTCAAGTCAAATGCACTGCATTGTGGGATTCAGTTGTTTGCACAGTGTAATGCTACCGTTTAAAACGTTGGGGTCAGTAAGACTTTCCTGCAAGGATGCATTAAATTAAATAAAACAGTAAAAACATGTATGTTTTATGTTTCTATTTTAAATAAAAGCTGTCCTTTTGAACATTCCATTAATCAAAGAATCCTGAATTTCTTTTCATTTTCCACCAAAAATTTAAGCAGCACAAATGTTTTAAAATGTAATAATAATAAATAAATAATAATAAAATGTTACTTGAGTGGCAAATCAGCATATTAGAATAATTTCTTAAGGATCATGTGACACTGAAGCCTGGAGTAATGATGCTGAAAATTCAGCTTTGCATCACAGGAATAAGTTACATTTTAAATATATTCAAATAGAAAACAGTTATTATAAATTGTAATAATACTTCACAAAATTACTGTTTTTACTGTATTTTTGGTTAAATAAATGCAGCCTTGGTGAGCATTAAAGACTTCTTTCTACTAAAACATAAAAAAAAAAATCTTGCAGACTCCAAACTCTTAAATGATAATGTCAAATATTTGGCATACTACTTTGCACAGTATACTTACTGCATAATGTAGTACTTATAAAAAAAAGTACTATGCTGCTCAGAGCAGGTTCAAGGATCCTTAATGTAAAGTGACTTAAAAAGTTATTTAAAAAATCCAGGCCATGTTCACCATCGATCATCAGCTATAAAAGGTTCAAGTTACAACAAGAAGAAAGTCGTATTAAGGTTATAGGAGGTCAATTTCAAGCAGTCAATACTTAAACATCCTGCAAATGAGAAATAACCAATTTAGCCATGAGTGTGGCTAATAAGCCTATCCTGAGCTCATCAATATCTCACCTGAGAGAGCTCACTGTCTGAGGTGGTAATTTATCCTGACAGATGCTATATCACAGAGGATATCTCGAATTTCCTCTAAACCTCTATAGAACATTCTAATGTGTAACAGCTGCAAGGACAGAAATGTATTTTAGCACACATTTCACATAATATATATCCAAACACAACTATTGTGTTCTAATCACAAAACAGCATATTAGCTTGAATAAAAGCATGCTTTTAGCATGCTTATGATTTATTAGATTCACTCACTTTACATTATTTCCGCAGATGCATAACTAAACTCTCTTTGTAGCAGGAAGCATTTAGGAAAAGGTTGATGACTTGCTCAAATTCGGTAAAGCTTTATATATATTCTCAGAATACATTGCATTTACTCATTTAGCAGATGCTTTTAGACAAAGTGACTTAATAGGCAAAAAATATATTTTTTTGAGGTTTAACAAAGAACAGTAATTGCCCACTTTCACCGGCCTTGGTTACAGAGATATTTGTTTTCAACTCAGATTCTCTATAGGGATTAAATAAAAAATCTGCCAACAGCTCTGAAATAAATCACAACCTTTCATTTAAAGCAAGTATATGAAAAAAGTTTGTAGATGAATTATGGTAAAATATAAATTATAACCATTGCCCAGTTATAAAATATTTTATATTATTGCAAAATATTTATATTTATTTATCTATTTATTTTTTGCAATGCTTAATGGGTAGTAGTTCAATTCAAGAAGTTCACACTGGCCTGTGGCACCGATACAAGCATATCATGAGCACCATGCAAATAATAATAAAATAAACTAAAATAAACTAAAATAAACTAAAATAAAATAAAATAAAATAAAATAAAATAAAGGCATGTCTTATGGTTGGGAATTAAGTAAAAGAAATTAAAAAAAGTAATTTGAACTTAAATTATATTAAATTGTCTTAATAAAAATAATTGATGAAAAAAAGAGATAAAAATTGCTTAACTTATTTTAATGAGTTAAATTAATGTAAACACATATGTTGTCACGACTTTTTGATCATATTCTTTACAGTGTATACGGCAGAAGTTTGGCTTAATCTCACCTCCTGCTGTACTGAATGAACGGCCTTGCAGGGGTTCTGCTATTGCTTGTAGTGTGAAGAGCTTCTTGCTAAAAGTCACTCTGTCACTCAGCGCTATGAAAAACTAGCAGATGTCAGAATGGAGGACAAACTCTAAAAACAGCGATGATGATAAACTGCAGAACACTTATGCAACCTACTAGAACGAAGCCAACCTTCAAATCAAATCCAGTCGCTCCTTCCCACTGTCCATCAGCTTCACAAAGGACACGTAAAATGAGTCAGACCAAACTTTTTTTTTTTCCTATTTGCCTATCTTCACTTTTCCTCTCCTATGCCCTATTCTCTCTCTCCCTCTCTTTAAGAAAGTACGCACATTTATGAGTCAGTATGAAGAGGTGGCAGCTGAATAGTTGATGAAGCTGACCTTGCCATTTTCTTACACACACACACACACACACACACACACACACACACACACACACACACGACAGAAGCTATATTTAAAAGAAGTTCAACTTTGAAAAAACACGTCTCGAGACCTTACGTCTTTCCCAATTCCACTGTCAACGAAAGCAAAGCAAAAAAGCGCTTTGTGTGAATGGCCTCTTATTCTGTATACGTTTACAAACGCGAGAGATTCTTATTGCTGTCACTATTTCTAGTAGTCTTCTGTCGCTCATTTTCTTCTTGACTTTACCTTTCTTAAATCTTTGAACAAAAGGATGCATTCTGAAAAGGGAAGAACAACCTTGATTGCTGAACTGAGAGGGTATCTAATCAGAGGCCGCTTCTCATGAGGGAACGAGAGCGAGAGAGAGAGAGAGAGAGAGAGAGAGAGAGAGAGAGAGAGAGAGAGAGAGAGAGAGAGAGAGAGAGAGAGAGAGAGAGAGAGAGATAGAGAGAAGGAAAGAGGAAGAAAGGAAGGCTCAATACTAGAGCATTACAAGGACATAATTGTCGTCAGTGGTGACATTGACCAAGATCAAATCTCATGCCAGCAGAACACAGGCCCAGATTTAGACGGCTTAATTTCACTTGGGTATCTCTCTGTACCGAACAAAAATCCCACAGACATCTTCACTTGTCTACACTTGCCTCTGTGGAGACAGATGTAAAAAAAATAATTTCTCTAATCCTGTGGCAAATAGTTTATTTACAGTGTCTTAAATAATTAGTGGAGCGTACAATAGCAACACTAACATTTACTAACCACAATTAACATAACTATAACTATTGCTCAAACATAGGGTTAGGGTTTTAAACAAAAAGTATTAGGGATACACAACAGATCAGCACCAAATCTGTTATGGCCGCATCTGAGGCAATAAAGTGCATCGAATTACATTTTGACCAACTTAAAGGTAATAAAGTTTACTGTAGCTATGTGGTCTTTTGGCCAAAATCTCATGTTAAAGACAAAGTGATATGCAAAGGCAATTTAAGATAGTATTGGCTATACGACTTAACTGCAAATGTAGACTAATATACTTTTTTCCGCTCCTCAAATACAGAAAACATTAGCCATTATGTATAGTGTTTCTTGAGTAAAGAAAATTCTGTACTTATGAACCAGTTCTTTATTTACCCTTGTATTGCAAACAAGAAGAGACGGTCCAAACTGCGTGCAGCACTTCATTCACAATAGAGGAGAGGCGGAGTTATGAGGTTTGACAGACCGTTTGAGGATCTAATGAAGTTATGAGGTTTAGTCACAAGCTCTTTTTAATACTTTTCATTGGTTAAATATTTACAAAACCCACAGACAGACGTAATGATGTATGAAACAAATATAACAATGACGGAATATGGAGATACGTGGTTTCCGCATGACAGTGACAATATTTAATGGTTTCTGTCTATTTTAAGATTCAGATCATCATTTAACAGAAACCTAAAGCGATAACTAGACAAAGGCAAAGATTTAACACTTTAAGATCATGAACTATTCATTCAAGTGCATTGGTTAGAACTCTCTGAGCTCTGAAAAATGTGGTCGTCCTTGGTTTAAACAAAGACCGCTAACCAGCATAAACGTCTCGGTTACGTATGTAACCCTCGTTCCCTGAGTAGGGAACGGAGACGTTACGTCGGATGACGACGAATGGGGTTTCGCTTAGAAAGCCTATCAACTTCGAGTATTACAAAACGAGCCAATGGCAAAGAAATGCCATGGGTCTGCGGAATTTGCATGACGTAACTCCACCCCACCTCGTGGGTATAAAAGGAGGAAGTCCGCAACAGCAGTTTATGTTTCTTCGCTGAGGAGCCAAGACTGAGCTCAGGCGATCCCCGCGGTACAGCGGAAAGTGGCAGGCAGACGTAACGTCTCCGTTCCCTACTCAGGGAACGAGGGTTACATACGTAACCGAGACGTTCCCTTTCGTTGTCACTCCGAGTTACGTCGGATGACGACGAATGGGGTTACCAGTCTAATCACGCCACCTTCTCAGCTGTCTTCCAGTGTCCAGACGCGCAGGCAAGAGACACTGGCGCCGACGTCAGGAGTGCTGGAGGAACTCAGGGCTTTCGGAGAAGCTCACCTGAGGAGAATATCGCACGTATCCAGTCCGTGGAGTGGAATGGCGAGCAAGCGAAGACACCTGAGCGGGTCCGGTACTAGCTAATTGAAGCGAGTACGAGAGGACACTGGCTCCACTCGGAGATTATAGAATCTGGCGAATGTGTTAGGTGTCGCCCAGCCTGCAGCTCTGCAGATGTCTGTTAGCGAGGCGCCATGCGCTAGAGCCCAAGAGGATGCCACACTCCGGGTGGAGTGGGCCGTCACACCAAGGGGGCACGGTCGACCTTGCTGCTGGTAAGCCAAGGCAATGGCGTCCACTATCCAGTGAGACAACCTTTGCTTGGAGAGAGCCTTTCCCTTCAGCTTCCCACCATAACAGACAAAGAGCTGGTCTGAGGTCCTGAAACACTGCATCCTGTCTACATAGGCGCGAAGAGCGCGTACTGGACAGAGCAGTGCCAAGGCTGGGTCTGCCTCCTCCGGGGGCAGCGCTTGCAGGTTCACCACCTGGTCCCGAAAGGGAGTGGTAGGAACCTTGGGCACATATCCGGGCCGGGGTCTCAGGATCACGTGAGAGAAAGCCGGTCCGAATTCCAGGCACGCTTCGTCGACGGAGAATGCGTGCAGGTCCCCTACCCTCTTGATGGAGGCCAGTGCAACCAGGAGCGCTGTCTTCATTGACAGGAACTCAAGCTCAACTGATTGCAGGGGCTCAAAGGGAGCACTCTTCAGGGCAGTTAGAACCACTGAGAGGTCCCAAGAGGGAACGAGAGGAGGACGAGGAGGATTTAGTCTCCTCGCTCCTCTCAGGAACCTGATGACCAGGTCGTGCTTCCCTACCGACTTACCTTCGACTAGGTCATGGTGTGCGGCAATGGCGGCAACATAGACCTTAAGGGTGGAGGGAGACAGCCTTCGCTCCAACCCTTGCTGAAGGAAGGAAAGCACAACGCTGATCGAACATCTCCGGGGGTCTTCTCGGTGAGAAGAGCACCAGTCGACGAAGAGGTTCCACTTCAACGCGTAGACGTGTCTCGTGGACGACGCTCTAGCGGAAGTGATGGTAGCCGCCACCGCTGGTGGAAGGGTACTCAAACCTACCTCGAGCCGTCCAGGAGCCACACGTGGAGGCTCCAGAGATCGGGGCGAGGGTGCCACACGGTGCCCCGTCCCTGAGAAAGAAGGTCCTTCCTCAGAGGAATGGGCCAGGGAGGTGCTGTCGCGAGGAGTGCAAGTTCGGGAACCAGGTCCGGCCGGGCCAATACGGCGCGACCAAAATGACCTGCTCCTCGTCCTCCCTGACCTTGCGCAAGGTCTGCGCAAGAAGGCTCACTGGGGGAAACGCATATTTGCGGCCCGGCGGCCAGCTGTGCGCCAGTGCATCCGTGCCGAGCGTGCCCTCGGTCAGGGAAAAATACAGGGCGCAATGGGTCGAGTCGTGAGAGGCAAACAGATCTATCTGTGCGTCCCCGAACTGGTCCCAAATCAGCTGAACCGACTGGGGATGGAGTCGCCATTCTCCAGGGAGGGGCTGAAGCCGTGAGAGCTCGTCGGCTGCACAGTTCAGGGCTCCGGGAATGAAAATGGCTCGAAGCGACCTCAGATGCTTCTGACTCCATAGAAGGAGGTGGCAGGCGAGTTGTGACATACGGCGGGAGCGTAGACCACCTTGATGGTTGATGTATGCTACAGTAGCGGTATTGTCTGAGCGGACTAGTACGTGTTGACCCCTGAGCAACGCCCGGAAGCGGTGCAGGGCAAGTTGTACTGCCAACAACTCGAGGCAATTGACATGCCATAGCCGCTGGGGTCCTGTCCAGGAGCCCGCAGCAGCATGTCCATTGCACATGGCGCCCCAGCCCGTGGTGGAGGCATCCGTGGAGACCACAACATGCCGGGAAGCTCGTTCCAGGGGGACACCCGCCCTGAGAAAACTGAGGTTCGACCACGGGGTAAGGAACTGACGGCAGGTCGGAGTAACTGGTACCCGGAGCGTGCCTTGATGCCATGTCCACCTCGGGACTCGGTCGCGAAGCCAAAGCTGAAGCGGTCTCATATGAAGCAATCCGAGCGGCGTGACCGCGGCTGCAGATGCCATATGCCCCAGGAGCCTCTGAAAATGTTTCAGTGGAACCGCATTCTTGCTCCTGAGATGTCTCAGGCAAGTCAGCAGTGACTGCGCGCGCTCGCTCGTAAGCTGCGCGGACATGGCGACCGAGTCGATGTCCATACCGAGAAAAGAGATCCTCTGCACGGGGCAAAGTATGCTCTTCTCCCAGTTGACCCGAAGGCCCAGACGAGCTAGGTGCCGGAGCACTAGGTCCCTGTGTTCGCAAACCTGATCTCGAGAGTGGGCTAGGATCAGCCAGTCGTCGATATAACTCAGGATGCGAACCCCGTGTTCCCGAAGGGGAACAAGGGCAGCCTCGACGACCTTCGTGAAGGTGCGAGGAGACAGGGCTAGCCCGAAAGGGAGAACCGCGTACTGGTATGCCTGCCCCTCGAAAGCAAACCGTAGGAACGGTCTGTGTCGAGGAAGAATGGAGACATGAAAGTAGGCGTCCTTCAGGTCGATCGCTGCAAACCAATCCTGGGGCCGCACGCATTCGAGAACGCGTTTGGCGGAGAGCATCTTGAACGGCAGCCTGTGAAGGGAGCGGTTCAGCACGCGCAAGTCCAGGATTGGCCGTAACCCACCGGTTTTCTTGGGGACAATGAAGTAGGGGCTGTAGAACCCGGACCTCATCTCGGCTGGAGGGACAGTCTCGATTGCACCCTTCGCCAGCAGGGTGGCAATCTCTGCTCTCATGATAGGGACATTGCCACCGACCAAAGTGGAGCGGACTCCCCTGAAGCGGGGAGGAGACCGTGCGAACTGAATCGCAAGCCGAGCCTGATGGTGCGCGCGATCCAGCGGGACAGACGGGGAAGCTCTAACCAGGCTCCCAGGAACTGAACCAGCGGGATCAAGCGGACGACAGGCGTCCCCCCGGAGGGGCAGCGAAGCGGAGTAACTGGCCCAGACGTGGACGGCATAGCGGCCCGGTGTGGGGGCACAGTTAGCAACCGCGCCCTGACAGAGGGGGCCAGGGGAGGACCATGCTGGTCGTCCCGCGGGGGCCTGCTCTGGCAGGGGTCTGGCGACAGAGGGGGACAGGGGCGAAGCGGTCCGTGGACGGCACGCCGTGTCAAACACCTCTGGGACAGAGGGGGACGAGGAGAGCACGGCTTGTGGGCGGCGCTCTGTGTCGTCCGAGAACTCTGTCTTCCCAGAGACGGGAGAGTCAGTTCTTAGGAGAATAAGGATTTTTCCCCGGCCCTCCACCGGGGAAAGGAGTGGTCCTGCTACCAACTCCTGGAAGAACTGAGTCCCATCTCTGTGGAGCCCGTCTTAGGAGCGCCGCTTAACCCGGCACGTAGCGGGGGGCGGGGCTGGAGAGGGCTGTGGCGTCCGCCCGCGGCTTCCAGAGCCGGCCCGTCTCTTTAAACGGGCGGGGTGGGAGCCGCGGGGGGGCGCCTTCGGCAGTGGGCAGACCGAGGGATCTGAGCGGACGGCGGGCCATCGGGACAGAATCACGTCAGTCTGCACATGGGGGGTTGAGAGCTGTTGGGCGAAGTTCTCAACCGCACCGCCGAAGAGGCCGACCTGGGATATGGGAACGTCGGACAGACGGGGCCGCGCGACATTCAGCACATCAGACAGGTTCAGCCACAGAATGGTAGGCATCACCTGACCCAGGGAGCGTACGACCACTTTCGTCGCTCGGAGAGCAAGGTCAGTGGCGGCGCGCGACTCAGTGAAGAGCCCTGGGTCAGTCCCGCCCTCGTGCAAGTCCATGAGCATCTGGGTCGAGGACCAGCAGAATGGCCATGGCCTGCAGAGAGGCGGCTGCCAGTCCCGTGGTGCTATAGGATCTCGCCACAAATGTAGACGAAAACCATAGACCACGGGCGGGTGCTTAGGATTGCGCCGAGAAGAAGCACTCTGAGGACACATAGCATCGCAACAGAGCGTTCAGCCGGGGGAACCCCAGTGTACCCGTGACAGCGGCCCCATCGAGGGGGGAAAGGCGGATGAGATCAGCGAGCGGTCCCGAGAAAACCAGGGGGTCTTCTGGGACTTCGAGATCTCATCATGCACGTCCGGGAGGGAAGGTATTGGGGTTTGCCGTGGACGAGGGTTTGCCTGGGGTTTGCCTTACCCAAAAACCAATCGTCCCAGGAAAGCATGGCCTGGATCAGACTCAGGCACAGCCGTATGCACACCAGAGGATGGCAGCTGTGACGAGTCGTCACTTCGCAGAGAATCAAACCCACCTTGTGAAGCTGCTACAAACATAGTATCATCCTCTGTAGCTTTAAATGAAACACACGGGCCACCAGAGGGTAGACTCGTGGGAATCACCTATTCACTAGCGGACACCGCCGTTGAGGGGAGGCTGGGGTCACGGACACGGAGTCGGCGCCTTGTTCCAGAACAACACCCTCAGGTCACCCTGGCCACCAGCCGAAGATCGGGGGGTGGATGAGGGGACTCTCACTCTTGCGAGTTCACAGAGTCTCGACCTATATGACGCGATGATCATGTTCCCACAGAGAGAACATGAGTCATCCACGAGCGCTGCTCTAGTATGATCAAGCCCAAACATACCAGACAACGCTCGTGCCCATCAGAGTCCGATACCAAGCTGCCGCAACCATTCGTTTTTTTTTTTTTTTTTAAATGCACGGGTGAGCCGTCTTTAAAAAGACGTGCCGCGTGCGCTCTTTTAGAGAGAGAACTCACGTGTTGAAGCGCCCGGGGAAGCACGCGCTCTCTGATGAACCACTGCAGAGATAAGCAGGAAGCACGCACTCGCCGGAGATCGCCGTCACACCAACACTCGAGGCACTCGTTCGTGAAGCTGATAATTCAGAGTTGGCTTGTGGAGAGAAGAATACACTTGGCTCCGAAGCGAAAACATAAACTGCTGTTGCGGACTTCCTCCTTTTATACCCACGAGGTGGGGTGGAGTTACGTCATGCAAATTCCGCAGACCCATGGCATTTCTTTGCCATTGGCTCGTTTTGTAATACTCGAAGTTGATAGGCTTTCTAAGCGAAACCCCATTCGTCGTCATCCGACGTAACTCGGAGTGACAACGAAAGGGAACCAGAGTTCACTTCTCCATTAAGTAACATAGTTGTGTAATATTAGTTATTGTCCTAAAAATATGTATAGTAGTCTGAATTTCTGTGCATCCTTCCCATCCCATATTAATCATTCAATACAGTATGCATATATACATAAAATAATACTAAAGTGAGAGTAAAAACATTTATAATGTTACCAAAGATTTATAATTCAGACAAGTTTGAGACAAGGCCGTATGCTAGAGAACTGCAGCACGAAACAAAACCCAGACGCCGAGTGGAATTAGGCTAACAAAGCAAGAATCCTCAATTTCAGCATACGACCGAGTAGTGCAATTCAAACATCTCTTGCTGCCAAAGGATTCAGACAGTTTCTCAGGGGATGGTCTGTCGTCTGGGTTTCTCATGAGCTTCCTGTTCCTGCAGACCAGTATTCCATCTGTTCTTCACAGCCATGCGAATCACAATGGAAAATGCTTGTGCTCACAAAAGCCAAACACTCTATTTTTCTTTCATGTTGGCTCTGTAGAGCCTTTAAGCAAAAACTATATGTCAAAATGTGTTATAGCTTATTTTGTTTGAGGATGAATAATAAACGATGATTGAAGGTTATAAAGCTTCACGACCCTTTTCCAATACAAAATTCTATAGTACCCACACATCACAAAGAGAAATACTATGAAAAAACCTTATAGGTGAATGTGAAATCAAAATAGGATTCATTTGTAGAGACGCTGGTTTTTAAACTGTGTTTGAACATATTCCAAGATTGTCTCAGAGCCACTGGCCACTGACAGGACAGCAAGCTGACAGGGACACCTGACCATCAGGTCCGAATGGGTCCATATGGATACATTTACATTCTGCCTGTCAAAAAAAAAAAAATAGCACTTTTCTGCAGAGTCAAACAGACAGGCAAAGCATGAGTCAGATGTGCTGTTTTGCTTGAGATTGAGAGGCTGAGAATCCTCTGGGCAGCCAGAGACCTTGAGGCTTCCAGCTCGCTGATTAATTTGTGACAGCAAGTCTCTCTAAGTGCCCTGTGTGCAATGCTTTTAATTTATATGTTAATCTGAATTCAGCGCATAGCAGGCATTTCCAGCGTGGCTCTGTTCCAAAGTTGATCAATTCCGTTACTGAAACAATTAAGAAACATGTTTGGGAATGCAAAGCCTTTGGGGGTGTGGTGTTTTATTTTGTAGAAAATATCTCTTTCCGTACTCATCACTAAATGGACAAGACGGACAATTGTAACGTTTTTTCTACATCATTGCTAAATTACAAGATGGAAAGTTATAGTAAACATCCTGAAAATAAAATAAAATAACATAAATACAGTAGGATTATGTAGTAGAGACTGCTGTATTGCATTTATATGAACCATCTGAATGAACTGATTCACTTAATGAAAGAATGAAAATGAAATAATAATAATGTTAAAAAAAATACAATAATGATAATACTTCACACATACACAGGAACCTACAGTTGTGGCCATTAAGAATGAGAAAAAGGTCAAACTAGTGGTAAGAGAGCAATCAGCAAGACAAGACAGTCTGGAAATATTAAAGTAGAGAATAAATTATTAAGTCATCTAATATTCAAACATCCATCCATTGTAAAATGTTCTCTAAGAAATAAAATAAAATAATAAATCCACAAGCAAGAATTTCAGATGAGGTTCAAACTTTGAAATCGATTGTTAGGGGTGAAAACCCCCTATTACTCACCATGTTTTAAAAGAGACTGAGCCCGTTAATCTTGTATGTATATATATATATATATATATATATATATATATATATATATATATATATATATATTAGGGGTGTAACGGTTCACAAAATTCACGGTTCGGTTCGATACGATACACTTGTGTCACGGTTAGGTTCGGTACGGTTCGGTACGTTTCCGATACAGCAAAAAGAAAGAAATGCCAGAGAAATTTCCTTGTTTTAATTTTTTTTATTATATTTGTATTAAAACTAACATCATAAAGTATGATATTTTTTTAACTTTGAGCAATGATGGAGCTATACTTGACTTTTCTTAGGAGCATATAAAACAAAACAGCTCCTTGGACAAAATTAAATGTAATATTATAGTAGTGTGGCGAACAGGACGGCCGAGGGACGTGAGAGAACGGCGCGAGGCCGGTGGTGCGATATTGCTAATGAGCAGCACCTGTGAAGCACACCGGTCTCGCATCTCTCACGGAGGAGCGGAAGCATAAAGGGGGAGCGACGACGTTGATGATCGAGAGAGGAACAGGCCTGTATTTTAGTTGTGTTTGGTTTTTGTATTTTATTTTAGCCAGCAGTCGTCCGCGAGGGGCTGCAGACAGTTATGTTTATTTTCGGTAGCCAGCAGTCGTCCGCGAGGGGCTGCTGACGGTATTTTGGTTTGTTTGTTTTATTTTAATAAAGTTTATTTGAATGTTCGCCGGTTCCCGCCTCCTTCTTCCCTGAACATTGTTACAAGTAGGTTTATTTTAGTTCAGATTAACATTTGAGGGCAGCAATTGTATTCATAATGTCAAAATAAAACCGACGTGATGTTACTTGAAAGCATTATAGCCTACTATTCCTGCCAAACTTCCATGGTTACAGTTAGTAGTGTTACTAAAGTAAATCCATGGTGAATATTGCTGATCTGTGGACACTGGATAGTTCATTCATGGCACAATGTTTCTTCCTGGTTTCCACGTCAGCGCTGTTTGATCCGTTAATAACGGAGAAATGCGAATGTTTCTCACTAGATCTCGCAGCGATGTTATTACTTCAGTGGCGAAGTCAAATGCTTTCTTTACTGGATGTCTCAGCGCTGTGTAGTAACAGTGCTGCTTGAATAATATCGGCTCGCGCTGCATTGGCCCAGACTGATAAACGGTCCGTCAACGACACAATAAACGAGTAGCTCAGTTTCGTTCCGCTTACATTACATTTGCCATTTGATGTTGGGCAATGTTGTGGTCACGCCAGCGTCTCTCACATTATAAGCGCGCTTGCCACGCGCGACGCGCCTACATTTGAAATAACGAAATTTTGGTCGGCAGGAAAAATGGTCCAACGAACCGTTCGGTTCAAAAATGCGTACCGAAAACCGAACCGAAAGCCTCGTACCGAACGGTTCAATACGAATACGTGTATCGTTACACCCCTAATATATATATATATATATATATATATATATATATATATATATATATATATATATATATATATATATATATATATATATACATATATATACATATACATATACATACACAGGTCCTTCTAAAAAAATTTGCATATTGTGATAAAGTTCATTATTTTCCATAATGTAATGATAAAAATTAAACTTTCATATATTTTAGATTCATTGCACACCAACTGAAATATTTCAGGTCTTTTATTGTTTTAATACTGATGATTTTGGCATACAGCTCATGAAAACCCCAAATTCCTGTCTCAAAAAATTAGCATATCATGAAAAGGGTCTCTAAACGAGCTATTAACCTAATCATCTGAATCAACTAATTAACTCTAAACACCTGCAAAAGATTCCTGAGGCTTTTAAAAACTCCCAGCCTGTTTCATTACTCAAAACCGCAATCATGGGTAAGACTGCCGACCTGACTGCTGTCCAGAAGGCCATCATTGACACCCTCAAGCAAGAGGGTAAGACACAAAGAAATTTCTGAACAAATAGGCTGTTCCCAGAGTGCTGTATCAAGGCACCTCAGTGGAAAGTCTGTGGGAAGGAAAAAGTGTGGCAAAAAACGCTGCACAACGAGAAGAGGTGACCGGACCCTGAGGAAGATTGTGGAGAAGGACCGATTCCAGACCTTGGGGGAACTGTGGAAGCAGTGGACTGAGTCTGGAGTAGAAACATCCAGAGCCACCGTGCACAGGCGTGTGCAGGAAATGGGCTACAGGTGCCGCATTCCCCAGGTCAAGCCACTTTTGAACCAGAAACAGCGGCAGAAGCGCCTGACCTGGGCTACAGAGAAGCAGCACTGGACTGTTGCTCAGTTTTGCATGTCATTCGGATATCAAGGTGCCAGAGTCTTGAGGAAGACTGGGGAGAAGGAAATGCCAAAATGCCTGAAGTCCAGTGTCAAGTACCCACAGTCAGTGATGGTCTGGGGTGCCATGTCAGCTGCTGGTGTTGGTCCACTGTGTTTTATCAAGGGCAGGATCAATGCAGCTAGCTATCAGGAGATTTTGGAGCACTTCATGCTTCCATCTGCTGAAAAGCTTTATGGAGATGAAGATTTAATTTTTCAGCACGACCTGGCACCTGCTCACAGTGCCAAAACCACTGGTAAATGGTTTACTGACCATGGTATTACTGTGCTCAATTGGCCTGCCAACTCTCCTGACCTGAACCCCATAGAGAATCTGTGGGATATTGTGAAGAGAAAGTTGAGAGACGCAAGACCCAACACTCTGGATGAGCTTAAAGGAGTAGTTCACTTTTTAAAAAACTTTTGCTGATAATTTACTCACCCCCATGTCATCCAAGATGTCTATGTATTTCTTTTATTTCTATTTTTGAAATGACCGATCGTTAAGCTAGATAAGACCCTTATTCATCATCTGGTGTCGTTTAAAGCCCTTTGAAGCTGCACTGAAACGCTCATTTGGACTTTGAACCGTCTGGTTCCCATTGAAGTCCATTATATGGAGAAAAATCCTGGAATGTTTTCATAAAAAAACTTAATTTCTTTTCAACTGAAGAAAGAAAGACATAGACATCTTGGATGACATGGGGGTGAGTAAATTATCAGCAAAAGTTTTTTAAAAAGTGAACTAATCCTTTAAGGCCGCTATCGAAGCATCCTGGGCCTCCATAACACCTCAGCAGTGCCACAGGCTGATTGCCTCCATGCCACGCCGCATTGAAGCAGTCATTTCTGCAAAAGGATTCCCGACCAAGTATTGACTATTGAGTGCATAACTGAACAATTATTTGAAGGTTGACTTTTTTTTTTTTTGTATTTAAAACACTTCTTTTATTGGTCGGATGAAATATGCTAATTTTTTGAGACAGGAATTTGGGGTTTTCATGAGCTGTATGCCAAAATCATCAGTATTAAAACAATAAAAGACCTGAAATATTTCAGTTGGTGTGCAATGAATCTAAAATATATGAAAGTTTAATTTTTATCATTACATTATGGAAAATAATTAACTTTATCACAATATGCAAATTTTTTGAGAAGGACCTGTATATATATATATATATAGAAAGAGAGAGAGTGAGCGAGATTAAGCGATAGAATTGACGACTTGTCTGACACACGAAAATTCTTTTTCCCGAAACACAGTCATAGAGGAAATTAAAATTCCCATAATAAAACTTAAACTGAAGAGTTATGTCAGAGGCAGCAGAAGCTCTTACCTGTGACTAGTTCTCTGACTTCCACATCAGAGGTCTTGCGCAGCAGGCGAACCAGCGCAGGGATCCCACCGCAGTTCTTCAAAGTGATTTTATTATCATCATTGGCCTTGCCGTAAACAAGGTTCCTCAGAGCACCGCAGGCGCTTCTGTGTACTTCAGCCATCCTGTGATCCAACAGGTCCACCAACAACTGAATACCACCCTGCCTCCGTATCTGAAAGAAACAGACAGAGATAGGGTGATATATATTTCCATATTTTAAGACTTAAAAAGTCTGGGTTCAGAATGAGGGGAAAACAATCAAATCTATATAAAGCATCTGGAAAGTAGCAAAAATAAAAGATGAGTTTTCAATTCAGTAACCACAGTAAAAAGAATCTAAAGTTGAAGAAACATTCATATAATAATGAAGAATATATATAATTCAGACTCAGGGTGCCTTTTTATCCACTGGAGGCGCCAGTGGGCTGAAAGGGGCTTTGAAAATTCATTCTTATTCAAATTTTGAACTTGAACTCCTGATCTGAATGCAACTTAAATTGATCTGAGCAAGAATTATTGGTCAGTGAGAATATGACGGCCCTGGCATCAACTCATGGGAAGTCATTCGAAACGTTGACCTTTCCCTGACATTCAGCAGATTCATATAAAAAAAAAAAAAAAAATCCTGAAATTCAGTGTTAAGTCACACCAAAACAGCTTAGCGTCAGTGCATGAGATCATTTGGAGGATAAATGAACAAATAGGAGGCACTGAATCCATAACCAGTGTATTTAAAAAATCAATACTAGAGGGAGCGGGAGAATCACTCTTCAGACAGCTAAACAGACTGAGAGGTGTGAGTAAATCTCTATCAACAGGGCTTTGCTGTTCTACACTAAAGCCAATTAAAGCCAGCCAAGTTCATTAGAGGATCTGAGACTGCACTACAAAAAGCCACGCGTTTCTGAAGGCTACGGAAAAACAACAGTGAATGACATCAACTCAATCGCAGCCTTCGCATCTCGTTAAACCGGTGTCATTTTAGAACATTTTCAGGAGTAGTTCTTTCACAAATAAACATGCTGTCATTATTTTCCCACCTTAATGTCATCATTCTAAACTGTATGATTTTCGTTTTTTCTGTAGAAACCAAAAGGAAATATTTTGCAGAAAGCCAGAGCCACTGTTTTCCATCAGTGTTGTTATTGTCAACTTAAATCTAAAATGATTAAGAATAGTTTTCGTTAATTGAAATAAAGTTATAATAAAATAATATAAAATAAGCATTAGATGAAAAACAAACTTTTTTTGATATGTTGCGTTGGCAACTAAATAAAATATGTTCTCTTAAGAGAGTATCTCTCGTACTGCGTAATATCTTACGCTATGGGGAAAACCTCTTTTCCACAAGATATTGAAGCCAAAAATTATCCTTAATTTTGATTTAATGTAAAACGCTGTGCGGCAGCATGCAGACATAGGCAAGACGGCTCGCGCGCCTATTGGCTGCCCTGCGGCAACAGCAGCAGCCTATCGAGAGAGGCCCTGCGGGACGTGGTACCCAATGGGGGCGCTTCGCACCCATTTCGTCACGTCCCGCCAGAATAGGCGTGGCCTTGGCCTATAAATACAGACAGGCTGATACAAACTGATTTTCATCTCTTCAGCGAAGCACTACTGCATCGCTGGATCCGGAGTGAGAAGCCGCGCCGTCTGAGTGCAAGCCTTCAGCGGGACGAGCCTTCGAGTCTGAAGCCGCTGGCCTTCACCTCGCCACCTTCAGCCACCGTACCTGCTACGCTTTCCGGCGTTGATATCCTTTTACTCTGCTGAGAGTGTGTGTTCGCCGTCGCGACTCTCACACTCTCTCTCTTTACCTAAAAGAGCAGCGTCTTTTTAAAGATGCTTCGTTCCTGTGGCTCGTGCCGAGCCGCACTCAGCGACGGGGACGGCAATTTCATCTGCGTTTCCCGCCTGGGTAAGGATCATGCAGCTCTCGCGCTCGCTGAGCGAGCTATTGCCATGGTGACTCTGAGGACTCGCCTGGCATTTTTTCTCCGAGTCTGCAAACCCGCCCGCTGTAGTGCCGCACCGTAAAGTGCCGTACTCAGCGGGTCGCCGAGCCTTCTCCAGCCCGTGAAAGCTCGCCGGTTTGCCCGCCAGCTTCACCAGCTTCAATCGAGTCGCTCACTGACGGACAACGGCCGCCGCCGCGCGCCGCCGCCTCCGCCGCCGCCTCCGCAATTATGACGACGAGATAGCTGCATCTGTAGAGAAGGCCAGCTGCTCTATCCTGGCGTCGGACAGTGAGGATTGGGCGAGCTCTGTGGACCTCCCCCTTCTGCCCGCGAGTCGTCAGGGAAACGGGCCAGCATCAAAACCGTGGCTAGCTTTCTTTACGTTATAAGAAAGCTGCCCCGCCCCCCGTGGGCGTGCGTCACCGGCGAAATGAGGATAGAGAGTGTTTTTAGTCCCGCCGAGGCCGAACCAATCTCCATTTCTCAAACATTTCTCAGCTCCTCTTAGTTTGAGCGGCTGAAAATGTCAATATTGCAGCGGTGAGCCTGTTGTATAACACGCACGCCTGCAAACAAACGGCGACACACAAAGAACTGTGATGACGCTCTCCTATCTGCTCGACGCCCCCCGTGGGCGTGCGTCACCGGCGAAATAAGGAAAGAGTGTGTTTTGTCCCGCCGAGGCCGGACAAATCTTCATTTCTCAAACATTTCTCAGCTCCTCTTAGTTTGAGCTGCTGAAAATGTCAATATTGCAGCAATAAGCCTGTTGTATAACACGCACGCCTGCAAACAAACGCCGACACACACAAAACTGTGATGACGCTCTTTATTTACATTTATTCATTTAGCTGACGCTTTTATCCAAAGCGACTTACAATTGCTATATATGTCAGAGGTCGCACGCCTCTGGAGCAACTAGGGGTTAAGTGTCTTGCTCAGGGACACATTGGTGTCTCACAGTGGATTCGAACCCGGGTCTCTCACACCAAAGGCATCTTTATCCGCTCGGGCTATTTTAAGCTTTTGTCGTTTCCCCCTGTGGCTCAGTGGCGAAACCCAAAGCCTTCGCACGGGAGACCCGTGTTTGATCCCAGCTCTTGCAGCAGATAAAATTTAGTCTCGCCGAAGCCAGACTTACACCGAAACTTTTCGCTCGTTCAGTTCCAAGAAAATGCGACTGTTCCAGTGTATTTTTGCAGTAAACAAGTCGGTAACATGGCCCGCTTGCCTGCACACAAATGCCATTTCCACGGCGACCCAGAAAAATCATATAAGCAGTGTATTTTCTGGTATTCCGGCCACAGCCGATGGTGTTATGAGTGTAATAAAAATGCCCACAGCCCAGTGCTCATTTCTACACACAAACACAGCCCGCCACAGTGCAGGGCTCGCACACATGAGATCGACGCTATGCCGCGGCCAGAGCCCGGTTTTTATTCTGCCTCTAGCTATTCACGCAGATGTGTGGGAAAAGCTTCCCGGGGTATCAGAATGGGTGTTGAACACTATAAAAAGAGGCTATTCGCTACAGTTCGCTCGACGTCCCGACCGTTACACGGCGCGAGTCGAAAATACGGTAAACAACGAAGTATCTCATCTACTTCGAGCCGAAATAGCGAAACTACTGAGCAAAGGGGCCATAGAACCTTTATCTCAGGCTCAGAGCGAAGGGGGGCTATACAGCAGATCTTTTCTGGCACCGAAAAAAGACGGGGGTCTGTTCGCTGTTTCCCAGCCAGAAAATTTATTTTCTGGGAACAGTGCTGGACTCGCTGTCTATGACAGCATGTCCGTCGCCGGAGCACGGACTGGACATTCAGCGCGCCGCGAAATCCTTCCGCCACGGCTCTATAGTCCCGCTCAAAAGGTTTCAGAAAATGCTGGGTCTCATGGCCTCAGCATCTTCGGTACTTCAGCTGGGCCTGCTTCGCATGCGCCCACTGCAGTTATGGCTGAAAGCGCGAGTTCCGCCCCGGGCGTGGACCCTGGTCTGTTTCGCCTCAGGGTCGACATGAAATGCGTTTCGGCTCTGGAACCGTGGAAAATAGCCGACTGGTATCAGTCAGGCGTGAGTCTGGGGACTCCCTCGAGTGTGACGGTGGTGTCTACGGATGCCTCCACCTCGGGATGGGGAGCGCTGCTCGAGGGCAGACCGTTCTTTGGCCAGTGGTCGGAACGGGAAAAGCTTCTACACATAAACTGTCTGGAAATGCTGGCAGTCAACAACGCGCTACAGTGTTTTTGTCCCCAGATAAAAGGCCACCACGTCCTAGTCCGGTCGGACAACATGTCAGTGGTGGCATACATAAATCGCCAGGGCGGCGTCAGGTCCCGAAACCTTTACAGGCTGACAGAACGCCTCCTGGTCTGGGCTCAGCACAACCTGTTTTCACTGAAAGCAGCGCATGTGCCTTGTCACCTGAATCTGGGACCAGACAGACTGTCCAGAGACAATGTCCCAGCAGGGGAATGGTCGCTGCACCCGCAGACGATCCAACTGCTGTGGGAGACATTCGGCAGAGCGCAGGTGGACCTGGTCGCGTCCCAGGAAAACGCTCACTGTCTGAACTTTTTCTCCAAGAGCAGGGATGTGCTGGCCCACGTATGGCCCCGCTGCCCCCTCTATGCTTTTCCCCCCATCTCGCTCCTGCCTCAAGTGCTGGAACGAATCAGGGAAAACTGATGCCCAGTGCTGCTTGTGGCTCCGCTCTGGACGAACCAGATTTGGTTCCCAGTCCTGATGCGGCTAACCAGCACTGCCCCGTGGCCTATACCGGTGAGGAGAGACCTCCTCTCTCAGGCAAAGGGCTCGATTTGGCATCCTCGCCCGGATTTATGGTCCCTACACGCATGGGCCATCAACGGGTACCCGCTAACCTCCCGGAAGGAGTGCTAAACACGATCACGCAGGCTAGGGCCCCGTCTACTAGACGGCTCTACTCCTCGAAATGGTCAGTGTTCTCTACCTGGTGTCAAGCTCAGGGCTTTTCACCCGTAGACAGCGGGGTTACTGAAGTGCTCTCCTTCCTTCAGGAGCTGCTGGATAAGGGTAGAACCCCATCCACGCTCAAAGTATACGTGGCGGCCATAGCAGCGTTTGCAAAACCAACGTCTGGCCAGTCACTGGGGAAAAACGACCTGGTCGTACGATTCCTCAGGGGAGCTCGGAGGCTGAATCCTCCCAGACCCCCCTCAGTCCCTGTGTGGGACCTTTCTACGGTTCTGGAAGCCATGAAAGGTGCCCCATTCGAGCCAATCCATTTGTCAGACATGAAACACCTGTCTTTCAAAACGGTATTTCTTGTGGCTCTTGCTTCAATGAAGCTCGTAGGGGACTTACAAGCGCTTTCAGTAAGCGCGTCATGTATGGAGTTTGGGCCTAATGACTCTAAAGTCATACTCAAACCAAGGCACGGGTACGTGCCCAAATCCCTCAACACACCGTTCAGGGCCCAGGTTATTTCCCTGTGCGCCCTCCCGGTGAATAATGAGGAGGCGGATGCTAATCTCCTTTGCCCCATCAGGGCGCTGAGAGTTTATGTGTCCCGCTCGTCTGTCTTCAGACAGACCGAGCAGCTCTTTGTTTTGTTTGAAGGACGCTCCAAGGGACTGGCCGCATCAAAACAGAGCCTATCCAGATGGATAGTAGATGCCATAGCGCTGGCTTACACTTCTAAGGGCCTGCAGTGTCCTTTGGGTGTCAGAGCGCACTCCACGAGAGGCGTGGCCTCGTCGTGGGCGTGGTCTAGCGGGATTTCCTTGCAAGATATCTGTATGGCGGCAGGCTGGGCCTCGCCGTCTACATTTATAAGGTTTATAACCTAGAGGTTCCCGCCTTACAGGCCAAGCTGCTGTCGGTCTAGAATTCAGTAATATCTGCTCCGCTGCGCCAGCGCAGAATGCTGAGTTTTGCTTGGGCATCGCTCACTGATCGATAGAACAGTTCCATGGGTGTTGAATAACCCGTACTTATACCCAGTTCAGGCTGAACACGTTCACCCTGTCTGCGTGAAACACTGTTAACATAACTAGCTCCTGTGGGATGCTATTTCATGGGGAATGATGCTTGTAACCTCTCTTCTCCGACTCTCTGTGAGTCTACGGTGATTATGCACTATATGAGCCCCGGGCTACTGCCCTTGGGACTTTGGTGTCGGATCCCAGTATGCACGGCGTGTTGCATTGTGTTCCCCATAGCGTAAGATATTACGCAGTACGAGAGATACTCTCGTAAGAGAACGTACTCGGTTACTCTCTAGAGAGGGAACGAATACTGCGTATCTTGCCGTGCATACAACAGCGCTGGTTCGCTTCAGCGATGAAAACCAGTTTGTATCAGCCTGTCGAGTGTATTTATAGGCCAAGGCCACGCCTATTCTGGCGGGACGTGACGAAATGGGCGAGAAAAGCGTCCCCATTGGGTATCACGTCCCGCAGGGCCTCTCTCGATAGGCTGCTGCTGTTGCCGCAGGGCAGCCAATAGGCGCGCAAGCCGTCTTGCCTATGTCTGCATGCTGCCGCACAGCGTTTTACATTAAATCAAAATTAAGGATAATTTTTGGCTTCAATATCTCGTGGAAAAGAGGTTTTCCCCATAGCATAAGATATTACGCACTACTCGTTCCCTCTCTAGAGAGAATCGAGGTTACATTAGTAACCGAGTACGTTTTACTTAACTATTAAAATAGTTTTCATTAACTGAAATTAAGCTGAAATAAAATAGTATTTGTATATGTATATATATATATATATATATATATATATATATATATATATATATATATATATATATATATATATACACATATACACAGGTCCTTCTCAAAAAATTAGCATATTGTGATAAAGTTAATTATTTTCCATAATGTAATGATAAAAATTAAACTTTCATATATTTTAGATTCATTGCACACCAACTGAAATATTTCAGGTCTTTTATTGTTTTAATACGGATGATTTTGGCATACAGCTCATGAAAACCCCAAATTCATATCTCAAAAAATTAGCATATTTCATCCGACCAATAAAAGAAGTGTTTTTAATACAAAAAAAGGTCAACCTTCAAATAATTATGTTCAGTTATGCACTCAATACTTGGTCGGGAATCCTTTTGCAGAAATGACTGCTTCAATGCGGCGTGGCATGGAGGCAATCAGCCTGTGGCACTGCTGAGGTGTTATATATATATATATATATATATATATATATATATATATATATATATATATATATATATATATATATATAAAATAAATAAATAAAAAATCAGCTTTGTCAAAAAAACATTTTTACTTTTTTTATGCCAAGGCAACATTTCTAATTTTTGTTTAATGTTTCATCTAATATTTATGTAATTAAATGTATTTTAAAAAGCTGAATTTTTATATATATATATATATTAAAGCTAAGAGAAATATATATAAAAACCTAATAAAAACACAAAATTACTAAAACTTAAAATATAAAAATTAATTATATTATAGTATATACATAATATATAAATTATATAAAAAAAACAATACAATTAAGGTATATGTTAGCAATCTAAAAATTAGCACAAAATAACATCATACAGATTTGGAAGGAGATGAGGGTGAATAAATAACAGAATTTTTATAATAATAAAAAAACAGAAAACTTCATTTGGCAGTTTATTTTGCCATAGTTTGATCCCTTTAGACTCACACACACCACGCCAAAAGCGTTTTGAACGATTTGTCATAAAACCAGCAGGGCAAAATTATTAAGAGAATCACACCTGTGTCTATCTGCAGATTCATCAAGTGATTGCACTATGAGTTTTCAATTTCCTGTCCCACAGCCAATTGGCATACACAATCCCCTGCTGCATTAGCTTTAGATGAGTGCAGGATCCAGCCCTGGCAGATGTGCTTCTGAATAGCACGTCACTACAGATCATCGCTCTGGCTTCACATCGACACTCACTCCAATGGAGATTACAAGCCCGTCTCTTTGTGTGGCTTTGTCTGAAGGTGAGAAGTGATCTAGTAGTCCATTCCAAGAGGTTACTTCTGATCCTGTTTCTTCCTGTTTTTGGGTTGTACTGCATATACAGCATGAATATTCAAACCATACCTAACAGGAAAACAAAGGCACGGCTCATCCCGAGAGGGAGACAGACATGTGCGTCACCAAACAGAAGCCTTCCTTTCATTTCATTTTCATGTGGTGAGATTCGAACACAAGAGATGCGGTAAGACGGTACACAAACATTATATAAAGGAAGTACAATTAATTATTGAGATGTTCGGAACCAACAGATGTTTGGAAGCCACTAAACAACAGAGGATAAATGCAGAGACTAGGGATGTTTCTGGCATGTTCTATCAAGGAGTGCGAGTGAACTAATGGTGGCCGCATTCCCAGATAACAGGGAACGTTCTCAATACTTTAGTTAACCTTCTGGCAAGGTTCTCTCAAAAGCTATGAACAAACAATCTTCCAGTAACGTTAATAGAATATTTTTTCAAAGTAATCGTTAGCACAAATACATAATTTATATATCGTTTCTGGAGTTTTTTTTTCCTGAAATGTCTTAGTTGGACATTCATCCAACATTTTTTTAAATGTTTATAGTTGACTCATAGTTAATATATTGTACTCTCTACGTTGTTAATATTTATAGGCTATATTCCATTAGTGAGTTCTTCATTTATTTCACTATAATTAACATTTATTACTTTTTAATTAGCTCATATGTAAAGAGTAAGACATTGATTTTTTATGCTTTAACAACTTATTGACTGTAAATAGTTCTCACTTTAGATTAAGTCATGGAAAATGGAAAAATGTCATGAATTAAGTGCTTTAAGTGCCAAATTTTTTAGACATTAATTGCATTAGTATTAAGTATTCCTTAAATAAATGTTTTTTTTTTTTGTTAGCTGTGTTGTTTGAGAAGTGAACTGCTTTGTTGTGCACTCGGAGCAGCTAAGAAATGAATTGAGTGTTAACATCATCCTGAAGCAGCGGAGACACTGAGATATTCAATTAGAAGCTTGAACCGGCCGGCCGGAAGTGCTTGCTCTCGACTCCACAGCGCACGTGCAAATGGATATTGACGGATTAGATTTTCCCCCCAAAAGGGCTGATAAAGCTGAACTTTAGCCAGAGGCGGGCTGCAAAGTAGACCGAGCTTTTCTGGAGCCACCTGCTATAAATAGTGGCCAGCTGAGGACGAGAAAGAGCTGCCTTTGCACTTGGCATCTGGTTCAGCAGGAAGACCATAAACATCAGAGCTCGGTCTGTCTGGCTGAAATGCTGTGCTAATCAGTATTCTCCTCACCTCTGCTGTGGGAGATACGGCTCTGTCATCTGATAGCCTGTTCTCAGTCTGCTTCAGTGTGTGTGCTATAGTTCCTGTCTGATTCAAGTTCATCTTTAAAAATGTCAATATGAAACAGCATTCGCAACCCATTTTACCTCCGTAATGTGATGTTTTTTAAGAAAATTGTTTGGATGACGAATTGAGTTTGGTGAGGACAGAATACTGTGATACAATACTCCAACAATGTTTCCTGCAATAATATTTAAAACACTGCTACTGAATCTACAGCTCAAAACATACTGAATCCAATTCCTGAACAAATTACCCTGTAGTGAATAAAAACCATACAATGGGAACAGCCCAAATGATCATTATGAGCCAGTTCTTAGATTATCAAAACCATACTGCGTGACCAGTCCAACTGATTTCTTAATGAACAAATTCGAATGAGTCTGTTTTAGTGAATCAAAAACTATTCTTAAACTTTGGCATAATTTACTCTGAGGAAGAACTTTAAGCACTTTAAGTTCAATATAACATAGTAAGCAGATGCATTTGAGTCACTAAAAAGAACCATCTCATGAGAGTCATTTGTTGGAACTGATTGGACTGGAAGTGCTTATACACTAAATCTTTGTAATTTTTGTAATCTATTTACACTTTATTTTATAGTATAGTATTAGTAACACTTTACTTTGATGGTCCCCTTTAGACATTCTGTTGACTATAAGTAACATTGCATCTGTCAACTAACTCTTTAGAGTATTAGTAGTAGAGTATAAACACTTTTTTTAAATGCTCCCCCAATAGACATACTAACTGTAAGTAATTTTGCATGCATGTCAACTTATTCTACTAATCCTAACCCAAACAGTCTACTAATACTCAATACTAATACTAATGTTAGTAATTTGGGCTTTTTTAACTAAAGGTAATTGACATGTACGTGCAATGGTACTTATAGTCAACAGAATGTCTAAAGGGAACCATCAAAATAAAGTATAACCGTAAATTATTCAAGACCTTAGACAGCCTTTAAAAATGTAGGAATAGGGGGAAAAAGCCATTAACAGGCCTGAAAACCTTGTGCTGACTGGTGTCATTTTTCACTATCCGCTCCATAATGTGAAAGCGTTTTTGTATGTACATGTTGAAAAAGAATGAAAAAGAATGGCAGGGGTGAAATAAGTTGTTCAGGGCTTCGGCACCATCTGCTATTGTACTGTCACATATAATTAACTGTGCTACTTTACCAAGCAAGCACGCACGCACTTTGTTGCTACTGGTCCAGTAACACCACAAATACATTCCTCTCCTGAGATATTATGTAGATACCATCAATGATATCTTAATCCATAATTCATCCATAATCATCCTTTCTGCTGTCCTTGTGATGTCAATTCAGATGCACAGCCTATTTATGCAGAAGTGAATCTGGACGCCCAGTCCCACTCCAGACTGAATTAGAAAAATATATGACTGGGTTTGGACCTTTACTGAAGCAGATATCAGGGTCACACTCTTAAAAACTAAACTGCACCTAACTGAGAATGAGACTGTAATCCCATTGTAGAAAACCTCTGTATATGAAGAGTTTACAAATGTAAAATGTACTGCACCAACGCATGCTTGTTGCATAATACTATGAGTTGCATAATGTATTGGATGTGTTAAGTCCATGAGCGATGAATGTTTGACCTTTTTAGAGACCTCTGATAGGATGACTGTGGGATGAAACCGATCAGTGGTTCATTACCCAAAAGTAGGCTGCAGTGGTTCTGATTGGGTCATGAACTGGAGGGAAGAAATAAACGCTGAATACATAATGAAATACAAAACAAATAGATTTATACACATTTAAAAGCAATGAGAAACATCTTAGTTCAGTCAATGGATGTGCATCTTATCAAATTCTACAATATTTTTATGTAAATTCATTACTAAATTAGGCAGATGGCAACACGGACAGGTTGTGTCTTCAACCAGGATGTTATTATATTTTTATTTAATCATCATTTAAATGATAAAATGAAATCAAAGAAATATATTACTGTGGCAATAATACTACTGTACTGTTTCATGACATTTTCATTTCAAACATTAACATATACAGCTTTTATTTGGTTGGAAAATGCATGTAGATCTTAAAGCTTCTCTTTTGTTAACAAAAGATTGAGAAATCATTGTAATTACACATTTGGGAAGATAATTGGTAAATGATGCATTTTAAAACACACATTATAATCAGTTGTTACCAGAAAACCAGTTGAGAACAACCAGTGGAAATTATATGCCAATCTTCTAGTTTATTTCCAAGAAAAAAAAAAATAGCACACCACAGAGCAGCTGAATATTATAGGACCAAATCTAATCAATCAAGCTATGATTGAACATTGCTCCAAATACTTTATGAGAACAACATGAAACAAGTTCATTTTGGTGTATGGTGAAATTGATGAACGGGCAGATCAAAGAAAGCAGAGGGATTCATTCAGTGTCTTTTCTTAATAAATAAGACATTTTTCAGATGAAGGAAAAACGCTGGTTTGAAGTGGAGCTCATCGCTAGATAAACTAATTTGGGTCTCACTGTTTTTTTTTTTCATTAAATATCATTTAAAAGTTTGTCGGCTAGCTCGTCTCTCCCTCTGTTGCTGTTTTGTTGCCACAGATTTATTCTCCAAATTTAATTTTTCATCCTCCAAGCCTCTCTTAAGATACAATTATAGAGCCGCTGTGTAGAAAATGCCTGTCAATACGCAGCTCTCCGTGTATTGTTTGGCTGTGCTATTAGTGCTTAATTACTGGTGCAATCCAAGGCATTCTTTATAATTCGGAAAACTTACTGCTGGGGGATCTACCATTAGAGACCAGGCATCAAATTTCAATAAAGGGGTGAATTATTTGTCAACGGTATGTACAAGAATTAATTTCACACAACACCACCTGTCAATAAAAATCTTTCAGTAGGTATTCCAAAAGAGTTTTCCCAAGATAATGTACATTGTTAATATCCACTAAATTTGTGCCAGAATATATGGAAAAGTCCAACATTCAGACCCCACTGCAGATGGAAGACACTTTCAACCCTTTTACACAAAATATTTTGCTCTGCATCACCTAAAATGCTGTCTTGGTAAGTAGATACATGTACAGTACAGATCATTAGAGCTTAGACCAATGATATAAAGTTATATTTACCTCAGCTTTAATCTTGTTGTCTCCAAAACATAGGTGTTGCAAATATGCCGCTGCATTGGATTGAACTGAGGGAAACTGGTGCTGCAACATCTGAATGACTTCAGGTAACTCGGGATCTCGCCAACCGAACTCCCTACGGAAAAAAAAAGAGAGTAGGAAAGTGAGTTACACATTACTGTAGGTGGTGAAATAGGACTTATACGTTGTTGGCTGCCAGACTTGCACCATTACCGTGAGCATCTCTTACGCACAGAGGTTAAAGTGAAATGAATGTCTTTCCAGAAACTGTTACAAGGAAAATGTTTTCCATTTTTGTGTTATTGCTCTGAAACAGTGGACTCTGAGAGGTAGTAGGAGTTTACAATTGTGAATGCCTGTGTGTGTTTCTTAGAGTGTTTCTCTGGGCGAGAACTACTAGATTTGATAATTTCCACTGACGTTGAGGAAGTTTGACAGAAAGATTGGTTGTACTCTTGAGGGTTTTTTGATGAACTTCAGAACCATGCTGCAGTAATTCTTCTCTTACGCCATAGCAGCCAATATCATAAAGCACCAATACAATTTTTAATTCTTTGTTGAAGTTCAGTGATTTTTTTTTTTTTTGACTCAATGTTAATGGTTTCAAAGATTTCATGAGTAGTTGGAACATGTCTCCTAGTTCGTTTAAGTTTAATGTGAGACCAAATATTCACTCTAGGGTTCAAATCTGGACTCTGACCAGGCCAAAACATAAGCCTGATGGACTTATTCTCAAACCACTTCTTGGTTGTCTTTGCAATTTGGGCAGGATCATTGTCTTGTTGAAAAATAACATCTTTAGATAGCAACTTTTTATTTGTGGAAAGCAAGTCATTTTGCAAAATTCTCCTGTACTCCAAAGCATTAAATTACTCTTCATAGTGAAGTAGCTCACCAATACCAGCATTAAAAAGGCTCCCCACACAATGACACTCTTCCTCCATGCTGCACTGTGGTAGAGATGCATTTATTATAATATTTCACCTTGAAACTAGTGTTTCATTGTGATTCATCACTCCACACACAACTTCCCATATTCTACCAAAAACTTTATTCTGAGTTTAATGTTTTTCTGAGACAGCAATGGCTTTTTAAGTAGTGCATTTGCTTAAATTTAGCTAATTTCCAGACAAAAAAATGTGTGGTTAAGACAATTAAAAGCTCAGTGTTTAGCCATGGGCCCATTTCAATTAGCCCAGGAGTGAATATACATGCAAAGTATATAAAAGGTAGTGACTATATGCACAAGGTGCAAATAGCGATAGATGCTATTTACACTAAGTATAAATAGCAGCATTGTCTTAGCGATATGTTATTTACATTAAGTGAAAATAGCGATAGATTCTATTTACACTATGTAAAAATAGCAGTATTTTCTTTGCAATAAGTGTAGTAGTTAGATGCCATTTATACTTATAAACAGTGGCAAATACTATTTGCACCTCAGTGTTCCACATTAAACAGTATGCAATAATAACAGAGTTTAAATAATTATATTTATTAAAATTATTAAATGAATGCCAACTTGGGACAATAAAGCCCTCCATACACCTTACCCCTAACCGATACTTTTCAGATATTTTCTTAATTTATATTGAAAATAAATGCTTTTCCGATCTGATATGTGATAGGAAAAGTGAGTAGAGTGAGTTCAGCAAAGGGAGGATTCGAACTCGGGTCGATTTGCGTCAAAACTTCCTGCCACACGCCTAACGCCCTACACTATTGCTACTGTTGATAATGCAGCATCTTCCGTCATTTTGTCTGGCCCAACCAGACGTCAGTGGGCGGAGTTAGTGTAAATAACCTCTGCCATCAAGGTGGGCTATTTGCACTTTGTGTAAATAGACACTCCGTATACAAAATACCTGACTTAGGATAAAAATAAAGACTTGGTTGGACAAATTAGCAACCACCAAACACAGCCACATAGCAATGGCCTGGCAACCACAGACAAGACCCTAGCATTGTGGGGTTAAGTTTTACACAGCCAAGAAGAAGTAATAACATTTTCCTCAAAAGGTGTAAAAGTCTGCCACTAGTACCTAGGTAACACAAACAAAAGCAGACCTGCCATGGCCAATTCTTTGTTTTTGTGAAGAATTACAGCTAAATATTTTCCATCACAGAGCACGGCAGCCTTTGATAAATAATGGCCTTAAACAAATGCCTTTTATCTGAGTGAGATTGGATTTGAAAGAGATAAGAAGAGGCGCTGGAGGGATTCGGAGGGTTGCTGGTGTCTGAAGCCTTTAACCTAAGGGCCAGCAGTGGTTGAAGGCAAATGGTCTGGCCCTGCAAACAGTGATAAGCATCAGCCTGCCTTCAGTTAGGGGCCCGTTCCTCCTGAGGATCAGTCTTCCCACTCACCAGCCCTTAATCAAAATGAAAACGATCAGCTGATAAGATAAGCATTGTGCTTTTTGATTAATTAAAACTTAGCAGGGACTCTCGGTTCAAATGAAACGCCAGTCATGTGCGTATAAAGTGGGGGAGGCTTCATAGGCGCTGTGCTAAACGCTGTTAAATGGGGCCAGTTGACAGTGACACCATCAGAACAGTTTATTTTTCTTTTCCCCCATCGACGTGCAGGAACTTCACAGGCAGCATGACAGAACTGGGGCAGAAGAAAGAAGTTTTATATGCGTGTATGTGCATTTCAGTGCGTTTAACAGAGAGGAAAGATCAGAAGTAGTGCAACGCAATCCAATGCATGAACACAGAAGCACGATCATGTGCAGACAACACACACACACACGCATGCAGAACAGTCACCATGGCTACATGTTCCAGAATTTCATATGCGTCATAAATCAGTTTACATCACAATCATCCATACAGATTGAGCGTTTACATGCATACCAAAAGACTTTCAAAAATCAGTTCATTATAAAAAACCCAGGGTTATAAATAAGAATAATGCAATAAATCTGTTTATATGAGATTGTGAAATTACATTTTAATTCGTCGAATAAGCTGACACAATTTACAAGCAAATCAAAACCAAAACAAAAGTAACTGCAAACCATTTATAACCTGTGAGTTAATTACGAAAATAATTGATACCTCAATTCAAATGCGTCAAAATTCAAGAGTCAGTTTCATCTCAAAGAACAGAGACATGAACCTGCAACACCGATTATATTTTTCATTAATACCTGTCGAGAATTGCATACTCTCATAAAACCGACCAACATTTAAATCTCTTAATTGAAAAATACAGAGCAATATTTAAATCTCTTAATTAAAAAACCCCCAGCAATATTTATATTTTTTTTAATTGCCTTTGAACGCTTGGACATGTGACAGATTTACTGTGGCACTGATATATGTGCAGGACAACACTATAAATACAATACAGCTAGTTCACTCATATCATCGTTATTTTTCGACATATAACCCAGCCCTAAAATTTTCTCTATGTACAGACATGATGAATTGCAAATATGTATGAATTGCAGTGTGTATTGTGAAACGTGCTATACATGTATCAATATGTTTGACTATATATAACATGAACTAACACTGAACAATACTTCTAAAGCATTTATTAATATTAGTCAATGATAATTTCAACATTTACTAATACATTAGGCAAGGCAAGGCAGGTTTATTTATATAGCACATTTCATACACAATGGTAATTCAAAGTGCTTTACATAGAAGAAATTAAAATAATCAAAAGAAATCAGAATAATTAAAACAGTTTAGAATAAAAGATAAAATACAGAAATAATCAAAAGAAATCAGAATAATTAAAACAGTTTAGAATAAAAGATAAAATACAGAAATAATCAAAAGAAATCAGAATAATTAAAAAGCATAACAGTACAAACAGTTGGACGAACAGTGGTACAGTGCTCATTCAGTAAATGCACAGTTAAACAGATGTGTTTTGAGTCTGGATTTGAATGTTACTACTGTAGGAGCACATCTGATATCTTCTGGAAGCTGGTTACAGCTGCGGCTGGCATAATAGCTAAAAGCGGACTCGCCATGCTTAGAGTGAACCCTTGGTATTTCTAGCTGATGTGATCCTAATGATCTGAGTGATCTGTTGGGTTTATATTCAGTGAGCATATCTGCAATGTATTGAGATCCTAGGCCATTATTAAAATTATTAAAATCCAAAGTTGTATTTGTTAACGCACTGGGAACAAACATGAACAAACAGTTTGATTTTACTAGCATTAACATATTAATAAATGCTTTAAAAATATTTAGCCTATAACTAACTAATGGTAACAAATGGGACCTTTTTCCTTGGGTGCACATATGTGCATCATTTGTATGTTTTGTATATAACAATAAAAATAACAACTAAATTAAACATACAAAATTACTGCTCATCACTTTATACTTAATAAATAACTTCTAACGGACAATGATAGAGTGGTGTTGTGCAACAGTTTCGCAAGTTTTTTTATTGCAATTATTTTTTAATTATTGCAATAATTTTATTGCTATATTAATCTGGATTAAGCATAATTGTGTAAGAGCATGCACATAAACACACCCAATCAGACTGCAACACATGCAATATTCCAGATATTGAGTGAACCACAAATTCATCAGCTCACAGACACCCATGCACAAATAAATGGGCGTCAAAGAGTGAGAGAAAACACAAGAAGCCTAATGAGCAAAGCTGTGTAAACATCTATCTTCTCTTTCTGTGTTCAAACAATCTGTATCGCTACAACGCAGTTCCAGCTCACAGCTGTTGGACTTCAGGATAGCACAATGCCTCCTCCACCCAGCAAATCCGGGGAATGATGGGTCCACCCAAGACGACTGCTGGCACGGCAATGGGCAGTGGCTAATGTGAGCGGACAGGTGTTGTCATGGCCTCCGTCCAACGGCCTGCAGCCTTCCCTGGCCAGTGGATTATTTTTAGCAGATGTTAATAATGGACTCTCAGACATAATCGCCATGGCCGTGTAAGTGAGAGGTGCTGTAAAGTGAAACTGTCCCTGTGATTCCTTTAATGGCCATTAAGTAAAATAACAGGCACCCGGCAACATCATCATGTATTAATGGCTTTAAATACAAGTACTTAAAGCTGCCATAGTGAATAAAGCCAATTTTAATCCCACGCCAGTTTGCGGTCAGTCTCGGAGTTCATTGACAAAGCTGATTTATCCCACTTCAATCAATACCCCCGACTGATTGTCTTACAACCTCAGCCCCAAAAGGCAAAGGAGCAGTAAATAACTGGCACAGAGACATTAAATGAAACAATGAAGTCTGCTGCGAGAATTCAAAGGTTTTCATTGGTCATACGGATGAATTTAGAGGAAGAGGTACAGCGTACACATACATGTGTTTACAGTGTCAGAAAGAGACACTAGTTCAGGGTAGTGAGGCGATTTCGACCTACACTACACAAGTCATGCACTGCTCTACTCTAATTTCACCCTCGCAGACCATGACATTCACAATTTCACTTTTCTAATCCACTGTGTCCAACAGATTTATATGAATCTCTTCAATACATTTGTGTCTATGTGCAAAAGAATGTGTGAGTACTGCATATATTTGTGAGCGTGATCCAAAAGGTAACAATAGCTGGGTTTCCATCCATATCATTTTAGCCATATTTTGGGATAGCACATAAAAATGCTGGACGGAAACACCAAGATGTGAATAAAAATTCCAAAATGTGCATAAAACAATGCTCACTTGAGGTGGATACACTGTTTATTCAGTAGGAATATATGCACATAATCTATGATGGAAACATTTACAGAACAAAATTTTAGATACACCACTGTTCAAAAGTTTGGAGTCTGTAAGATTTGTAATTTTTTTGAAAGAAGACTTATGCTCACCAAGTCTACATTCATTTTCACTGTACAAAAATGGTAAAACTGTGAAATATTATTACAGATAAAATACCTGTTTTCTATTTAAATCTGTTTTAAAATGCAAATTTACTAATATATCCCATCAGCTGCTAAATTCTAAAGTACAAACGTTTTAGACGTCTAGATCTATATATAATATAGACCACCATCAATTCATCTTAAACTCAAGTGTATCCAAAAATACAGAAACACATTCAATTTTTGAACATGCAAATTTCAATTACAATACAGAAGTGAATTAGCTAAAGTGGATGAGTTGTATAGCAGCAGAACGCCATACTTAATAATCAGGCATCATTGCTGAGACACACTTAGTCTAGTCTCATTCAATGAGTTTTTAATAAGGTAAGAGTCCAGCTAGATTCCACAGAAGGCCTGATTTATTGATAAGCTTGAGGAAGCCAAAGAAACGAAATGGTGATCTATTGATGCCCTCTGAAATAGGAAAAAATCTCCTGGGTAATGATCAAATTTATTCCCAAGAGCGAGGGGTGGAATTTGATTTTAAATGAGGCAATTAACAGGGCAGAGTTCCTTAGAGAGCCACCAGACTCCATCACAGTGGCACCACAGAAAGGATGGTACAGGAACGAGAGATACTGTCATGCTGGTTAATGGTGCTGGAAAAAAAAGGTTGCTAATACATGGATGTGACATATTTGCAGCTCTCAGAGAAAGACAGAAGGCTGTATATAAGGGATGCTCCCATATTTCGGCTACCGGAAATTTCTGGCCGATGCAGCTATTTTCGGTTTCGGGCCGAAATGGTTTTGAAGGGCCAAAATCAGTGACCGAAATAATTTCATTAATTCAGCACTTCTCCGATGGCATGTTTGGACTGTGTTGAGCGTCTATTTCATGTGCACAACATGGATAAGCTACAACAGTTAAACATGTCAGTTGTGTGGACAGCTCTGGATTGACAATATTAATTTCTCGATTTTAATCGGTAATGATATGGTTTCCTAAAATCAAAAATCTTATTGTCTGTGCTGTTTTCTGTTGATACATGAACAAAACTACATGAACTGCTTTGTTACTTTTTACACTAGGCAAAGTCTCAACTTTAAAATTCTGTCGATTTTATTGTGAAATTCAAACAATAAACGTTGTTTTGGCGCTCATTAATACGGCGAGCCAGATCACTGTAGCCACCTCAGTTCAAGCGCACGTCTCATCTCATAAACATGGGTGAACAACAGAAGGTATGTTGAAAAATGCATTACAACTTACCGAAATGGAACACAAAAGATCTTTTTGATGAAATCTGGAGCTTTCGGTCCCTCCAGAGACAGCTACGCAACTGACACTTTGACGCTTCAAAAAGTTCATAAAGAGATCATATAACTAATCCATATGTATTGAGTGGTTTAGTCTAACATTTGAGTGACATGATCGCTTATATGACGAACAGAATGAATTTAGGCTTTTATTTACATATAGACATTCATCAACACACACATCAATTGTGGTAAACGGAAGCTCAAGCATGTTCTCTTGATGTGCGAGAACCAATGAGGTTCATTCTCGTGTGTTACGCAGCATGTTTGCAACGTGAATAAAAGCCTAAATTCAATCTGTTCATCATATAAAGCAATCGAGTCTCTTTAGAAAATGTGGACTTATCCGCTCAATTCATATGGTTTAATTTTACGATCTCTTTATGGACTTTTTGAAGCGTCAAAGTGTCAGTTGCGTAGATGGGAATGGAGGGACAGAAAGCTTCTTCATTTGTATTCTGAAGATGAAGGAAAGGTTAATGGGTTTATAACTACATGAGGGTGAGTAATTAATGACAGAATTTAAATTTTTGGGTGAACTATCCCTTTAAAGTTACATTCACCTCAATAAAGCTATTCAGTGTCCATATTCTTCAGCATAATCACCATTTAATTACTCTACAGTTTACTTCACTATAATAATTATACTGACCTCACCAGCTACTTCAAAATGAATAAACAAACCTTAAAAAAAAAAAAATCTACTCCCATATTCATCAGCATTCCTGCTTCTTGGTGGCAAAACTGTGTCAAGTTCATCACGCTCTGATCTTGATTTAACCTAGAAGGCCCCAACAATCTTCCTATTCTAATCAGCAATATAGTGACACAATTAAAGAGTCAAACGTCTAGTCAGTAATTTAATTAAGCAGGGTGCTATGCCACGTTGCATACTAAGAGCTGTTACCCAGGTGACATGACTTTAATAAATCCCTGCCTGGATGACTGCTGATAGAAGCTGAAGTTGTAGTCTCTAAAGACCTGTGTGTCTTTGCTCACTCGACTGTAACTGGTAACAAATACGTTGACAGAACAGGTCTGAACTCCACTTCACATCATCAAACCTGAAATAATTAGGCTGCGCAAAGGCGAGCAGAACGAAGGCCCGTCAAGAAGTCGTTATCCTTTGTCACACAATTATTACTAATGTGACATCACATCAAAAGGAGATGGGACACCGCACAATGAGTCCTTGGTTTGCTTTAAAAGGCGAGATAGTTGAAGCGAAGGTGCATGTTCGCCATTTCAGAACTGCCGATGCTCATTACTAGGCCTCCTACCGCGAGATTCCCACAGAATTACAATGCCTATGATTCACAAACATCAACTCAACTTTCCTTTAATGTTTACTCACTGAATATTCAGGGGTATTTGATCATTTTTTTCAAATCAACATGTGTTATATTCAGTGTTGGGGTAACTCATTACAAATAACTTGAGTTACTTAATCAGATTACTTTTTCAAGTAACTAGTAAAGTAACGTATTTGTCACAGTGTCTGGTTGTGTTCCCTTGTCTATCACTAGAGGTCCTTGTTCTCACGGTGTCCTTCACATTTGACTTCAACTCCCAGCATTCTGTCTGTCACTGTCACTCATCAGTTCATTGCACTCAGCTGTTCCCCGTAATCATTGACCATTTGCCTGGACTGTTGTGAGTACGGATTACCCTTTAATAAATAACTGCTATTGGATCTCTCTCTTCTGTGTGTGATTCGTGAAAGTATTACTTTTAAAATTTACAACAAAATATCTGAGTTACCTTTTCAAATAAGTAACGCAAGTTTGTTTTCCCATTTATTCTCTGACAGCTCTCTTGTCCCCATGTTGAGAGAAATCGAAGTGCAGAGGGGTTGTGTGTAAACATTTATGGTGATTTTAGTTCTAGACTAAATGTGAGTGTGCATTTACTCATCTCCCTTGCACAAATAAAAGATTCAATATTCCTCCAAATGAATAAATTCAGTGAAATGCAGAATCAGAATACTATGAAAACCTCCAACAACTAGTTATGTTAAATAAAAACATAATTTAATCACACTTTATTGACCAATGTACTCGCTTCTGACCTTCGATGATTCAGTTAAACCATAAGCAAAAATGACTATAGATTTTTTAAGTAGTAAGTGTTTTTCTCCTGACCAAAAAATGTTAAACGAATCAAAACTCTTAAACTTAAAAGCCACACTCTGTTTAGATTACATCTCTACACACTCTGGGCATTCTGGGATATGTTTCCAACAGTACTGAAGGAGCTTTATGCTGGGTAAAGGTTGACTGCTTTACTCTGCACAACTAATAAATACATTTAAATAAAAATTTAATTTATATGTTTCATATACAGGTATATTTTATAAACTACAATTTAAAAGATTGGGGTCTGTAAGATTTTTTTATGTTTTTTTTTTATGTTTGAAAGAAGTCTCTTGTCCTCATCAAGCATCTATTTGATCAAAAATACAGTATAAAACAGTCATTTTAAATAACTGCATTTTAATATATTTTAAAATGTCATTTATTCCTGTGACGGCAAAGCTGAATTTCCAGCATCATTCCTCCAGTCTTCAGTGTCACATGATCCTTCAGAAATCATTCTAATATGCTGATTTGGTGCTCAAGAAACATTTCTTATTATTAACAATGTTGAAAACAGTTATGCTGCTTAATATTTGTAACTGATAAAAAAAAAAAGAAAAAAAAATTCACTGATGAATAGAAAGATCAAAAGAAATAGAAAGATCTTTGTATCATTAATGTCTAATACATATTTGGTAAATAAAAAAATCTTACTAATCCCAAACCTTTGAATGATAGTGTATATTTTTAATTTACATTATTCTATATACTTAATTATATTAGTGGTAACTTTTAGAAAAAAATGTCTCTAAGATCATGAGAAACATTCTATCAGTCAAGTGTGTCCAAATTTTCTGCCTGATATTGAATGCAAATTTCCATATTCAAATAAATTCAAATTCCAACCACATTCTGCAAGTTTTTTCTCTTAAGTACAGCTGAAAATGTGAAAAGTGTGTGCCTACTCAACACAATCTGCTTATAGTTCATCAAGGTAATGAGAAGATGCTGCATTACTGAATGACGTCATGACAGAGCAATGGATACATATGTGCCTCTCTCGCCTCGACAGGACAACTTTAAAGAGAGGTACATCTGAGGATACACATCTAGAGGTCAGGTTGCATCTGGCATGAAACATTAAATGAATGTTTCTGAAAGCCTGGGATGGACGATCTCTGGGGTCTTTGGAGCGTCAGATCTACTCCATCAGCCGCAGCTCCACAATACTGATGAAAATGATCATATCACAGGAGTAAGTGACAGAGGAACGCCATTTCCTAAATCTCTAAAGATTGCCTCCATGGTGAATGGGTTTGTTAGGATGATCCTTAACGCTCAAAGTTGCGTCCGGGTATGATTCTCTCTGACTCATGTGATGAAAGATGACAGTTGTCCTTGGTACTCTTCCCTCAGAGGCTCTAAGGTCAGGCTACATCCAAGGACATACATGTCAATTAAAGAGGAAAGGAAAGAGGGACAGGAATGTGTGCACCAGTGGAGACATGGTGTGGGCGGTTAGTAGATATGAAGCAAAGCCTGTTTATACAGGGAAAACATTAAGTGACAACGTGAAAACACATACAGTACAGAGGTGATGAGTGGACGTCGTTAGCCCAGTGACATAGTGCTCATTATAGAGAGTACCCAATTAAAAATGGATTTACACTGATGAGCGTGGGAGTTGATATCTGAATAGGTGGTACAGGACAGGTACAACTAATTATTGTAACATATACATGGACACATTCACAAATGATGGGATACGCCTCTACTACTTATTCGCGAATCATTCATATTTATAAAGTTCCTTTTTGAAAGTTTGTTTAATGTAATTCTGTTGAAATTATTTTAAAATATTTGTGACTATTTTTAGACCAAAGTTTCCTTTAAAATTATATAAGTATTCCTATAAAATTCTAAATATTATTCTAAATTATTTTTTTACTACAATGCACGTCAATACACATACATTTTGCCACTCTGCTTTGTCGATATCGCCGTGTGTCAGATGACCATTAATCCATGCCTAAATATATACAGTACAAACACTTTCCTCTAAAAATCTTATGAAACAAGAAAGTTAGCATGTTCTCAGCAAGAGATCAGATGAAGTCTATAAACGACCATTTCCACAATAGATCCTTGCTAAATGCGGTCTGTGTGAATGGATTTTGTAGCTTCCGCGAGATCTGAAGGTGGCTTAAATCTGAGAGGCCATCTATTTGTCCCAGCATGTATCCAAAGGTAAGCAGAGCTGGAAATAATCCCATTCAATAAATCTCTATTACAACATGACCGGCTCCCATGGGACCTGCATCCCAATTAGATGAAAAAGACTTAATGTCCTATGGTGCTATTTCGGGTCTTTTCTATGTATAAACCCCCTAGAAACACACTTTTGCACTGTGCGCGGATAAAGGCGCACAGTTTATATTGTGCAAGATTGCAAATCTGTCAGAAAGCACATATAAAGTACAATAAAGTAATTACTTTATTTATTTTTGTTACATTTTGTGGAAGAAACGGGACAAAAAAAAAAAAAAAAACCACAAACAAACAAAAAATCTGAATTGTGAGATTAAAGTTACAATTATCTTTTTTTTTTTTTTTTTTGTGGCGGAAACAAGCTTCCATACACGTCTCATGTCACCCTCAAGGAAACCGGTGATATCGGGTAAACAGTTGTAATATGTGAGGCTGTCAGCTAAAACTTCTCTCTCTCTCTCTCTACACCTTTCTTATCATGCAAAGTGCAGTCTTCAATTGTGCTGCCATAGTACAAACCAAAACGAATATGCTAGTTCACTGTAACATAACATGAGAGAAGAAACGTCTACGGTTACGTATGTAACCCTCGTTCCCTGAGTAGGGAACGGAGACGTTACGTCGGATGACGACGAATGGGGTTTCGCTTAGAAAGCCTATCAACTTCGAGTATTACAAAACGAGCCAATGGCAAAGAAATGCCATGGGTCTGCGGAATTTGCATGACGTAACTCCGCCCCACCTCGTGGGTATAAAAGGAGGAAGTCCGCAACAGCAGTTTATGTTTCTTCGCTGAGGAGCCAAGACTGAGCTCAGGCGATCCCCGCGGTACAGCGGAAAGTGGCAGGCAGACGTAACGTCTCCGTTCCCTACTCAGGGAACGAGGGTTACATACGTAACCGTAGACGTTCCCTTTCGTTGTCACTCCGAGTTACGTCGGATGACGACGAATGGGGTTACCAGTCTAATCACGCCACCTTCTCAGCTGTCTTCCAGTGCCCTGCGTAAATCAAGATCCCTGTCATAGACTGGACGAAGGACTCCATTTAACACAGGAATACCAAGGTACACTGGGAAGCATATCCCAAGCTAGGGGAAGTATGCAATTAATGCCAACCCGGAGGGGGGGGGACTTAGAGAATACACATATGACCCGAAGGAAACATATGGAGAACACTGGGGTGTCCAGCCGCAGGTGGAATATTTCAACCCCAGGGGTGGCAAGGTGGCTTGCCAAGGGAAAGACACATGCTCAGAGAGGCTTACAGTGGAAATACACATGTGGGGGTCGCTCAGGGGAGGGACCATGCACACGGGAGGCACCTAGCCGACGCGCAGGCAATAGACACTGGCGCCGACGTCAGGAGTGCTGGAGGAACTCAGGGCTTTCGGGGAAGCTCACCTGAGGAGAATATCGCACGTATCCAGTCCGTGGAGTGGAATGGCGAGCAAGCGAAGACACCTGAGCGGGTCCGGTACTAGCTAGTTGAAGCGAGTACATGAGAGGACACTGGCTCCACTCGGAGATTATAGAATCTAGCGAATGTGTTAGGTGTCGCCCAGCCTGCAGCTCTGCAGATGTCTGTTAGCGAGGCGCCATGCGCTAGAGCCCAAGAGGATGCCACACTCCGGGTGGAGTGAGCCGTCACACCAAGGGGGCACGGTCGACCTTGCTGCTGGTAAGCCAAGGCAATGGCGTCCACTATCCAGTGAGACAACCTTTGCTTGGAGAGAGCCTTTCCCTTCAGCTTCCCACCATAACAGACAAGAGCTGGTCTGAGGTCCTGAAACACTGCGTCCTGTCTACATAGGCGCGAGAGCGCGTACTGGACAGAGCAGTGCCAAGGCTGGGTCTGCCTCCTCCGGGGGCAGCGCTTGCAGGTTCACCACCTGGTCCCGAAAGGGAGTGGTAGGAACCTTGGGCACATATCCGGGCCGGGGTCTCAGGATCACGTGAGAGAAAGCCGGACCGAATTCCAGGCACGCTTCGTCGACGGAGAATGCGTGCAGGTCCCCTACCCTCTTGATGGAGGCCAGTGCAACCAGGAGCGCTGTCTTCATTGACAGGAACTTAAGCTCAACTGATTGCAGGGGCTCAAAGGGAGCACTCTTCAGGGCAGTTAGAACCACTGAGAGGTCCCAAGAGGGAACGAGAGGAGGACGAGGAGGATTTAGTCTCCTCGCTCCTCTCAGGAACCTGATGACCAGGTCGTGCTTCCCTACCGACTTACCTTCGACTAGGTCATGGTGTGCGGCAATGGCGGCAACATAGACCTTAGGGGTGGAGGGAGACAGCCTTCGCTCCAACCCTTGCTGAAGGAAGGAAAGCACAACGCTGATCGAGCATCTCCGGGGGTCTTCTCGGTGAGAAGAGCACCAGTCGACGAAGAGGTTCCACTTCAACGCGTAGACGTGTCTCGTGGACGACGCTCTAGCGGAAGTGATGGTAGCCGCCACCGCTGGTGGAAGGGTACTCAAACCTACCTCGAGCCGTCCAGGAGCCACACGTGGAGGCTCCAGAGATCGGGGCGAGGGTGCCACAGGGTGCCCCGTCCCTGAGAAAGAAGGTCCTTCCTCAGAGGAATGGGCCAGGGAGGTGCTGTCGCGAGGAGTGCAAGTTCGGGGAACCAGGTCCGGCCGGGCCAATACGGCGCGACCAAAATGACCTGCTCCTCGTCCTCCCTGACCTTGCGCAAGGTCTGCGCAAGAAGGCTCACTGGGGGAAACGCATATTTGCGGCCCGGCGGCCAGCTGTGCGCCAGTGCATCCGTGCCGAGCGTGCCCTCGGTCAGGGAAAAATACAGGGCGCAATGGGTCGAGTCGTGAGAGGCAAACAGATCTATCTGTGCGTCCCCGAACTGGTCCCAAATCAGCTGAACCGACTGGGGATGGAGTCGCCATTCTCCAGGGAGGGGCTGAAGCCGTGAGAGCTCGTCGGCTGCACAGTTCAGGGCTCCGGGAATGAAGATGGCTCGAAGCGACCTCAGATGCTTCTGACTCCATAAAAGGAGGTGGCGGGCGAGTTGTGACATACGGCGGGAGCGTAGACCACCTTGATGGTTGATGTACGCTACAGTAGCGGTATTGTCTGAGCGGACTAGTACGTGTTGACCCCTGAGCAACGCCCGGAAGCGGTGCAGGGCAAGGCGTACTGCCAACAACTCGAGGCAATTGACATGCCATAGCCGCTGGGGTCCTGTCCAGGAGCCCGCAGCAGCATGTCCATTGCACATGGCGCCCCAGCCCGTGGTGGAGGCATCCGTGGAGACCACAACATGCCGGGAAACTCGTTCCAGGGGGACACCCGCCCTGAGAAAACTGAGGTTCGACCACGGGGTGAGGAACTGACGGCAGGTCGGAGTAACTGGTACCCGGAGCGTGCCTTGATGCCATGCCCACCTCGGGACTCGGTCGCGAAGCCAAAGCTGAAGCGGTCTCATATGAAGCAATCCGAGCGGCGTGACCGCGGCTGCAGATGCCATATGCCCCAGGAGCCTCTGAAAATGTTTCAGTGGAACCGCACTCTTGCTCCTGAGATGTCTCAGGCAAGTCAGCAGTGACTGCGCGCGCTCGCTCGTAAGCTGCGCGGACATGGCGACCGAGTCGATGTCCATACCGAGAAAAGAGATCCTCTGCACGGGGCAAAGTTTGCTCTTCTCCCAGTTGACCCGAAGGCCCAGACGAGCTAGGTGCCGGAGCACTAGGTCCCTGTGTTCGCAAACCTGGTCTCGAGAGTGAGCTAGGATCAGCCAGTCGTCGATATAACTCAGGATGCGAACCCCGTGTTCCCGAAGGGGAACAAGGGCAGCCTCGACAACCTTCGTGAAGGTGCGAGGAGACAGGGCTAGCCCGAAAGGGAGAACCGCGTACTGGTATGCCTGCCCCTCGAAAGCAAACCGTAGGAACGGTCTGTGTCGAGGAAGAATGGAGACATGAAAGTAGGCGTCCTTCAGGTCGATCGCTGCAAACCAATCCTGGGGCCGCACGCATTCGAGAACGCGTTTGGCGGAGAGCATCTTGAACGGCAGCCTGTGAAGGGAGCGGTTCAGCACGCGCAAGTCCAGGATTGGCCGTAACCCACCGGTTTTCTTGGGGACAATGAAGTAGGGGCTGTAGAACCCGGACCTCATCTCGGCTGGAGGGACAGTCTCGATTGCACCCTTCGCCAGCAGGGTGGCAATCTCTGCTCTCATGATGGGGGCATTGCCACCGACCAAAGTGGAGCGGACTCCCCTGAAGCGGGGAGGAGACCGTGCGAACTGAATCGCATAGCCGAACCTGATGGTGCGCGCGATCCAGCGGGACAGACGGGGAAGCTCTAACCAGGCTCCCAGGAACTGAACCAGCGGGATCAAGCGGGCAACAGGCGTCCCCCCGGAGGGGCAGCGAAGCGGAGTAACTGGCCCAGACGTGGACGGCATAGCGGCCCGGTGTGGGGGCACAGTTAACAACCGCGCCCTGACAGAGGGGGCCAGGGGAGGACCAGACTGGTCGTCCCGCGGGGGCCTGCTCTGCCAGGGGTCTGGCGACAGAGGGGGACAGGGGGAGCGCGGTCCGTGGACGGCACGCCCTGTCAACCGCCTCTGGGACAGAGGGGGGCGAGGAGAGCACGGCTTGTGGGCGGCGCTCTGTGTCGCCCGAGAACTCTGTGAGCTCAGGGAAGAGAGGATCGTTTCTGTCTTTAACCACTTTAGGGTGCTGCCCACCCGTGGGTGAGCAGCGGGGAGCGGAGAACAAAAGATTCTCCCCCGGCCCTCCACCGGGGGAAGGAGTGGTCCTGCTACCATCTCCTGAAAAACGACCATCTTCCCTGAGCAGCCCGTCTCAGGAGCGCCGCTTGGCCCGGCGTTTAGCGGGGGGCGGGGCGGGAGAGGGCTGTGGCGCCTTCTTACGGCTTCCTCCGCGACCGGCCCGGGGTGGAGGCTGCTGCGTGGGCCGGGCGGGAGGGGGGGGAGCCGCAGGAGGGCGCCCTCGGCGGGAAACAGGACGAGGCGTCTGCCCGGTCGGCTGGGTGGAGGCAGCAGCTGGCCGGCGGGGCAGGATGTGTTTGATGGCCTCGGTCTGTTTCTGGGCGGTTGAAAACTGTTGGGCAAAATCTTCAACCGCACCGCCGAAGAGGCCGGCCTGGGACAAGGGGGCGTTAAGCAGACGGGTCCGCTCCGCGTCCCGCATGTCGGCCAGGTTCAGCCAGAGATGTCTCTCCTGGACCACGGCTGTGGACATCACCAGACCCAGGGAGCGCGCGGTAACCTTCGTCGCCCGGAGAGCAAGGTCGGTCGCGGCGCGCAGCTCATTGAAGAGCCCTGGGTCTGTCCTACCCTCGTGCATGTCTCTGAGCATCTGGGCCTGGTAGACCTGCAGAGTGGCCATAGCATGCAGTGACGCAGCCGCCTGTCCCGCCGCTCTGTAAGACTTCGCCACCAAGGTCGACGAAAATCTACAGGCTTTGGATGGGTGCTTAGGCTCGCCACGAGAAGAAGCACTCTGAGGACATAGTTGCATGGCAACAGAGCGTTCAACCGGGGGGAGCCCAGTGTACCCACGGGCGGCTGCATCATCGAGGGGAGGAAAGGCGGATGAGGTCACCGAGCGGTCACGGGAAGACAACGGGGTCTTCCAGGACTTCGAGATCTCATCATGCACATCCGGGAAGAAAGGTATTGGGGTTTGCCGAGGACGAGGGTCGGCGGCCTTACCCAAAAACCAATCGTCCAGCCGCGAGCGCTCAGGACAGGGTGGAGGCCTCCACTCAAGCCCGATGCTCGCGGCTGCCCGGGAAAGCATGGCCGTCATCTCCGGATCAGACTCGAGCACAGCCGTATGCACACCGGAAGGTGGCAGCTGTGACGAGTCCTCACTTCCAGAAGAATCAAACCCACCTAGTGATGCAGCAACAGACATGGCATCATCCTCTGTAGCTTCAACCGAAACACGCGGGCCACCAGAGGGTAGACCCGCGGGGATCGGCAGTTCGCTAGCGGGCACCGTCATTGAAGAGGGGGGCTGGGGTCGCGGACACATAGTCGGCGCCTTGTTCCAGACCGTCACCCTCAGGTCACCCTGGCCACCAGCCGCAGGGCGGGGGGTGGATGAGGGGACTCTCACTCTTGCGAGTTCACTGAGTCTCGACCGTAATGACGCGATGGTCATGTTCCCACAGAGAGAACATGAGTCATCCACGAGCGCTGCTCTAGCATGATCAATGCCCAAACATACCAAGCAGCGCTCGTGCCCATCAGAGTCCGATACCAATCTGCCGCAACCAGAAGTACACGGGCGAGGCATCTTTAAAAAGACGTGCCGCGTGTAAGCTCTTTTAGTGAGAAAACTCAAGTGTTGAAGCGCCCGGGGAGAAACGCGCCGACTGGCAAATCACTGCAGCAGATCAGCAGGAAGCACGCTCTCGCCGTAGATCGCCGTCACACCAACACTCGAGGCACTCGTTTGTGAAGCTGACAATTCAGAGATGGCTTGTGGAGAGAAGAATAAACTTGGCTCCGAAGCGAAAACATAAACTGCTGTTGCGGACTTCCTCCTTTTATACCCACGAGGTGGGGCGGAGTTACGTCATGCAAATTCCGCAGACCCATGGCATTTCTTTGCCATTGGCTCGTTTTGTAATACTCGAAGTTGATAGGCTTTCTAAGCGAAACCCCATTCGTCGTCATCCGACGTAACTCGGAGTGACAACGAAAGGGAACGACAAACTCCCAGCTGTGATAAAACACAGATTAGGGCTCTTAATGGTGGAATTGGTCAGGAATTTGAAGGAAAACCCTTTATGGCCATTGCAATTTTTCATGAAAATGTTTCCACAGCTGCGCTGATACAAAACCTGCATGAGATCGACGCTACCCAATGAATAATTGTTCCACGGGCAGAGATGCTTCCAGCAACTCAATGCTGGGGAAAGTGTGAAAGAAAAATGAATACTGCCTCTCAAAGTGAGTGATTCACCAATGCATGTGCTGGGAGATTTTCTCTGTTTACTTTGAATAAACACTGAGACAAAAGGTGGATGACAAACACAGAGAACGTGTGAGTAAGAGAGGGATGGGAAGATGTTTAATTCATGATTCTACCTCTTCAAACAAAGATAAACCAAGGTTTAAACAAGTTTTTGCTGATGTCCAACAAGATCAGCCTGCAAAACTTTTTAAATCAACATAAGAGCTTTGCACACTATGCTTAACCCTTGGTTAAATGTCTCTTTAGTTTTAACCCCTCAGTAAAGGCCTTGTTTTACACTAGTCAGTTTGAAATGGGGTTAGTGCAACTTTAACCTTGCACTGTTTTATCGTAGAATGCAACTGTGAATTGTTTAGCAATCAAAGCTTACTTTTGTAAACTCATAAAAATATTCTGAGGACAAACTTTACAGTAAATATACCGAACGGTTACAACAAACATTTTGCTAAATTTTTGTCCTGTTCTTGTAGTGTTTCTAAAGACAGAAGGTCAATTTATGTGACCAAAATGAGGTATTAAAACAAGCCACATACTCATTGTGTGCATTGTGTGAACAATTAAATGCTCAATATTGACCAATAGAGATACATAAAAAAATCACTAATATGCAATATCATACCAATCCCAAATATAATGACCCCCCAGAATATTATCAATAATCCCAATATAGAAACTCCCACTAACAAAATGAAGGGGAAAAAAACCCAGAACACTAAAGGCCTAGTCCACACGGACACGGGTATTTTTATAACCGGAGTTTTTCCTCCTGCGTTTTAAAACAGAATTCGGTCCACACATGCTTGGTTTCAAAAAAATCTCTGTCTACATGAAAACGCAAAAACACGCTATCAAGCACTGTCAAGACATACGCAGCGGCGCACAATCTGACGTCAAACACAGCAGATAACGGCGCACACTTAAGGCAAAAACTCCGGTTTTATTGTCTACACGACAACACTGCAACAGGCGTTTCTGAATATCCTATTTCTAAATAATATAGGGGTTTTCAAAAATGTTCGGTTTCAGTGACCTGATACTGTGTTTCCGTGAGGACGAACGGCCAAACCGCGTAAAAAAAGTCACGGTTATAAAAATACCCGTGTCTGTGTGGACGAGGCCTAAGTACATTCAGTACACAAAACCAGGAAAACCAACTGTGGCAAAAAGTCTTTCAACACCTACTGAAAAAAAAGCATGGCCAAACAGGGAATACCCAAATTTCTTTCCTGTACATCAGTGAGTAAAGCTCTTTCAACAGCAGACTCTTTTTGCTCTGCTATTCAGTAAAGTGGACAGCAAAGAGGTAATGCTTCTGGGGACACGGCAAAAAACACCATATTAAATTTTTACTGCCTTGATCCATTTAGAGTTCAATCTATTTTCAGAGACAGGCAGAGGAAGTAAAGGCCATAGCACACAAACAAACTTACACCAGCATTTAAAAATCATCAGTTAAACGGTTAAAAGTCAAAATCTTTGGGGTTAGGATTTCAAATAGGCTACATAAAAATTTCAGATTACAAATTTAGCTAATGTGTCCAATAGTAAATGTGGCAATTTCATTATGGTGATGAACCAAGGAAAAAGTCTTTAAAAGACTATACAAAACGTGAACTGATAAATGGATCAAAACATCTGCCTGAGTGTTAATGACACAATCCTCAGCGGCCCAGATGGAGTTATGACTAGTTGGGTTTGGCCTAAATAATTTGACAACCCAACGCATACAGGAAGACAAGAGAAAGAACAGACATCAGTCCAAAGGCTCAGTGAATGCGATATCTCAGCCTTTGGGAATCCATGCCCTTACTTTTAGCTTGAGCTGCGTTCAGTGTAGTTTTCATTCCCTGTGACTGACTAACCGTTATTTGATGTATGATACATGACAGACACGTGCTGTACTTGTGAGCTGTATCTAATGTGCAGTCTGAGGTCTGGAAGTGGTGGAGATAAGGAGGAACCAGAGGAAAGGGGATGCTTATTGTTCGGCACAAAAAAAGAGAAGATTTAGACCTCTATTGGCACTTTTACCAACAAAAGTACCAACAATTGTAAGTTAGAAGCAAAAATGCTATAAACTTAAAAAAAAGGTGCTCAGCTGCTGTATAAATATTTAAAGATTCCATATTATGCCCTTTTACAAAGGTTTTTTTTGGGGGGGTCTACTAGAATAGGTTTTCATGCTTGATGTTCAAAAAACATGATTTTTTTTCTCATATCTTGCATTGTTGCAGCACCAAATACACACACACTATAATATATATACTCTGTGCTTTGTAACTTTGCAGATCTTTTTTCATGCTTTAACAGCAGCATTAACATCTTTCTTTTCAAAAAGAAAGTTGAAAATATAAAAAAGCCTTCATTTGTTAGCTAGTGTAGCTAACTAGTACCTTTTAAACGCAGCTTTACAGTAGTTTAGCTTTACATTTTGAGTAGCTTACAGCTATTTATAGTATGATTTGTATGCTGAGTTTATGCCACAATTTCATGCTTTACTCAATGTAGTTTGATGTATTTGGTAATGTTGACATAAGTCTAATGAAAAGGTCTTAAATATTTACATATTTCAGTTAGTGCAAGATGTTTTGATGCCCTGTTACACCTGACAGCTTTAAATTATCTCTTAATGACACTTCAAATGTTCTACATTTCACAAGCTGCACCTTAACATTAACACCTGAATCTCTATTGTCTAAAGGAGGGCATATTATTTGCATATTATAGCAGCATACAAGTAAGTTGATTACTTGCCCTGTGTGTGTGTGTGTGTGTGTGTGTGTATGTATGTGTGTGTGAATATGTGTGTGTGAGTGAATGTGTCAGTATTCTGTTATTATTCAAGCATTGTTTACACAGAGACAGATGCATTCCCCTCTTGTAGCCCTGTGCTGTGGGATTTGCTCAATAACAGCGGCGTCTCTGATGAGACGAGCTGCCAGAGGACCATATGGACGGCTGTCACTACCACACTGTCTGTCTACCATCTCAAATCTCCTGGTTTCAGACAGCGTCCTGACCTGACTTATTCCACACTGACAAACAAAGACCTCAGATACAACTGCTATTATTGTTAAGCAATGATAAAAAGAACTGAAGCCAACAAAAATCAAAAGGAAAAAAGACATACAGGTATTTAGCAGCCAAACAGTACCAAAAATATGATCAAAGGAAGTGGGATTTAATAGCTAGTTGGAGCCAGTGCATTAAGAACATGCCGCAAGATGCAGGTAGTCCTGTGTATCGAGTGCTGCAGAAACACAGGCTTGTGCAAATATAGTTAGAGGGGGATTAGACCACGTGAGCACAGTCCCAGGGAGAAGCTACTGTATTCCCTTCCCTTAAGCTAGCTAAAGGTTATATTTGATTTGCACGCATACATTTGCCACAGCAAATCCTCTTCATTGCAGTGTGACGAATTTTAATGGGTATGCAATTTACCTAAGAGTGATAACCAGGCGGCTATATTGTGTATGCGTCAATGGCGTCATATTACTATGATGTAAACAGTGGTGTGTGTATGCTCATGATTATTATCGAAGGTTCTGAAGGTCTGCACATGGCAAATTGTGATATGCAACGCAATCTGTTTCCCGTGTTCTCCTTGTTCACCTGTACAGATCATATACCACTACAGAAACAAACAAAAGACATGTTTTTGAAAGAAGTCTCTAATGCTCACCATGGCTGCATTTATTTGATCAAAAATGCAGTAAAACTGTAATATTGTGAAATATAAACATTTTTAAATAATTGTTTTATATTTCCATTTATTTATTTGATTGCAAAGCTGAATTTTTTAGCATCATTACTCCAGTCTTCAGTGTCACACGATCCTTCAGATATCATTCTAATATGCTGATTTGCTCCACAAGAAACACTTACTTATTATCATCAACCGTTAAAAACGGCTGAGATGCTTAATTTTGCGGAAAGTGTGATACATTTTTACAGGATTATTTGGTTAATAGAAAGACCAGCAATTGTTTGAAATAGAAAACTTTTGTAACATTGTACATTCCTTTACCGGCACTTTAGATCAATTAAATGCATCTGTCCTGAATAACAGTATTAATTTCTTTCAAAAGAAAATAACACTTCAAAAGTTTTGAAAGATAATAAAATCTCGACATACAAACCATGAGGGTGAGAAAATGTTGATCTTTTTTAAGTGAACTAGGCTATTCCTAACGTTAAAAAAAAGCCAATTTAGTAAATCAGAAAAATAAACAAACAAAATTATTCTCTGAAAATAAGTCTCATTATATTTGTTGTAACTTTAATAATAGTAGTAATTTTGCATTTCAAGTAAATGTATCTTGCTCTATGAATGTTTAGATATTTTGCAGTACAAAAAAACTAGGAAAAATATACGTACTTGGAAAAGGTCCGAGTGACTTTCTGAATAAAACGTCAGGGGTTTTTCGGCTCTTCAGTTCGGAGTGATTTTGCCCTCAAATGCTGTTATTGAAGTGATGAGCGTGAATTAAAGGGTGTCGGCTAGAGAGTGTTTGAATGTAATACCCCGAAGTGGAGTCGGGACAGCCTTCTGGCCTGATTCACATGCTAAGTCAATAACCCGCAGGGATAAATGCATTATGGATTAGCTTCGGTTATGTAGCACACAGCTTGCTGAAGTCACATCATATTAGCATTCATGTGAGTGTGTTTGTGTTGATGTGTGGAAGAAAACAGTGAGAATATGTTGCTCAGCATGCATAACTTGATTGTCATTGCAGAATTCTTCATCCCGCAGAGACTTTTGCCTACGTCCGACAGAAGAAGCTCCGCTAGCCTCTCTAGCAGCGCGAGCATTACGCAGATGTAAATGTTCTTGAGTGGTTTCCATGAGGCTTTTTCAAACGGCTGACTGTTTTGGCATCACTGGTGGGATTGTAGTTCTGCGAGTGAAATAATGAGAGCCAAAGGACTTCAGCAACATGGGTTTAAGCGTTAAACGCTGCGCTGTCGAGTCGACTGGTGTTCCATGAACACGGTGTAAAACAACAAGGACAGTGATGGGGGAATGTATGCAATGTACGACCCTCGAATAGACCCACAGAACGGCTCACTGCCAGCACACATTCCCTGTCATGGAACAGAAGAACTAGAGGCAGAACAAATCAAAACGCAAGAGTGAGGTGACTCACATGCACCTGTGTATGTGCGCAGCAGCGTTGCAGCAAACATTTGCTTTTCATTTCGAGGGAGGTCAAAGAACTGATGGAGAAGACCTTTGAAGATATTAGTGGCTTCTGGAAAGAGAAAGCTGAGGCTCAATCCAGAGACGAGCTGTAGGCTTCGGTATTGCTCGGCAAATAGCCCCACTCGGGTTTACAAATGGATCCTCACGTCCTCCCCCTGAAGAGTCTTGTTTTATGCCTCATCCTTTGGGGGAGATGATGGCCTATTTCAGAAAGCTGTCTAAGATAAATAAAGATGGAGAAAATACAGTTTGCCCTCTTTTGTGACCGTGATACCAAACAAAAGACCTGGAGAACGATGGAAAGCAATATTGTAGGAAAACCATACTTTCATTTCATTGTTTACAATGCTTGTTTACAGTTTTTTGGTTTTGCTCAAATCTCAAATGAGAATTTTTTTCTTAAAACAATTAGTTCAGTTTAGATCTCTAAATCTTTAACTGATACAGTTTGAAATAACATATATGAAGCTTTACTGGATGTCATTTTGTGACAATTTTCTGTCCAGTATATATGACTGTAAATGTAGGAAATAAGTAAAAATGGACGCGTGGATTTGCGAATTACATGTAGGCCTAACACATTGAAACAAAAATAAATGTACTGTATTTACAAATGTGCATATTTTTTGTCTGTGTAGTATTGACTTTTCCCAGTAAAAATGTACCCAACTTTTGAAATCTGTATGTAAAAAGCTCAGTGTGATGCATAATAGCATTCAGCTAGACAAAACTGACAATATTGTAGAAAGCAGTCAGTGTCGAGAAAAAAAAAAAAGACAATTTGTAAGCAACATTTCCAGGGTTGACTACCATGGTGAAAAATAATAACACAATTTGATCAGTACAGCTCACACTATGACAAAAAAAAAAAAAAAAAAAAAAGTGGTGGCATTGGCCATTTTTCTGACATAATTACTAGGTTTTAAAACATGAATTAAAATACACTTACAGTTTAGATAATGTTAGGATGAGAATGTTTCAAAAAAAGTATTAAAGTTTCAAAAAACTGCATTAGTAAGTAATGGTCATGCTGTATACGGGTCTTGGGGTCAACCATGTTTATGTTGACGGCCATTTGTAAAACTAATTGGTCAAAAGCACTCAATGATATTAAGTAATTGTTGTATAGCTTATTAGTGGAATTAATTGAATTACAACAGAGCCAAGCAAGCATTAAACGCCATCATGAAACATGCTATTTGTGCGCAATTATGGGTTTACAAACAAATGCGCTGGAAGGAGAAAGAGAGAGGGGAGGACAGATGGAGAAATTTCTGAAACTGTAGATGCAGGAATCAAACCCTGTCTTTCAAACAGATTAATCGCATTAGATGGTGGTAAACACCACCACGTGTTCGCCGTCCTTATATTGAGCTCCTCGCAATCAGGACTAATCTGTTCCCGCAATTTCCAGGCTCAAGACGCAATCAGCATCCCAGTATGTGTTTGTTGCTTGTTTGTGCAATTAGAAATATGCTGAAAAACTATGCTGAAAAAACAAACAAGATAACATACAAAACTCTTTTAATGCTAAAATTGTCTATTTCACCACCCAAATAAATGATATTTAACATCAAGGTGGTGTGGAATGCGCAAATGCAACTGCTTTAATTCAATGGCTGCGAGCAAAAAACATGTAGCGTCTCTGAACAAAGTGATTACTGTGAATATTATACATAAAATTAGCTAAAAAAAATTATGACCAATCAAGTGTTGCCATTGCCACAAATAGGCTTGTGTTCTTTTCTAATGTGGGGATCGGTGAATTAAGTGCAATTTTATATTTTACATTTTTTAAATACTGACATAAGTTTGATTGATTTGACTATGCAGTTTTTAAATTACATTGCTGCATAGGTTAACAAATTAATAAAAAAACAGCAGATCCAAATGCTTGGCAATCTAGCCCATGTATAAATAATAACCATTCAATGAGCAAATTTTACAAACAAATCACACTGTTCACAGAAATCTCCATTTCATTCCTATGGGATATTCTGAGTTAGCAACAGTAAACAAGTGGGCAAAACTTAAGAGTCAATTTAAATTAAATAGGCTATCCACAACAGAATAGATCTGTGTGATGGGCAGCCATTTGTTGGTTCCAAAATCACACATTAATTCACTATTCCCTATGTCACTTTTTAGGGAAAAGGGAGTGATTTTAGAAACAGCAATTCTGAAGGCATATAATAATCATAACAATTTCAGCAAAATAGATCTAGACCGTGTGGTGCATGAAAAGTCATGCATGACAGTCGTTTTTTTTTTGCTGATTCTCTCTCCAGCTGAAAATTAACTGGGATCTCGTGGTTACCGTGTACCGTGTAAAACGACCTTTAGGTATAGTACCCAACCTCATTGACTCATGTAATTGATTTTGAATGCTTGATTTGGTTTGAGTCACTGTCAGGACAATGTCACTGTCAAGATTAAACATGGTGGAATCTCGACCTCTCTGATAATACAGCCCAAACACATGACTCAGCCAAACGACCTCTGCCTCGACCACATAAAATACACCACCTCATATAATGTTATATTCATAAACACTTAAAAATGTGGTGACCCCAAACATTAAAGATAAGATTTTGCTTAGACAACATTTTCCTATAATTCAACCTGGGTGCTATGGGAATGTCAATTAAATTAACCTGATGTATCTGACACGACCTGCACTGTGCATTAACCTTGCGTACCCGCACATCTTGTTGTGTTCATTGATTCACTCACCATCTGTCTATTCCAGGAATCCATACTGCCTTCACTTTAGTTTTTTTTTTTTTTTAATACAGAGCACTCAGGTAGCATTCATATACACCATACCATCAATGCTCAACCACACAAGCCTGTTTCAAAATACCTAAATCAAAACTTCAGTGGCCCTAAAACACTAATTCTCTCACATTCGAGTTTGTGTGAACTTTAACTGATAGTTCACCCAACAATGACAATTCTGTCATCATATACGCACCCTCATATTGTTACAAACCGTGCAACTTTCTTTCTTGAGTAGAACACAAAAGATAACATTTTGAAGAATGCTGGTAACCAAACGGTTTTTGTGAGCACTGACTGGAAAATATTATTTTATGTTCTACAGATCAAAGAAAGTCATACTGTTTTGGAACAACATAAGGGTGAGTGCACAAAGATTGTGCAGGAAGCAAGACTGCAATTACTGATGACTTGTTTCAGACAGTTCAATATAGCTCCATTTATCATAAACTTGATCTTTGTACCTTTGCAGACCTTTGACATTGCCTAACAGCTATATTACACACTACATGAAAGGTAATATATCAGAAAAAAGCATAATAAAGGCACTTTAAAACTGGTCACCATTTGGGTTGTGGGGGTTTCCGGTACACCAGTGATTGGGTCTATTTTATTTTCAAATCACAGATGATACTAAACACCTTAGAAAAATCATAAATATTTCTAATAATGAGAAGAGCGAGAGTCAAACAGAACGAGCATTTACACTAATGTCAGCTCAAACAAGCTAATGGAACATTTCACAGTAAATGTACAGTAATTACCATAAACACCAGGTGCAAACTTGGTAGGATGAAATGTGACAATGCCATCTTCCCATAGGTGACAAGATGTGACAACACTGAAAAACTCTTTGCCACATAAACTCTTTGCCACTTAAACTACAAAAAACTGAAAAAGCAACAAATACACCAACAAAAGCTGTCGCTTGCATGGCTATTACGAACAAACCCCAAGGCACTCAATTTCCATCACAAAGCACTTGGCACTGAGTCACACTGGAGTCATGCGTCATAATGTTCCTCACTGTACGTTAACACAGCATAAACCCACCTGTACAGTCAATGACATATGCACTCATGCATTGCAATGTAACCACATGCTGTAGTAAATGCATCATTCATAATAATACAAGGTATCATTTGTGCCATTCTGTTTCGCTATCAACATCTTCATGTTAGGGGTTTCTCAAGTGACTGATCTGAACATAGATATGAGGGCAATGACGCACTCAGGGTCACAGATGCAGCTGTCTATAAGTCTTTGTGAAGGGAAACACAGAAGGGTGATTTATCAAGTCAAGTCAAGGTTAGGTTAAAGATAGCATGGCTAAGATAGAGGTTATGAATCTCCAGCATTTTATTCTATATTGGAGGCATTTCTCAACTTGAGCTGGGTGTGTTTCTAATGCACAACAATCACCTTTTTCTATTGTTATTCTAGAAGGCGAGCTGCATCGCTGTGCTGATATTCAAATCAATTGCGAATGTGATATTGTTTTTAAACAACAGCACAATAAAAAGAAGGTAATATTGAGTAACTTACATTTTAGACAAAGTATTGCTGGTTACTACTAGTAGAAAATAGTTTAAAAAAAATCCAGAGCAGGACCGTCACGCATCTCTGAGGAACAGACTAACAGTCCATATGAAACATGTATGTTTTATGATTTTCATTACCTGTTGGCAGAGTACAGAAGCGAATTGGTATTTCCGGAAAAATCCTACCTGTCACACAACTCTTGCGATTTCACTCATACACTAAAAAATATAAGTTGTAAATACAACTGTGGCGAGCTGAGGAAATCAGGCGAAGGCGAGGATCTAAACGCAGGATGATTTAACACATAAAACAGAGAACACAGAACTCGAAGAACAAAGGAACAAAACCAGGGGGATCACGGAGGCGATCATAACACGTACAACAACTGACCAAGTAACAAGTGAAACACAAGGGCTATAAATACACAGGGACAAACAAGCTTAACTAAGTAATTAGGAAACAAGATACACCTGGGAACAATCATGAACTAATCAACAGGAAAAACTAGAAAGGGCTACAAAAACATGGCACAAAACAGGAAATAATAAAAGTCCACACAAGACAAGGGGAACACAAGACAGGAATCATGACAACAACAACAACAAAGACTAATGAAGTAGGTTTTACAAGAAAATACTATTTCAGTCTTTCTATTTCACTTTTAATTCAATGTGTTACTTGCCGATTCTTAGAAATTGCTAGTAAATTTCACAAAGAATTACAGAGTATTATATAAAATTATTCCAATTTGTTTAAATTATTTCAGTATAAAAAGGATTTTTCTTTTGTAAAATCCAAATAAAGTATTTTCCATTGACTTTCCAACGATGATGTTTGATGAAAATGATGGCGGGGGTTCGGCTCTCTGAAATAATTCTGATTGGTGAACTGCATCAATCTTAAAGCGGTGATTCTTTCATGTCTCTCATTTCACACTGCCGATTCAGTTTCAACTGGAGCCATCTATGTCTCAGTTTTCAATGGTAGTAAAAGGACCTTACATGACTTCAGGCTCAATACTATTTTAATATTCTATATTATTGTAATATTGAAGCAGTGTTTATTTTGTTGCTACACTGAATAACTGAGGGATTTCAAAAGACATCATTGTTGGATCTAACTTAAACGTGTGTATGCAAGTTAGACCCAACAATGAATCCAACACTGAGTCTTAAAAAAATCTCACTCATGTAGAAATCCAAATACCACTGCTTAGCTAAAACTAGTCCAGCACTGCTGTGCATAAGCCGCTTAATGCGTCAAATTGCCACCCTGCCACAGTAATGTGTAACTGAAGGTTGACCTCATATTTCACAGACCCTCCACAGAATAATGCCAATCAACCTTTTACAAGCACTGCAGGGTTCTCTATTTACCATCCTTAGGCGACCACTCAAGGGAATCACCAAAGTCTGAGTGGCACAAGATGCTTTCTGTGTGCATTTGTATATGTCAATGCTGCAGCGTCGAGAAGCATCTTTTTGTCCCTGAGCGGACAAGGACGCCACTTGAGTGCACGTTCACATTAAAACAAAGCAGAGAAAAGGCTCCATGGTGCCTGGGTAATAATGACTGTGTTGAAAAGGTTTTGCACCTAAGCTTTGATCAATAGAAGGGGGAAGGCGAAGGGCAGACCCCTTTATTTTCCGAAGGCAATCCCTTCTTCTCTCCAGCTCAGCGGGATACGCCGGCAAATCAATAACCCCCATTCAATCACACTCATTTATCTTCATCCCTCAGTCTCCCTTCTTCCTCCATGTTCTCTCATGCTGCAGGTGGCTCATAACTTTGTTTATCGCTCCACATCAGCAACCGTAATACGATAACGTCTGCTAAAGATTTTCTCGTGAAGTCCGTGCCAAGTGCCATGGTGTCGCAGCACCGATGCAGACAGGAGTGGCTGCAAATTTTGACAGTTTACTGAGTGCTTTAACCATATTTTTAGCCGCATGATGAACGTTAATAACTTGCTAATGCACGTTTTGTTTATAATCACAGCGTGTCATTGACAGATATCTCAACTCCCAAACACCTGTCTAAGATTCTCTTTGAGGCAGTTGTTCTAGCCGCCTGTTAGTCGTGGGAATTATGGATTTCACACAACTTTGATAACTTGCGTATTGTGGATAAAAATTGCTCGAGAATGTTTTGACACTTGAGAACAATTCTGACTTTATACTGTTAAATAGGGCTGTCAGTAATGTGCTTTGTTTCTCGCTTTTTTGGGTTGTACCATGTGCCGCCTTCAGGTGGAAAGGTCAAACACTCTTTTTGTTGTTTTGAATAGTTCACCCAAGGAAACACTTTGCCCTTCCAAATTCATACAAAAAAACACGTTTCAGCAGTGCTTCACACTTGCCGTGGGCCGGGGATGTCTAAAGTTGTTATGAGCTGCAGCACTTGTGGCAGTGTGCGGTTAGCATACCTGTCCTCCCTCATCCCTTCATCTCTAGGGAAGGAACACCAGAACAGAAATAACCTTCATTAGAGTCATAACCTGCTTACGGTCTATTATCACAGGAAAATACACAAAAAATGCAATTAAATAAGCCATTTTCTCAAGAGATCAAGCTAGAGTTTTGTCACACGTGAGAACAAGTGCTGTTCAGTGTTTGGGTCATCGGCTATTTGCCTTGTGTTCGCTCATAAATCCAACAGAGCAGAAGGGTTCCTGATGGGGAAAAAACATTAATTGTCACCATAGAGACACCGATTTTAAACAATAAAATATAAACAATTCAACAAAGACCTACTGTGATCTCTGAGTTCGTTAAAATATGTTATATGCTTATGTAGATCCCACAAATGTGATTTCAAAGTCATTTTAAAAATATATCTGTCATGACAAATCTGAGTGTTTGGCATGGTAATGGATATGACAATGTTAATATGTTTGGTCTAGGCAAAATAGATTTGATATGCTACTGCTGCAGAGCAAGTTCGGGACTTGCTACTGCCAATACACTCACAACACGCTGCTGTGAGCAAGTAAGACATGCTGCTGCTGTACAATATAGCGTACATGAATTACCCGTAGGAGATCTATACAAGGTGGAGCTGGGGAAGGTGGATGGTTTTTGAAAGTGCTGGAACTGATACAGCAAATGCTGACCAAGTACTTGGATGTTGAGCAGCGAGATCATTGGGCACTGATACAGCAGGAACCAATCAGCTGTGCCCTATAGAGAATGATGTGATTGCAAGCAGACTGAGTTAGCCTGCGAATAAGCCTGCGCCATCTAGAGTTTCATGACAGAACTGTGTATTATTTCAATTAATACATTTTTTAAAGTACTGTTCCCTTTCGTTGTCACTCCGAGTTACGTCGGATGACGACGAAATGGGGTTTCGCTTAGAAAGCCTATCAACTTCGAGTATTACAAAACGAGCCAATGGCAAAGAAATGCCATGGGTCTGCGGAATTTGCATGACGTAACTCCACCCCACCTCGTGGGTATAAAAGGAGGAAGTCCGCAACAGCAGTTTATGTTTTCGCTTCGGAGCCAAGTGTATTCTTCTCTCCACAAGCCAACTCTGAATTATCAGCTTCACGAACGAGTGCCTCGAGTGTTGGTGTGACGGCGATCTCCGGCGAGTGCGTGCTTCCTGCTTATCTCTGCAGTGGTTCATCAGAGAGCGCGTGCTTCCCCGGGCGCTTCAACACGTGAGTTCTCTCTCTAAAAGAGCGCACGCGGCACGTCTTTTTAAAGACGGCTCGCCCGTGCATTTAAAAAAAAAAAAAAAAAAAAAAACGAATGGTTGCGGCAGCTTGGTATCGGACTCTGATGGGCACGAGCGTTGTCTGGTATGTTTGGGCTTGATCATACTAGAGCAGCGCTCGTGGATGACTCATGTTCTCTCTGTGGGAACATGATCATCGCGTCATATAGGTCGAGACTCTGTGAACTCGCAAGAGTGAGAGTCCCCTCATCCACCCCCCCGATCTTCGGCTGGTGGCCAGGGTGACCTGAGGGTGTTGGTCTGGAACAAGGCGCCGACTCCGTGTCCGTGACCCCAGCCTCCCCTCAACGGCGGTGCCCGCTAGTGAATAGGTGATTCCCACGAGTCTACCCTCTGGTGGCCCGTGTGTTTCATTTAAAGCTACAGAGGATGATACTATGTTTGTAGCAGCTTCACAAGGTGGGTTTGATTCTCTGCGAAGTGACGACTCGTCACAGCTGCCACCCTCTGGTGTGCATACGGCTGTGCCTGAGTCTGATCCAGAGATGACGGCCATGCTTTCCTGGGACGATTGGTTTTTGGGTAAGGCCGCCGACCCTCGTCCACGGCAAACCCCAATACCTTCCCTCCCGGACGTGCATGATGAGATCTCGAAGTCCCAGAAGACCCCCTGGTTTTCTCGGGACCGCTCGCTGATCTCATCCGCCTTTCCCCCCTCGATGGGGCCGCTGTCACGGGTACACTGGGGTTCCCCCGGCTGAACACTCTGTTGCGATGCTATGTGTCCTCAGAGTGCTTCTTCTCGGCGCAATCCTAAGCACCCGCCCGTGGTCTATGGTTTTCGTCTACATTTGTGGCGAGATCCTATAGCACCACGGGACTGGCAGCCGCCTCTCTGCAGGCCATGGCCATTCTGCTGGTCCTCGACCCAGATGCTCATGGACTTGCACGAGGGCGGGACTGACCCAGGGCTCTTCACTGAGTCGCGCGCCGCCACTGACCTTGCTCTCCGAGCGACGAAAGTGGCCGTACGCTCCCTGGGTCAGGTGATGCCTACCATTCTGTGGCTGAACCTGTCTGATGTGCTGAATGTCGCGCGGCCCTGTCTGTCCGACGTTCCCATATCCCAGGTCGGCCTCTTCGGCGGTGCGGTTGAGAACTTCGCCCAACAGCTCTCAACCGCCCATGTGCAGACTGACGTGATTCTGTCCCGATGGCCCGCCGTCCGCTCAGATCCCTCGGTCTGCCCACTGCCGAAGGCGCCCCCCCCGCGGCTCCCACCCCGCCCGTTTAAAGAGACGAGCCGGCTCTGGAAGCCGCGGGCGGACGCCTCAGCCCTCTCCAGCCCCGCCCCCCGCTACGTGCCGGGTTAAGCGGCGCTCCTGAGACGGGCTCCACAGAGATGGGACTCAGTTCTTCCAGGAGTTGGTAGCAGGACCACTCCTTTCCCCGGTGGAGGGCCGGGGAAAAATCCTTATTCTCCTAAGAACTGACTCTCCCGTCTCTGGGAAGACAGAGTTCTCGGACGACACAGAGCGCCGCCCACAAGCCGTGCTCTCCTCGTCCCCCTCTGTCCCAGAGGTGCTTGACACGGCGTGCCGTCCACGGACCGCTTCGCCCCTGTCCCCCTCTGTCGCCAGACCCCTGCCAGAGCAGGCCCCCGCGGGACGACCAGCATGGTCCTCCCCTGGCCCCCTCTGTCAGGGCGCGGTTGCTAACTGTGCCCCCACACCGGGCCGCTATGCCGTCCACGTCTGGGCCAGTTACTCCGCTTCGCTGCCCCTCCGGGGGGACGCCTGTCGTCCGCTTGATCCCGCTGGTTCAGTTCTTGGGAGCCTGGTTAGAGCTTCCCCGTCTGTCCCGCTGGATCGCGCGCACCATCAGGCTCGGCTTGCGATTCAGTTCGCACGGTCTCCTCCCCGCTTCAGGGGAGTCCGCTCCACTTTGGTCGGTGGCAGTGCCCCTATCATGAGAGCAGAGATTGCCACCCTGCTGGCGAAGGGTGCAATCGAGACTGTCCCTCCAGCCGAGATGAGGTCCGGGTTCTACAGCCCCTACTTCATTGTCCCCAAGAAAACCGGTGGGTTACGGCCAATCCTGGACTTGCGCGTGCTGAACCGCTCCCTTCACAGGCTGCCGTTCAAGATGCTCTCCGCCAAACGCGTTCTCGAATGCGTGCGGCCCCAGGATTGGTTTGCAGCGATCGACCTGAAGGACGCCTACTTCCATGTCTCCATTCTTCCTCGACACAGACCGTTCCTACGGTTTGCTTTCGAGGGGCAGGCATACCAGTACGCGGTTCTCCCTTTCGGGCTAGCCCTGTCTCCTCGCACCTTCACGAAGGTCGTCGAGGCTGCCCTTGTTCCCCTTCGGGAACACGGGGTTCGCATCCTGAGTTATATCGACGACTGGCTGATCCTAGCCCACTCTCGAGATCAGGTTTGCGAACACAGGGACCTAGTGCTCCGGCACCTAGCTCGTCTGGGCCTTCGGGTGAACTGGGAGAAGAGCAAACTTTGCCCCGTGCAGAGGATCTCTTTTCTCGGTATGGACATCGACTCGGTCGCCATGTCCGCGCAGCTTACGAGCGAGCGCGCACGCGCAGTCACTGCTGACTTGCCTGAGACATCTCAGGAGCAAGAATGCGGTTCCACTGAAACATTTTCAGAGGCTCCTGGGGCATATGGGATCTGCAGCCGCGGTCACGCCGCTCGGATTGCTTCATATGAGACCGCTTCAGCTTTGGCTTCGCGACCGAGTCCCGAGGTGGGCATGGCATCAAGGCACGCTCCGGGTACCAGTTACTCCGACCTGCCGTCAGTTCCTCACCCCGTGGTCGAACCTCAGTTTTCTCAGGGCGGGTGTCCCCCTGGAACGAGCTTCCCGGCATGTTGTGGTCTCCACGGATGCCTCCACCACGGGCTGGGGCGCCATGTGCAATGGACATGCTGCTGCGGGCTCCTGGACAGGACCCCAGCGGCTATGGCATGTCAATTGCCTCGAGTTGTTGGCAGTACGCCTTGCCCTGCACCGCTTCCGGGCGTTGCTCAGGGGTCAACACGTACTAGTCCGCTCAGACAATACCGCTACTGTAGCGTACATCAACCATCAAGGTGGTCTACGCTCCCGCCGTATGTCACAACTCGCCCGCCACCTCCTTCTATGGAGTCAGAAGCATCTGAGGTCGCTTCGAGCCATCTTCATTCCCGGAGCCCTGAACTGTGCAGCCGACGAGCTCTCACGGCTTCAGCCCCTCCCTGGAGAATGGCGACTCCATCCCCAGTCGGTTCAGCTGATTTGGGACCAGTTCGGGGACGCACAGATAGATCTGTTTGCCTCTCACGACTCGACCCATTGCGCCCTGTATTTTTCCCTGACCGAGGGCACGCTCGGCACGGATGCACTGGCGCACAGCTGGCCGCCGGGCCGCAAATATGCGTTTCCCCCAGTGAGCCTTCTTGCGCAGACCTTGCGCAAGGTCAGGGAGGACGAGGAGCAGGTCATTTTGGTCGCGCCGTATTGGCCCGGCCGGACCTGGTTCCCCGAACTTGCACTCCTCGCGACAGCACCTCCCTGGCCCATTCCTCTGAGGAAGGACCTTCTTTCTCAGGGACGGGGCACCCTGTGGCACCCTCGCCCCGATCTCTGGAGCCTCCACGTGTGGCTCCTGGACGGCTCGAGGTAGGTTTGAGTACCCTTCCACCTACGGTGGCGGCTACCATCACTTCCGCTAGAGCGTCGTCCACGAGACACGTCTACGCGTTGAAGTGGAACCTCTTCGTCGACTGGTGCTCTTCTCACCGAGAAGACCCCCGGAGATGCTCGATCAGCGTTGTGCTTTCCTTCCTTCAGCAAGGGTTGGAGCGAAGGCTGTCTCCCTCCACCCTTAAGGTCTATGTTGCCGCCATTGCCGCACACCATGACCTTGTCGAAGGTAAGTCGGTAGGGAAGCACGACCTGGTCATCAGGTTCCTGAGAGGAGCGAGGAGACTAAATCCTCCTCGCCCTCCTCTCGTTCCCTCTTGGGACCTCTCAGTGGTTCTAACTGCCCTGAAGAGTGCTCCCTTTGAGCCCCTGCAATCAGTTGAGCTTAAGTTCCTGTCAATGAAGACAGCGCTCCTGGTTGCACTGGCCTCCATCAAGAGGGTAGGGGACCTGCACGCATTCTCCGTCGACGAAGCGTGCCTGGAATTCGGTCCGGCTTTCTCTCACGTGATCCTGAGACCCCGGCCCGGATATGTGCCCAAGGTTCCTACCACTCCCTTTCGGGACCAGGTGGTGAACCTGCAAGCGCTGCCCCCGGAGGAGGCAGACCCAGCCTTGGCACTGCTCTGTCCAGTACGCACTCTTCGCGCCTATGTAGACAGGACGCGGTGTTTCAGGACCTCAGACCAGCTCTTTGTCTGTTATGGTGGGAAGCTGAAGGGAAAGGCTCTCTCCAAGCAAAGGTTGTCTCACTGGATAGTGGACGCCATTGCCTTGGCTTACCAGCAGCAAGGTCGACCGTGCCCCCTTGGTGTGACGGCTCACTCCACCCGGAGTGTGACATCCTCTTGGGCTCTAGCGCATGGCGCCTCGCTAACAGACATCTGCAGAGCTGCAGGCTGGGCGACACCTAACACATTCGCCAGATTCTATAATCTCCGAGTGGAGCCAGTGTCCTCTCATGTACTCGCTTCAACTAGCTAGTACCGGACCCGCTCAGGTGTCTTCGCTTGCTCGCCATTCCACTCCACGGACTGGATACGTGCGATATTCTCCTCAGGTGAGCTTCCCCGAAAGCCCTGAGTTCCTCCAGCACTCCTGACGTCGGCGCCAGTGTCTATTGCCTGCGCGTCGGCTAGGTGCCTCCCGTGTGCATGGTCCCTCCCCTGAGCGACCCCCACATGTGTATTTCCACTGTAAGCCTCTCTGAGCATGTGTCTTTCCCTTGGCAAGCCACCTTGCCACCCCTGGGGTTGAAATATTCCACCTGCGGCTGGACACCCCAGTGTTCTCCATATGTTTCCTTCGGGTCATATGTGTATTCTCTAAGTCCCCCCCCCTCCGGGTTGGCATTAATTGCATACTTCCCCTAGCTTGGGATATGCTTCCCAGTGTACCTTGGTATTCCTGTGTTAAATGGAGTCCTTCGTCCAGTCTATGACAGGGATCTTGATTTACGCAGGGCACTGGAAGACAGCTGAGAAGGTGGCGTGATTAGACTAGTAACCCCATTTCGTCGTCATCCGACGTAACTCGGAGTGACAACGAAAGGGAACGTCTCGGTTACGTATGTAACCCTCGTTCCCTGAGTAGGGAACGGAGACGTTACGTCTGCCTGCCACTTTCCGCTGTACCGCGGGGATCGCCTGAGCTCAGTCTTGGCTCCTCAGCGAAGAAACATAAACTGCTGTTGCGGACTTCCTCCTTTTATACCCACGAGGTGGGGTGGAGTTACGTCATGCAAATTCCGCAGACCCATGGCATTTCTTTGCCATTGGCTCGTTTTGTAATACTCGAAGTTGATAGGCTTTCTAAGCGAAACCCCATTTCGTCGTCATCCGACGTAACGTCTCCGTTCCCTACTCAGGGAACGAGGGTTACATACGTAACCGAGACGTTTTTAAGGACAAACAACACAGTAAAGTGCTACTACTACTGAGTTAGTTGCTACTAGCTACTGAGGAGAGATCCTCCTTGGATCCATCAATCAGAGAAGTTGCAGTTACCATGCTAATAAGAGGCAAGCCAAATGAGCTCTGTAGCAAACTCCTATTCCAATGAAGCACTGTGAATGACTCGACTCACAAAAAACAAACTTTAAATATACAAACAGTAACTTACAGTTAATAGTTTTATACTGTACTGTTGTTTGTGATTTGATTACATTATTTGTTATGTATTATGGGAAAAGTAGATACTGCGTCAAAATCACATACTATATAATAGGTACTACATTTGGTTTTGCGACTGTATAGTATTTTTCTATATATTATAAAATGATATTCGGATGTACTACATCTGCCATGCTGTCAGTGTCATGTGACCTACGGTGCCATTCACAACTCCTCCTCCCGCGTCTTCATGGGACTCATGGGATAGTAAGATTCTGAAACTTGGTAGTAGTTGGTCATCGGGGGACTTTCATCAACTCTTTTTCTAGTAGGCTATTCGACCATTAAAAAAAAAAAAAATACATCTTCAATCTAGGATCTCTTTAAAACTATTGAAATCCTTATAAAAAATAAATGGGAAAAATACTTCAGCAACCAAGGTCGCAGAAAAAGTGGGTGGTCCCAGTTGTGCTCCATTCATACTGAATGACTCCAGGCAAAGCCTTGCCATTATACGAATCACACTTAGTTACACTCAGACTAAAGAACTCGCACTCCATCCATCCATCCATCCATCCATCCATCCATCCATCCATCCATCCATCCATCCATCCATCCATCCATCCATCCATCCATCCATCCATCCATCCATCCATCCATCCATCCATCCATCCATCCATCCATCCATATTATGTGTAGCTTGTACCATTTCAAAGTAGTTTTTCCAACACTAATAGTATGTAGTCATCAGCTCTGCAAGGACTAACAACACTAAACTACAATATTGCTAGACTGCAGTGGCCTTTATTAGCCTAACCAAGATCAGCCCCAGCAAACGCCTGCAGAGTGTGTGTCACCAGTAATAATTATCTGCTGTCCAGTTTTCCAGGACTACTGTAACACGAGCAGATGAGGAGCCACTTTGCATAATGACAACATGCGATCAACTCTGTCCAATTAACAGATTGGATTAATTAGTGATTTAATTAATACCATTGCACATATCAATGACTCCTTTAAAAATAAATAAAGTGTTATAATTGAGTGGTACTGAGAGAATGTGTGAATTTAAAGGAAAACGTGGATTTTTTTTTTTTAATGAACAATATCTTCAAATGATTCCTTATGGCATCTACAGTAGAGTATCTTTAGAAAAAAGTGTGAAGAATAAAAAAGTATTCATATTTAAATGGCGCTGGCACATACCCTAAGTCGTCATAATTATGTTTTTTCACCAGTAGTCAATATTAAATAATGGTGTTTGCTTAGGCAAGCATCACTGTTACTATTCTCATACTTAATGGTAGGTTAGTGACTCCTACTCATTAAACACAATTTGTACTATGGACATGAATCTGGTGTTCTATTATAAACGATTTTGTAAACACTTAGAACAATGCATAGCAACACATTAAAATCACTCATAGCACCTTAGTTACCACCCAAAACACCCTAGCAACAGCATAGCAACACATTTAAATAACTCAGCACCTTAGCAACCATCCAGAACACCATAGCAACTGAATATCAATGCAGAATCTATCACATTAATTTGTACAAGTCACAGAGCCAGAAAAGCAGCAAAATATGCGAATATATTTTTTTTCCCTTTTACATTAAATGTGAAATAAGTACACTACCATTCAAAAGTTTGGGGTGGGTTAGAATGTTTTTATGTTTTTGAAAAAAGTATCTTATGCGCACCAAGGTTGCATTTACAGTGCTTAGCATAAGTGAACACAGCCATGCTAGGTTGGATTTTTCCTCATTTTTTTAATTAAGGCATTAAGATCAATTTATAAAAGATGATTTTTTATTCCTCTTTTTAGTCAACTTTAGCATGGGTGTGTTCACTTATGCGAAGCACTGTATTTGATAAAATACAGTAAAACTTGTGAATATTGTGAAATATTATTACCATTTAAAATAACTCTTGTTTTAATATATTTTATAATTCATGTGAAAGCAAAGCTGAATTTTCAGCGTCATTACTCCAGTCTTCAGTGTCACATGATCCTTTAGAAATCATTCTTATATACTGATTTGGTACTCAAGAAGCATTTATTATTACTATCCATGTTGAAATTAAACACTTGAGCTGCTTATGTTTGTGGTGCAGTGATGCATGTTTTTTTCAGGATATTTTGATAAACAAAAAGTTCAAAAGAACAACATTTATTTGAAATTGAAATCTTTTGTAACATTATAAAGTTACAGTTTATGTTCCCTGTCATATTGTTTTATGATCATGCCTGTCTGTGTAGTGCATGTTTTGAGTGAGTGTATCTCTATTATCAGCACAGGGCTTTAGAAACATCATCCTCTCGAGAAACTAATCAGAATTTCTGTTGACGTCTGTAAAAACTGCATAGAGTTCAATGCGTCTGGCAGCCAAAGTGCAAAAAGGTGCAACAAACCACATACTTCCAAAAGCTATTTACTTAGCAAATATACAAACAACAAGCAATAGTGTATTTCAGCCAGAAACTCCACTCTAAATCAACACAAATAAATGTAAAAAGACTCTGCAAGCCCTTGTGGTGCGACCCTGTGCAGAGGCCGTCTAAATGTATTTACACAATCATAATCATGGCAAACAGAGTATCACATGCTTAAATATTTATTATAATTGCCTTATTTATTCATTCAATTGATTTATTTGCACAAGATGTGTCGGCAGTATAATGACCCAGCAGGATTAGCCTTTGATAAGTCAACTGCTTTAATGTGAAGATTACAAAAGGAAGCTCTTTTGCTACAAAATCCCTTCCTTTTCATTTATGTCATGACCAGTTGTTTACTGACCAGGCTGAATATGCTTTCACCCCTGGTCATGACATGAGAAATCAAATTTGCCTTGATCTTTAGAAATCTTTGTACCATTAAAACATATTGAAAGTTTCATAGATTAAAAGGTCCTCCTCTTTATAAACAAAGCATTTATTTCACCAAGCTCCAAAAACAGCTTGTTTCGATATTGCGGGATCTGTGACGTCACATGGGCAAATACATCTGCAAAAGACTGCCTCCTGAGCAAGATGTCGACAAACAGTAATACGTCATTGCATAATAGGCAACTTTTACATTACACAAAGGTTCTTTATAGTGGAACAAATGTCTTTATATTATTAAAATGTTCCCCACACTAAGAAAAAAAGTTATTTTAAGAACTGTTAACTGAAAGGTTCTTTGGGGAACCTAAAATGTTTTTATTATATGTGGTTGCTGCTGGAAACTTGAGTGGCTAGTTAGGGTTTCCAACTAATTTAAATCATATTTACATAGTCTAACAGTAGTACATTTATCTCTCTCCCATGTGTCTCGCATTGTTCCGCAAAATCACATCTGCTGTCCTGCAACAGAGCAATAACCAGGTGGTCACCCTAAAAACGGCCTCCAAAATACAAACAACCCCTGAAAACCCTTTCAGCAGATGCTCTTCCAGCTAAAATTGAATCGATATGTGTACATTTGCCATCTGCACCTGGCATGAGCGCTACAATGACTGTGAAAAAGGTCCAATAGGAATGCAAATTCACCTGGGATCCTTCTGAATGCTGTCAATGGAGGGAGAGCGGGCCAGGGTGCCCTCGGGTGGCAGGGCAGGGCCGGACTTGCTGTAGGGAGACTCCACCGATGAGCAGTACGGCAATGTGCGGTAAGTTTCCGTGTAATTGGCACCCTGACCGGATGCGTAGCCGCCTCTGGGAAACGTCCCTGTGGCATTCTGACTTCCTGTTCGCTGCAAGGGTACGGAGTCAACACCAGGGGAGGACGGGGCTATGGCAGGAGAGTAGGGACAAAACAAGAAGTTCAGGACCTGCTCACAGAACTGGTTCACTAGGTCTAGGTACAGGAACAATGAGAGGACAGTGAGAAGACAAGCAGACAAAGACATGATATGATAAAAGAATGACAAGGAGGGAGCGGAAAGGAGAGGAAGAGACGGCAGAAATGAGAACGACAGCAATAAAAAGCTCCTTAACAGAAACACATTATTAATACAAGAGAGTTTAAGGCCCGTTCACATCAAGAACGAGAACTTTAAAGCTAACTATATTACCGTCCACAAGATTACAACGATATCGTTTCTCTGAGCCGTTATCAAAACAGATGTGGTGGGAACACTGCTATGCTTTTACATGTGGAACGATTTTTAGAACTGTCTTTGTTGGTGCGATATTTATCGTCCTTGGTGTGAACGGGCCTTTATAGACACATTTTATATTTAACAGTAGAAACAGAAGTCCATGTGAGCGATTATATTATTTATATGACAACAACTGTACTTAAATGTTGATGCATTTGTATGGTTTTAGATGTGCAAACCATGTGCTTTAAAGGGGATACAAGATAAAATGTATCATAGCAAAAAAATACACAGCCATTCAAAAGTTTAGGGGTCAGGAAGATTTTTTTTAAATTAATACTTTTATTCAGACATTTATAATGACAAAGAATTTAACAGACACACATTATAAAGTCATTTATAATGTTACAAAAGTTTACTATTCAAATAAATTATGTTCTTTCTAACGTTCTATTCATCAAAGAATTCTGAAAAAAAGTATCAACATTGATAATAATAAGCAATGTTTCTTGAGCAGCAAATCAGCATGAATGATTTCTGAAGGATCATGTGACACTGAAGACTGTTGATGCTGAAAATTCAGCTTTGACCACAGGAATAAATTGCATTTTAAAATCTATTAAACAGAAAACAGCCTTGGTGAGCATAAGATACTTCTTTCAAAAACATAAAAATATTGTATCGACCCCAAACTTTTTAACACGAGTGTAAGTAGAATAAAATAAAAATGAAACCTAAAGAAATAGAAAAAAAGGAAAACTAAGTTAAACAAAAACAAAATTAAAAAATACCTCAAAAACTAAACTAAAACTTCAACAAAACAAACAAAGTTAGTTACTGATTAGTAAATTCTCTTGATTAGTTAACTAGTTGTCCATCGTGAGCCATATGCTTGTATGATGGATTTATTTTGTATGATGGCTTGTATCTTGATGTCTGATGACACACCGATTGACCATGCTTGCGTAATCTCTCATTTTAGTTGAAAATATTTCAAAAATTCCTGTGAAAAATGAAAATGATCATCTCCAAACATGGCGAGACAGGGTGTTTGACTGCATCAGATGCAAACTTCAAAGGTAGATCACTTTAATGCGTATTTGTTTGGTTTTTAACATATTGAGGTGACAGAGTGTATCCATTTCGCTCAATATGAGGGTAATGTGGCAGCCAGTGTCTGCAAGACAGTCACAGTAGAGTGTCTCATAAATCTGCAGCACAAGACGATCAATGGCAGGGTTCTGAGTCTTTACCACAACACTGCCAGTGAAGCCGTAAAACAGGACTATTAGTCACCATACACAAAGTGCACCCTGGGAAAAAAAGGATCAATGTATCTTCCGAGACCATCCATGACTCTTCAGCTTCGTTTAGAGAAAATGTTGCACTCGCTCAGTGTAGGCTAACGATAATTAGACAGAGTTTGAGATTAATGAAGAAAGAGAAAAAAGAGAGGGAGAGAGAAAAAGAGCTAGAATTAGGGTGAAAGAGGAGGGGGATACTTGATGGATTGAATTAAGCTCCCTGAGCCGGAATATATAATGGGAAGCTGACGGACAGAGGAGATGTAAAGTTCAGTGATCGGACATAAGTTTTCCACATTAACCAAATCAGGTTCATTTTTTCTTTTCTGCTGGCCACATCAGTGCCCTGACTATTTTCACTAGCGCTACCACAACAAACAATATAAAGATGTGAAAATATAAAAAATATATATCAAATTAAAATTGTAATAACATGTTATAAATAAAATAAATGACGCTCATGCAGTGTAGATGCTCATGTGGTCGAATGCGTTCGAACAGCCACAAAAGACCGCCTACTCTCCTCCTACTGATCTAAAGAGTGAACATTATGGGAAGCGTGCTAACCAGACCCAAGTTTGGTTTGAAGATGAAAAATGTACCAAGCACGATGTTCTCTTACCATTCCTGATCTCTAACACTGCACTCACCGCGTTCGGTGTTGTCTTGCCACTTTCAGAGCAGAAACGAAAGCTACTGTTCTCCATATGTTTTCTGTTGCGTTCATATGTAAATTGATTGAGTTTATTTCGTCCATTAGATCGAAATATCTGAAAAAGCCCATACATTACCCCACCCATAGCCCCTTCCCTCGAAGAAATCAGGATAGAAGTGGTTGAAAGTGGACAAAAGAAATGGATTAAAACACCAGGTGTAAACGGGAATGTGTCTCCCTCTTCTACTTGTGATCCGATCGACCTAAACGCATTTTAATACAAGGGCCTTGTATGTAAACAGGGTCTTAAATGTGTAATTACTTTGTAACACCACCACCTTAAAATAAAGTGTGAGCCGGTTCTTTAATGGCATTGGTGCAAGAGAAAAACGTTTTCCTACTTTGCTGATGCATTTAGTTCAGCAGTTTTTGCAAAAACAATTTAATACAACACACATGCACACAAAGTTTGTGAGGGATATATCTATTTTTTTTTATTTCTATTCAAATTGACCATAAAATTTGAGAAAGCTTTCAGAAGTAGATCACTTTAACTCCACATTTGTTTGTTTTCATCATAATGAAGAGACAGTCTCCATCTGGCTCAATTTAAGAGTGTGGGTGTTTGGCTTTGGATGTGATCAAACTCATTACTCCAATGTGAAGATTTCAAATAACTCAAGGTCTCTAACTGGGCTTAGCACTGAAAACCCTGGGGACTTGATTTACAGCTCCAGCCGCATGCAAACACCTTTAGCAGGTGAAAATCTATCTGTAAGTCATTAATTAACTTGCAAAAAAAAAAAGGCTAATTAAATTTCTGTCTGTAACTGAAAGCAGCGTATCCACCTCTGACTGTTTTGAATTTCACTCAACCTCGAAAGATCAGATAGTAAGGTCACACATTGATGCAGTTAATGAAGGAAAGAAGAAATATATGCATTGCAATTGCAGCATTATATGATTACTTTCAAATAACTATGTTTATTAAAATAATACTGCAATTCCAATGCATATATTTCTTCTTGATGCACTTTTTCAAACAGTAAGTATCCCGCTTATCACAACCGTATATGTAAGCACTCCAGGTCCCTGGGAAGACTTTATCATTATGATGTGTTGCCACTCTTCCACAGCGGCGATGCCTCGGGAGAATGACCTTTCGGTGACCTTCAGATTCCATTAGCTTATCTTATCAGAAAGGGTGTATCTTATGCGACCCCACACAGCACTACACGGACAAGGGCTTTCCTCGGCACAGCGTGAGATAAAAAGCAAGGACTCACACAAACCCACAGCACTACACGAGGTGGATAACATCTTGCATAAAATCTCGACAACCGACCCGTCTCGTATCCATTATTTGTCATCGGCGATTGTAAACAATGTGAGAGCAGAAAGCAATAACTAGTAAATATCAGCCTGCATACTGTATATATTACGTATAAAATGATAAATGAACCCATAAACGACAATAAAGCAGGTGTTTATTAACTCACAGTAGGTTTTTCATCTTTTTTCCATCTATGAGATCATTTAACGGTCAGTTCCAGCAGAGACTCAATACATTTCTCTGCAACTTTATGATCTAGTGCTGGTTAATTCGACTACTGTAGAGCCCTATAGAAAGAGCCAGACTGACCTCAATCATTAAGAATTGTTGAGAATAAAACGGTGTATTGCCCGGTAAACACATCTCACTGGGGCTGAGATTCACAATCTCAGCTGAAATGCTGACAATTTCTCTTATTCATTTTGTAAAGAGGCTGTTAACAAGGGCAACTAGCCGATAATGTGCTTCAGTGAATCCTGCCATTTCCTGACAACAGCGTTTGACGATGTAATTCTTTAATTAACTCACATTCTAAGCCTTTTTGCTGCTGTTCTGCTTCCTTTGACACCGTATACAGTCTATTTTCTTAAGCCAGTTTGAAGGACACTTGTGAATAACAGCCAATCTGTGCCTTCTCTCTCTGAACCGGATAAAGCAACATGACAACCAATAAAACGTTTTTTTGTTTGTTTTTGTTTTTGTGCTCAGAATCACAACACTATAGTTCAAAAGTTTGGGATCTGTAAGAGTTAAAAAAAATAAAAAAATACAAACTTTTTCAGCAATGCATTAAACACATCAACATTGATAAATAATAATAATATATGTTTCTTGAGCAGCAAATCAGCATATTAGAATGATTTCTGAAGGATCATGTGACACTGAAGACTGGAGTAATGATGCTGAAAATTCAGCTTTGTCACCACAGGAATAAATTACATTTTAAAATATATTAAAACAGAAAACTGTTAAAATTGTAATAATTTTTTTTTATATAATCTCCAGCATTTTGGATCAAATAAATGCAGCCCTGGTGAGTCTTCTTCCCAAAAACATCTTACCAAAGAAACATTAAGTGAACTTTGGAACAATAGTGTATACGATTTCCATTACACGAGAGTAGATGTTAAAACTTCATGCTGATTTGTACTCGGCTTTCGCCAAGATAAGCAACACTAAGACGTAGCTTTACAGTAAACTATGCTTCACCCATTTACGCTTCTTTCCATATGGTGGTGTGACTCCCCTTCTGTCCGGCGTTAACGACTGCAGTGTACTTGGCGCGTCAGCACACACGACGGCTGCAACTACAGTGTGGTCTCCCTAGTGGACCAGCACGACAACCGTCTGGATTGAGCCAAATAGGGGACATCTCTAGGGTCTTCAAGTGGGCACCTTCCGTCCTCAGTGTTTCGTCGACTAGCCCACGACACATCAAGAGGGCGTCCCAGAGTCACCCCCCTCGTTCCCCACTCAACTCAGCCCAGCTTACTGACCTCTACATCCCTCCTGCTGCTCTGACCTAACCACAATGTCACAATCTCTCCGCAACCCAACCATACGCGCCAACCCGTTTGACTAAGGCTGTCGAGCCCCTCTGGTGCGTTAATATGCAGTTTCAGTGGCAACGGTTCTGTATGGCATACCACCTACCGCAAAAACACAATATCTGCCCAACCACCCGTCATTCACGCAATATACACAGGAACGTAATGACTGTAAATACTACACAACCTATACAAATAAACAGACTCTTCAAGTTTTCAAGAATTCTACGAAATTCTTGGCCTGTACACAGCCAGCTAGAATCTTTCCGTGTCAACCACAGCCAGTTGCTGCTCCTTTCTGCTGCTTCAGATAAGTTCTTTACTGTGCGATGCAACTCTTGGCCACTGAATCCGACGTCTCTGAGGAACCGGGTTGTAGAGTGTGCCAGAAAACCTCGACAACCCACTTCCACTGGATAAACCTGGACTCTCCATCCTCTCTGTTCTGCTTCAGTGGCCAGATGAGCATACCGCAGTCTCTTCCTCTCATATGCCTCATCTACCGCATTCTCCCATGGCACTGTTAACTCTATCAGTTGAACAATGCGTGCTGATCCAGACCACAAAACAATATCTGGTCGTAGGTTAGTGGTGGAAATCTCAGGTGAAAAAATAAGCCGTTGATCAAGATCAGCCAGCATCTTCCAGTCCCCAGCAGCTCCAGTTGTCCTGGGCGAGAATTGGTGTTAGCACCTTTTCTTGGTGGTTGCTCGCCTGGGCGGAGGAATATTGTCTTCTGCGTGTAATGTTTTGCTAGAACAGGCGGCAACTTATTGGTCATACTACGCTTGCCTTCCAATGCTAAAGCCAAACATCGCAGTACCTGGCCAAGTAAACCGACCTTGGCTAAGAGCCACCTTACATCCTGTCAAAATGTGCCTTAATGTGGCAGGTGATGAACACAAAGGACAAGAGGGATCCTCTCCTACCCAGAGGTTTAGGTTCTGCGGTGATGGGAGAACATCATATGTTGACCTAATAAGGAAACTGATCCTACTCTCTTCCATTGACCAAAGGTCTTGCCAGCCCATTTTGCGTTGTTCCACACTCTCCCATCTCATCCACTCTCCCTGCTTGGCCTGGGAAATGGCCTTTACTAGTAGTGTCTAGTTTTATTTTAGTGAAAGTGTAAAATGTAAATATTTTTTTATCCACTCAGAATCAAAATATATATCGTCGCTGTCCGATGAAAAACGCGTATGTCCATTTTGCCGATTTTGAGATTTTTCGACGGATAGATAGAATGTCCAGGTTCATTTCCGTATACAGTATGCTTCACATGTCTAAATGACCAATGAAAAGTTGTGAAATCATGCCATCTGATTTTCACGTATATCCATTTGGCGTCAAAGCTGTCAATCACGCCGCGTATCTCCCGCCCTGAGGCATCTCGCAGGTCTAAGCGTCTCTGGAAGCTCAGCATTGTATAGCCGAATAAGTCTGTGAGGTAAAGTATCAGCAAATGTTTGTTTTTGACAACTGTTCAAGTTTATTATATATTCGCAATACATTCACAACTGTTATTTACTGGTAAATGGTCTACGAAGTAATTGTAACTGTTTATTGTGGAGATGTTAACGCACGGTTCTGTTGACTTAATAGTCTACTTTTAAGGTAGTCTAATATTTTTCTGACTAATAAATTACTGACACAGTATAGGGTAGATTTAAATATAGAATAACACATTTTAAATAAAGAAAAAACGAAAATTAAATAAAGAAAAAAACCCCGAAATTTAAATAAAGAAAAACTAGATTAATTTAGATTGAAAACGTTACGGGTAAAAAGGCTAATACATGTTGGGTCGGTATACTTTTTCGTTCATTTCGGAATGAAAGATGAAATGTAAAAAAAAGGGTGCAGCTTGTTTTGTTGTTTAAAAGAAAAAAACAGAAATGGCTGTATTTTTTTGTAGGCTACATACTGTAGCACGCGCCAGGCCTGGGTTCAGCAATGAGTGTATTGATTCATTGTCCCTTCATAGTTTGCAAGAGACATTTAATAAACTGAGCGTATTTAATAAACTGAGACGTAGGCTATTTAATAAACTGAGCGTAGCCTATTCATCTGTCAATATGAAACGCGACTTGGTCATTCTAATTAATGATCGGAAGAACGCGTATCGACCACCGTTACTGTAAAATATGCACGTATGTCCATTTAAACTCGATTTTGGTCAAATGTGGATTATATCATTACACTGGCAAGACTATGGTTTTTTAAAGATGCCGTACCAAGTATGACACCGCTACGTTCAACTGCTTTTGAATTACGGTGTTTTTTTCACTTCCTGAAAAGTAACCGTTTTGGACATATGTGAGTTTCATCGGGCTGCGACGATATACTGCTAATTTATCTCAACTTTCCTGGTTTCCTGGTTCTAATTCACCCTGAGGAACATTTTATTGTAATAAAGCAAAATTTCCTATAACTCCGTGGATGTATATCAAGAGCTGGATGTAATTATTTGCATTTGGTGGTTTGACTACGATGGATAACGGGCCGCCGCAGCTGTGGAACAGCGATAGATCGAAGTGCATGTCTGTGTACACAAGAGAAGATTAACACTGCTGCCTTCTGCCACTGATAACAGCCATGAACCCTCAGCTTTCAGTGCCGGATCACCATCATTATAACAGACACTAACACAATGAAAAGTCCTGCTCAAGAATTGAAGATGCTTTTCTGTATATATACATAAAAAAGTGAGAAGTTTCGTAAAGTGGAACAAAATCGTCAAAAAGTGACAGGGATCGATAAATGACGTTTTAACATAAAATAAAACTGGTTTTAACAAGAAACAGCATCTTCAAATGCACCGAACATGGTTAGAGATGCTAAAAACAATCAAAGACATCTGCCTTTTGCATGCTTACCAACTATTAAGAAATATAAGAGACTGAATGTAAGAACACAGAATTTAGCTTTCTTTGCGGTGGCAATGTAAAGGGGATGCATTTAGAGAGCATTAGTGGAGTATTTTATCACTGCTAACAAGCTGACATAGCAAACTAACACCCTCTCTGAGAACTTGTCTTTAAATTCATCTCCTTTAAAGCACTGCCACACACACACAAAAAAAGTAGATAAACTAGTCCACCTCACTAAATGACTAGTTTGTTGATTCATCCTTAAAGGCCATTTACACAACATTAGTCTTTAACTAAAACTGAAAATTTTTCATGTGTTTTGGCTGTTCATTTACACGACAATGGCATTTTGGGGGCCTGAAAATGCAAGCTTTTGAAAACGAGGGTTTCAAAGTGCTCGTTTTTGAAAACGACACCGTTATCGTCTCCATGCATGCAAACTACAAAAATGTGAACTTGGAGAAAAAAAACATTGATATTGATTGACTATATTAAATTGTATAAATTTAAAAGACAGGGGTATTTTTGCCCCTTTATCTTGAATAATGGGGCAATTCTAAATGCATATATTGTGTCATATCGCACACACATATATATATATATGAAACAAAATAACAAGAAACAAAATCATGCAATCAACATGCACTGATTGCCATAAAGACAGTATTTAATATATCATACTGTATGTATAAAGACTATGCCGTACGGCTACAAAAGTCAGTTGTTTTAACAGATATTTAAATAAGAAATATACGAGAACAGTTGAATAAGAAATATACGAATGTTAAAAATAAAAAGCCACAAGACCTTGACATTACTATGAATGTGTTTCTAAGTGTATTCTTCCAACACTGAGGCTGAATATGAAACATTCTCCTGCACTCTCTTTCAATCATCTATCTGCCATCTCATGAATCAAACGAACACACACACACACACACACACACACACACACACACACACACACACACACACACACACACACACACACACACACACACACACACACACACACACACACACACACTAATGTTTTTAATCTCCTCTTGCAGAGAGGCTTTGAATATTCTATAGGTTTGATAATGGTCTGCTCTTTTAAATTACCTGACCTTTCCGATACGAATCAGAGGATCCAGCATCTCCTTAGCGTTGGCATCAGATTCAGTGCTCTGTTACAGTGTAATGTGATCATAAACAAACTGCCCTTTCTTCTTTTGCTCGGCTGCTTCTCCTAGGATTTTTTTTCTCTGCGTGATATTACACCCTACCAAAGGTCACTCCCACTCAACAGAAACATAGAGGAATGATTTGCTGCTCTGCCATTTTCAATGCAGGAAAAAACGGTGCAATACAATAAAGCACTACCTGCTTTACTGTGGTATCCGAATGACACTGTCTTGAATGGATTCAACTGTTTGCTCAGAAGAGAGAGCTTCAGATGCTAATATTATGCTAACCAAGAATGCCATTAAGATCGTGTTTATCCTTAAGATGTAATTCAGAAGATTTTCCAATAAAGAAATACATACATATATACATATATATATACATACATACATATATATATATATATATATATATATATATATATATATAAAGTGTCAGTAAAGACAGTAAAGTTTTAAAAGAAAGTTTAAATGTACTATGTAATAAAATATTTAAAAATGAATACAATAAAATAAATACATTTAAAATAAAAATAAATTAATATTAATTTTATGATATAATTATATTATATTAATATTTTTTAAGAAAGTTTGTGTTCCTAATATTTTATTACAAAGTAACTTTTACTTTTAGGTAATGCTATATTGTGAATGGGTAAAGTGAGTTGTTAGGCATGTCACAGAGTGATATGGTCAAAGACCTGGAAATGACAGAAGCTACAAACTGTGGTGAACTAAAACTCAAAGTGAAAAATACTTTAACATCACTTTGGCATGAACTCACTCATGCAACAATCGTGTTTCTTAATAACTGGCCTGTTGAGATATGCCTGGATGCTTCAGTTCCATGTTAATATGAATGATTCCCACTACACATACATGCCATTTCACTCAGAGCTCATGTGTGTTAAGGCCTTAAACATATGGCACAACAACAGCACAGGAGCCATTACGGCAGTAAATATCATCCGTGTTACGCCTTGCATCCTTGGAGCGAGGCTACAGGACAGATACAAGGTGATGCTTCCCGTGAATCAAAACGGTGCCTCCGTGTCTCACCGCCAGCACCTCAGCCTAAGTTATGAGTGCCATCCATCATTCCTAGTGTGTTTATATGTCTGTGTGTGTGAGCGTGTAATTGCTCATTAGCCATGCTTGTGAGGAGCAGAGGCCAGATTCACAGGATGGTATTAAACTGAACTCACAACTGGTTCAAACTGTTATTGTTCTAGTGATTTACAGACTCAACACAAACACTGCATACAGTATGAGCTTTGGAGATCTTCAAATCTAACAGGTGAGGACTGTGGCTTATTTCCTTTTACTATTGCCTGTTTACACCTTTCATTGCTTTACTTTATTATGTTTAAATTCAATAAAATAAAATGAACCCAAACAGTAGCATATATACATAAAATAAAAATATATTTATTTTATAACAATATAAAATACAATGATCATGTTACCAGATAAAGGTGATGATGAAGGAGAGTTCAAAAGGGTATCAATAAACAAAAGGGCCTTAAATGAAAACGAACTCAGGTAATCCACTATGATGAAGACAAAGTAACAGCATGTGTAACACACACACAAACAACAAACACAGAGAGAAGGTGAGGAACTTTTAAATACACATTGATAATGAGGAGATGACGAACAGGTGTAATGATGTGATGAGTGTCCATGACAACTGATGACTGGTGGGAAACTAAGACACAAAAAAAAACAAGTGACTGATGAAAACAAAACTGAAAGTCCATGAAAACAGAAACTAAGAGCAACCAAAACTGAGTGTGTGTGACAGTATATGTTTCAGTACACACACACACACACACACACACACACACACACACACACACACACACACACACACACACACACACACACACACACACACACACACACACACACACACACACACACACACACACACACACACACACACACACACACACACACACACACACTCTCTCTTTCTCTCATAATATATTCAATATATATATTATTCAATACATAAATATATCACTAAAATATCACTAAAAAGTCTTTGTTGGGTTAATATGTTTTTTACAGTCTTAATTTAGACAAATTTATTCAGTACTTAATTTGCATAAACTCACTTTTGTTCACTTGAGGAATACCTTCTAGCTCTTACTAGTACATATAACATTCTTCAAAGGTATTACTCTCTAAATAATATATTACAGCTCAACCAAACTTCAAATTGAAAAAGGCATGCTAAAGTAAAATGTTAATCGTCTAGCTGCTACCACGAATACCCTGAATATTTATGGGTAATTTGGTTTGTTTGAGCATTTTAGGATAACTTAAAAAAACACTGCAAATCAAAACATAAAATAACTCCTATTTAAATCAGCACCCCAGAATCAAGTCGACTCTGTATGATATGCCGTCCAGTAAAACCTCATGAGCTCCCTTTGCTCTTGTGTGTCTTGTAAGGGAAATATCACAGAAGAACAGTCAAAGTAGATATACTTTAGGTGCTTCATCTTACATAACATCTGGAACAGACTGCTATATTCAGGTACGAATTAAACGGAGCTCCTCAACTGGGAATTGACTGCTGATCTCCACAAATTATGTATATGTGTTACAGCGAGCAACTAATACAGTACATTCTGAAAGCTCAGCAAAAACACAATGTTCCATTATAAGCACAGGTATTAGAAATGTAAGGATGGGCTGTAGATCAGCAAGTGAGACACACATAATTCTGGGAAGAGGCAGTGTTTTTATCCGATAAAGATGATTTCGGTGGTGCTTGACGAATGAATTGATTGTATAGCAATCTATAAAGTCGTACGTGCTTCAAAATCCAAAAAGTGCATTCCGCTCTTTGCTTAAAACTGCACTTCACAACGGCTGAAATACTCTCCCTTATTTTTCCACTTCAGTCTCAAGTGTTGCTGTAGACTCTCGAATCGAGGTTTGTGTAACCACTGAGCTACAATCAAAGTTCCTTCCTCTTTTCTAAAGCCCTCCAGCAGTTCTCATTGGGGGTATAGCCCATTCTTCTGCATATGACGCAGATTCAAGAAATCTAGTGCGAAAATAATCCCACTTTGTGTTACTAGTCATCTTTTATGATGAAATTCAGTGAAAAATGCACACGGTTTTGGTACACCATCTATTTTTCTGTGAAAAAGCCTGGCCAGTTATACAGGGATGTGAGCAGGAAAGCTCCATCAGCATTTGATAGAGCACTTCCCTCAAGCTCGGGTTAATTCCTCGCTCGGTTCCAAAATTAGTCTTTTCAGCACATTCTTAGCCGCATATGCTGCTCTTCCAGTCCCTCTCACACAAAGCCTAATTAACTTCACGAAGTTTGAATTTCAGAGCTGAAAATGAACGAGAGATTCTGCAATGGTGCTGCAGCAGAATGAAAGGCCATGAGGAGCTTAATCACATTCATATTATCTGGAGCTTTGTGCAAGATCAGATTTGATTCCTGGATAGGCAAACTTATGATGAATAAGGTACTTGAAAGGAATTACAGGGAATCCATAATGGGCCAAACTAATAAAATGTGATACTATCATTATGTTGAGCTCGAACTATTTTGGGGAATCTCACAAAAGCTGCCCGAATCATATCTCATCTCAAAGATAAAAACATAAAATTGTGTTTTGCAAAAGGACAATGAAAACTATTTTTAGCCAAGTTTTTTTTTTTTCGGACCGATACATTGGCATATTTAAATTAAACACATTTTCATTTTATTGAAAATTTTCTGTGTGGTTCTCATTAATCTCAGCGATGACCTTCGATCGATACAAGCCTTTAAATAAATAAATAATCAGGAAAAAGCCGTGCAACATTTACTGAATGCATAATCTAAATGAATAATTTATTTTTGATTTAATATCCCATTACAGTAAATGAATTCAAAATATAAATCCAATATAGCAGCAAAATATCTTCAAAATTGATAATAAGAAATGTTTCTTGAGCAGCAAATTTCTGAAGGATCATGTGACACTGAAGACTCAGCTTTTCCATCACAGGAATAAATTATATCTTAAATATATTAAAATAGAAAACTGCTATTATTACAATGTAATAATATTACAAAAAAAAATACTTTATTTTGTATGGTATACACTGTAGACTAAATAAATAAATAAATGTGCACTTTTATATTATTTTGTGAAATTACCCAGATATGTTCTTGACAGTTTTTTTGACACTCATCCATGAAAGTCTTTTTACCCTCGGAGAACATTTCACCTGCTTTCTCTTTATGAAATTTGAAAACTCAAATGGGTTTTTATGGGATTTTGTTGAAATGAGTCAGCGACTTCCTTGCATGCACAGATATCATACGAGGCTCTGCACCAAGACACACAATTTCCCCCCCAAAACAATTCATAAGAGAAAACTGCCCAGCAGTCGACCTCTTAGTCTCTCTAATCTGCTGGTGATTGTATTGGCCCTGAACCGCCTGATTGCTTGAGTCATTTCCACCTGGGGATCTCAGGTAGGACAGTCTTCCAACCAATGTCATCTGTCCCCAAAAAAACATGGCCATAAATCTCTCTCTTTATCTCTCCTGCACAGCGCTGTAATAAGAAGAACACAGCTGCTACATGTTCGCAGAGTATTTGAGACGGTTTCTAATGTCGTCATTAGCCCTGTACTTAATCTGCGGGTCTAATGAGACACTTAGCGAGGGGAAGCAACGCAACTGGGAGGAAGAGAACAGAGACGGCAAGAAAAGTGAGGTCAATGAACTCGCAGACAGACTGAGCAATGATGTGACATCAAACACAAGACTGCATAGATCCTCATTAGTGACTTTTCATAAACTACTTGTTACTTTCAGGTGCTTCAGGGAGTCGAACTTGATCACATAAAAACACAAGACTTGAGCTACTTTGTTCTCGAGACTCTGTTAGGCATTGTGAGACTTTGTCAGGCGTCTCAATGTCAGCCTGAATGCTATCATAGAGTTTCAGACACCTCGAGCCACAGCTGAAATCTGCTGGATGAAAAATGCCTGTTTATTATCGGGGGTGCGAATGCAGTGCACCAATTTTGACTGACTTGATTTGATCATGCTCCAAACGTGCAATAGGAGAAAATGAGAGACAGAAAGGTTCTCATATTCATTAAATGTATTTTTAAAGCGCTTGCAGGACACTCTCATACCTCTTTTCCTTCTTTTTTAACATACAGCATAGAAGTCATTGAAAATTGAATTTTGTAGATAAATTCAGCTTGAGATAATAATAATAATAATAATAATAATAATGTTTAATTTATATAGCGCCTTTCCCAAGCTCAAGGACGCTTCACAATAACAGTACAAAAAAACAAAAACAAAAAAAAAAACAATCAGTTTACACAAGAATGGACAATAGACATTTGCCCAGTCCGAGCGATTGCAGTTGCATATCGCGTTACATTTTGAAATACAGACAGAAACAGAGACAAAAACAACACTATATACAGACAGGAAGGTGGACAGTTGAAGTAAAGATGCAAAAGACTAATGGTATCCAATTTAACATTATGACTGTAATACAGAGTTATGAAGAATGTTTAAGAAAAACATGTCACGACTGATAATACTGTTTAAACAAATGGGATTTGAGTTTAGACTTGAATTCATGCAGCGTGGTTGTTGTCCTAAGAGCCAGGGGAAGAGAGTTCCATAGCTTAGGGGCTAAAACGGAGAAAGACCTGCCACCCATAGATGATAGGCGAAAGCTCGGCTCACAGAGGAGTTCACGACCAGAGGATCTGAGAGTTCGAGGGGGAATATAAGGAGAGAGTAAGTCAGAAAGATAGGAAGGAGCAAGACCATTGAGTGATTTAAAGGTAAGTAGAAGAATTTTGTAAGTAATGCGGGATGACACGGGTAGCCAGTGGAGTTCGAACAGAATTGGAGTGATATGAGCAGTTTGTTTGGTGTAAGTTAGTAATCTTGCGGCAGAGTTTTGAATATATTGCAAACGTGAGATAGAATGTGCTGGTAGTCCAGAAGAAATTATATTACAGTAGTCGAGGCGAGATGTGATGAACGCATGTACTAGCGATTCAGCGTCTTTTAGGCTGACATAGGGCCGGAGTTTGGCAATACGCCGAAGTTGAAAAAATGAAGCTTTGCAGAGTTGACTGATGTAAGCATCGAAGGTCAGTGAAGGGTCAAGAGTGATACCCAAGTTTTTGACAGTGGCAGATGGAATAATTGATGTAGCTTCAAGGTCAAGTCTTGGAGTATTAGTTATAGTTTTTGTTAGAGATGGTGGACCAGTAATTAAGATTTCTGTTTTAGTCAGATTCAAACTGAGAAAATTGCAATTGAGCCAGGTCTTTAATTCATTAATACATGATGATAGTGATGTAGTCTGGTGAATAGAGTCTGGGCGGCAAGCAGTATATATCTGAATATCATCGGCATAACAATGGTATTGAAAACCGTGGCGGCGAATAATTTGTCCGAGAGGCAAAATGTAGATGATAAATAATAATGGGCCGAGAACTGATCCCTGAGGAACACCTTGTTTGAGAATGACAGTGGGAGGTTTATAATCGTGCATGGTGATATAGTATTTCCTGCCTGTCTGAGAGATGTGCTCTCAATTTTGTTTGATTTTATAAACTTTGCCAGTTTTTGTAAGGTTTAATCTCCCACTGGCATAAAAAAAAAAAACTACTGCCAGAAATGAAGTTATATTTGCATATTGAATTGTGATTGGTTTACATCAAACAAATCCATATCTCCTATTATCTATTTCAGTTTATAACATTTCAAAAGTATTATTTTACATATTATTATTTATTATTTTATTCTCCTAGGGACTCCTAGCCTCAAAATAGTAGTAAGTTTGGTATAATCAATAAGTAATTTATATAAACATAAATATTAAATTAAAATAAATGTTAATATTAAATAAAATATTATTTAAAATAAATACATCACATATTTACCCAATAACAAAGAAATTGAATTAATTAATGAATGAACAAACAGATTTCTTTAAAAGTTCTCACTATGGACTTCTAATTTGTGACCATCGTTTAATGACCTATCCTCTGCGCTTCCGCGTTCCTCAATTTTTTATTTTATTTATTTTTATTGCTTAAACAAGACAATACAATACATGATACACTTTAAAGCCAGGGGAGATACAAAAATACAATAAAGGTAAAAAATAATAAAATAAAATAAATAAATAAAAAAAGACAAGACCTCGTATCAATCAAAGATTTTGAAGACAGTACACAAATGCACAGTCTTATTAGCTTTTGCATTAGTACTAGATTGAATAGTAGAAAAATATTTTTTTTAATTCTATAAGAAATACAGAGAAAAGGGGCTTTTTGTTAGAAAACTTACACTTATGGATGTAAAATTTGACTAATACAATTATCAAATTAATTACAAAAGCCTCCTTAATCACACTGTTATCATACTTTAAATAACCAAAAATTAAATTTTCAAAATGCAAAACAAAATTAAAAAAGCACTTTATCCTTAATAAACATAGACACCTTATACCATAATCTTTTCACATGACTACAATGCCAGAAAATATGGGGTACTGTTTTCAAGTGCAAAGAGCAGAAAGAGCAACTCACATCAATGTCTTCCCTAAACCTACTAAGGAAATGTTTGACAGGGTAGAATTTGTGCAATATTTTGAAGGAGATTTCTTTGACCTTATTTGTAACAAATAATTTATGAGGTAACAACCAAACACGTTCCCAATTAACGTCATTAACAAATTTAGCCCAATAAGTAATAGAGCAACATTTGATAACAACCTCCTTCAAAAATAAATTACGAATCCGCGTTCCTCAATTCTCGCCTAAACTTACGCTATACCTACGTCATACGTTGGGTCAGAGGTCGCCCTTCCACCGGAACTTGACTCTCGCGTGAATGTGTGTACGGCTGTTCCAGAAGCCAGGGATAACATATGGATATATTTTTCAAACAAAATCCCATCACTTCGCTTCAGAAGGCATTTATTAACACACTGGAGAAGATGGATTACTTTTATGATGGATGGATGTAGTTTTTGGAGCTTCAGAAACTCTATTCAATGCAATTACAAAGCTGGGAAGAGCCAGGATTATCTAATATAACTCTGACTGTGTTCGGCTGAAAGAAGAAAGTCCTATAGGCCTACACATAAGATGGCTTGAAGGTAAATTATAGGATAATTGTCATTTTTGGGTGAACTCCTCCTTTAAGGTCGTGACACACCACGCCAACGTCAAAGAACAAGTGGCGCCGAAAGCTGACAGTGTTGTCGCCTCGCGTCGGCTGTGTCTGAGCCAAAACGCTGCGCTTGTACACACTGAAAACACTACAGATGACTGCCATCCCATACAAAAATGTAATATATGGCCATATATGTACTTATATTTTAAATAGCATGACATATATCTATACATATATTTGACTTATCTGAGAACACAATATATGCCTGCAACATAAATGAACATTTATGTGTCCAAACATGTGAAGAAAATATTTGAGTTCATCCATATATGATACCATATATCTGCATATATTACAGTATAGTATTGGTTTCTCGCATATATGGACAACATTAAGTATAAATATGTGACATACATATTTGTTTCCCACATATTTAATAAATGTATATAAACATACATGCATGTGATACTGATGGATTGAAATAAGTACATATATACATATATGCGTCTTACATATATTTAACATTTATATGCATATACGGGAAAATATATGGCACTTACATGAAAACGGCCATTTTTGCTATATTTTGAAATATATGTTTCACATGTCTATGTGTTTTATATATATGAATTTTGCATATATTCTCATATAGGCAGCAGACATACATGTGCACTGACATTATATATGTAATTTACATATATTGACATATATTACATTTCTGTATGGGATGTGCGTTCTGCGCCTGCATGTAAGGAAATAACGGTATATATCAGCAGGTATCAATAGTCTATATTCGTCATTCAAAAAGAGAAACCGAAACTAGTTCTGCAGACATAACCATAAACAAAGCAGTGCTTGCTTTGAGAGTCAACAGAGTCAATGTGCAGTTTAGAAGTGGCGTAACAAACAACCTTTGCATTGATCAAACATATTCTGAAAAGCTGTTTTAAACACTGCCAAGACATTCAAAGACTTTTAGGGACCACATATACTCGTTTATGCATATATGCATTTGACCTCATATCCTCATACTTAAAATGGTGTCCACATGTCCACAACATACACTGTAATGAATATAATACAGCAGTAATGAGCACAACAGCCTCAATTCAACACTGGAAACTGAATTCTTAATAGAGGTGCTCGGGCAGGATTATATAATTTCTTAAATTCAGTTCCTTAAATAGCTTTAGTTTGATTCATGATTCATGTAGCAGACGGGCACTCTCGCTTTAGTCAACCTTCATCTTTAGACGGAAAACCACTGCAATGACACAGATTTAATTGCTTCATTTACCTGTTTAATTATATTTTAGTGCCATTCAAGGCAAATACGAGACAAAACTGCCCTTATTCTGTTGTTTATCAATAGAGAGCCAAGGCTCTCTATTTTCCTCTTAAAACAGTAACATCTTGAGGATGAGAAAATAAAAGGGCTGTGATATGTGAGAGCTCGGAGCAGAGAAAGCCAAAGGAGACAGAGCATAATTTTCAACAGTCTGCTGATGTTGCCATACCATTAGGCAGAGGCAACAATTTTGAAAAGAAATAAAGTCTCTGAGGTACATTATAAGCTCCACTTCTCAAAGGTCACAGCAGGATTGCAGCAAGCGTAGGAAATTACTACCGCAGACCCCAATTAAAACAGACCATATAGATTGTATCTGAACTACTAAGCTAGGTGAGAGTCGACACATTTTTGCTTCAGGGAAGTCACGAAGACCCTGTCATGATGCCTCCCTTCCACGCTCACAATTACATCCGTGTTACAGTATGTTGAATTCTTGATTCTGATTGGATCACTGCCATTCTACCATTTTGATTTCACTTTGATCACATTATACACTTTGAAACCAAACACAATCATTAAAAATGACAATTTCAATTTTTTTCCAAACACAGAGAAACTTATTGTGTCAACACTACAATCCAACCATCCAACCAATAAAATAATTTTTGCCACTAAAAAGCTGCATTACTTAAAGAAAAATAGTGATACCACCACCATACTTGTAAGACATGCAGTTAAACTAGTAGCTTTGCAATGTGTACATTAAAAAATGAATGAATGAATGCAAATTCATATAACTTCATAACACATATCAATACAAGGATCTAAATGCAGAAATGCAGTTAAAACTAAAATCTTTGCAATGTGAAGAGACGCATGTTTAATATAAAAATAAATGTAAATATGCATTTTGTATATACAAAACAATTGATATATATATATATATATATATATATATATATATATATATATATATATATATATAGAGAGAGAGAGAGAGAGAGAGAGAGAATGTATATACTATAAAAGTATATTATAACATTTTTTAATATAAAACTTACAATTAACAACAAATATTAAAAATAATATATAAATAAATAAATGATACGAATGCACACATAATACTAGTATCTAAGGTATTGATGTACAGTATAAAAAAATAATCCATAATATGATTATATTGGCACAGCTTTTGTAATCTACCCATTGGTCTCATCATCCTGAACTGGATTCACACTACACTTTCTCAATGAGATGTAAGGTATTAAAAACAGCACTAACAAAACTGGTGAGCCACATCAGATTATCATGCTACACCTGACCTACAATCAAAACAAAACGAGCAATGTGCTAATTGAAAAAGACTGCTGAGGTGTTTTAATGTGATATGGTAAGACAAGTGAAACCTTCTAAGTAAAATACACGCTCACAAATACAGATTGTGTGATGTGCTCTAACTCGGATTAATTCTAATGAGGTCAACACTCGGCTGTGAGCAAGAACCGTGTCCGATTTGGATAAATGCTCTCTAAGGATTTGGCTCTCTTGCAGAAATCCTGGAGGTTGGTAACTTGGGGATTAACACACTTCAGCACACACAGAGAGAGAGAGAGAGAGAGAGAGAGAGAGAGAGAGAGAGAGAGAGAGAGAGAGAGAGAGAGAGAGAGAGAGTGTGTGTGTAAACTTTACCCGTGTTATTCCGGTAGGTTCCCGTATGGCCTGGAGGGAGCACTTCTCCCTGGCTCTGGCTCAGGCTTCTCATGGGGACTTTCTGGTAGACTCTGTCTTCATATATGGGATCGATGTGATGCTCAGGGGACTGCAGGGGCCTCAGTTCAGGGCCCAGGTGAGTGTGCTGACTGCTGTACGAACCTCGAGATCCTGCACAAAAGGCATTGTTCCTGTTAGTGTTAAAGATGGAAGAAAAAGTCCTGCAAACTAAACCTCTTATGAATGAGAACAACAATCCGGGAGTGTTAGTATATCATTGCGGCGATCTTCAATGTACTGTAAATAAACTGTTGGCTCTCACACTAGACCTGCCAATAACAAAATTTCCAAGGCATCAGAAAGTCAATATTTTCTTACTGATCAAGAGTGTACAGTATCTCCGCAGAGCAACAACGAGACTGTGAAGATGGTGTTTATGATCCTTATGAACCACTGGAGGAAGGCAAGTGATGTCAACATTCAACAGTGATCCAACACTGTTTATACCCTTACAGACATATATAGTAAGAATTAAAAAAAGAATGATCTGTGGTGGCTGCTGGTCTTTCAAAAAGGGGAAGCTCATTTTCGGCCTACATCATAAAAATTGTCCATTTATTTATAGCCTAGCCTACTGTATAAATGAATGAGTGAATGAATGAACAAACGATCTAAAAAAAAGATATTCAACTTGACGGAGGAGATGTGGGAATTAGGTTAAACTGAAACAAGGAATGTGGTGTATAATTGTCTGAAATGTATGATGAAAATTGGCTTGCAATTTCGGCCAAGCAAATACCAAGAAATAGGTTGCAGCAGTTTGTCTTTCGACTACACTTGCAAAATCCGCGATGGGACAGAGCTCTAATAGCTTCAGCGTCAGAAACTTTTTATAGTACAAAATCGCTGTCAATCAAAAGGAGGTCTTTCGACAAACCCTCCAATCATCACACAGAAGCCCGGCGTCCAGCCCCGCCCACTCCTCCATTCTCCCCAGAAAAGCTGAGCGTTCGTGGGCGGGACATAATCGCAGATTTATCCAATGACCGTCTATTTTCGAAGCACTGAAAAAAACTGTTCAAAGCAGCCCCATTGAAGTCAATTGACACTAGGCTTCAACAAGGAAATGCACTGTGACGCTACGGGAATGTATGAGAAGAAAATCGAGTCAGCCGACCTGCTATATCTGTAATAGTCTGTAATAATTTTTAATTTTTCAATCATTATACAGATATACATACATGCATAACAAAAAAAACAAAACAAAACAAAAAAAAAGGTGTAGGCTGAAGCCTATGGTTATTATGCCCACCTTTTGTACATAATTACTCAATTAGCGACACTTTTCTCTCTGGATTTACCTTTCAAAATAAACGTACATTTACATAAGAACATTTCCAAGATGTTCATACATGATTACAAAGGTACACATCTCAGACATTATTTCAATAGTTAACATATAACCTAGACAAATTAATCATATTGAGTTTTATAATTATTCATCACCTTGTTTTTTATGAAGGTAAATTAGTAGCTAACCTCGAGAGCACGTAGATTTGAATTTGAGAATTGTACAATAAATATTTGTACTTGTACGCAAACATTTACACTCACAGCTCTGATGTGAAAACCTGTAAAATAAAAATGTGAACTTGAACACTGAGATTTGCACTCGCAGACAATAGTCACAAACCTGTATTCTGAATTTGAAGCTGCAGACAAGTAGTCACAAATGTGTAAAATGCCATTCACAAAGATACAACGACAGACACAAACTTGTAATACAAATTTGCACTTCTTCTAACATTCAAATTCGCAGTACAGCCTCAAATTGGCACTTGCAACTTCTCAAATACTCTTTTTGCGATATATTAGGTGCAAAACTGACTTGTGAATGTGCACTTGCAACTCAGTGGCGGCGAGAGAGGAAGGGGGGCGGGAGCGGGTGTGTTCAGAGGAGCCGTTTTATTGGTTGGCGCCTAGCCAATGAAATGGGACTTCTTTTATACGTGATGATGTCACGAAACCCGTGTGTGATGGACTGATATTAACAGTAATATTTTTTTTCTAAACTAGGGGGTTTAGAATTCGTATTAACCTGTAATTATAACAATGAAAATCCCTATCAAATAATCCCTTTTTCATAGGCAAATGTTATTAGCTTGGTCCCTCATCTTTAAACAATTTTACATCTCACTCTTATATAACTTGGAATAATAAGGACCTACTGTATAAACATAAATCTATTTTCTTTGATAGTTGGTTTAAAAATGGAATTATTTTTGTATCACAACTTTTCAATCAGAATGGTTCAATTTAGGGATGCACCGATCCGATACTCAGTATCGGTATCGGCTCCGATACTGCCATTTTTGCCGGATCGGGTATCGGTCAGACGAGGCCGATCCAAATCCGATATTGTGCGTTTACTATTCAGTGGTGTTGTTAAGCCCCACAAAACGCACACAAACATTATAAATCACCATGAGTTTTCGTGCACAATATTATAAGTGTTCTGAAGCCATTATATAGTATAATGTGAGATAGAAATTAATATTTAAGTCGTTAAATTCAAGCTCACGTAAACGTTTCCCTCCACTGCTGTCAGTCATTCTCCATTCAGCATTTAAACAGCGTGTCGCGTTCGGTTACGACAGTTAACACGATGAAACTCTCTGTAAGATGATTCAATGTTACTATTATTATACTTGATCTGTAGATAAAGGTCTATGGTTTCGCATAAAACAACTTTATCTTGCTGGACTTTATTGCTGTACCTTAATCATGTTACTTTCTACCTGGTGTCTAGATCACAACACTGCAGTAAAGTCAGAGCACTATTTGTTCTTCACGTGCACAGTTACTGAAATTTAAAACTGTTAAAAGAAAATGCTGAAAAAATATTGCATAGATAGATACTGTATAATAGACTACGCATTAATATGTATTTTCTTTGTGCTTTAAACTTTTCAATGAGGACTCGACGCGCTGCGCGCTGTGACTCATGTTGCTTCAAGCGCACCATTCTGCGCTCGGGATGCGCATAAGCGCTTTGAGCCGCACTGTATTGCAGCCTTTCATATCATAATACAGTGACGCAATGAAAGATTATTAATAGCAGTTATTGTTCTGTCCTATCTATCATATGTTGCTACCTCATTAAACAGCTGTGCTATACATTTAAAATATATATATATAGTAGGCTATATATAAAATAATTTATATTTTTGATTTTTGTTATCTTGTTTTTCATGAATGTATTTTACAATACAAAGAGCAATGTGCAGAGTTTTACCAGATTTAGTGTTACACTTAATGCCTCTAAATTTTTCCACACTTAACATTTTTTTTTCACTAAATGTTCAGATTTTATACAATTATTGTGATTTTCCTAGACTAAATTTTACTGCTGAATTATCCACTAATCTAGTTTATAATAGCATTTATGTCAGATTATCATCATATATATTTTTTGTTGTTGTTGATTTTCTTTATAATGAAGTTGTCTGTATTAAGTAGATTGTGTTTAACACACAAAATAGTGATTATCAGTTCAACACAGAGTTATAGAAATTCTACTTGATTTAAAAAAAAAACTGCACTGGTATCGGTATCGGATCGATATCGGCCGATACTCAGAATTTTTGGGATCGGATCGATTCTGAAAAAATTGTATCGTTGCATCCCTAGTTCAATTTGTAATTATTCTGAGTTCTTGGTAAAGCATGGAATTCCTGTTACTCCAAAAGAGTTTGCAATTGTGGCTGATGCAGTGCCACAAGGAGTTCTCATGCTTTTTAAAGGATTTCCTTTTTCATCTCTTTGTCACTCAATGGATCTGTGTAAGACATTTGTAGGTAAACAGTGCCTTTCTTCATCTAAATCAAAAAACAATAAGAAAATTCGAGTCTTGTTACAGGAAGAGTATGTTTCTATGCCATATGTAATTTCTTACTGGAATGATTTTGTAAGTGACATTCCCTGGGAAAAAGTTTGGACATTACCTCACAAATACCTGATAACTAACAAAATAAGAGAAATTACCTTTAAGTTAATTCATAGGTTTTATCCAGATAAGTGTTCTCTCAAAAGACTTAAGAATGAAAGTAATACCCTATGTTCCCTTACGAAGGGAACTCAACGATGCGTCGATCGACGCCATGGGAACGCCCCCAGCGTGACTGCGTCTGAAGCATCTATGTCAACTAGTCCAATGGAAAGAATGAGCGTCACGGGCGGGTGACGTCATGACCAGGAAATGATAAAAGCACATCCGGTGCAAACCGGCATTAGCTTCTGTTGCCTCAGCAAGCGATCTGTGTTATACTGTCTCTGTCTATTTATTGTTGTCTGTTGCAATTTATTCGGAAACGTTATGGCGAAACAAATGTACAAACAGTGTGTTCCTCCCTGCCCGCGTTATTTAACGGGTGGGGACACACACGAGCTTTGTGTCATTTGTTTGGGAGTGGAGCATGCGGTCTCAGCCTTCGAGGAGGCTGAGTGTCAACACTGTGAAATGCTACCGCTCCGCATGCTCCGCTCTCGCCTGTCACTCTTTGATGTAAAGAGTGGGCAGGCTCGCGATCCTCAGGGATCAGGACCCGCGTCTGCCGAGGCGGCGCGGAGAATGCATTCCTGGGGATCGCAGAAGGATCTTTCGGAGGGGTTGGAGACGGGTCCCTTGGCCTTTTCTCCTTCCTTACCCGGAAGATCCAGCGCTCTCCCCCCGGTGTCGGAAGCACGCTCTGCGGTTTCTTCCGCCCGGGGAGAGAGCACTCCATTACTTCAATGCTCTTCCTCCGAGGAGGTCGATGTTATGAGTATGGAGAGTGAAAGCACACACATGGGGGAAAAAGATTCACAATTTATTTCCCCAGCATATGATGAGCTGGTGGATGTTATGTCACGGGCTGTAGAAAAATTAAATATTGTATGGCCATCTGAGAATAAAAGCGCTCGTCCTAAAAGTAAATTAGATGAGCGCTTTTTATCGTCCACGACATTATCTCCACCACGAGAGCTTCCCTTTTTTCCCGATCTCCACAATGAAATATCAAAATCGTGGAATAAACTGTACTCTTCACGACTTTTTAGCCCTCAAGTTAAAACTTATTCGAGAATAAGAGGGCTAAAAGAGTATGGTTATGAGGCGATGCCCCAGGCGGAACAGAATTTAGCTAGCTATCTTTCGCCTGGTCCCGCATCGTCCCTGAAAGCCTCGGCTTTGCCCACTAGACCGCTTAAAGCCACCTCGGTTTTAGTGGGCAGAGCTTATACGGCAGCAGGTCAAGCTGGAGCATGTCTGCATACAATGGCAGTGCTACAGGCGTATCAAGCTGACCTGCTGGGGGATCTGGATAGTAGTGAGGGAATTTCTCATGACGATATTCAAGAACTTCGTCGTGCTACCGATCTTTCTCTCAGGGCTACTAAGGAGACCGCCAGAGCAATTGGGCGGTCTATGGCAGCCTTGGTAGCTACTGAGAGACATTTATGGTTAAATCTGTCAGAGATTAAAGAAAAAGATCGAGCTTTTTTATTAGATGCTCCGCTTGAACCTTCTGGTCTCTTTGGTGACGCAGTCCACGCGGTCGTCGAGCGATTTCAGGAGTCTAAGAAACAAGCTGACGCTTTTAAAAAGTTTATCCCTCGCCGTGTCCAGCCCCCTGGGGCTGCTGGGCGTGAGCAGCCCCAGCCGTCGAGCTCATCATATCATGTGCAACAGAAAGAGAGTGTTGCGTCTCGTGCACCTCCACGTAGACACTGGAGACAGACGCAACCCTCTCAGCCGAAGTCTTCTAAGTCGAAGCCGGATCTGAGGACCGTTCTTCAGGCGAAGAAGACTTCGGCTCAGAAAAAAAAAGGTCCTGATGTTCATGCGTCAGCCCTGTGAGGACAGCCCCGACCGAAGTAGAGCGGTGTACACCTCATTATACGGTGCCCGTTCCATTTCGGGGTCCTTACGAGACCGTTCTGCCAACCCTGCCACCCTTGGTGCTTCAGGGCGCAGCGGTCTCCAGCGAGTCGCTGATGCTATGCTGCGGCACAGCATCGGTTCCGCGCCCTCTGAGGGGGGCGTTAGAGCAGCCAGTTCAGGTAGTTCCTGCCATGATGTTTCAGGCTCCAGAATTAGCTGTCTCAGTAACACCAGAGACCAGCCTCGAGAGGCTGGTTCCCTTAGTAAATTTTCTGGCAGCGTGGAAGCTTCTGCCGAATATTTCTCGTTGGGTCCTGCAGATTGTAGAAAAAGGATACAGAATCCAGTTTGGTTCTCGTCCTCCTCGTTACAACGGGGTGTTGCCCACAGTGGTGCATCCCGAGCAGGCTCTGGTAATGGAGCAAGAGGTAAAGGCCCTGTTAGCGAAAGAAGCTATAGAACAGGTGTACTCACCCGACCGAGAGTCGGGTTTTTACAGCCGTTATTTCATTGTTCCAAAAAAGGATGGAGGGTTGCGTCCTATTTTAGATCTTCGTTTGTTAAATCGGTCAGTTCAGAAACTAAAGTTCAAAATGCTGACACTCAAACAGATCGTGACTCAAATCAGATCCGAGGACTGGTTTGTCACGATAGATCTGAAGGACGCCTACTTCCATATCTCCATCCTCCCTCAGCACAGGAAGTTCCTAAGGTTTTCTTTCGGGGGCAAAGAATACCAATATCGGGTTCTTCCGTTCGGTCTAGCTTTATCACCCCGCACGTTCACGAAATGCGTGGATGCAGCATTAGCCCCTCTCAGGCTTCAGGGCATACGTATTCTGAACTACATCGACGACTGGCTGATTCTAGCGGAATCAGAGCAGTTGGCGGTTCGGCACCGAGGTGTCGTTCTCGCTCATATGCAGATGTTGGGGTTGAGGCTCAATGCCAAGAAGAGTGTGCTTTCTCCAGTACAGAGAACCACTTTCCTTGGTGTGGTATGGGATTCAGTGACAATGCGGGCCATCCTATCGCCCGTTCGTGTAGCTGCTATCCTGTCAGCCACAAAAGAGCTGAAGCTAGGCCAGTCACGCACTGTAAAACAGTTCGAGAAACTGTTGGGTCTTTTGGCAGCAGCGTCCAACGTGATACCTTTTGGCCTGCTGTACATGAGGCCTTTACAGTGGTGGCTCAGGACCAGAGGGTTCTCCCCAAGGGGAAACCCACTTCGTATGATCAAGGTCACGCGGCGTTGCCTTCGTGCCTTAGTTATATGGAGGAAGCACTGGTTCTTAACCCAAGGTCCGGTGTTGGGAGCTCTTTGCCATCGAGTTACTATCTCGACAGATGCTTCCCTCACCGGCTGGGGAGCGGTAATGGAAGGCCGCTCGGTTCAGGGTCTGTGGAAGAGTCATCATCTCTCGTGGCACATAAATTGCCTGGAGATGATGGCTGTCTTCAATGCGTTGAGGCAGTTCCTCCCAGACCTGAGGGGCCATCATGTGCTCGTACGAACAGACAACACATCAGTGGTCTCTTATCTGAACCGTCAGGGGGGCCTGCGTTCGCGTCTGCTTTGCAAACTGGCGCACCAGATCCTCCTGTGGTCTCTGGGGAAGGTACTCTCTCTGAGGGCAGTGTATATTCCTGGGGTCCAGAATATAGGAGCAGACATCCTGTCGAGGCAGGAGCTGAGGCCAGGGGACTGGAGACTCCACCCCGAGGTGGTGGAGAAAATCTGGGAGTTTTACGGCCAAGCACAAGTGGATCTGTTTGCGTCTCAGAATACGACGCACTGTCCTCTGTGGTTCTCCCTTACTCACCCAGCCCCTCTGGGGCTGGATGCTATGGTGCAGACGTGGCCGAGGCTACGTCTGTACGCCTTTCCCCCTGTTGCTCTGCTCCCAGGAGTTCTGGAGCGAGTCCGCCGGTATGGAATAAGCCTACTGCTAGTAGCACCACGCTGGCCAAGTCGGATCTGGTTTTCGGACCTGATCCATCTCCTAGATGGTCCTCCCTTCGAGATCCCGATCAGGAGAGACCTTCTGTCTCAGGCCGGGGGCACAATATTTCACCCTCGACCAGAGATTTGGAACCTGTGGGTTTGGCCTCTGAGGGGGCCCAACTCATAGAGAGTGGTCTTTCAGCCGAGGCTGCTGAGACCATTCTAAGCTCCAGAGCCCCAGCTACTAGGAAACTATATGCGCTTAAATGGAGAGTTTTCTCTTTATGGTGTTACCAACATCAGTGGGATCCAGTTAACTGTTCTGTGAACACAGTACTCGAGTTCCTGCAGGAGCGCTTTACGTCAGGCCTATGTCCTTCCACGCTCAAAGTCTACGTGGCGGCCATTGCGGCTTACCACGCCCTGGTGGGGGGTACATCGTTGGGTCGAGACCCCCTGGTTACACGTTTCCTTCGTGGCACTTTAAGGCTGAGGCCTGCAACTCGCACTAGGGTGCCAGCTTGGGATCTTGCTATAGTACTAGAAGGCCTTTCTAGGGCTCCATTTGAGCCCTTAGATTCGGTTTCAGATAAGTTTCTTACCTTTAAGACTATCTTTCTGCTAGCTATTTCGTCCCTTAAGAGAGTTGGAGACCTTCAGGCCCTTTCGGTTTCCCCCACTTGCCTTGAGTTTGCACCGGGGATGGTCAAGGCATTCTTATATCCAAAACAGGGGTACGTCCCTAAGGTGCCGACCTTGACTCCGAGGCCTATTGTGCTGCAGGCTTTCTGTCCTCCTCCTTTTGCATCTGCAGACCAGGAAAGACTGAACCTCTTGTGTCCAGTGCGAGCACTGGACACTTATGTGCATCGGACTTCTTCATTTAGGAAGTCCGACCAATTACTGATTTGCTTCGGATCACCTAAGAAGGGTCTTCCTGCTTCTAAACAGACGGTCAGTAGGTGGATAGTTGAGGCTATTTCACTTGCATACGAGTACTCGGACCAGCCATGTCCTTTGGTGGTCCGAGCTCACTCTACTAGGAGTATGGCGGCTTCTAAAGCCTTACTATATGGGGTTTCTCTTCGGGACGTCTGTGATGCGGCGGGCTGGTCCTCTCCGCTCACATTCGTTAAATTTTACAGTTTAGACCTGGATGCTGCCCCAGGTTCTCAGGTGCTTAGTGCTTAGTTACAACAGACTAACACTCAGGTACTTGGAATTCTGGCGCTTTGGGTATTCTCGTTCCCATGGCGTCGATCGACGCATCGTTGAGTTCCCTTCGTAAGGGAACGTCTCAGGTTACTATTGTAACCATAGTTCCCTGAGAACAGGGAACGAGACGATGCGTCACCCTGCCATACTTCCTGCATCCCTGTGATCGGCTTGCTTCGGCAATTTTCGAAGCTAATGCCGGTTTGCACCGGATGTGCTTTTATCATTTCCTGGTCATGACGTCACCCGCCCGTGACGCTCATTCTTTCCATTGGACTAGTTGACATAGATGCTTCAGACGCAGTCACGCTGGGGGCGTTCCCATGGCGTCGATCGACGCATCGTCTCGTTCCCTGTTCTCAGGGAACTATGGTTACAATAGTAACCTGAGACGTTCTTTCTGTTTAGAGAAACCTGAAACTTATTTACATTTATTTTGGAACTGCTCTCTCACAGTGACATTTTGGTGTGACATTTGTGATTTTATCAAATGTTATGTGAATCCTAACTTTGAATTTACATATAGAAATGTAATTTTTGGTTTTCATGAATGTGAGAAAAGTGATATTTATTTTATAAACCTTATTTCTCTGTTAGCTAAATTTCACATTCACAAATGTAAATTTTCTAAGTGCAATCCTCTTTTTTTAAGATTTAAACTTGAAATGAAAATGTATTTTGAATCTATTGAGTTCTCAAAAAAAATTAAAAGCTATAAGAACAGTGGCTGCGTTTAAGGACTTGGCAATTAATCTGGATTAAAAAGACTGAAGGAACTTAATCTGGACTGAAGGATTCTGTTGTATTATGTTATGACAATGACAATAATTGTTGGTGATGTTTATTTTTTTTTTTTTTTTTTGTTGTTGTTGTTTTCTTTTACGGGCATTTAATATAAATAAATAAAAAATATTAAAAGTAATAAATGATATTATCAAACTCAGTTAACACCATACTAATTAAGCATAGCCAATACAGAAAAGACAATGAGCCCAGAATATGACGAAAGAAAGCAAATATGTGTTAAGTGCAAATAAACCTGCTGCCTGCAGTTTTATTAATAATAACAAATTGTGTTTTTTTTACTTTTATAACTGTTGGTCCATTAAGCCTCATGAAGCGTTTTTTTTTTTTTTTTTTTTTTTTGGTTTTCTATGAGGGAAATGCTTAACGTACAATTAAACGCATTGCATTCATATTATGTGATCATTTGGTTTTCTATGCTTTATTATAGGCATGGTTTTTCCTGAGTTTGGTCTTTTCATACCACTGTCTTAATTAAATGCGTTGCGTTCATATTCTGTGCTGATCTGCTTTTCTGTACATAGTATGCATTATTAGTATGGTGTTGTTTACTGAGTTTGATAATATCATTTATTTCTTTTAATATCAATCTAATGCATTAAGCGTTAGCGTTTCAGATCTTTATTTTTTTAATGCAACAATAAATATACAAAGATTTGTACATGCATATACACCGGGTTTGGTGACATCATCACGTATAACAGAAGTCCCCATTTCATTGGCTAGGCGCCAACCAATAAAACGGCTCCTTTGAACACCCCCGCTCTCGCCCCCCTTCCTCTCTCGCCGCCACTGAGTTGCAAGTGCACAAGTCAGTTTTGCATCTAATATATCGCGAACATAGTAGCAAAAGTCAAGGCGCGAAATTTGAACTTGCAGTGACAGATTTGAGAAGTTGCAAGTGCCTACTTGAGGTTGTACTGAGAGTGTAAATGTAAGAATAAGTGCAAATATGTTACAAGTTTGTGTCTGTCATTGTATTTTTGTGCATTAGCCTACATTTTACACATTTGTGACTACTTGTCTGCAGCTTCAAATTCAGAATACAGGTTTGTGACTATTGTCTGCGAGTGCAAATCTCAGCGTTCAAGTTCACATTTTTTCACATCGGAGCTGTGAGTGTAAATGTTCGCGTACAAGTACGAATATTTATTGTACAAGTTCTCAAATTCACATCTACGTGCTCTCGAGTTTTGCTACTAATTTACCTTCATAGTTTTTAAAAAACATTTTTTAAATTACAGAGTGAATTACACAATTTTAATTCCTTATCACAATTATTCCATAGGTTTACTCCTTTAACAGATATGCATCTACTTTTTGGTATTAGTTCTTGCTCTTACTTTTTTAAACATATACATTCCTCTAAGTTTATACTGACTTTCTCTTATTTCGAACAGCCTCTGAACACAATTTGAAAGTAAATTCTTATAAGCTGTATACATGACCTGTGCAGTATAAAGGTCAACTAAATCAACTAATTTTAAAGCTTGTTAATTAATAAATAATCTATTTGTTGGTTCATAATAGTCTGCCGTTTTACAATCCTTATTGCTTTCTTTTGTAACATATATATTGAATTTGTATTAGTTTTATATGTATTACCCCACACCTTCACACAATAAGTAATGTATGGAACTATGAGTGAACAATACAATATATATAATGATTTTTCATTCAAAATATGTTTTATTCTATTTAATATTGCAATGGATTTAGACATTTTTGTTTTTACATTATTTATATGTAGCTGATTCTGAACGAACTCATCTTCGAGATGAACATGTTCTAACGCATTTTTAGTCAATAAAATGCTAACATATTTGACAATTAATTTTTTGACATTATAGGGGAAGCCGAGCTTCCCTTGCAGTCTTAAAGAAATCCCCACTGGAATGATCATATGATTGTGTGAGCACAGCCCCAGTAATCCTTCCCTTCTCGATCAAGAGAGCATGTTGGGATCTCCAGTGAGAAACAAGACGACTGTGAAGTAGATGTTTATGAACCTGAGACACAAGAGGAATGCGAATGCTAACTCAACATTCACTCACATTGTCGAATCGATCCACACACTTTATATCCTGGCTTTGCACCGGCCTATAGGGACGCCACACTCACACAGACACACAATCTTTAGAGTTTTTGTACTTCAGGATTGGAGGTTTCTCTGGATCTTGGCAGCTTGTCTCATTGGTTTTCACTAAATGACAGAGATGTACTACTCTAAACGGCAATGCAAACATTCAGCAGAATAGAACAGAACAAGTATATGCATGTTAATCTTCAAACTACTGCAATGTCTGATCTGCTTCTGGTGCTCCGTTGCTTCGTAGGACTTAATTGTGTAACGTTCTGAAAAGAAGAAGGTTTAGATAGAGGACATTTCATGTAATCACCTTATCGGTGTCCGGCAGGCAAACGCCCCTCATCCCTAACCTGATTTCTTTAGTGTTAGGAGGAGATCCATCATACATCCACAATTGCTAAAGCCCTATAAAAAGCTCTCTCACTCTGCTTTATTTTAGATAGATGCTCTATTTTCTTCTGACCAGGTGGAAAAGATGAATGACATGAGATTCGGAGAATAAGACATAAACTTTTGTAGATAACACCAATAGTTGATGTGAAAGCCAGGGATTTTTTTTTAACTGGTGTCTGGAACCCGCAGGGGGCTGCAAGAGGGTGTTTGAGGGTTTTATATTTTAAATATTTTACATTAACAACAAGTAGAAAAAAAAAAGAAAAGAAAAATACTGTCAACATATAAAGTAAAAGTTCTCCAGAAAATATGTTCATTTATTTTTAAGTTTAAATATGAATGTGTTCATTTCATCTTTAATACATAATGACTATAAATAATAAAAATAAGTTGTAGTTTAATACTGTGACATTTTAAAAGCCAATAATTTGGGAAACAATATGTCTTAATAATATTTTATACTATTTTTCATCACAGTATAAAAGGGTCTTTATACAAAAATATAAAGCTGCCTTTATATTTTAGGAAGGGGCTCCCTTTACATTTGAGGGTCGATGACATGATGAAAAGACTTCCAGCCAATTTCTATGCTGGTCCAAGCTGGTTTAGTGCTGGTCTGACTGGTAGACCAGCATAGGCATGCTTTTCTTTCTGGGAAGCTGATTAAAAAAAAAGGAAGAAGAAGAAGAAGTCTTGTTGGTTAAGCTAAACCCTGTTGGGGACAGCAGAATCCAAAACGCAACATATGCTGGTCTCTTCAACAGGGTAGAGAGACAGACAGATGGCTAACTGGGCAAGATAGGAAGACTGACAGACAAGCAGCCAGGAGGACAAGAGACATGTAAGAACAGAGAGAACCTGATGTTGCCAACAGGTCCAAGTGATTACAAGCAAAGCAGCATGACTCACTGCAGGAGAATCACAGCTTTTCAAAGGCAATTTCTAGGCTAAACTCTTTGTCCAAGTGAAGGATTTGGACTGACAGGTCAGCGGCTCCTGCGAAGACACATATACAAACTAGCAAAACCGTTCTCGTTGGCGAGGAGACACGCGTAACATCCATTCAATCTGCCCTTACGCTCCCTACCCTCCTAATGATGAAACTTTATATCTAAAAGAGAAATCCACACGCCTTTGATACAGCTGGCTGAATAAATAGGTTTGTACATCTGGAACACATTTGGAAGGACTTAGACAAGCGCTCTGAAGCACCTCTTCACTGTCTAATCACAGGCAAAGTGCTAATAGCGCTTCAGACGTCTGAACATAGGCTGTGCATTGTGTTCTCTGTTTGCTGTCATTAAAGCATGAGGATGATAGATTGAGAGTAGGATCTAATGTAGTACCTAGTGAAGCTCTCAGGCTAAACCTGTCAATTAATCTTAATTATAAAAACATAAAGCTTCAGCTCTAAAATCTGAGCCATATTCAAAACCGCTTTAAAAATTCTGTACATACAAATGACCGCCCATCAGTTTAATTATGAATTAATGTGTCAAGTTGCTAAATTGATTGGCAACAATAAACAGCCTTTTGAGCTATATTATTTGTTTGTTTTTTAGTAGAATTGTTTATTATTACAATGATCCTTCTTCATTTTCTTCATAATACTACTACTGCTAATAATAATAATAATGTATTCATTTAATAATAAATAAAAGGTATTTGATAATAAAATAATAACGATAATAGTTGTTAAATAATTTATTATAAACTTATTAAATATCATGTATTGATTATTAAAATAATATATTGTACTTAAATGCATGTATTTTTAATTTATTATTATTATTACTACTACTTTTACTACTACTACTACTACGATGTTAATAATAATTATTTAATTTATCATTAAACACCATTTATTAGTAAAATACATTATATGATATATTATATTTTATATTTATATATATTTTGAAATGTATTATTATTATTATATTGTTAATTTATTGTTAAATATAATTTAATCATGACTAAAATAATATTTTATTCTTAAAATGTTCATATTTTTAATTTATTATAACTACTACTACTACTACATTTTAAAATATGAATATAACATACATATAATTTATTATGGTATAATAATGAATAGTAATGAATAATGAATAGTTTTCATTATATTTTAACAACAATAATAATAATAAAAATAATAATATTAAAGGGATAGTTCACCCAAAAATTTCATGACAGCAAGTTATTTATTTAGCCAAAAATGAAAGGCTTAAGGCTATTAAAAATAAGCCAAACTACATGTTTAAAAATGATATACATCAGCACAGCAAAGAAAACTGACTAAATGATTTTATGGGGCCTCAAGTGGCTAAATTAACAGGAACAATGATAGTAAGGTACAGAATGTATCATCTATGAAGAAAAACTTTTTCTACCTCTACAATTACATTTGCTCTAAATAGGTCTGTATTTTCATAGTACTTTCACGCAGATGCTCATGTGAAGTGAGAAGCTCATTCAGGAGTCATTTTAACCACTCAAGTCAAACCAGAAAATATTTTTTTTCTGTGCTGCTTACAATGATTCTCCATGATTGCACTGCACTTTTCACCTTGTTTCAATACAAGCATTAAAAGTCCATCTTTTTCAGTCTTAGTGAGAGTCCAACTCAGCCATTCTCTCTCACACGGCCTCCAGCTGTAATGACACACATCATCAGCCCCTCGCCAACAATCCCTCCAAATACTACATCATGAAAGACAGGCTCACCAAACGCATTAAATACCCTAAAGAAATCATGGAAGCCTTGCAAACAAAGTCTCTTGTCTAAACTACGTAATTGCCTTCAAATCTAATCAGCTTTCGGTCAGTGCACCGGTGGGTGGACTGCGCTCATTTTTCTCGGTCCACGGCCAGCATGCTGGAGCATTCCCACTGTAAAGACACTGGTGGAGGTGTACGGACACGGGATGCCGGACTTTAATCAAAGAGACAAGCGGGAGAGCCGGTGATGGCTCAGCACGGGCTGAGGGACAGTTTGGCACTGGCCCGCTGTTTCCCATTGTGCGCCTGTTTCTCTCAGCGGGTTTGATGAAGAGCTGACAATGTGGCAGGTAATATAGGGCTGTAATCCACAATACCTTACACAGGTCCACAATCAGCCCTGTTAAACGGGTGATTTAGATAACAGGCTCTCGCTCTGAATGAGGCTGTGTTTTCTGGCTTATTGCACAAAACGTCTCTGAATTTCAGAATAAAATAATTGGGTAGATCCCAATTATTGCCCGACACTGATGTGACATTAACAGATGGACTAAATTAATTAATTTGAACACCATTCAAAAGTTTGGGTTCTGCAAGATTTAATTTTTTTTTTGAAGAAATTCAGATTTTTATTCAGTAAGGACACATTAAATTGATCAAAAGTCACATTAAAACCATTTACTTTATACTGTTTAACAAATGATTTCCATTTCAAAAAATGCCGTTCTTTAGAACTTTTTATTCATCAAAGAATCCTGAAAAAAACTGTATCATGGTTTCCACAAAAATATTTGTTCAACTCTTTTCAACATTCATAATAATAAGAAAATGATTTCTGAAGGATCATGTGACAATGAAAACTAGAGTAATGATGCCGAAAATTCAGCTTTACCATCTCAGTAGTAATAAAATAAAATGTAATAAAATAGAAAAATTCTCTTTTCGTACAGTATTTATTATTTGTGTCTTTTAACAAGTGAACATATGTAAATTACCTTAGAAGTATGTAATGGGATGATTGTTGTTTACAGGCTTAATTGTGATAAATGGAAATTGAAAACTAACAGGTTAAAGCAATTAATGAAGCAATTAAACCAAACACATTGAGAAGTATAAAAGCATTTCGCTTTAAAAGCATGGGTTTTTTTGTTGTTGTTTTTTGTTTGTAATTTTAAATCAAAGCCTGTCATCTTTGACCTAAGATTGATTGAGACTATTTTCTACATAGTAACATGTTAAATGCAAAAATAGCAACACTAATTACATCAACAGCCACGTATGGTATATGACTGAATAAATGAATTGTTACTGAACCTCTTTGATGTTTAACTGCAGAGCGAGAACGAGTCTTCATATCAAAGTGCTATGTTCCTTCAAAGGAAGAGCTGAGCACTCTCTTGACTTAAGGGGCTGAATGTAGGGATCAGTAAAGAAAACATGCATGGAAAACAAATGCGGTTCCTTAGGTACTTTCTATGTGAAAACTTATATGAGTATCAAATTTCTCTGTCTACCATAGAATTGAACTTATGTACCCAAGATCCATGGGTATTGAGCTATGACACACGCACGCACGCTATATAGGCTGAAGGGTGTGACATTGCTTTAGCAGTATGTTGCTTTTATACAACAGTTAGACAAAAAAAAAAGAAAATCCAGTACTGTGGACACAATTTTGCCAGCTACTTTGTGAACTTTGATCAAATAGTTCCAAACAAAGCTAATGCACTATAAAATGTTGCACTTCTCTGATAAAAACAGTATATGCGGTTTCTTGCTAAATGAATCTATGTTTTTGAACGAATCAGTTCCATTGATTGAGTTTCATTGATCCACTCATATTAAGCGTGTTCGCCTTAAACAACGCTGCTCTTACTGTGTATGGCATCAAAGTACCGCAAAAGTGATTCAAAAGCATAAGGAGTATGTTCTCCAAACATTCATGCGGTCCTAATGATGTCACTGATCTAAAACACCTTTTCACTTGAAAAAATGTGTTGAACAAATCAGTTGAATTAATGATTCACTGACTCACTCATTAAGACAATTATTTGTACCACAGTGTTATTTTAGTATTATTTATATACTACTATATTTTTTAATTAATGTTTTGAATGAGAATTTCCATTTTTTATTTCCATTATTCTTTTTATTTTCCATTTAATATATGACCCTGGAACACAAAACCAGTCACATGAGTAACCTTTTTTTAAATTGAGATGTATACATCATCTGAAAGCTGAATAAATAAGCCATTGATGTATGGTTTGTTAGGATAGGACAATATTTGGCCGAGATACAACTATTTGAAAATCTGTAATCTGAGGGTGCAAAAAAATCAAAACTGAGAAAAAAGACTGTTCGCTGAATTCACTCACAAAAACAAATGTTTTATATATTTACAGTAGGAAATGTACTAAATATCTTCATGGAACATGATCTTTACTTAATATCCTAATGATTTTGCCACAAATATACTCGTGCGACTTGTGACCAAGGTTCACATATGTGCTTTTGTCATTTTTTTTATATTTGTTTAGCTTTGATTTGTTTCATCAAATCATTGTTAGTGTGAATGTTCCTTCACTTGAAAGCTGATCAAAATCAATTATGAGTTTCAAGAAGTCTGCCAAGTTGCCTACTAGCACAAGTTGTCTGCACACTGATGTACTTGTTTTCGTTCCTTGCTGCTTTTTTGAGCGTTTCACAGAAAATACATTCCCAGATTACAGCAAATAATGGACTTGTGCTATTTCCTTGGGTGTCTGAAAGTATTTCATGCTTCAAAAACGTTCCCATAGAAACACTCACACAATGTTTGTTAAATTGCCGCGACTCGAAAATCCCAGTTGGCTAGTAAAAGGCAGGTCAGGAGTTTTTACTCACCAGCAAGGCTGCCTGGTCTCTGTAGAGTGGCGGTGGCGTAGAGATCGTGGGATATCTTGTACTGCTCAGCTGAGTGCACCAGCCTTTTGGGTGAAAGCGTGGCATAAGTAGACACTCCGGCGGTCTGCAGCTGCTGATAGATAGGTGATGCGTTATTGGGTGGAGACGCTAACCGGTGAGGGGAGCCTGAAGCGTGAGTGCCAGGTGATCCTCCGATGCCCACCGCATTGATCGGCGAGCTACTACTGTAGGATTTGGCGAGCCTGCCCGGAGAAGGCTTGGGGGAGGCCGAGGAGGATGAGGAGGGCAGGCGCTGGGTGGTGGCGTAACCTGGTGTGTCAGAGGCCGAGCCCAGACGCTGCAGTTTAGTAGGGGATCCGCTGGACTGCATTGAGTTCAGGGGTGAGCTGACGCGCTGGGCAGGCAGAGTAGAGCTAGAATAATACAGGCCCGGGCCGGACGCTGCAGATGGATGCTGGGAACCAGACAGCAGGGCACCGCCATGGCTCTGATAAGAGTCGCCCGCCGCGAGCTGGGCTGCACGGTTAGATGTCACCTAGGAGAAGAGTAAGATAAGTGTTATCTCTAATCAAAACAGATCCTTATTAAAAAAAAAATTGTTTAACCCTCATGTCATGCCTCATTTCTTTCTTCTGTGGAACATAAAAGAAGATATTTCGAAAGAAGATAATTCAAAGAATTGCATTACCATTTAGAAGTTTAGGGCATCAAGATTGTGTTTTTGTTTCTAAAGAAATTAATAAGTTTATTCAGAAATTAGTTTAATTGATAAAAGTGACAGTAAAACCATTTATGATGTTACAAAACATTTCTATGACAATATAGTTTTCAAAAAAAGAAAGTAGCACAACTGTTTTCAACACTCATAATAAGATATGTTTCTTGAACAGCAAATCAGCATATTAGAATGATTTCAGAAGGATCATGTGACACTGAAGACTGGAGTAATGATGCTGAAAGTTCAGCTAATTGGTTCTTGCATGTTACGTGAACTTACATCATGGCATTTGGGGTTTGTGCTGCCATATTTGATGTAGTCGGTTCTTGAGTAATATTGATTAAATTTACGGTACCTTTATGATCTTTTGGGAATGTTTTTGACCGTAATGACTTTCATATTATGACAATATGACCAAAAACATTCACCAAAATATCTTCTTTTGAGTTCCACAGAAGGATGAAAGTCATAGAGGTTTGGAATGAGATGACGGGCGAGTAAATTATGACTTTTAATTTTTGAGTGAACTATCCCTTTAGGGGTTAGTTGGTTTACTTGATATTCAGATGGTGATATATGAGACAATAATTCCCTTGAAAGTAATATGCAAGCATGTTTCCTGAACACATAAAAAAAGCCTGTAAACGGAAGTTATTGCATATACATTCACAGCCATATGTCGCAGTTTCTCGTGGGATCACCACCCCTTATGTCAATGGATGTTGCATCAACCGGAATTCAGAAGGGCAAGCGGGCACAGATACTCCCGGGCAAATTAATGCTGGCGCAGGGCCAGTCATTTAGAAAGACGCTTTGGCGTGTGAATAAACATTTCTTCCTTTAGATTCCTCACAATCACCATGATGATTGTGGGTGACTACAATGAAACATTAGTTCCACTGTTTCTCATTTACAGAAAGCATGAAACCTGATTATTCTTATTCAGAATAAATTACGTTATTTTTAAACTGGCAGTCAGAGCAATTTCCAGTGGGGGAAAAAAAAACTTAGCAGGGTTTTATTTCTCCTTCATTGCATTGATATCAGGTAATAACATTCAAATGGAGAGTTGAATAAATATGAGGCAAAGGTCTTGAAAACGGAGAGAATGTTTTTGCTAGAAAAGTGTATGACATTTAAAGCTAAACCAAGCTTTGTTTGCCTCCACACTATGTTCTTAAAGATTCTTCAGTGAATCTCCTTATTGAAAGCAGCTTTTACTGTATAAGTGGAATGTACTACAATACACCTTAAAAACCTTGAAAAAACTATACAAAATACAATAAAATAAAATAATGGCAGGTTCAGATTACACGATTTTAGCATGATCTGTTTAAAGTAGGGTGTCGTGGTGATTCGTAAACTACAATAGGCGTCGAGACGCAAGAAACGATTGTTTCATCTCACATAGTGTGTCATGGTGGATGACAACCGACACAAAGTCTGTGACGCTTCACGTCGCCACGACAAAAAGACTAGCCGGCTTAATTTTTTTCCGTCCTCTATGACGGGTTCCATCACATTTGTGACTTTGACCAATAGGAGCACAGAAGCTCTTCTGTAAACAGCTTTCAAACATGTCGAAACAAAAGAGAGACGATTGTATTGGTGATGCTAGGTGGAATTTCACTAGTTCACACTTACATACAATTAGAGGGAGTAAGTTTAATGCATATTCGGCGTGCTGTCCGGGGGGAGGGCTTCGAGCTCGGAATTCGGCCCGAACCCAGAATACTTCTCCCTGTATGTAAATGGTTAGGACAAGAAGTGTGGAGAAGGGGTGGTGGAGGGATGCTGCTAAACTGTCAATGAATTGAGGTGAGACTGCTGAGTATATATACCTCTTATCGTTGATTGCTGATTGCTCTCCACTCGTGTTAATTATCTGTGCGTGCTCCTCCCGAACTTTGTTAATAAAACATAATTTGTGGAGCAATGGCAACAATACTCCGACCTATATGATATTTCCTTGAAGGACTACCATGACAGACTGAAAAAAGATCAATACTGGCGAAAGATAGCGGAGGCACTTCAAGGGATTATCATTAGGCTATTGCTTGTTTATGCTCTTGTGATATCAGTCGCTAGTTCCACCTTCTTGATGACATCACGCACACCGTTAAAAACGGCTAGCGATGATTGGCCGGGAAGAAACATGTAGTCTGACATGTTTCATGTCCATGACACGACAAGGAGTCAAGGAGTCAAAACCACATAATCGGACACAGTGAGTATCGTAACGTATTGAGTATATTGTATATTGTGTAGTCTGAACCTGGCATAAAACAGTTAGAGCCATAGACTTGTGGGCAGTGCTTCTTTCCTGATCTTGTTCTCCTACCTCATTGTGTCCTGCCTTTCCTAGACTTTTCTTACTAAAATAGGCAAAACATTTAACTGAATTCATCTTAAAAATCTTTGGCGATCACGATTTTTCAAGGTAAAACCTTCAACGTCAAAATTCCTGTCACCACTGGTACGTCTATAAGCCAATACAATTTTAAGGATAAGGAAATGGATAGATTATTGGATTGCACTGAGTCGTGTCATTTACAGGACATTCGCTCGGAAGGACAGAAGACGAATAGTAGCAGATTCGCCATTGCATGCAAAGTTTAGAAGAAGAACCAAAACAAAAACGATGGAGAATGATATTCTGCTTTGTTTACTGTTCTTGGAACAGCCTTTTGTTTTGTATTGCTCTTTTCACACTCTTCTTCATCTACTGCACATCACAACTGCGTATTGCTATCTAGTGGACTCTTCCGTCTCAACATTCAACTTGCATTTAGACTGTTGTACCCACACTGTCTGCACGGACACAAAAATTGGGCTGCATATGGGCGGTGTGCACGGACGTCTGCAAACGGGCAATGCGCAGACCGTTGCGGAACATAGACGGCCAAAGTATACTTTGAGCTTTAGTAATTCAACCTCACTAATGAACTAATTGGTTGCTGGGCAACGTGAGGATCACTGTAACCCAGGGATGGGCAATGTCGGTCCTGGAGTGCTACTGTCCTTCCAAGTTTAGCTCCAAACCTGATCACACCAGAACAAGCTTATCAATATCTTCAGGATTACTTAGGCTACAGGCAGGTGAGTTTTTTTATCAGGGTTGGAGCTAAACTCTGCAGGACAGTCAGTGGTACCCCATCACCTAGTTTCCCATCCCTGTAGTATACCATTCCAAACCTAAGTCTGCTTTGTCGACATGCCTCTGCATGATATGAAGGTTGTAAGATCAAGCTTCACACACAGTGTTGTACAACTGCGGTGCGCCTAAACAATGACAATAAAGAGCTTGACCAACTTGGCCAAATCTTGATCACCTGATTCTTTGAAGACTATCACAGTACATTCTTGATGCACGGTCTTTATATCAACATATTGCTTCTTCCAGATATCTTAATGCCCTGCTTGGAGATGGTTTACTATAAAGAATTAAAGAATAAGCTGTGGAATGTAAAAAGGTTCTCCTGTGATATCAGGCTGCAAAAAGCTTTTTGGCTGTAAGTGTAATCTTTATTTTCAAGAGTGTGCTGCTTCTTCTGATAAGACTTTAATGAATGAGATAGAAGAGATGGAAGAATCCTCTCAAGAAAATAAAACTCTCAAGATAGGATTGTGAAGATTTAAAAAAGGCGTTTAATAGCTCAATATCATGTTATACCAAGGTGTAATGCAATTATACCATCATTCCTGAATGCTTTATCTTTCTCTCTCTCTCTCTCTCTCTCTCTCTCTCTCTCTCTCTCTCTCTCTCTCTCTCTCTCTCTTTCTCTCTCTCTCTCTCTCTCTCTCTCTCTCTCTCTCTCTCTCTCTAAGAGGGAGAACTGCATCCCGGCGTAGAGAGAAGAGGAACACCTACTTGAAGAGACTGTAACTGGTTCCTGATGTGGATGAATTATTTAGGGAACAAGAGGTTTATGGTGTTAAAAATATCTACATAAAAGCACCTAACTGATGTGTTGTGTTATATAAACCCATCCTGGAGCAGACAAGCCCTCTTCAGATTACCCTCCACACAACCAACCCAACAGTCCACACGAACACAGAAGATAAAGAAAAAGAGAGACGCTAGAAACACAATACCTTTTCTGCATTAATTTAAAATGAGAAAGTTTTCAAAGAATCTTTGCAGAGAGGCCCTCCTCAACTGTCTCAGAAACAAGTCCGGAGGGCCGAGGACGCGCTGGGCATCTTTCATTAAAAGACAGAGGGCCTATGTGTTCATTAAAAGTGTCTAAGGATGTGAAAGGTAAGAGAGCAAAAGGGAGGGCGAGGGAGCGAGAGAGTGAGGATGTGCCATTGTCAGCTTTATCGTGACCGACCGCTCAGGCACTTCTTCTGTCATTTGCATGCGTTAGACATCCAGTTAATTAGCAAACATGGAGGAAATTAAATATCTGTGGTCTGAACAGACTTCGTACCTTTTTAGGGAACATTTCTAGCTTGTAGCAGGTGTGTGATACTCATTTAAAAGAAATGAAAGTTGGGAGAAACCGCCCTGCAGGGTTTGCTGTAATTACAGTCTCATCAACAGGGCACAATTTAACTCCCCGGATAATGACAAAGTTTGCCTTGCACACGCTCGCTGCTCGATGCAATGCAGTACCACTGCCATCTGCTAACAAATGCTTCGGTCTTGCAGTTAATTGCTTAAATCAGGTTTTGAAATCACTTTTTAGGCTGCAGCTTGAAACATGATCCCAAGCTGGAGCCTGGAAATCATTCCGTGCCAGTCCCCCCAAAAAAGCAGAATTGCTACAACATCCCTGATCACGAGAGACTTGCGGTGCAGAACAGGGCAGTCACGTCGAAAAACAAAGAGAGAGGACGTGAAAATACAAAAAGTGAGGGATGGTTTTGTAACGACACCAGGAGGAAATAAGGAAAGAAGAAGCGCTCACCTGGTTGTAGCTGTGCACGGCTCCTCCAGGCTGGCCGCTGGAGCGTGGAGGGGGCTGAGGCTGCTGGGTTTGTGGTGCGGACAAGCAGTCGCTCAGGGCCAGGGTCTGGTTACTATGGTAGCTGGCAGAGTACTGGAGGGAGCCCTCTGGGTTCGAGCTGAGCTGCAGTGAGCTCTGAGAGAGCAGACTCGGTCCTGTGTGCAGAGCGCAAGAGCGAGAGAGAGAGAGAGAGAGAGAGAGAGAGAGAGAGAGAGAGAGAGAGAGAGAGAGAGAGAGCAATTCAGCAAGGCAGCAATGCAGCCCTCAGCCTGGCAGAAATGGCATACATAATTTATTAGAAGGGGAGGAGTGAAATAGAGAGAGAAGCAAAAAAGCGAGCGAAAGACAGCACGAGAGATGGGGATTAAAATGACAAGAGAAAACCCACAAGCAAAAGAACGTGCGAGAGGAAAGAAACCAAGAAAAATAAAGTGTAAATGTGTATGCGTGTGCGTGTGTGTGTGTGTGTGTGTGTGTGTGTGCATGTCAGCAAACAACTGAAGAGCTGGCAGAACTAGGGATGGGCATGAGGATAATTGATAATGATCAGTCATGAAGACTTGAAGAGTAATGGACTGATGGCTTTTTCATCCAAACATCAAAACATTTAGTAACAACTATTAGAGATGCGCGGATGGGCTATTATTTCATCCGCAACCGCATCACAAAACTCATCATCCGTCCGCCATCCATCCGCACCAACGTTTTTGACCAATTTTCAAAACCGCACCCGCCCGCCACTGCTGATTGGGCGATACAAGGCGCTGCTGATGACAGACGCGAGACTAGAAAGCTCTCAGAATATCAGCAGTGAACTCCGTCTCCGATCGGCACGCAGGGACAAAAATAACTAAATTAAACGCACTTCGGCAAACCTGACTGTGGCGAGGGGGGCGTGATTTTGCGAAGTCTGTAGCGGGAGAGAAAGGACGGAGCCGCGCGGTGAGTAAGTAGGTCAAGTGCAGATGATGAACACCTGTGTCTGATTGCAACTATTGGGGCGTGGAGAGACCGCATATAACCGGCGGGAATGAGAGAGCGAGAGAGAGAGTTGGACTGGGACTTCGCACGCGGCTACTGCAACCGAGACTGAGAAGCAAGTGTTGGATCGCGTGTTTTGTTTATGGCGGCGAATGCGCTACTGTGCGCCTCCTTTCTTTTTGTTTTTCTGAATAAACGCGAGTCCCAGTCACGCCGACCCTATCTTCTTCCTTCCACACACACTGAACCTCTTCACACTGACCTTATCTGATAGGCTATACTGTACAATATTTTCATTGTAGCCTAATAGAAAACGCATTTTGGTACATAATTTGGTTCAACCGCCCGCCACCCGCCCGAATTTAATTAAAATATTTTTTTAGTCACGTCATCCGCCCGATCCGCGGTTTATCCGCCGAGTCCGCGGCTGTAACCGCCAACCGCGCATCTCTAACAACTATACACAAATGTGTCAAAAAAGACCCAATTTTTTTTACAAGTTAGTGGTTATGGTATAGTTTTATAGCAAAAGCTATAAAGTCATAATTTCATTAATCACTAGCTGGAACAAATCCTCCAAAAACACTCAATTTGAAAGTGCAATCTTTGCTCATTGGAAGACAGAACTTTTAAAGCCAATCCCCTAAGCATTAAGTGTCATGTGACTAATTAATTTATCTCAACAATACATAAAGTCCTTCACAACAATGCTTAAACACTGGCAAAATGATAAATCAGAGCTGTTCTAATTTAAGTTATCACATTGATACATGTTTAAACATTGCTGTAAATTACTTTATCAGTGCATTATATACAGTATGCATGTAAACATACATAGATTATAAACAGCATATATATACATATATGCTGTATATAATCCATTATTTCCATTCATTACTAATAATAAGAATAACAAAAATAGCATGTGTGCCACCTAAGCCCTCTCGAGTACTCAGTTTATTATTTATCTGTCAAATACTTTAGTAAACATAATGACCAAAATGTCCATCCCTGTCAGATTACAAAGATAATCAGCTAGAGCCAAACTGCGTGTTTGGAGAGTGGCTCTGGGACAATCTGACAGCAAGTGAGATTGCATCAACAATCATAGTTTGTCAAGATGCTATCAACCCTGATGTAGCCTTCAGCAAGCCCATGTTTGGACTATCGGTCTCAAACAGATTAGCTGCTCCCTGAAACATACTGTGAAAATAATGATTGTTTTTTCCCCCCCTCCACTCACAGAATACTGTGCCTTTAAAAACAGCTTGAGTTAAAGCATCTCAGGTTTCTCAGGAGGAGGATGATGTCTGCTCTCCTTGTGCTACACAATAATCTATGGCTCCTCTATCAGACAGATCCATCAAGCTGGGCTGAAGAGATAAGAAAATTGGTGCATTATTCGAGTCCATAATAGCCCGCTGCTCTCATTTATGTTTGCATTGATCTGTAAAGCCCTGATCAGACGTGGGGAATGCAATGCTTTGCAAAGCTTTGGTTATCCTAATGCTTTCCTCTGTCCTGGACCCTTGGCCATATTATCAGAAGGTCATCAGACTTCATGGCATTGCAAGGTGAAGTCTCAATACTATTTCTTTAATGCTGTCACATAAATTCTAATCCTAATAATGTAGAAACAACTTAAAAACATAAAGAGAGTAGCCTATATTTTGCCATCTTTTTATGAAATAAGGCCAGTATCACTGATACCAATACTGCTACTGATGTCTCTATAAAAAATATATTTTCTCAGTTTTAGCCATTAATCATAGCCATTCAGCATTACAGTATAATTGAAAGCTATATTTTTAAAATTTATTATAAACTTTTTAATGTACAGTAAGTGAACTTAAAACAATCTCCACATAAACCCATTATAATAAATGTCACATTTACCTGTGCCCTTCAATATATCAGGGCTTATTTTTTTTCTATTGGCCAAGTCAGACCAGTTCAGATTTTAATTTGCCCTGTCAAAATGCACAAAAAGTTTGCTTTTGTTGTTTTTGACCCATGTAATCTTGTAAACAGTGCCTTAAGATTTTTCAGGTAGGATACATACAGAAATTTAATAAAGTTATCAAATACTTCGCAGTCGTTACTGCATACATTATAAATGAAATATAGATGAATCCTTATTAAAGCTACAAAAGTTATTCAGACAAGAGCAGTAAGTGTCTTCATTGCATAAACTATTAATTAAATATAAATTAATCATTATTAAAGCTACAAAATTAATCAGTCAAGAGCAGTGAGTAAGTGATTTTCTATTTTCCTTTTGTTCTTTGATTATCCTTAATGACAGGCAGCAGCAGGTTTATTCGGCTGCTGTTACTTTAAAACCTGCCACACATGATGTGGATCTGATATACATCCCATTTTCTCATAACTCTTTACATTAATTTAAGACTTTATTTAACTAACTTAAGACTGTGCTTGTGAGGATACTCAACAAAACGGGCATTTTGGCATAATTATGTGTGATTTTGTCCATTCAAGCGTTGTCTGAAGTGGCTTTCTGTGCGCACACGATTGTGTGTGTGTCACACAGGAGATTCATAGACGTGTACCAGTACTGCATTGCGTTATCTTTTGTGTCTTATCGCACTTGAATGGTTTAAAAGCATTTGCATTAATAAGAGAGTGGTCATATAATGTAAAGCTTGCCAAAGGATGACAGGAAAAAACGTTTGCTGAACAATTGCGTTATATATTTTTAACGTGTTAAACTAAAGAAATTAATCACATGCGTTAACTCGCTAATTTTGACAGCATTAAAAATAAAATAAAATTTGGAATTGACATGGGTGAATACCATTTCTGTTCAATGACCATGAGGCCATAGTATTGGCCAACTCTGATAATCAATTGACTAAATATCGGCCAGACTGACATATTGTTGTCACTCATGCAAATATTCTAATGTGCTGTTTGTTCCTTTTCTTTTATACACATGTATATGTATGTTTTTGTTCAAGTCTTTTTCAGCTTCCAGGGAATCATTTTCTCATTTGAAACAGCATGTCTAAAAGGCTGCAGCTACAGCAGTGACCCTAAATATAGCTCCTCACCTAGTGTAAGACACTTACACAGCTCTTACACATCTGACTTCCCCCATCCTCAGTCAAGCCTACCCAAGAGATCTGCCATGCTCTCATTCACCTCCTTAAAACAGAGCGGCTAGATTAATTTAACTGAGGATAACACCTCCATACATGTAAAGCAGTGTTGCTGAAACTCAAACATCAAAGAGCTGTGCAGCTCTATACACTGACTCACACAAAATAAATCACACATCCCCAATGTACAGTCCTCCAAAAACCATTTCAAAAGCTTCTGTGGGAAGGTGCTCATATAGGAACGCTACTCTTTACCCATGTCTCTGTCCCCCCCCCCCCCCAATTTTTTTTAACCATTAGACCAATCCACAAAGACCAAGTTAAAACTAAACAATTAACCATATTCGATTTATATGCATTAGGTCAGGCTGTATAAATGAAGCCTAAAAACAGATCTCTCACTGTCATGCTGTGATTCGGTCATTATATAATTGTTTGTAAATATTATTTATATTCACAGCCAAAATGTTATATCACAATATGAGTATGATATCTATCATAATACATTTACTTTTACTTTAAAGTTTTTATGATAAGAACTTTTTTTATACCACTGAAATCTCATCACCAATTTCAATATGACAAAAAAAATGAATGCCATAGCCAAAAAAACAAAAAAAAACAATGTCAAGCTCACTGAAGTCAAGTAAACAGTCAGAGATAAATTAATAAAATATGAACAAAGAAACGAATTACAAGCAATTGGACAAAAAACTACAATTGAACATAGACACAAATGAAATAGACGTTCCTAAAAAACTTCAAGCACTAGATAGGCCTATATAGAGATACTACATGAATTGTATATAAGTAATCAATTGTTCAAAAACACTGCATAGCCTTCAATGTGTAAATTAAATATACATTTATCGTTATTAAAGTTACAAAAGGGATTCAGTCAAGAGCAATGGGATTGTCTGATTAGAATAAAATGGCACAATCAGCAGCAGGATTATTATGCTGCTGTCACTTTAATACCGAATGCACTGATTTAATAGAGCCAACTGATTCACTTGCACTCTCTTTCTCAAATGTTTGCAATTATTTAAGATATAAACGACTTTGTTTACAAGGAAACTCGCAAAGACTGGCATTTTGACACATACGAGTGTGTATTTGACCGTTCAAGCCAAATAAGGCGGCAAAAACAACTAAGTTCAAGACTCACGCGCTGTATGAGGAGCAGCTTCATTTGCCCACATCTCTCACAGCGCCCAGAAGAGTTTCTTAGACAGCACAAGCATATACCGAAAATAGTCCTCTTTCGCTGCTTATTGCACTTGAATGATTTAAAGGCTAATTAAAAGTCTTAATATAAATTCAAATGATAAGCTTTCATGATGGAGCAGCACGGGTACGTCATGTGAGCGTAACCGCGATAGAGGTGATAGTCCAGAATCTCTACCGGTTAACAAATTTCTACCGGTAAATAGTATCTACCAGTATATCGCCTACCCCTACTATAAATTATTGTTTTGTACACTGTAATGGATTATAAGATTATAATAAACAGGTACGATTTTAAAACGTTTTCTTCTCAAATCAATATATCATGTCTCAGTCAATATTTATTATTTACAGTATGTGGTGAAAATCTGTGCATTAACTGATACGACTGTACATTATCCCTTAAATGTCTAACTAGGCTCAAAGCTGCTTGCTATGAACTGTTTTCAATATTTAATATCTAATTAGTAACTTATGTGGCAAGTAGCTGTATAATAAGCAAGATAATGTACATCCAGCTGGCTGACTGTTATCGAAAAATAAACCCTCACAGCTTGATGAGGACCCGATGCGAAGCTGAATACGTTATTCCATACTTAACAGCATTTACAAACAGTTTCAGTAAGCACAAAAGCAAAATTACAAATTAGTATGTTACATCATCAAAATATAAGTAGCCTACTGATCACCTTGTTATACTTCACAAGCACATCCTAAAAACTTTGTGTTTTGTTTAAATTGTCTGTAAGATAGTAAATGGTTAGCTAATGGTGAAATTTGTGTTGACTGAGAGCCTCAACCGACTCCACTCCAAAAATTACTCATAGACCGATACACAGCAGAAGAAAATTGGATAAATTACAGTCGTTTCACCTGCCATGGTATGAAGAAGGTGCTTGACAACATTTCATGTAATTCCAGGCTGTTAAGTTAACCTCTGGATGGAATAAACTTGTACTAAAAATATATATAATCCCATCATGGAAGTGCATGGACTGTTGGACACATATAAAATATCACCACAAGTACCTCTACATTTTTGCTGGGCTCCATCTCCCTAGGATGAAACATTTCATGAAGGATCTACTTTTTTATGTTCTTTTACAAGGCTTGCAAGAGTAAAAGCAAAATCATCATGCTGCTTTGACTCAGTACAAGAAAGAGGGCTACAAGGATATATAAAATTAGATGAAACCTAAGGAAACAATTTGGAAAGTCTGACATTACACATAGAAGGCACTAAGCCTTGTAGACATCAGTCTTTTTCTTATTCCTGTAATGCTTAGATTACTTACATTCTGTCGGGGACAAGCTCCATTTAAAAGAATAAAGTCTTTGGAGCACAGAGGCCAATGTTTGTTGGCTGTCAGATAATGCATAAAAGCGTGTCCACATTAGACACCTCCACAACACTCCAGCTATACTTTATCTCGACTCACCCTGCTATCAGATAAATTATTGAAAGCCACTCTGTCCTTAGCAAAACGTTAGAGCTCACTGTAATTCCAGACCTTTATAGTAAATATACTTAGTTTCAATACATAATTCATGGCCTTTTATGTTTGGCTGTGGTGTTCTAACGCCTGAAGCCCAGAGAAAGTTGTGGTTGAGATGTGTATTCAGAAGAGGCGTTATCTGTTTTGATTATTTCGACTTTAAAGCTAGAATTGGATTGCAAAAACCTGTGGCATTTTTCTCGTCACCAACCTTAACAGAATGTGCAAAGTCAATAACTTATTTAAAAGCCTCTTTGAACTCCAAAAAAAGATCAATGACATGCAACTTTCTGGGAGGAGATTAGGAAAGTTGTCGGTGGGGTAATATATCCTCCATAAAACAGACCCAAAGCCTTCGTGTTCTTAATCCCTGCCAAAAAAATAAATAAAAAAAAAAGAAGAAAAGAGAAAAGGGGGAATGAGTGGATAAGTTATACTTCATCATAGAAAAGGATTTATGAATTCTTGCTCAAGTATCGTACATCATGGTTGGCTATAGCAGCCCTGGAGTAGATGGAGATGAAGTGTGTTGATATTGTATAATCTTTTAAAAAACAAACAAACAAAAAAAAAAAAACACTGAAAAGCCAGAAGACATTTAAATTGAACATAACTATGGAATCCCTGAACCGCAACGTAAAAAAAATCAGGGAAAAAAAAAATTCTAGCATTTCGAGATTCAAGTCGAAATATTTCGGGATTAAAGTCGAAATATTTCAAGAATAAAGTCGAAATATTTCAAGAATAAAGTAGAAATATTTCAAGAATAAAGTAGAAATATTTCAAGAATAAAGTAGAAATATTTCGAGATTAAAATCGAAATATTTCGAGAATAAAGTCCTAATATTTTGAGAATAAAGTTACGAGAATACAGTTTTCCATAGAAGTTCTTATTTATTTATTTTTTGTAAAAAAAAAAATAAAAAAAACATGCACCGGTGAAGTCGAACTGCTTCTGACGGATCTAAATATAATAGTAGCCTTTTACTTTAACTGGGCTTTCAACAAAAGGAAATTCTACAGGTGCTAATCTAACAACATGGCATTACCATTTGTTTTAGGACGCCTATAGACGAGCACGAAGACTCCGCCGGAGTAGGTACCACAATCCATGTTCAAACTTTATGTGGCACGTTGACTTGAAGCCTACGTGTTTTCGTGCTTGTCTATAGGCAACACCGCCTGGGTCGAGAACACTTAACAGTAACTGTACTGTCTTCCTCTTCACCGTAAATACTTTCTGGATAAATTTCAAGTGCATCATTCTGTATCCAATCATTTGGCCGGATCCTGCGATTTCCTCAGATATAAAGCTCGATAACACCATTCGGTCTGAAAAGTGTTTTCGCCTGTAAAGTATATTCCGGCGCAGTGTATATTTTGTAACGTCCTAAAACAAATGCCATGTTGTTAGCACCTGTAGAATTTTCTTTTGTTGAAAGCCCAGATAAAAGTAAAAAGCTACTGTTTTATTTAGAACCATGTCCGAGGAGGCAGTTCGACTTCACGAGCACATTTCTTTACACACACCCACACACACACACACACACACACACACACACACACACAAACTTCTACGGAAGACTTCTCGTAATTTCGACTTTATTCACGAAATGCTAGAATTATTTTTATTTTTTTATTTTTTTTTACGTTGTGGTTCAGGGCTTCCGTACATAACACATACACTGTAAAAAAAAATTTTTTTAAGTTGCAAATAAAGCAAAGAATATTGGAAAATACTATTTCAGTCTCCTTCAAAATCTTTACATTTTATTTAATGTGTTACTTACTAAGTACTTTCTAGTACTTTGTAATAATTCGAAAATAAACATTTTATTAAATTAAATCTCACAAATTAGAATTTCGGAATGGTGTTTTCAATAAAAACTGGAAAATTGCAACATACCACATTCTACTATCAGGGACAGCTGAACCTGCAGAAGAATTCACCAAACATGAAACTTTCATCTTTTACTCTCTTTCTGTAACAGTCTCAGTTTTTGGTTTCGTTTTCATTCTGTTCCCTGTTCTGGTTTGCATAACAGACTCATAGTTACTCATTAGTTTTAAATCATTTCTTAGTTCCGTTGATTACTCTGTGTGTATTTAAGCCCTTAGTTTCCTCTGTTTATTGTTCAGTGTCATCAATGTTTTACATGGTTGTTATTTATGTATTTTTCCCCATGTTCAGAGTTTGGTGAATATTAAAGGCTGTTTCTGTTCAATTGTTCGTCATCGTGCAATTATTACTGCAAACCATTTGTGACACTCACCGTTAACATTTTTGTTCAGCAAAATATGTTATTTTGAATGCAATGCAATTAAGAATGCAATGAAGAATGTTAAATATTGGATTTTCATTGTAATACACATATTCTTTGTTGCGCGGATGAACAAAACAGGTTTGAAACAACATGAGGATGAGGATGAGGTTTTTCATGTTTAGGTGAATTATCTCTATAACATTTTATTTGCCTATAATGGAGTTGTTGTTTTTTTGCTCACAACAGACAGAATTTTGAATATATGTATAAAAATAGACTTCTGCCCGTATGTTCTGGCACACAACTTTTTGCTGTCTTAATTTAACATGGCATGCAGCAAGATGTAGTTTCACAAAAATGACAAAAATAAATGTTATTACCTCCCTAAATAAAACGCTTTAGGTGCAATGTACAACATAACAGGCAGTTTAATTATCAAAACTGACATAATAAAAGCAATGTACATAACATTAATCCAGACAGATGCTCTCAATGACCTTCAAAATGAAGATACAAAGTGAGACGAACTGTTGCCTTTTACAGTTATTGTTGTGAAAGGGCTGTTTCCTAATTTCAATGTGTCAAGAAGATAGTAAAAATAATTTTTGATTGCTACACATTATCTACCTAGCTTTAAAAAAAAATATTATCAATATTTTATTATTAATATTTTATTTTATATTTATTTTGCTTGCAAGATTATTTAGCTTGCTCATTAAAAATGTGGGAAAACTCCCAAAATGCCCTTTTGCAGAAATTTGTATTACTTGTACAACTTTCAAGCATTTATAAGCCATACATAGTTCTAGTGAAGCAAACTAAAGGCTAAAAGCCTTTATCAAGACATTATGATTAATATCAAAAGAGAGAAATAAAACTGCTGAGACAGCAGGGTGTGAAAAAAACTTTTATTCAATCACTGATTTTAACAATTGCTCGACACTGACAGCATATTCGAAACCAACTAGTATGTTGTGCACCATGAGGAAATAATTGATTTTTTCCCCCCAAACATAATTAGAACTGTGCCATGTTTGATATTAGAAATGTTCTGCAATTGTGTAGAGAGTCAACACTCTCTGTGATTTCTTTTTTCTTTGCCAAAAGGTTCTGTCTGGAAATACTTTCATATTATTGCAATAACTAGCACTAGATTATTTGATGCACCAGTTACCACATGCACTGCCAATATTATAGATGCCGTTAGTGACATTAATTGTTCAAAAAATCTATTCACAAAAAAAAAAAAGTTGCTGCCTTCAATTTTTAAGTACACTCAACTTGAATGTTTCAGTCATTTCAACTTAAATTACATTAAACTGACAGAAAAATGGTTGAATCTTGTATAACTTATAAAAAAGTTGAAAATTGCTTAACCTACTTTGATGAGTTAAAGCAATATAAAAAAATTTGTCATAACTTATTGATCATATATTTTTTTACAGTGAATAGACATGCCCCCTCTAACAAAAACCCACCCTCCCCTATTTGTACTGCCCTGTTAACATGCAACATTACTGACAGTAAATGTGCTCCTTTCAATTGAGTGTAGACATCAATAGTGTGACTCTCAGTCAGGTTGTTAAGTTCTACAAATTAAATCAATGGTCAAAATCTCTTCACTAATTGGTAGGATTAGTTTTGTGCTTCTATAATGGACTACATAAAGCATTCTCAGACACTCCTTCAAAAAAAAGTGATGACTACTCACTATCAGCTGTGGTGTATTCCTGATGATCCAAGATCCCAGACTCCTGTAGGGAGCGGATACATGAATCCACCAGTTCCAGACCTGTGTTTAGTTCATCCTCAATGTCTTTCTGTCCATCTGGGGGGAATAAAACAGGGAGGTTAATAACGCATACACCCCAGACACTTCCTGAAGCTTCATTCGTCACACTTCGTCTCTGACCTTCTGACCTTTTCCATTCACCTGCTCACTAAGCATCTAAACAGGCTAAGATTGAATTTAATTGGCTGTTTGGATGACCCTGATAACCAGCATGCTGCTTGTTCTGTCAAAAGTGACTGCCAACTCTTCCAGGGCCAGTGTGGTGTAATTTGCCAAGGGATAAAGGGTTACACAAGACTCCTAAGACAAAAGATTAACCTCTCAACTACTGTAGAGCAGCAACCATTCGGCCAGAGAGCAGGATGCCAAGCTGGGATTCGTGTCTCTTTAGACACATAAGAGAGTGACGCAGATGGGAAATGTGTCTGGTTAAAGATGATTACATTTATACTGTGTATATATATATATATATTCTAATCTAAATATTTAAAACTTATTTTATTTTTCTATCCAGACCAATAACGTGTATTCAACACATTTTACAATCGTTTTTTGAATACTGAAATTCATAAAGATGATGCAATGATTCCGTATACTGCAGCACAACTAATTCACTCTAGTTATGAATGCATTCTCCCCCCTAAAAAGAAAAAGCCTGGCAGCAAAATTGTGCAAATCATAAAAAAAAATTACATTTACCTTGGGTATTCCAGCGAAACTGCTCATCGGCTGAACTGCAAAGTAGAAAAAGAACACAGTTGGAATTAAAGTCTCCCTCACCAATCACATTTCACACATTAGCATGGGCGTGTGCACTTTTTTCCGGGCAAGTGTGTTCACGTAGATGTTTTCATGGGACAATGTGAATAAATCTATATTTAAATTCAAAAAGCCAAGATATTCTATGCATGACCTGACATTTTATTCTTAACCAAAAAGAAGGAAATGTGAGAATTATGGAGCGCTAAACACTGTCATGTAATGTGTTTCATACTGGAAGCCGGAGGACGCTCTCTCGCAGAAAGTCCAAAACGGACACCTAGAAGTAATGACTTATGACGTTCCGGGAAATCCCTTATATAGACATATATATGTCCTTATAAGGCATCCAGCTATTGCTAGCTGAATAAAAAGAAACATTTTGACTGATGAAATGTCAAGACAATAAACACACGACTGCGACAATACGTATATGGTTTATGTGTTTTTTATGCTATCTTGGGTATTTTCATAATGATAAAGTATATGAATAATGCAGTGCTAATTGACTTATTCTGTGATATTTTTTTTCTCACATTTTTAAAAGTTTTAAAAAAAGATAAAAGTTTTCTACATTGTAGGCTATAAAATCCATGACGACAATGCACAAGTGTTTCAACCAATCATATGATCAACCAATCATAAAATTGTCATTAAGACATTATAGGTAAAAAAATATGACAGAATTCAAATTATTGTTGGTATTCAGCAGTGTATTTGATTTCCTAGAAAATTACAAGCAAGAAATAAAAAAATAAAACTTGTCAATTAGATAAAGGTCAGAAAAAAAACTGGCATTACACTTGACATTTCTATGTCCCTGCACATTAGCATGCATAGCGTACAAAATAACAATAAAGTAAACCCTGCTCAAAATAACCCCTGATCAAATGAATGTATCATTGCTGAATAAAAGTATTGCTAATTTTGCTAATTTCTATTGAATTATAATTCAAGCAAAAGTAAGTTGCTAAATTGGATTAATGTTTCCTTAATTTATTTTTTACTTCAAAAAGACCTACACTGTGGATTAGTGGTTTAGTCCCATTTACTCTCTTCCCAGCATGCACTGGGGCAAGATTCATTTAAATGGCTGAACATTTGCTAGTTTTATTTACATTGTTGTTCATGATGTTCACATTTATAAACTTCTCTTGTGACATCAAGAGGAGTCTGTTCCTATATTAAAAACAATATTTTAGGTCCGTATTTGACATTTTAACGATTAATGTTAATAGACTTGAACACTTTGATCATCATGACATTATATCATAGAACATGCAAATACATTTGCATAGAATCTTATATTTACAAATAGGTAATATTTACAATGAAGGCAGATTTTAAGTGATATCAACATCACATATTGAGTTTAGTTACAACATTTAAACTCAAAAAGCCATGCAAACGATTACCTTAATTTTGTAATCTCATTTTTACAGTATGATGCACAGCTTTGAGGCCTTTTTTTCTATCCGCCTGATACAGTAGATCTGAGATGTAAGAGAATAATTGTGCAGCCCCCCACAACTCTCATAACAACACAACATCGCTGACAGGAAACGACAGCTGAGGGTGTCACTTCAGACAAATGCAGATTTGTTTTCCCACTCTCCCAGATCTGGGATCAAAGGTTAACCAGGATAATGCTTCCCACCCTTTAGACCATCATTAGTATAAAGATTTCCTATTCACAGAGAAAGAATTACAAATGACATTGTACAGGCACATGGTGGGGAATGAGACTGGTGCAGAATATTGGATTTCCCGGCCCGTGATCGATAATGTCGGTGCCTGACTGGGCCAGAAGAGGAAAAAGAGAGAGAAAGGGAGAGAATAGGGATGGAGTTGGCTAAAATCAGCTCTGTTGCAGTTGACTGCCCATCTACTGTATAGACGCCTTCAGGCGTAGCATGCTGTGACCCATGATCCTCTGCTGCGGCAGCCTGACAAACTGTTAGAGGGTTTCCTGCATCGAAAAAAGTCAATTTATCACCATGGAAAAAAAAAAGTGTGTTTACTAGCAAAACGTCCTACCCCCTATGGAAAACTCTTCTGCTGCCCACCGCTGTTCCCCATCGTCAGACAATCATGGCCATTTATTCATTCAGCCTATCCTAGGGCTGCATTAAACAGCAGGCATTGGGAATACATATCTAAAAAAAAGTGGAAACGACTGGGGTGACATTGGAGTGACAGTAGATATTTACAGCGTGCGCCCTTGTTCAAGGACTAAGGGGACAGAACTGCTGTGAACTATAAACAGTAAGGAAGACGTCCGGGTCATTTCTGAAACCAGAAGAACCTGCGCGGTCACGGAAGACGGCGTAGCAGGAGAATTCCATTAGAGTATGCATGAAAACACTTCAAAACACACAAAGATGAATCAACGCAGTGCAGAAGAGCTGTTTCATGTGTATAGTGAATCTATTGGGGTGGGTAAATAAAAGTTTCAATTTTTTTCTTTGTATAATAGAATAAAGAGAGCACACACTGTGCGAGTTTGGACACTCGGGGAGGTCCTGAGCCATTGCACAGGTTACGAGTCAGTTAACCTGATAATCTTGTCAAAGTAGCTGGTACACGGCACAGCTGTACATCACAGCGAGCTGGCGGTAATCGTGTGAGCTTTTGGGTTAAACACGGAGACCGGAGCTTTCAATGTTGCTGCTGCTATAACTTTGGATAAAAATTAAAAAATTAAATGTGCAAATGATTTGGTGAAAAGCAGAGAACAGCACAGCCATTAATTTAAACAAAAACAAATAGAGAGTGTATTTGTGTGCGTTCTTATATATATATATATATATATATATATATATATATATATATATATATATATATATATATATATATATATATATATATATATATATATGATTTTGAGGACTGTGATGGATTTTAATAAATAAGACAGTAAACTAACCATGGTTCTAACATCTAAACTTTACTTCCCCTTTTAGGCCTAACATTCTAACACTTTGAAACACAATGTACTAAAACGTTCTGTTCTTTGAAAATTGTGTCCATGGAAAATTCCGAAGTGCTGATGATGACAAATATCAAAAATATACTGTCTTCATTGTGTCATGCCATATTGAGTAATCAACTGAACTCTTAACCCTTTTCTTTATTTTTTTGATGATTCGAGATACTTTTGCTTATGCCAGTAACAGAGGGTAAAAAGGTGGGGGCTTGCTTTACCAATTAAACCAATCATATTGATAGAAGGTGACATGTTAGTCACGATGATCTTATTTGCTGTGTTTGTCTTTATCCTATAAAACCTGATGTATTCTTCTTTTTGGGGGAAATTCTCTGAGAATTGCTTGAGAACTCTCCCGGCCGTGATTAAAGCATTTAAAGGACATTTGTTGAAGTCTGTCTAATTATTATTGCTGCGCAGCAAGTTAGTTAGTGGAACAGGTTACAGGTTAAACACTAAAGACCTTATTTTCCAAGTGATAGTGTCAATAGGGGGCGAGACGACGTTCGACTCTTTGCGAGACTCTTAGGCGGGGTTAGATTGCGGTCAGGTAACTTTAATTCTTGGGCATTTTTAATAATGCGGTAAGAATAGCTACGCTTAGGCGTCAACCCGCGCGTTCAGAGGTAACTCAACTGAGTATAATATTTTCAGGTGTCAAGGACACCCGGTTCAACCTAAGTCAGGTGTGTAGGGAAAAATCTACCACAGGACTCAAATATGTATAATGTCATGGATCTTACAATATAATACCCAACAACATTTTCTGTGCTCTCGCCAAATGGCTTTAAAAAACACACTAAACTGGGTTTGCTGAAATTCAAAAAATGCCAAAAGTTTTGTGTGATGAGTAGGTTTAGGGGTAGGGTTAGTTTAAGAGGATAGAATATACAGTTTATACAGTATAAAAACCATTACGCCTACAGAGAGTCCCTGTAAACCACATATACAAGTATCTGCTTGTGTGTGTTTGTGTGTATGTGTGTGTGTGTGTTTGTGTTTGTGTGTGTGTCCGAGTATGAGCATCCTGTAGGGTTGCAGCCACTGGGCTATAATAATATTCATAGATCTAGCCTATGTGACGTGGTTATGTATGATTTGTCAATAGAGGACAGCCTATACACTGGTCAAAATCAGGCCGAATCCCCAAAATTTAAAAACATTATCGGGAAACAATTATTGGGAAGTGCTCATAACGTAGTCGACTCGACTCTCACATAATGCGAGCTGCGACTATATGAGCATCAACGATTCTCAATGTTTTTTAAGTTTGAATTAGCTTTAAGTGAGTGTAAGATACTGTTAAAAATGCTCACCAAAGTTACATTTATTTGATCAAAAATACAGTAATATTGTGAAATATTATTACAATTTAAATAACCGTTTTCAGTTTTCACATATTTTAAAATGTTCTTTATTCATATTTTCATATTCATATTTTTGTGAAAACTGTGAAACATACTTTTCAGGATTCCTTGAATAGAATAGAAAGTGCCAAAGAACCGCACTTATTTGAAATAACACATTTCATACCTACAGTATGCTGCATTAACCTCAGAGAAATATAAAAATTTTCTTCAGAAATAGTGAGATGGTAAATTCTACACGTACATCAAGTTCTGCGAAGGGGTTTAGTGAAAGGCCATAACGCAAACCCCATGAGGATGTTTAGAGCTAGTGCACTTGGGGAAACATTGCTTATGAACTTACGTTTGAGACCAAGCATTTCAAAAGTGAAGGACGGGAGAGGAAGTTCTCAGCTGACAATATTTTTTTTCAGCAGCTTGTTTATACAGATTTTTTCACTTTAAATAATGCATGAGTCTGGAGTCTGAATAATAAAAATGTTGACTTGTTTGAATAGGAAATGGTTCTGATAAGCAAAAACTTTTTATATAATCGTGGGTGGAAGGAACGAATAAACCCGTGTAAATATACGTCTGGAATGAAATGCTGACGTGATTCAAAGGGAATGTTTCTTTATTGTCCTGTTGCTTTGTCAACGTTTGAGAGAAAAATAACATCAAAGCATAAACTCTACGTCACAATTTAGATCATTCCTTTTCAGAAAATCGTTACAGTCTCTTGGAGAGCTTCTCAGCCAATCGAATGTAAGGCCAGTGTTAACTGTTATGCAATGCTGATTATTTTACAGAAGGCCAATATTTGAAATAGCCTGTCTCTCAAGCACACTTCATCACATTATGGCTTGCGGTTTCATTTCCAAGAGGCTTTAACACGCAACGAACTCCATGGCCTAGCAGATTTCAGCTCGAGATGCTGTCACACACCTTCTGTTCAGATGGATGCGCCGGAGCCAGACGCCAGCGAACAAGGCAGCCAGAACCACCAGCATGATTGAGGAGACTGTAGACCTGTGACAAGCCTTTTAATTGCAACCTGTTGGCAAGTGCAAACGAGCACACGGCCAGAGACGAATGCATGCTGAGATGCATGCAAGTGTCAAAACGGGGCAATGGAAGTGCATTATGGGATGTAGATTTGCTAAATGTCATCTGGGCTAAATGAAACAGATTTGAACTGCAATGTGACAAAAAAGTAATACCTTTATTTCTGATGCTTAGAGGCTTAAAGAACCAAAAGACAAAATCACATTCACAACAGCAATTTGAATAATTCAGAAAAAAAAGGAAAAAAAGCGTTTCTTCTCATTATTATTATTATTACAATTAAGATAACAATTATAATTAGGGCTGCCCCCTAATAGTCGACTAAACGTTAGTCTTTCACAGTTTAATAAACTGCACTAGTGTCACAAATTAAATGTTATTTAGATTATTTGTCCAGCCCTAGTACATATGAATGCTATTTCTGCCATTCTCTCCATGAAAATACTTGACACCATAAAAGCAGTCAGGCCTGATGCACTAAACCATCTGTGGTGCCTTGATCCTCTTGACTGACTGCAGTGAGTGTGTGTGTGTGTGTGTGTGTGGATCACAGCAGGCTATGCTCCATCAAGACAACACACAGAATTAGAGTCTAATTCACTTGGATGGATTGGTACACCTTCTACACCCATCTTTACAGCTGGTCCATTTCGAAAACCCTAGTTACATCACAGATTTAGCAGTGCTCCGATAACTATCTGCTACACAGGCCTCCAAGCAAAGTTGTCCTTCAATAAAACATACATTACCCCACCAAATCTAATAAAGCAGCTGTAGTCAGAATAAAAGATGAGGCACAATTAACGCTGGCTAAATATAATCGTATCAACTGCAGTAAAATGGCACAGCTAAATCAATAACAATTACCGCAAGACTGCAAATCCATACGTTACACATACACCAGACTGAGCTAACTGCAATATTAACCTCATTACCACAACATCTATAGTGTAAACATTGAAATCTATCCCCGATGGGTCCTAACAAGAAAGAAATGTATCATTACTCAACCAAAGCCCAACGACTCTGCGTTCCAACGCTGGATGTCTTGGATAACTCACTCTGAGGTCTTGAATAAGATACAAACTCTCTCATTCATGACTTTGTGGGAATTAGATTTAGTGGACTTGTTCCAGAATGCTTGATTAGAGTAAGGCCTTTAACTTAGACACTTTAATTGCCTTCTGCTGCCAGTTCAATTGAGGGGGCACTTCTTTTCCATAGGAAAATCTGCCACACGGCATCCCACTTATGGAAGGAAAGGGTAAGGTGCCAAACATTGCGTTCCCATGGTCTCCATACCCATAACTGTTCACTGAGTAGATGCTGTTATGATGACATTACTAGCTATAATGTAAGAGTTAGTTTTGCACAAGTCACATTTCCGTGCAACACTTTCAAATGAAGCATACTTTGAAAGGCTATGCATTCGCTGTATGCATTATGCAAAGCGTTGGTGTAAATACTGAAGTATACAGTGGTTTTTAGTGGTTAGGACACAAGTTGCACGTTGAGTTTGAGTCTGGCTCACAACATTTCCCAATCATGTTTCCCTCGATCAATTCCTGCAAAATGGAACAATAAAATTAAAAAGAGACTGCAAGACACACACAGAACAGTAAGCAAAAGTTAGTGTTTACCAACGCTTAACCAGTAGTTTCTTAATTTCTTTATGATATGTGATACTTGTACAGATAAAAAGAAAAACTTTTAATATTTAAAGGAGAACCTAAATGAATTTTGAAGTCTGAAAATACATGAACCTGAAGCCCTACAGATAACCCAGATCTGTCATGCGCCGCACTAGGGAGGCATCAGGCTAAAGCAAGAATGACAAGTCTGAAATGACTGGCCCCTTTACAAGCAATTAAAAATTCAACCTGCCATAGTGCACTTTGTATCTTTAAAAGTATCTGTATCACAGATATTGACAGAGACTATCATTGGTCAATAGCTGTGGAGAACAATATCGACAAATAATGGTGATATGCATACTCCAAAAAGCCACAGAACTACATGGGAAAAGAGAATATGTGCACAAATGCATACACAAATTTGGGGATTTAACTTTTACAGCCGTTGTTTACCTTGTCCAAGGTAAAAAATAAATAAATAAATAAATAAAAATAAAAATTCACAATTCACTACCCATTACGGTTGGTAGGGAAACAAGTTAATTTTCTGGCCCGAACTGAAACTCTTACAGAAACCTTTTTGCATATTTAGCTCTTCATTATTAAACATGCTTAAATAAGACCTGTTTTGCATGCAGCAGATTTCAGGTTTTATTATTATTCTGGGAACATTTTGGTCCCAACACACACAAAAAAATCTCACCCACACACAGACACACTGTACAAGAAATGGTATTTTCTAGTAAAAATGGAGACCAATGAAATCTCAAATTGAGAGCACTGTGTCTGGGACCAGTTAATGTGAAATACCCAAATATGAGTATTATTATTTTCAGTGGTAAAATCAGACATCAAAGTATGTAAGATTTTTAATGTAAAATACATTAACACAATTTATTGTTCATTGATTATTATTAGTATGCCATTCATTGGTTTATCTCCCCCAAAATAGTAAACATTGAGCCTCCCAGGCACCATCAAAACATTGAGAGTGGTCCGCTTAGATCCATCAATAGTTGTTTCCATCCATCTATTTTCATGCACATTTTGGGACATTGCATAAAAACATGCTGGATGGAAACGCCAAAATGCACATAAATGTGCATAAAAAACTGAACCGACTGAAACTAAAAAACACTGAATGAAATCCTCGATGCACATTAAAAAAAGACGTGACTTTGCGATGGGACGGCATAACTGGACCAACCTGCAGACCGATCTCATTGCACAGCATCTGAAATGCTGTTTTGGTTGTTCTGAAATTCCTGAGCAAAGTCTGTCGTCAAAGTGGTTTAGTACAATTACCTCCCAGAACTCTTACACAACCGTGTTCCCAAAGAGCAGGTATCCGCCTCCGAAAGAAAGGTAACTTTAGTGTGTTTGGAATGCGCGCTCTGAGGAGCAAGTAATTAATTATATACGAAATAATTATATACAGTACAGTGGCTTCTTCTACGGCAGCAACTTCCATTTTTAGTGATATTTAGCGCCAGTTTATCAGGAAGTGACGACATTGTGTTCTCTTCGCTTACTGGATGGAAACTGTGCTTTATTCGATAATGTTTTATGCGATATTCCAATTTTTTGCATACGTTAAATTCACAACTTTGGATAGAAACATAGCTTATCTCTTTCCAGCTTAACCTATAATGTGAGTTGGGGACGATGGCTGTCACGTAACATGGGAAATTCAGCTTCGGTTACAGAAGTGCGAGCCAAAATTCGCTGTACTTAGACCTTCAAAGATTAAACAGGTCATAATAAACAGAATGTTATAGTGTGTTGGTGTGGACTCTAATATAGCTATTGTTTTAAAGTGATCTTTATAGTTATCGTTCTTGGTGTAAATGGGTCTTTTGTCTACTTAATTGCTTATGACACATAGCAACACAGCTAAAAGTATTCCTAATATGCATTCACAAGAACCCGTAAGAGATGTGATTATGATGTTTGATTTTTGAGATCTGAACAAAGCCTCTTAACCAGTTGATGACATGACCAAATATGAACCTATTATGAAATAAACAAAGAACATTATCTGCAGAACAAAAGTCAAAACCCAAACAATCTTTAACTCTGTACAGTGTAAAGAGGATGAGAGGATGATACTGCAGACAATGTAGATGAGAAGCATTTATGGAGAGGAAGGAAATCAATGGTTGACTGAATTGCTGCCTTCTCGCATCCTGAGATGAAAAATTAAGATTTAATTTTAGGACTCAAAATGGAGCACAAACAGCTAACAGGCAGTCTATTTGTGTACCCTTCAGGGGTGCTCTGTGTCTGCCTCCATTTGCCTGCAGACTCTCTCACACACACACACACACGCACACGCGCACACACACACACGCGCACACACACACACGCGCACACACACACACGCGCACACACACACACACACACACACACACACACACACACACACACACACACACACACACACACACACACACACACACACACACCATTATAGCACTGATGAGAAAATATTCCTTTCTGATACAAACACAAACGTCACACACACATAACCTCACACAACGGGTAACGTTTTCCTCCACCTATATGGCTTGTTTCAAAGGAAGATGGCAACCTTTCAACTCAGATTCAAACTTCACATCCTGTTGCTAATGGTCACACATGCCCACATCACCGGAGGAACATTTATCTCTGTTTAGTAACTCATTACAGTAAACAGACATCCGCAATTTAGTGTCCTGTCCCCGGCTGAAGCTGTCCACGGAAATGTCCCCGTTGTTTACTGTGCTAAATAATATTTAATAGGGCAGAACATGCTATATGTGTAGGGTGACCACCATCAAACAAACCAAATGTGGGACAATTATAAGTTTGTGTGGGACAATGTGGGACATGTTACCAACACTAAAACATAACCTGAAACTGTTATATAATGTTTATCTAACTTAATAAAAACATTTGTATTCTGCCTTTCAGCTGATAAAAATTCTTTGTTATTTAGTCCCTTCCAGAAAACACCATTACATCACAATGTAACATAACATGTCTTTATTTTACATGACGTTTAAATTCAACATCACTTACCCCAAAGGCAGCAGGCATCATGCAGATAACTATTTTTGAAACATTTCTGACCAAGTCCAACTAAAATCCAACAAAATAAATAATGAACAAATAAAATATAAACCAACATGAATTTAGAAAGGATGTGAATTAAAACAACCACAGCAGGCAACAAGTTGATAAATTCTGTTAAATTTAAAATTTAATTTACCGAATTATCCATTTGTTTTCTTACAGAGAGCACATGGAACGAATCACCACTCCACATTTTGATCGACAGCCGTCACAACCTACTAGTGACCGTGTTTACTCCTTTGCTTTCAACCATTGGATAGGATTTTATATATATATACAGTATATGCACACACACCATTGTTCACCACAGTACTACATTAACCGAGGTCAAATTACACATGACTGGAATTGTCTTTTTTTTTTTTTTCTTAGATAATAACATTGAACATTTCACTGATATTAACCAGTGACCTAGAAACCCTCCACAGTTTCATTTCCTAAATCTGGTCATCTTACATTAGAGTCTTTCTTTCTTTGGAAAACGCAATCTTAGGTCAGAGAGAGAGAGAGAAAGAAAGAATAGAGAAAGAGAGGCGAACTGGAGTCCCAAGGCAAGTTGTCAGAATATATATGAGAGTCTGGAGTTTATTTTCTTGTAAAAGAGCCTGCTGCATCACTCGTGGTGACAGGGTTATGAGACATAGCACCCTGTAGCATGAAGATACAGTATGCATGAACTTCAGACTTTAGAGAGTCGAATGCACAGGCAGAGCTGAGGTTTTGGAGAGGCAGTGTGGGTGGTTTGTATTTGGGGATTTGGGAGTAGATATTATTGTTATGCACCAGCTGCAGAAACATTTGCTGTAATAGATCCCAAAAGATACGCTGGATTTAATGTAGGGCAGTCCCCACACACTGTCTGCCTGGCAAGTGCCTACACTGTGGCAGTGGGAGGGCATCCGTCTGTGTGTATGAGAATGAATATAAAATGTGTCTTAGTACATGTGCATGCCATGTTCATTTGCCTTTACTCACCACCTAGGTAAAAATAAAAATAGCACAGCAAAATTACCCAGCAAGTTGAACACAACCTTGGGTTAAAAAAGTAAACCAGAATTGTTTAGAGTGTGTGTCTGAAGTCCAAAATTGACACATAGCAAGTGAAAAATGTGAGTAAACACTGGTTCCCTTTCGTTGTCACTACGAGTTCCGTCGTGACGACGAATGGGGTTTCGCTTAGAAAGCCTATCGACTTTGAGTATTACAAAACGAGCCAATGGCAAAGAAATGCAATGGGTCTGCGGAATTTGCATGGCGCAACTCCGCCCCACCTCGTGGGCATAAAAGGAGGACGCCGGCAACATGCAGATATGTTTTCACTTTGGAGCCAAGAGTATCTCTTCACTCCACAGCCATTTCTGACTTCACTCTACGAGACGAGCGACTCTCCGGTGTTGGTGTGACGGCGATCTCCAGCGAGTTCACACTTCCTGCTGATCTGTGCAGTATCTGCCAGTGAGTGTGTTTTCTCCCTGCTCGCTTGAACATCCACGGAGTTTTTTTCCCTCACAAAAGAGCTTGCACGCGGCACGTCTTTTTAAAGACGGCTCGCCTGTGCACTTCTGGTTGCGGTCGACTCATTTCCGACTCTGATGGGCACATTCTCTGCTCTGCGTGTTTGGGCATTGATCACGCTAGAGCAGTGTTTGTGGATGACTCATGTTCTCCCGGCGGGAACATGACCATCGCGTCATTACAGTCGAGACTCAATGATCTCGTTAGAGAGAGAGTCCCCTCATCCACACCCCGATCTACACTCTCCACGTGAGGTGGTACTTCGGCTGGTGGCCAGGGTGACCTGAGGGTGATGGTGTGGAACAAAACGCCGACGATTCATCCTCGGCCCATGCCCCCCCTATTCACTGACGCAACCCGTGAGCAATCACGGGACGCCCGCGGGCCTGTCTTCGGACCTCCTGCGGGTTTCCTTTGATGTTCCAGAATCGGATCTGATGTCCATCGCAGCATCACAGGATGGGCTAGAATCTTCAGGAAGTGAAGATTCGGCAGTGCTGCCACCTTCGGGTGCGCATACAGCATTTGTCGAGTCAGATCCTCAGATGACGGCCATGCTTTCCCGGGCCGCCGCGAGCATCGGATTAGAGTGGAACCCTCCACGCTGTCCTGAGCGCTCGCTGCTGGATGATTGGTTTTTGGGTGCGGCCGCTGACACCCGTCGGTGTCCAACCCCAATAACTTTCTTCCCGGATGTGCATGAGGAGATATAGAAATCCTGGAAGACCCCCATGTCTTCCCGTGATCCCTCGTTGATCTCCTTGATAAACGCTCTGTTGCGATGCTACTGTGTCCTCAGAGTGCTTCTTCTCGGCGCGACCCTAAGCACCCGTCCGAAGCCAGTAGTTTTTCGTCTACGCTTGTGGCGAAATCTTATAGAGCCACAGGACAGGCAGCCGCCTCTCTGCATGCCATGGCCATTCTGCTGGTCTACCAGGCCCAGATGCTCAAGGACATGCACGAGGGCAGGACTGACCCAGGGCTCTTTAATGAGCTGCGCGCCGCCACTGACCTTGCTCTCCGAGCGACAAAAGTGGCCGCACGCACCCTGGGTCAGGTGATGTCCAATGTCCAATCACCTGTGGCTGAACCTGGCCGATGTGCAGGATGCCGAGCGGACTCATCTGCTTGACACCCCCATATCCCAGGTGGGCCTATTCGGCGGTGCGGTTGAGGGCTTTGCCCAACAGTTCTCAACCGCCCAGGAGCAGACTGAGGCTATCCATTATATTCTGCCCCGACAGCCCGCTGCAAAAGAAAAGCCCCGCCGTCGGCTCAGATCCCTCAGTCTGCCCACCATCCCGCGGCTCCCACCCCGCCCGTTCACCCGGGCTGGCTCGTGGAGGAAGCCGCAGGAAGGCGCCACAGCCCTCTCCAGCCCCTGTGCAAGATCAGGGAGGACGAGGAGCAGGTCATATTGGTTGCGCCTCATTGGCCCACCCGAACCTGGTTCTCCGAACTTTCCTCTGAGGAAGGACCTCCTTTCTCAGGGATGGGGCACCCTATGGCACCCTCGTCCCGATCTTGGAACCACCACGTGTGGCTCCTGGATGGGACGAGGCAGGTTTGAGTACCCTACCACCACCGGTGGTGGTTACCATCACTTCCACTAGAGCATCGTCCACTGACATGCCTATGCGTTGAAGTGGAACCTCTTCATCAACTGGTGCTCTTCTCACCGAGAAGACCCCAGGAAATGCCTGATCAGTGTCGTGCTTTCCTTCCTGCAATACGGGTTGGAGCAAAGGCTGTCTCCCTCCACCCTGAAAGTGTATGTTGCCGCAATGGCTGTACATAACGCAGTTGATGGAAAGTCCGTGGGAAAGCACAACCTGATCGTCAGGTTCTTGAGAGGAGCAAGGAGACTGAATCCTCCTCGCCCTCCTCTCGTTCCCTCTTGGGACCTCTCAGTGCTTCTAACTCACTGCAGAGTGCTCCCCTTGAGCCTCTGCAATCAGTCGAGCTTAATTTTCTGTCAATTAAGACAGCGCTCCTGGTTGCATTGGCCTCCATCAAGACCTGGATATGTGCCTGGATATGTGCCCAAGGTTTCCACCCAGGTGGTGAACCTGTAAGCGCTGCCCTTGGAGGAGACAGACCCAGCCTTGGCACTGCTCTGTTCAGTACGCGCCCCTGCCTACATAGACAGAACTACGTTTCAGGACCTCAGACCAGCTCTTTGTCTGTTATGGTGGGAAGCTGAAGGGAAAGGCTTCTCCAAGCATAGGTTGTCTCACGGGATATGGACGCCATCGCTTGGCTTACCAGCAGCAAGGTCGACCATGAACAGAACACAGAACACACATATGACCCGGAGGGGGGATGCATATGGAGAACACTGGGGTGTCCAGCCCGCAGGGTGGATTATTTCAACCCCTTGCCCCCTTGGTGTGAATGCCCACTCCGGAGTGTGGCTTGCTCTTGGGCACGCTAACCGACATCTACAGAGCTGTAGGCTGGGCGACACCCTCACATTCGATACGTGCGATATTTCCTCAGGTGAGCTTCCCCGACAAGCCCTGATTTCCTCCAGCACTCCTGACGTCGGCGCCAGTGTCTATTGTCAGCACGCTGGCTAGGTGCCTCCGTGTGCATGGTCCCCCCTCTGGGCAACCCCCACATGTGTATTTCCACTGTAAGCCTCTCTGAGCATGTGTCTTTCCCTTGGCAAGGCACCTTGCCACCCCTGGGGTTGAAATAATCCACCCTGCGGGCTGGACACCCCAGTGTTCTCCATATGCATCCCCCTCCGGGTCATATGTGTGTTCTGTAAACTTACAGAAAATTTATATATTGAACTAATTTTTTTTAAATACCACATTAAAACTGAGTTTAGAGCATGACTAATGTGTGATTAGCCAGATTTACGAATTACACAATTTGTGGATGGGATGGATGGTAATAAAAATAATTTATTTTATTTAGTATCACTCAAGACTTTGGACATGCATTGGCTTCTTAAAATGATAGTGAAATTATAGCCTAATTTAATTAAGGCATATAGTTATGACTGACTGCTGACAGATATGGCAAAACTTAATCATAGTGTTTTATTCTGATGCAACAGTGTCTTTAGTCCAGAGACGGTGTGGTGAGAAAGAAGGAGTTTTTTAAGAGAAAGAGGCTGATCTGAAGTGACGTGGTCAGTGGCTGTAAATAATCTGGGACATTGTGTCTCAGTTCTTCAGTCACAGCACTGGCTAAGAGCACAGACTCACAGGTAAGTTGCTAAGTCATGTCAGCCACACTTAAGAGTATGAGGGAAAATCATTCAGTGGCCAACATCGTATCCCACCCACATTCAGACTGAACCTAATCCCTGAAAGAGCAAAAGAGGGTGTGATCAGCTGGGAAGTGTGAAGGAAAGGCTGAAGCAGAGAGTAAAATGATAAATTAGCGACATCAGCTGTGTTCTGCTCTTCTGAGCGCACGGCTGTTTCAGAACACGTCACGCTCAGAAAACAGGGAAACCCCAAAATAAGCCAGGATCGCTTCCAGCAATGTGAAACAGCATTCACAACACATTCAAACCAAGTAATGCATTTCTGAGTAAAACACAACATTAAGTGGAAAACAAGGTTGAAATGATCTTGGTTTTTATTCCTCATGGGCTAATGAAATGTAGACTATGATGTCACTGACTAACATACATTAACCAATAAATCACTGAAGTCATTAAAATAGGCTTAATTTTGAGTTCACGTTGTGATTAAAGACAAATACTAACAGCAGATTTAATAAAACATTTTTTTTATTATACACCACTGTTAAAAAGTTTATTTTTTCAAGTTATAGTGAGAAATATTTTTACAATTTAAAAGAACTGTTTTCAATTTTAATGTTCTTAAAAATGTAATTTATTCCTGTGATGGCAAAGCTGAATTTTCAGCACCATTACTTCAGTCTTCAGTCTCACATGATCCTTCAGAAATCATTTTAATATGTCGATTTGCTGCTCAAGAAACATTTCTTATCATCATCAACGATTAAAACAGTTGTGCTGCTTAATATTTTTGTGGAAACCATGATGCATTTTTATCAGGATTCTCTGATGAATACAAAGGTTCAATTAAACAGCATTTAATTGAAACAGAAATCATTGCATATCTTTACTGTTACTTTTGACGATTTTAATGCATCCTTGCTGAATCTGTTTTGAAAAGTGAAAAAAAGCAGATATGTCCCAATTCAAATGGGATTTCGTGGCTGGGGTGAACAAGTCTTGTGCTGAAGAAGCACAGAAAACCACCACAGCATTTGGACGGATGGCCTGTTACGCTCACAGAGCATGTCATTAATCTCTCCTTTCCTCTCATTCAAATAGACAACACCATTAAAACAGCAGTTCTGCCCATCCACATACTCATAGTAAATAAGCCTGCTGCGTGGTTTGAAATGTAAAAGCAAGTTTATGGGCAGGCAGGCAGTAATGATGTTTACTCAAAGGCTTTTGGTCCTCAAGGGGACGAAACAAAGACACGGCCATCAAGAGCAGATCACTTATAATCAGCCTCTAAACCCATAAAACACGCTGTCTGTTCTCTATAGACAAACAATGACTCTTGTATTTTATATCATGGTGCATACAAGCCAAGACTTAAATGTCTGCCAGAATGTCCCTCTTAAACATAATAAAAATTAAAGTAGCCACTCAAACCAACCACATACGGATTTGTGAAATATATCCAGCATGACCCCCATTCGCCCAATTAAACATGCTGTGGAGCTGTCCAGGGTTTATGATATTGAAGAAACAGCCATGAAAAGAGGAAGACCGGGTGATTTATAATCAGACTGAGGGATTATGTAGCTGGGTCATAGAGAAATCAATGGACATTTTACATAGCAATCGGCTTCAATCAAAGGAACGCCTTTCAACGCTTGGTCAGGGCATCGGCAGTGAGATTAGAGAATTAAATAGTCAATAGGATCTTCACTGCACAAGCAGACGCATGTCGAAATGAAGAATCGCTTCGCTTGTTATGTTGTAAGCATCTCAATTTCTATTGCTCATAATGCTCATGGCAACCACCTACAATACCCCAGCATTTTGGAGACGTTCATACGGGTAAGTTTACATCTGAAAATGTGAAAATCTTGCTTAAATAATATTGTGTTATATTGTAAAACCTATGGATGCCACAGTATTAAAATTCCAGTCAACAAAAAGTTTTTTATAAAATATATAAAATCAATTGAATTTAAGCATCATGAAATTATATTTGCAAGTATGAAATGGGATATTCAATATAAAATAGAATATAAAAATCATACAAAATCATATATTAATGTTATTTTAATAAAATAGCAATATCATAAACTGATGTTACACACACACACACACACACACACACACACACACACACACACACACACACACACACACACACACACACACACACACACACACACACACAGACACCATCCCTAATAGAAAAAAAGATATTAAAATCATATAATAAATTTATAAATGAGAGTATGAAAAAAGGATATTCAATATAAAATATAATTTCAAAACATACAATATGAAAATAAAAAAAAATCTTTTATTCAAATGTATATGATTATAAACAGAAAGCGAGCAAAGAGCGCTCCCTTTATAATCACTGAAGCTGTCGATCGCTACATTCAGCGCCTGCTCACTGAGATCTGAGATCTGAGATCTCCGGGCCTACTGGAAGTAGGATATGTCATCTTGAAGATGGCGGCAGCCCCTGTGAGCTGTGAAACACTGCTGCAGACTAACACCAAATATCTGGTATTACAGATGTCTGCAGGTCTGTTTTTTGCCAGATTTATTGCAGTTATAGTATTATTGTTGTTTCACACGCTCCAGTGCCGTAAAGTACGGGTAAACTATTTTGTTTGGACAACTCACAAATGCTAACACTGGCACTCTTTAACAACTAGCGCTAACGTTAAAGCTCAACGTGAATCCGGCGAAGAGCCTTTACTACAGCCGCTGAATTGGGTGCTTTGCTGTGTTGTTGCTGCGGTGTGCCTGTGTGGCATTACAACTGTCCCTGGTGTTGTCCAAGTCCCTGGCCATCGTGTGTGCTTCGGTAGTACGGCTGAGCCTGAGTGGGGGTGCCTGGCCTGGAAATCTAGCCGCGGCTGTGAGACGTACCAGACCTGGGAGTTTGCTGGTCCGGTGCACAAGGTCTTGCGGTCATGGTATGGCGTGTCCAGGGCCGTGTCAGATGTGCTCCATTCTGCTGCTTCTATGGATGGCGGGGGATTTGTGATCGGTCCAGGCGGGTTTGGGTGTATGCCCAGTTATCAACATCTAGGAGTCGTGTCTGGAGAGCCGTTTGGCCAGCCTTGCATTGCTCCAGCTCTGCGGAACTCTTCCACGTATACTGGATTGGAGGATCACACAAGTTTTCCCCCTCGTGTTAACATCATTTCTCAGTTTGAACGGACAATCATTTATTTCTACCCGCGCTATCATCTTCCACCGGTGGGTAAATGACTTTCATTTTAAACCTATAGGCACGAGAGACGCTACGGTAAATAAGCGCCGACAATCCTTATCAAGACTCTTGCTCTCTGCTCTTTTAATGATTGTAAATTTTGAACTTAATCCTGGTCCTGACAAAATTATCTTTATGTCCACTTTTCTATATTTCCTGGGATTTTATACTCATGTTTTAAATAACACTCTGGGCCTGGGTTTACATGCAGGTGTCCCTTACATGGACCTATCTCAATTGCTGTGTATTCGACAACAACCTATTGACACAACGACAATACCTCAGTTGCTATTTAAATCTCCTCCTGTTATTCCAGTATTTAATTCTAAACCTGTTAAAGCACAAAAAAGACCCTTGTATCTAAGGAAAAATCCAGTTACTTTATGCCAGCTTGGTAGAATTAGAGGTTTTAAAATTTGTCATCTAAACATGAGAAGCCTTGTTCCAAAATTGGATGAATTTAAAATCATGCTTGCTCAAACTAAGGCTCATGTTATGGCAATATCTGAATCATGGCTGTCCCCTACTATATCTGATTCCTTTCTCTCGATTGAAGACTATTCATTGTATCGTAGAGACAGGACTGATAGAATTGGTGGCGGTGTTGCTCTCTATGTAAATAATAGATATGCACATTCTGTAGTAAAACTATCAACAATTTCTGAGTCACTTCAATTAGTTGTTCACTTTACAAATCAACTCTCAGTTACTATTATTGTCACATACAAGCCTCCAAATGTTTGTCCAACTGCATATTTACTGCAGCTTTCTGACTTAATAAAATCTGTAAAAACTAAGGAGCTTGTTATTCTAGGTGACATTAATTTGAATTGGATCGATAATTCATCTAAACTTTTGAAAGCAACTGCCATAAAACATGGTCTTCATCAACTAATCAAAGATCCCACCAGATTTGGCAAAACACGAAATTCTATTTTGGACCTTATCTTCACTAATCAACCTTCTAAGTATGGTATATCTGGAGTAATAAATACAGCAGTTTCTGATAATTCACTAATATATGCCATTAGGAAATGTCTTAAACAGCCAAAATCTCATAAAAAGTGTTACATTAAAAAAGTACCAAATTCAAAATGGTCTCAGTTTAATGCTGAATTTGCTGATACTGATTGGAGTAGTGAGATGTCTTTGCAAGATCCTGATCATGTTCTATCAAATTTTCATAAAAGAGTGGAGACAATACGTCAAAAATTTACTACTACTTGTAAAATATATATCAGGCAAAATACAATACCTTGGGTAACTCCTGACATTATGCAGCTTTTAAAAAAGAAGGCCACCTATTTGAAAGCATACAGATCATTAAAAACACCTGAGGCTAAGCATATTTTCACACAGTTCAGAAATAAGTGCAATTTTGAATTATTCAAAGCAAAACAGCTATATTTTGAAAATCAAATTAATCGAACGTTTTCCAACCCAAGAACATTATGGAAAACAATCAAATCTATAACTGGTGAAAATAAATTAAAAAATAATAACAGTTTACAACTATCCATAAATGGTACTCTTCTCACTGATCATGATAAAATTGCTAATTCTTTCAACGAGTATTTTGTTGCATCTGTTCAGAGGTTATCTTCGGGATTTATTGTTCCTCAGTTTCTCCCATCAGTACCGGCGGCATCTCAGCAATTCTCCTTTTCTGAAATTGCACAAAGTGATATAACTAACATTTTGGGTTCTTTGAATGCTTCTCATGCTTGTGATGCAAATCATTTAAATATGATTTTTCTTAAAACTCACGCTAGTACACTTATTCCGCTCTTCCATCATTTAGTTAATCTGTGTATTAGACAATCAGTATTTCCTGCCATGTGGAAATCAGCCCAGATCACCCCGATTCTTAAGTCTGAGGATCCAACTAATATCTCGAATTACCGCCCAATTGCAATTCTCCCAACTGTTTCTAAGTAACTTGAAAAAACATTATATAATCAATTAATTAATCACCTTGAATACAATAACCTGCTCAGTGATTGTCAGCATGGTTTTCGACCATTGCGGTCAACTATGTCGGCTTTGCTGCTTTTTACTGAGCAGATACGGGCGTCTTTAAATAAAGGTCAGGTTACTGGAGTCATATACATAGACTTTCAAAAAGCCTTCGATACTGTCAATCATCAAATTTTGTTAAATAAACTTTTTTCTTTTCATTTGTCCTCCTCTGCAATAGATATGTTTAAATCATATTTAAGTGACAGATCTCAGACTGTGAGAATCGGCTCAGTAACATCACAGTCTCGAGTGTGTTCCATGGGAGTTCCACAGGGCAGCATGTTAGGTCCTTTACTTTTCCTTATGTACATTAATGATCTTCCTAATGTCTTTGATGTTTCTAGTACTTTGTTATATGCTGATGACACTGTCATTTTTTTGTCTGGCTCAGATATTGATACAATTAATTACAAACTTAACTCAGACCTACAGCATTTACATGATTGGCTCCAGGATAACCATTTAACACTGAATACTAAGAAAACAGAATGTATGTATTTCTATTCATCTAGGAAACAACTGTATATATCAAATTTCATCACCTTTTCTAATCAGAAACTTTCAATTGTATCCACGTATAAGTATCTGGGAGTCTCTCTTGACTCACATCTTACTTATCGTGACCATGTCCAAATTTTAATCAGAAAGTTAAACCAAAAGTTATTTGTTTATAGTAAAATTAGATCATATCTACTGCATTCTGTTTCTAAAACATATCTTCATGCCATTATATTGTCCACTCTGTCGTATTGTTTACCTGTTTGGTCACTCACAACAAATGAGATCCTTGAACCTGTAGCGAGACTCTACAATAGAGCCTATAAGATCCACAACAGGCTTCCAGGCTGGACTCACCACTGTGTTGCACTATCTTTGAGTAATGCCTTGACATTTCAGAACTATAGAATAAGCCATGGTTTGAACCTTTTTTATCAGATTTTAAATGGTCATACTGCTGCGGGATTGACTGCGCTGGCTCCAAAACTCAGTTCAAGGCTCGAACGCACTACGAGATATGTTGCAAATGGACTTCTCCCTATACCGGCTTTTAGGAACTGCTATGGACAGAGATCTTTCTTTAATTTGCTCACTAGAGCCTGGAATGAGACTCCACAGCACATCAGATCTATAACATCAATAAGACTATTTAAACAAACTTTTGCTCGACATCTGATGGACAGGTATATCTGTGACCACTGAGATGGCTTTATGGCCTCCTGCTGATGCTTGTTTACTATCGTGGTTTGTGTGCTTGTTGTGTGTTTGTTATTGTATGGTCTTGGAGTTCTGTCGTGTTTGAGGTATTCATGTTCTGCAGAACAGGAACCTGCTGAAAATCAGTTTGATACTGAGTCAGGCCCGATTGCTCTTAATCTTTTCCTGTTTAAATAAATAAATAAATAAATAAAAAATCTACACTCCTGCGAACAAACCCATAAAAGCGGTCTACACCACACAGTGAATCACTTGTTTACATCGTGTGGTAATTGATAATAATGAAACGATTTGTGAGAAAGCAGAGATCTAAACCGTGTTTTGAAGGAAAACTCCAGTGATTCTGGAGTTCTGAATAACTTAAACACCTCTTATTGGCCACTGCGTTCACAGGCTCAAAAGATACGTCTGTGATTGGCTACAATGATCGATGCTTTAAAAACACATTGTAAATAGAAACCTTTGATGCTCTTCACCGAGTGCTGAGATACACACGGGAGCGTTTGAAAGCATCTGCATATCAGCGGGTACCCAGTACTGCAGAAATGCTGGTATAGTCACATTTTAAACATTTTTTAGTACCAACTTGGTACTAAAGTACCGGAATTTGACAACCTTAACAATATTATACATGGAAGTTATAATATTAATAATTACATATATTGTCCATGCCTAGAAAAACAGTTAAATGACAGATGGAAATTTGTTTTAAAGTTGGAAGATGAGGTTGTATGAACATCCATGTAATGCCATGCAATGGCACAATGATATTGTGCAGGTGATGTGGGTTTGAATCAGACTTGCAACATTTCCTCATCCCACTCTCATCTCTTCTTTCCATAACTTCCTGTCTTTCTCCACTATTCATATCAGTGAAAGTGGTAAAAAAAATGTTTGACAATGACATAACCTGGACCTGAAAGACAGACAGTCAGACTAATTTTTATGACCAACAGAACAAGAAACTGATTTAACTGATAAACCCTGTAGTGTGACACAATCTGTAGAAAAAGGCTAACAAGTGCACAGACCGACTCACGTGATCTCAAGATATGGAGACGAAAATAAACAGATTTGACATAATTGTGTGTCGTGCACACTATAAAACAATCAGCTGAGGGAGGAAAAGCAAAAGACAATGGTAGAGTTCAGCAAATGGATGTTTAGATGAGCGTTACATCATCGAAAGCTAAATCGTTAATAATATATGTTCCATGCAACTCAAGCAGCTGTATTCACTTTTCACAAAAGGAATGAAAGCTTGTCTTCATAATTTTACCGTCAATCAAACTCTGAACATCAGCCTTTGTTCGAAGTAGACAAAAATATAAATATGCAAATGAATGGTTCTGACTCCCTAAAATTTCAAATCTGACAGCTCTTTTTTTCCCCCCCCGTTCGATTTGACCATTTTTGGTCAAAAATGCAAATACACATGCAAAAAGGGCATAATGGACGCAAGCTGTTAACCACATGATTGACAAGACAAAACAAACCCCACTTCAATAAACATGTAAATAATTGCCTTGCATTTTCATCTAGTACTCGGTACCAAGTCAATACTAAAATATATAACTTTACTTTTTTCAGACTCAATTCAGTAATCATGTTTTGATTATAATAAATAACAACAACTCATATTGAACAGTAATAAAATGTAAAATACAATGACAAATGTAGCAATAATAAGACTAAATAATAATAATAATAATAATAATTAAAAAACATTGAACAGTAATCAAATATAAAATACAATGACGTGTAACAAGTTAATAATAATAATAATAATATTAATATACATTGAATAGTAATCAAAATGTAAAATGCATGTGCAAATGACACTAATTATAACAATAAGACGACTAAATGTAATACATTTCAATTAAATGTATTAAAGGTGACATATTATGCCCCTTTTCACAAGGTGTAAGATAAATCTATGGTGTCCCCAGAATGTATCTGTGAAATTTCAGCATGTCAAAAAATAAGCCGATCAGATTTTGCTCTCTTCTGATGTAGGCATGGGAATTTAGTATAATATTACCGCCCCTTAATATGCCATAATATTAATATTTCCACCCACGGCACCATTCGTTTTTCGCATTTCGCAAGCGACACATTCTGGGGACAACATAGATTTATATTACATCTTGTGAAAAGGGGCATAATATGTCACCTTTAACTTGAATTTAAAAATAACAATTATACATTTAATTTAATTAAAACAAAATGTAATAATAATAAAAATTCAATGGTAAAATTATATTTGTTAAATTACATTGTTTAACTCATTATTAAGTAGACGGGTAGAAGGTAATTAAAAGAGGAGATTAAGTATGAAAAGAAATCATGACAATATTATAAAGAGCTAAATGCTCTCAAACTGTTTGAAGAACACTTTCTTAATATTAAAGCTGCAAGCAGCATTGAAAGGGCCCTCGCACCCGTGCCACCGCCACCCGGTGGCTTTAGGAAGACAGAGCACGGTGGGCAATGTGCATTTAAGTAGGTAAATATAGGAGGAGTATGTCAAAGTCAGTTACAAAAATTCCTTTATTATGGGGATAATAGCATGCGTTATCACTCAGATAAGTGTTGCTAGCATGCTTTAGCATGTTTCTAGCATGTTTAGAACTCAATGACATATTTAATATGTTGCTAGTACTGCATCACAGTGTAAAATATGTCACTTCCTTTTGACAGTAGGTGGCGCTATTACTTTAACTTAAAATTGTCATGTAGATATGTTCAGGGCAGGACTCTTATCAAACGTGTGAAGTTTAGGGCAGATTGGACATTGCCTTCTTCAGTAAAAACAACTTCCTGTTTCATTGCATTAGTATGCGTTAGCACTTAGCTAAGAATTGCTAGCATGTTTTAAGATGTTTGTAACATGTTTATAACTCAATGGCATATTTACTATGTTGCTAGTACTGCATCACACTGTAAAACATGTCACTTCCTGTTGCCAGTAGGTGTCGCTATTACTTTAACTGAAAATTGTCATGTAGATTTGTTCAGGGCAGGACTCTTATCAAATGTGTTAAGTTTGGGGCAGATTTGACATTCCATGCTTGAGTTACAGCAAATTCCTATTTAATTGCAGTAATAGCATGCTTTAGCACTTAGCTAAGTGCTTGCTAGCATGTTTCTAGTATGTTGCTAGCATGTTTAACACTTGCTGGCACTTTTTTATATATTATTAGGAGTCCACAACAGTGTTAAACATGTCACTTCCTGTTGCCAGCAGGTGGCGCTATGACTGTAACTGAATATGAGCATGGACATGTGTTCAGGACAGAACTCTTATCAAACGTGTAAAGTTTGGGGCAGATTGGACATTGTTTGCCTGAGTTACAGCAACTTCCTGTTTCATGGCGAAACATCGAAATTTGTCAGGCCGCCGAGGACACGCCCTTTGACGAAAAAACAAGATCTTCGCAATTTAACGTCGCAAAGGCCTTATTATTACACTCACCAAATTTGAAGATGATCAGATTAAAACTGTTGGAGGAGTTAGTTAAAGTACGAGGCCTGAAAATGGCAAAAACTGCACACAAATCAGAGAGGAAGATCAAAATGGCTGACTTCCTGTTGTGTTTAGGGATACGCTCCAAGAGACTTTTTTGTAGGTATTGGGTCATTACATGCATGTACCTATTAGGAGTCCAGAACAGTGTTAAACGTCACTTCCTGTTGCCAGCAGGCTGCGCTATGACTATAACTGAATATGAGCATGGACATGTGTTTAGGAAATAACTTTTATCAAACGTGTGAAGTTTGGGGCAGATTGGACATTGCCTTCTTGAGTAATAACAACTTCCTGCTTCATTGCATTAGCATGCTTTAGCACTTAGCTAAGAATTGCTAGCATGTCTTAACATGTTTATAATTCAATGGCATATTTACTATGTTGCTAGTACTGCATCACACTGTTAAACATGTCACTTCCTGTTGCCAGTAGGTGGCGCTATTACTTTAACTGAAAATTATCATGTAGGTGTGTTCAGGGCAGAACTCTTATCAAATGTGTGAAGTTTGGGGCAGATTGGACATTGCCTTCTTAAGTAACAACAACTTCCTGTTTCATTGCATTAGCATGCTTTAGCACTTAGCTATGAATTGCTAGCATGTTTTAACATGTTTATAACATGTTTAGAACTCAATGACATATTTAATTTGTTGCTAGTACTGCATCACAGTGTAAAATATGTCACTTCCTTTTGACAGTAGGTGGCGCTATTACTTTAACTTAAAATTGTCATGTAGATATGTTCATGGCAGGACTCTTATCAAACGTGTGAAGTTTAGGGCAGATTGGACATTGTCTTCTTAAGTAACAACAACTTCCTGTTTCATTGCATTAGCATGCTTTAGCACTTAGCTATGAATTGCTAGCATGTTTTAACATGTTTATAACATGTTTATAATTCAATGGCATATTTAATGTGTTGCTAGTACTGCATCACAGTGTTAAACATGTCACTTCCTGTTGCCAGTAGGTGGCGCTATTACTATAACTGAATATTCTCATGTAGATGTGTTCAGGCCATGACTCTTATCAAACGTGTTAAGTTTGGGGAATATTTGATATTCCATGCCTGAGTTACAGCAAATTCCTATTTAATTGCAGTAATAGCATGCTTTAACACTTAGCTAAGTGTTTGCTAGCATGTTTTAGCATGTTTCTAGTATGTTGCTAGCATGTTTAGCACTTGCTGGCACTTTTTTACATGTTATTAGGAGTCCACAACAGTGTTAAACATGTCACTTCCTGTTGCCAGTAGGTGGCGCTATGACTGTAACTGAATATGACCATGGACATGTGTTCAGGACAGAACTCTTATCAAACGTGTGAAGTTTGGGGCAGATTGGACATTGTTTGCCTGAGTTACAGCAACTTCCTGTTTCATGGCGAAACATCGAAATTTGTCAGGCCGCCGAGGACACGCCCTTCGACGAAAACTCAAGATCTTCGCAATTTAACGTTGCAAAGGCCTTAAGATTACACTCACCAAATTTGAAGACGATCAGAATAAAACTGTAGGAGGAGTTCGTTAAAGTACGAGGCCTGAAAATGGCAAAAACTGCACAAAAATCTGAGAGGAAGTTCAAAATGGCTGACTTCCTGTTGTGTTTAGGGCTATCCTCCAAAATACTTTTTTGTAGGTATTGGGCCATTACATGTATGTACAGAATTTCGTACACGTACGTGAAACGTAGCGGGAGGCGCACTCCGTTGAACCTTTGTAGGTGGCGCTATGGAGCCATTTAGCCCCGCCCAATTCTGAAACACATATCAGATGTAAATTTTCGCCAGTTCTGACGCGTGTGCAAATTTTTGTGAGTTAATAATAAATATAGCTGCGAGCAGCGATTACGGGCCCAAGCCGGTGGCACCGCAACCCCGGTTCCTTTAGTTACCTTAAGGCACCGGGGTGGCGGTGCCGCCGGCTTTGGCCCTTCATCGCTGCTCGCAGCTATATTTATATATATATATATATATATATATATATATATATATATATATATATATATATATATATATATATATAAGAAGCCGGTGGCACCGCCACCCTGGTGCCTTTAGGGTTATTGTGCACGACGTGCAAAAACGTAACCCTGCTTTGACTGTCGAAAAGAAGTTTGCTGTAGAGCTTGCATCAGTTTGGGTGCATCAAGTGCGCATCGAGGGCACATATCAACCACAAAGTATGCGTGAGCAACCTTCTGAAACCTAAAATGAAAAATGAGACACCTCATCCATGGATCTCATGGATTTAACAGACACATGAAATAAGTACACAAGACCGAGTATTCATATGAAGTGTGCCATTTGGGACAGGGCCTATGATCGTGAACCACAAAAGCCACATATATGAGATAATTTTAATATAGAATAATTTTTAATGTCATAGGATGTCATAGCTCAATATGTTTTTCAGCACTTAAATGTGTAAATATAGAAGCCCAGTATTTATCTGGAGGTCTTTGTACAGGTTTATTATTGTAATTATATTTTACGCTTATGTGTTCTATGATATGCAATGGAAGTAAATTTTAATGTTTAACATGGTTGTATTCACAACCCATAGCATACGATATAATATCTTAAGATTATTCATCATTATGTTGTCTCTGCCTTTTCTGTTTTAATGATATTCAGAACAGAAAAACTAAATGTTCCTTAATTTTCATTAACACTAACTTTATTCTCATCTGAATTATAAATAACTGATTTCCGTATAAAATGATTTCAGCGCCTCTCTCTCTCTCTCTCTCTCTCTCTCTCTCTCTCTCTCTCTCTCTCACACACACACACAGTTCGATCGCACCCGCGCCTCTCTCTCTCTCTCTCTCTCTCTCTCTCTCTCTCTCTCTCTCACACACACACAAACACACACAGTTCGATCGCGCCAGCGCGCCTCTCTCTCGCGCACACACACACTCCAGCTTAAGAGAGAGGCGCGCGCCATCAAACTGTGTGTGTGTGTGAGAGAGAGAGAGGCGCGGGCGCGATCGAACTGTGTGTGTGTGTGTGTGTGTGTGTGTGTGCGCGTGTGTGTGAGAGAGAGAGGCGCGGTCGCGATCCAACTGTGTGTGTGTGTGAACAGTGGAAACATACTCCGTCATTTTTTTCATACAGGACATCATTCAGACTGCAAACTGTTTACTTATATTTGTGTACACTCGCAATAAAACACAACATCCTCAGTCACATATGTAATATCACCCGAAGAGACCCCCCCCCCCCCCCTCCTTTTCACCCTCCCTACACAGACACACACACACACACACACACACACACAGAGAATGGCAGGGAACACTCTCTCTGTCAGAGAGAGGGAGAGAAAATTCTCAGAATCCACATTCAAACCACAATATCTGACTTTCTGTTGGTCAGAGCTAATAACTGTAAATTAGAAAGTTGTTCGGCTTGAAGAGAACAATATACACGCCAAGTTTTGTAACTGTAGGTAAAACTAACTAAGTTATAACACACTTTATTTGTCCTTTTTTAGTCATAAATTCATTTCCTCGCCACGGCCAAACCGTTCGAGATATCAAAAATCCGCTGGCAATTTATCATCCTCAATGTCTTGACTTCATGCTGACCGAGTTTCGTGGTGTTTGGATTAATTTTCTAGGAGAAGTATATAAAAAATAAAAGCATGCATTTTCCAAACAACCCATAATAGCTGACTTCCTGTTGAGCTGTCGTTAAACTTAGAGCACGAAAGTTGTTCGGCCCGATGAGATCTAAATATGAATATCTATATATGATCTATATATGAACCGATGAGATCTATATGTGTACCGAGTTTCATATTCTTACATGCAAGCGTGTTTGATTTATGGACCAAGTCTTCGGACCCCGTTCCAGGGGGCGCTGTCTAGCCCCCCTGCCACGCCCGGGTACCATCTTCAGCCCGACCCTGATGGCCGCGGGTTCTGACCCGCGTGCAAAGTTTCAAGAGTTTTCGGGCACGTTAAGGGCCCCAAAAGTGCCCGAATAGTCGTAAGAAAAATAGAAAAAAAAAATAAATAAAAATAATCCTAAGGAAAACAATAGGGCTCTTCGCCCTTTCAGGGCTTGGGCCCTAATAAAGAATAATAAATAATCCTAAGGAAAACAATAGGGCCTTCGCCTTTTCAAGGCTTGGGCCCTAATAAATAATCCTAAGGAAAACAATAGGGCCTTCGCCTTTTCAAGGCTTGGGCCCTAAAAAAATAAATAAATAATACTAAGGAAAACAATAGGGCTCTGCGCCCTTTCAGGGCTTGGGCCCTAATAATAATAATAATAATAAAGAATAATCCTTAAGAAAACAATAGGGCCTTCGCATTTTCAAGGCTTGGGCCCTAATAATAATCCTTAGGAAAACAAAAGGGCCTTCGCCTTTTCAAGGCTTGGGCCCTAATAATAATAATCCTTAGGAAAACAATAGGGCCTTCGCCTTTTCAAGGCTTGGGCCCTAATAATAATAATAATAATAATAATAATAAATAATCCTTAGGAAAACAATAGGGCCTTCACCTTTTCAAGGCTTGGGCCCTAATAATAATCCTAAGGAAAACAATAGGGCTCTGCGCCCTTTCAGGGCTTGGGCCCTAATAATAATAAACAGAGCAATTCCAAGAGGGTCCTCACACCATCGGTGCTCGGGCCCTAATGACAGTGTTTGAAGACTCGTGGTCATTTATGCTGATCTTTTCAACTCTTCAAAATGTCCACAGTTTTCCCAGGTTTGCTGAATGTGAATGCTAAAGCCTGGTTCACACTCAATTTTAAAATTGTCGGCCGATTTTCCAAACCTGAGAGACCCCACACACGGCGATTAAAAAATCACGGGTCTAACAGTTTTGGTCGTACAGTGTGTGGTGCACAGCCACACGGCAAAATCAACACATCACACACGAACCGATTTGACTCCCGAGCATTCCCAGGTCAGACGGAAAATCTTGCAAAATCCCTCGAGACCAGGCTGAAGCAGGCTTTAGCAGGAAATCTGCAGGGACTCTACAAAGCAAATTCTAAACATTGTTTGGCAATAATAAAACTTTCAGATCGAGTCAAGAAATGAGAGAGATACTGAAAGCAGTATAGAAATTTAACCAAGCCCTATTTCACACAACGTGCATATTTATTCCAGCAGTGTGTTTACACTGTTGTGCTGTTTATGAATGCTGTGTGAAACAGGCCCGAGTCTTTTTCGAACATGCTTTGAAGATGACTTAAAAACACGTCCCTCCAGCGTTTTTTGGGAAAGCATTTATGGAACATCCATAACGTAAACACATACAAACTCCACTATCCCATGTTAGCTTCCAGCTCTACAGCCAATCAGCATCAATTCTGATCCTCATAACCCTCCATAGACATACACACTCTCTGCATGATTGCATGTCCTTCATCTACCCCTGCTGTGTACCCACTAGAAGCTCCTATTTAATCATTTCAGGCATGGGAATGCGGCACGTGTTGAATATGGATTCGTACAATTTTCCTTCCGGTTAACTCTTCAGCTGGTGTACAATCCCACATAATCAAGAAAACACAAACATATTCACTGAGCCAGCAGCTTGCATGTGTACGTGTGTGTGATACGGTGCCTGTGTTCATGTCCCCTCTCCGCACTGGGGTTTGTGTTATCATGTTTTTCGGCTTTATATACAGTATGTATGACGGTTACGCTACAGTCTTGCAGTAGCAGAGTGTCAAGAGCTCTGCTACTTGAACCATTAAAACACGCCGCCGCAGGGCTGTGCTGGAACCTCTCACTCTCTCTCAATGTTTTCACTGCTGCGCAACAGCGGCAAACAAAATACCATGCTGACTTAACACTCTGGAATGACCAGCATCAACTGTGCTCGGTTAAGGTCAAGTCCAGATTTTAGTGGAGTCTGGCATGAAGAAGATTGAGTGAATGCAACCATGTTTGTGTGTGTGTCCAGCCCTGTTTACAAGGTTTTAACATCTGACTTGTGTGATCTAATCACAAGTGGTCAGGCAAGACAGGTCGACATCTATATCTGTTTGTAACATGATTGGATTTTTAGGGGGATTTTGTTTTTTTCTGGTTTTGTGGCTGCATATCTCACTCATGATGATGTAGTGAAAAAAAAGAAAGAAAATAACATCCAAAATAATTGTCAGTTTCTGTCAAATGTACCTGAATTGAATCTGCACAAACAGACTGAATTTACAGTTACTGTATTTGAATACTGTGGGGTACCGAGAGGCACCCCAAATACTGGGATGTGTAGGCTCACTGGCTTTAGATGGTGGAGGTGGAAAAGATGGTTACCAGAGCTCAATTGTTCCAAAAATAGATTAAAGTTTATTTATATTTTAACTCAGAAGTCAAGAAAACAAAATAATAAAAAATAAATCAAAATAGCACAATGCTTCTAGCTTTCAACGATAGTACAGCAAACACTTTGTACATAGCCTCACCACAAGCTAGTACTCACTCTCCCTCTTCCTAATGCAGAATGAGGCCCTCTTAAATAGGCCAGAGCATTAAGCCAAATTGGCCCATTCAGGACCAATTGGACCATACCAACAATCAGGGTATTACCTTTAGCCTAAGGCCATAAATAAGCTATAAGCTAAGTAGGAAATAAAACATTACATGAAAATAAAATAGTATCATCATATCACTATCATTTTATACAACATTTACACCACCTATTCACACCACCCATATACATACAAAACATTATTACAAACAAACACCCCTGTGACCAATGCTCTGCACCCTCTGCCCTATGACAAGGATAAATACTGCCCCTACAGCGGCGCGCACATCCGCATAGGAGCAGTTGAACCGGGATGCAGGAAATGCGTGAGTCGTAATATGTATGAATTCACTAGGATTTTAGCCAGAAACAGGGAGTAAATAGGACATGAACTAGTGGGTACCGCACTACATGTCATGGAGGTGGTAAAGTAGGAAGTTATAAGCAGTGACAAATTAGTTTTGAGTGTTGTGAATGAAATCGCGGACTAACCGCGCTACAAACAAATCAGCGCAAATGAGTTAATGGCGCCTAGCCTCGCGCCAGCCTTCTCTTTAAACACAACCCCATTCACAGTCAATGCGGGAGTGCGTAACAGTGAGAAGTGAGGTTCACTTTCTCACAAATACCTTTAATAAAAATAATAAAAAAATAAAAAAATATAAATTAAATAAAATATTTTAGGTGGACTTGAGATAACTATTCAAAAAATTGGGGGGTACGTAAAATTAAAAGAAAAATAAACTAATACTTTTATTCAGCAAGGACGCACTTGTGATCAAATGTGGCAGTGCGACATGTACAGTATAATGTGAGAAAATATTTATATTTTTCAATAAATTATGTTCTCTTAAAGTTTCTAATCATCAAAAAAGAACCCTGAAAAAACGGTATCATGTTTTCCACAAAAAATATTAAGTTGTACAACTGTTTTCAACATTGATAATAATAAATTATTATTAAGCACCAAAGCAGTATATTACAATGATTTCTGAAGGATCATGTGATACTGAAGACTGGAGTAATGATGCTGAAAATTAAGCTTGGTCATCACAGGAATAAATAACATTTAATAATATATTTATTTTTAGATTGATAATATTACAGTTTTTTTTTTTTTTTTACTTTTTGATTAAGTAAATACAGCATGGGAGAGCATAAGAGATTTTTTTTTGCATGCATTGTTCTTTTGAAGTCATGTTAAACATTCAAAACACTTGTTTTAACACACTGTACAAATGCAGGTGGTTTTTGATCAACTACCCGAGAAAGTGATTAAATCACAAAATACTTTGGTTCCTGTTAAATCAGCATTTTGTGCTGTCCACTTGTGATCAGATCACTTGAGATGGATCTAAACACCAAGTGTAAACCGCATCTGTGTGTCCTATAGTTCTGAAAATCATTGCATTGATTACAGGTCAGATTCAGTTAAACCTTGACTCCGACCCTTCTGCTTCTCTCTTTTCCAAATGGCAACCCATTTTTTTATCTCTCCATCTCATCTCAGCATGCAGATAAGTATTAAATCAAGCCCAGCATCTCTTTGTCTCGTCGAATTCTGTCTGTAATATTTAATATTAGATTCAATTAATATCTCCACAGTCCTTACAAACACAGCCCCACAATAAATCGTTGTAGAAACACATCCCTCATTGTCAGAGTAAAATCAAATAATCCTGATAAGACTGATCTGGGAGCAAGAGGCATGGGGATTTTACAAGATGCAGAGAGACAGAATTCACTCATTATTGGGCAATTTATATAAATTTAGCATAAAAGAAGAAATGCATAACTGGTTTTGAATCAGGGATCCTGATGAAAAAACATCAACAACAACAACATGTGTTTTGGACGCCAGTGTAGTTTGTTCCCACCATGCCACTTCACTACAGAAAACTTCTTCTGACACCATTCACGGTGGTTTAAATACGTCTTTTCAGCAGAGGAGAGCACAAAAAGGAAAGACTGAATATCAAAAGTATGTGGCATAAAGCAAAAATGTGGATGGAAGCTGATACGCTGCAGTACACACAGCGAGGGCCCTTAACCCTCTGGATGATGCCCTCAGTACAGGCATTAGGAAAATAGGGCTTCCTTTTCTGTTTCTGCTTTCTGATTACTACACAGACTAATTATCTTCCCCCCGTTTCATCTGAATGTGTGTGTGAAGATGCTGCTTTAGGCAAACAGCATCCGGCACCAAACCGTGCTCAGCCCAGCACAGCGAGAATACAAACCTCAAACGGCTGCAAGCACTGACAAATTTACACCACAGTATCCAAAAGTGCCCCTATTATGCTTTTTTTGGATTTTAACTTTTATGTAGTGTGAAATATAGCTGTTTGTGAATGTAAAATGTCTGCTTTTCAAAGATCAAAGTACATGATAAGTTTTAAAGTAAAGTAAAAGATCAGCTTTTCAAAGATCAAAGTGCATAATACATGGAGTTCTTGTCTCCCAAAAGAAAGAACCGATTCTGAACTGCCTGGAACGAGTCATCAGCAATTCCAGGCTTACTTCCTGCGCACACCTACGTAGGTTTGTAAAAAATTTGCATAATGCCTGTTTATGGTTTTCATTGGCTGCCTGCAAAAAACACCTACTTTGACCCTAACTCAAACACTGTAATTGCAGCTTAGGCCTGGAAGAGTTTGGGTCGTGTTGTCGACATGCTGAGGAAGCTGAAATTCAGATATGGTAATGGTTGTTTCGTTTCTGACACATGCTATAAGCGGTAAACCAATTACAACAGACTAGGCCATCTGACCAATCAGAGAAGAGTAGGCTCTCGAAAAGCTGTTTCAGACACTTTGTGAAAAGAGGTGATGCCGTAATGTATATTATGAGAAAATTAAAGTGTTTTTTTTTTTCTTGGATATATGTAAATCTATTGTAAGAGACCTGCAAAACAAAATTAGAAACCTTTAAATTAGCATAATATGGACACTAAAAAGATGATCCTCGTCTGGTTATTGGTGAAATTGTCAATGCTATTGAGTTACAATCTCAGAATTAATGAGAATTCTGTTAGTAAATAAACAAAAGAAAAATCAATGATTCTGTAAACAGTTGGTCACATTTGCTGATTATTATAGCTATATAAATATAATTAGTATATAATTTTGTTTCCCTTTCGTTGTCACTCCGAGTTACGTCGGATGACGACGAATGGGGTTTCGCTTAGAAAGCCTATCAGCTTCGAGTATTACAAAACGAGCCTATGGCAAAGAAATGCCATGGGTCTGCGGAATTTGCATGACGTAACTCCGCCCCACCTCGTGGGTATAAAAGGAGGAAGTCCGCAACAGCAGTTTATGTTTTCGCTTCGGAGCCAAGTGTATTCTTCTCTCCACAAGCCATCTCTGAATTGTCAGCTTTACAAACGAGTACCTCGAGTGTTGGTGTGACGGCGATCTACGGCGAGCGCGTGCTTCCTGCTGATCTGTTGCAGTGGTCTGCCAGTCGGTGCGTGTCTCCCCGGGTGCTTCAACACTTGAGTTTTCTCTCACTAAAAGAGCTTGCACGCGGCACGTCTTTTTAAAGACGGCTCGCCCGTGCATTTCAAAAAAAAAAAAAAAAAAAAAAAAAAATGAATGGTGCGGCAGCTTGGTATCGGACTCTGATGGGCACGAGCGTTGTCTAGTATGTTTGGGCTTGATCATGCTAGAGCAGCGCTCGTGGATGACTCATGTTTTCTCCATGGAAACATGATCATCGCGTCATTCAAGGTCGAGACTCGTGAACTCACATGAGTGAGAGTCCCCTCATCCACCCCCCGATCTTCGGCTGGTGGCCAGGGTGACCTGAGGGTTTCGGTCTGGAACAAGGCGCCGACTATGTGTCCGCGACCCCAGCCCCCCTCTTCAATGACGGTGCCCGCTAGTGAACAGGTGATTCCCACGGGTCTACCCTCTGGTGGCCCGTGTGTTTCATTTGAAGCTACAGAGGATGATATTATGTTATATGTATAGCAGCTTCACTAGGCGGGTTTGATTTTCCTGGAAGTGACGACTCGTCGAGTCTGATCCGGAGATGACGGCCATGCTTTCCCGGGACGATTGGTTTTTGGGTGAGGCCGCCGACCCTCGTCCACGGCAAACCCCAATACCGTTCTTCCCGGACGTGCATGATGAGATCAGGGGCCATTCGCTGATCTCATCCGCCTTTCCTCCCCTCGATGGGGCCGCTGCCCGTGGGTACACTGGGGTTCCCCCGGCTGAACGCTCTGTTGCGATGCTATGTGTCCTCAGAGTGCTTCTTCTCGGCGCAATCCTAAGCACCCGTCCGTGGCCTGTAGTTTTTCGTCTACGCTTGTGGCGAGATCCTATAGCGCCATGGGACTGGCGGCCGCCTCACTGCGTGCCATGGTCATTCTGCTGGTCTACCTGACCCAGATGCTCATGGACCTGCACGAGGGCGGGACTGACCCAAGGCTCTTCACTGAGCTGCGCGCCGCCACTAACCTTGCTCTCCGAGCGACGAAAGTGGCCGTACGCTCCCTGGGTCGGGTGATGCTCACCATTCGGTGGCCGTACCTGTTTGATGTGCTGGATGTCGCGCGGACCCGTCTGTCCGACATTCCCACATCCCAGGTCGGCCTCTTCGGCGGTGCGGTTGAGGGCTGGCCCAACAGCTCTCAGCCGTCCATGAGCAGACTGACGTTGATTCTGTCCCGACGGCCCCGCCGTCCGCTCAGATCCCTCGGTCTGCCCACCGCCAAGGGCGCCCTCCCGCGGCTCCCACCCTGCCCGTTCACCCGGGCCGGCTCTGGGGGCCGCGGGCGGACGCCACAGCCCTCTCTAGCCCCGCCCCCCGCTACACGCCGGGTTAAGCGGCGCTCCTGAGACGGGCTCCTCGGGGATGGAGCAGGTTGAGGTCGACTCTGTCCCGACGGCCCCGCCGTCCGCTCAGGTCCCTCGGTCTGCCCACCGCCGAGGGCGCCCCCCCCGCGGCTCCCACCCCGCCCGGGCCGGCTCTGGAGGCCGCGGCCGGACGCCACAGCCCTCTCCAGCCCCGCCCCCCGCTACGCGCCGGGTTAGGTGGCGCTCTTGAGAGGGGCTCCTCAGAGATGGGACTCAGTTCTTTCCAGGAGTTGGGAGCAGGACCACTCCTTTCCCCGGTGGAGGGCCGGGGAAGAATCCTTATTCGCAAAGAACTGACTCTCCCGTCTCTGAGCACACAGAGTTCTCGGACGACACAGAGCGCCGCCCTCTAGCCGCGCTCTCCTCGTCCCCCTCTGTCCCAGAGGTGGTTGACACGGCGTGCCGTCCACGGACCGCTTCGCCCCTGTCCCCCTCTGTCGCCAGACCCCTGGCAGAGCAGGCCCCCGCGGGATGACCAGCCTGGTCCTCCCCTGGCCCCCTCTGCCAGGGCGCGGTTGCTAACTGTGCCCCCACACCGGGCCGCTATGCCGTCCACATCTGGGCCAGTTACTCCGCTTCGCTGCCCCTCCGGGGGGACGCCTGTCGTCGCGTGATCCCGCCGGTTCAGTTCCTGGGAGCCTGGTTAGAGCTTCCCCGTCTGTCCCGCTGGATCGCGCGTTCCGTCAGGCTCGGCTTGCGATTCAGTTCGCGCGGTCTCCTCCCCGCTTCAGGGGAGTCCGCTCCTCTTTGGTCGGTGGCAATGCCCCCGTCATGAGAGCAGAGATTGCCACCCTGCTGGCGAAGGGTGCAATCGAGACTGTCCCTCCAGCCGAGATGAGGTCCGGGTTCTACAGCCCCTACTTCATTGTCCCCAAGAAAACCGGTGGGTTACGGCCAATCCTGGACTTGCGCGTGCTGAACCGCTCCCTTCACAGGCTGCCGTTCAAGATGCTCATCACCAAACGCGTTCTCGAATGTGTGCGGCCCCAGGGTTGGTTTGCAGCGATCGACCTGAAGGACGCCTACTTTCATGTCTCCATTCTTCCTCGACACAGACCGTTCCTACGGTTTTCTTTCGAGGGGCAGGCATACCAGTACGTGGTTCTCCCTTTCGGGCTAGCCCTGTCTCCTCGCACCTTCATGAAGGTCGTCGAGGCTGCCCTTGTTCCCCTTCGGGAACACGGGGTTCGCATCCTGAGTTATATCGACGACTGGCTGATCCTAGCTCACTCTCGAGATCAGGTTTGCGAACACAGGGACCTAGTGCTCCGGCACCTAGCTCGTCTGGGCCTTCGGGTCAACTGGGAGAAGAGCAAACTTTGCCCCGTGCAGAGGATCTCTTGTCTCGGTATGGACATCGACTCGGTCGCCATGTCCGCGCAGCTTACGAGCGAGCGCGTGCAGTCACTGCTGACTTGCCTGAGACATCTCAAGAGCAAGAGTGCGGTTCCACTGAAACATTTTCAGAGGCTCCTGGGGCATATGGCATCTGCAGCCGCGGTCACGCCGCTCGGATTGCTTCATATGAGACCGCTTCAGCTTTGGCTTCGCGACCGAGTCCCGAGGTGGGCATGGCAACAAGGCACGCTCCGAGTACCAGTTACTCCGACCTGCCGTCAGTTCCTCACCCCGTGGTCGAACCTCAGTTTTCTCAGGGCGGGTGTCCCCCTGGAACGAGCTTCCCGGCATGTTGTGGTCTCCACAGATGCCTCCACCACGGGCTGGGGCGCCATGTGCAATGGACATGCTGCTGCGGGCTCCTGGACAGGACCCCAGCGGCTATGGCATGTCAATTGCCTCGAGTTGTTGGCAGTACGCCTTGCCCTGCACCGCTTCCGGGCGTTGCTCAGGGGTCAACACGTACTAGTCCGCTCACACAATACCGCTACTGTAGCGTACATCAACCATCAAGGTGGTCTACGCTCCCGCCGTATGTCACAACTCGCCCGCCACCTCCTCCTATGGAGTCAGAAGCATCTGAGGTCGCTTCGAGCCATTTTCTTTCCGGAGCCCTGAACTGTGCAGCCGACGAGCTCTCACGGCTTCAGCCCCTCCCTGGAGAATGGCGACTCCATCCCCAGTCGGTTCAGCTGATTTGGGACCAGTTCGGGGACGCACAGATAGATCTGTTTGCCTCTCACGACTCGACCCATTGCGCCCTGTATTTTTCCCTGACCGAGGGCACGCTCGGCATGGATGCACTGGCGCACAGCTGGCTGCCGGGCCGCAAATATGCGTTTCCCCCAGTGAGCCTTCTTGCGCAGACCTTGCGCAAGGTCAGGGAGGACAAGGAGCAGGTCATTTTGGTTGCGCCGTATTGGCCCCGGCCGGACCTGGTTCCCCGAACTTGCACTTCTCGCGACAGCACCTCCCTGGCCCATTCCTCTGAGGAAGGACCTTCTTTCTCAGGGACGGGGCACTCTGTGGCACCCTCGCCCCGATCTCTGGAGCCTCCACGTGTGGCTCCTGGACGGCTCGAGGTAGGTTTGAGTACCCTTCCACCAGCGGTGGCGGCCAGCCTTCTCTCACGTGATCCTGAGACCCCGGCCCGGATACGTGCCCAAGGTTCCTACCACTCCCTTTCGGGACCAGGTGGTGAACCTGCAAGCGCTGCCCCCGGAGGAGGCAGACCCAGCCTTGGCACCGCTCTGTCCAGTACGCGCTCTTCGCGCCTATGTAGACAGGACGCAGTGTTTCAGGACCTCAGACCAGCTCTTTGTCTGTTATGGTGGGAAGCTGAAGGGAAAGGCTCTCTCCAAGCAAAGGTTGTCTCACTGGATAGTGGACGCCATTGCTTTGGCATACCAGCAGCAAGGCCGACCGTGCCCCCTTGGTGTGACGGCCAACTCCACCCGGAGTGTGGCATCCTCTTGGGCTCTAGCGCATGGCGCCTCGCTAACAGACATCTGCAGAGCTGCAGGCTGGGCGACACCTAACACATTCGCCAGATTCTATAATCTCCGAGTGGAGCCAGTGTCCTTCCATGTACTCGCTTCAACTAGCTAGTACCGGACCCGCTCAGGTGTCTTCGCTTGCTCGCCATTTCACTCCACGGACTGGATACGTGCGATATTCTCCTCAGGTGAGCTTCCCCGAAAGCCCTGAGTTCCTCCAGCACTCCTGACGTCGGCGCCAGTGTCTCTTGCCTGCGCGTCGGCTAGGTGCCTCCCGTGTGCATGGTCCCTCCCCTGAGCGACCCCCACATGTGTATTTCCACTGTAAGCCTGAGCATGTGTCTTTCCCTTGGCAAGCCACCTTGCCACCCCTGGGGTTGAAATATTCCACCTGCGGCTGGACACCCCAGTGTTCTCCATATGTTTCCTTCGGGTCATATGTGTATTCTCTAAGTCCCCCCCCCTCTGGGTTGGCATTAATTGCATACTTCCCCTAGCTTGGGATGTGCTTCCCAGTGTACCTTGGTATTCCTGTGTTAAATTGAGTCCTTCGTCCTTCTATGTCAGGGACCTCGATTTACGCAGGGCACTGGAAGACAGCTGAGAAGGTGGCGTGATTAGACTGGTAACCCCATTCGTCGTCATCCGACGTAACTCGGAGTGACAACGAAAGGGAACGTCTCGGTTACGTATGTAACCCTCGTTCCCTGAGTAGGGAACGGAGACGTTACGTCTGCCTGCCACTTTCCGCTGTACCGCGGGGATCGCCTGAGCTCAGTCTTGGCTCCTCAGCGTAGAAACATAAACTGCTGTTGCGGACTTCCTCCTTTTATACCCACGAGGTGGGGCGGAGTTACGTCATGCAAATTCCGCAGACCCATGGCATTTCTTTGCCATAGGCTCGTTTTGTAATACTCGAAGCTGATAGGCTTTCTAAGCGAAACCCCATTCGTCGTCATCCGACGTAACGTCTCCGTTCCCTACTCAGGGAACGAGGGTTACATACGTAACCGAGACGTTTCTTTATGTTCTTCCATACAACTAGGCTATAAAACTGTGTTCTTTTTTGCAAGATACACTCCAGTGAGACTGTAGATCCACATTATTTACTGCCAATGGAAGAGACTGCAGGCTGGAAACTCACTGTTTACAGTGCCTTGTCCTCACAGACCCCCAAAACAGCAGAGCAATAACAAATATAAACAAAAGTATTTTTTTTTTTAAATAGCATAACTACACACCACCATGGCAAGCCAAGCAGCCAAGAAATATTGCACCCTACATGTCTTTATTTAATACTGTACTGAGCATTTGTAGGTCATCTAATATACAGTAAATGCATTTATCATCTAAGATCATTGTAAATTAGATACGTTTTTAGATTTTCTTATGCTATCACTTGGGTTATAAAAAGACTCCATATTAAACATAATTTCCCTATTGAAAAATCCAGCTTCAACCAGCTTCTGTTATTCTAGTTGGTAGTTATTACTTTGTTTAGCTGTCCAGAGGCCAATATGTACCGATTTATAATTAACATTTTATATTTGCTTTTTGACATAACAAATGATCATTAGACTACAAAAAATGCTTTATGGATATTAATTATTATTAATAATTTAGTACTATCAATAGTAATTTTAGGATGGATGGATAATACATCAACATGGATGGATGGATAGTCTAGAAAGTTAAAGTAACTTAATATATACTTTGCATAAGTTATCCACTTTTAAAATAACAGCCATTTAATACCTTCTGAGAAATGTGTAGATTAACAATTAAACAAGCCCAAAAAAGAAGAGATTTTTTGTAAAAAATGTAGTGCAGAATAATTTTTGCATAAGTCAGTCTAGTACTAAGCAACTACCTAACTAATAAAGTGTATGAAAATTGAAAAAGTGTATTGCCTCACATTCATTTTGGTAATAGTGCACAATGTCCAGTTACTGTACCTGAAATGCAGAACTACCAACCTTCAAACACTGACTATAAATTAAGAAGATTGGATAATGCACACAAATCATAAAATCCTCAAGCAAAACATAAATATGCAAAACGAGAGACGTGTCATTTAAAAATTAGGTGAGCAAAGCTTCACACATCCATAAATAAAGACCTGGCCTCTCAGTTTGGCTCAGGACAAATGATGTGACTTTAGATGGGCAAAATGCATGGCTGCAGTGCTGTTGAGCTTTTAATTAACTCGTGAGCACTGTAGGCCTTAGTCACCTCCATTAATCGCTTATTTTTCATGTCTGCAGGAATCATGAGTGCACACACGGTGCAGCTAAACCTGAACATATGCTTCCGGCTATGTTAATAGCCAAGTGCCCAGTGACCGACCTCTCTAAACTTCATCTCTTCCTTTATGAAAATTTGCACTTGTGTTCTTTTTTGAGTTACTGATACCCATTAGCACAAACAAAGTACATGAGAACATTAATCTTTCATGGCAGACTTGACTTGTGGGATGTAATTTAATGGTATCCTGGATATGCAAGGTTTTAAATGAGTTTCTTCTGATGTTGCCGCAAAACTAAAGAAAAGGGTACCTTTAAAGTTAAGTATGCAGAACTAAGGACTAAGACTTAAATTATTTAAACATTCATTAGTGTTATTTAAACATTCATTGGATTAAAAGTTGACTTAAGTCAAAGTATGCAGCTAAAACATTCTTGAGTGAAAGTAAAAATGTTCTAATTGTATTTTATGAGAATCATAAAGTGAAAAAAAATAAAAAATAAAATAAAAATATATATATACACAGACACAATATTTAACTTTTTATACATATTTTTAAAGGATACTTCAAAGACAAAGTGAAAAAAAAATCACAAATAAATACATAAAAAATTAATAAATAAGGAGACCACAACAGCCTAAAAATACCTTTTAAATACACTGTAAATATGATGCTAAAAATATATAGTTTTTTGGAGTTTATATTTAAAAGGTCCTAGACTATGGCCCTATGGGCTTAAACTATACAGTCAATGGACTAATGTCAGTCACTGACTGTTATTTTAGTCTGCTGCCACAGATCTTAAAACAGCCTCTTCACAAGATATTACAGTTCCAGCAGCTGCACATCACAGGCCCATCTTGATTATTTGCACGGTAAACATTCGGATAGTATCTTCCCACATCAAACTGAGCTATCAAGCTGGATTACAAGCTATCACTGCAGCAAAACAACGCAACACTTGCGTGTCCCGTCTACCAGATATGTTAATGCATTTCTCCCGAAGCATCACACAGCATTATATTGCAGGCAATCCTTATTCATGAAGGCGCTCAAGTTTACAATCAACACTTTATGAAGCATCTTTTGCTATGCGGAGAATGTCTACAGTGGCCCTCCAGTTGCCCGGCCTCATGGGACTGGTATGCGGCTCTCAAAAGCAGCACGTTCGGATTCAAAGACTTCAATGAGAGAGAGAAAAACAACCTGAGGAAGAGAGAGAAGGAAAAAGGAGAAAAAGCTCTCCCTTCACCACAGGACTGCTCTCAATGAGATAAGCGTGAGGAGCCACCGGGTGAACCATCACCTAGACCACGAGCAGGACCAGAGAGAGAGGATGGAGAGAAAACGGGATGAAAGGAAGGAAGGAAATATGCCTGGAATGAATGAATGCAGGCGGGCATGAGGGAAGGAATGGTGCACATGTTTGAAGTTCATGTATATCAATATCTCTTATTTCCTTCACTGAGACTGCACTGGAGAGATTGTAAAGAGCTCAAAAGAGCCACAGAACAAAGACGGGTTCCCTGGCTGAGGAACAAAGGAGCCCAGCTCATTTTATGTCTTTCATGGCATTTTCATAGGCTTCTTGACATGTCTTCGATCAGGCAAGAGCAGGGAGAGAAACCCATCCACACCTTGAGCAGCATTCAAAAGCCTGTAAAACTTGAAAAAACTCAAGATGTATGGATGAAGTTGAAGTGAGACCCTCATGGTGACTGCCATCCTCTTTGGTGACTCCCTGCCTTACTCTTAAAAGAGTGTTTTGGGCAACATACTGTAGAGATCCAAACGCAGAGGTCCAAACACACACACACACACACGCACACACGCACGCACGCACCCTGTGGGCTTTCAAATCATCCAAAGTAGAAAGAACAAGGACTTCAAACCACTTACAGGGGTAGACTTTAACATTTTCTGAAGCAAACATGAGTGGTCTTGCCAGAGCAAAACTCTCTGCCACAATTCTAGCGGGCTGTGGGTGGCAGCCAGGTTGCAATGCAGGTTGCTTCTCATTTTGCATACTGCTGTACAGTATAAGAGCTAGCTGATTTTGCCCAAAACCAATAATTATTTTAATTTTTTTTGCCCGATAACAGATAAATTACCAATAAAAAAAATTCTATACTACTTTGTCTAAATAAATTATATATATTTTTTAAATGCAACACATTTTAAATGCTAAGTGAATGCTGAGGCAACTCAAAATTGTAATGTACAGTGTGGAAAATGGAAATTCATACTGAGATGTGCTAAAGATTTCATTTAACAATGTTAGTAAAGTATCCGTGCTTTTAAAGATTACCTTTTGAGTGTTAGATGACGGCTGGCACACTCACACACCGTTTGGACATTGATTTCAGTTTGCACCGATTCCCTTAGTTTGTTGTCATGGTTGTTAATTGATTTGTCATTTAATTCATCTGTGTGCACCACATTATCGCCAGTAAATTCCCTCTGTTTCTGTTCAGTTTGTCCTGCCTCAGTAATGCTTTGTGGAAGATATCCTGTGTTCCTGTTACATGAGAGTTATATTAAAGTACTTTTGATCCTTCATCCCTGTCTTCGTGTTCGTGTTTGCTACAAACCATGACAATGGCAAAGTATTCTAAATGTAAAAATATAGGGGAAATGAATATGTATAGCACAATATACATGTATGAAATGATTATTATTCATTAAAAACTCTCAGCCAATAACCATTATGATCCTGATACAAGTAGTGATAGTAGTGTGTTCACACTGAACAATTAAAAAGCTTTCCAAAGGCAGCAGAAGAGAAGGGGCTAAACATGCCAAAGCAAGAAGAAACACATACATTTAAAGGGTACGCTTACACGACAACCATGTACAAAAAACGTAAACTTTTTTTCTTTGTGGTTTTCGCGTAGATGACAACATTGTCAAAATTCATATAACACTCTTAAAAATAAAAGATCTTTATTGGCAATAATGGTTCCATGAAGAACCTTTAACATACATGGAACCCTTTCCATTCCACAAAAGGTACTTTATATGAACCTGACTGACTAAATGATAATTTAAGGGCATTTAAAGTGCAGTTTCACGTGTTCAGAAACATAAACGGATGTTGCACCCTTGAAATTAACCTTATCTTTCACATTGCTGTTTTAATATTCACATGTGTGGAAAAATAGAGACAATTTTAGCCAATTAAAAAGTGGTTTAATTGCTTTTAGCACGCCTGTTTGTCTTGGCTCATTAATTGCTTGACTTGGCATAGATTTTGATCTGAATTTCACAGCATGCACGCAGACAGAGTGGAACTGTGTTACAAGACAAGGGAAAGGAATAAAAAGCACAACAGCATTGAAAGACAGAATAGAAAAAGAGCGCAAGAGTGAGCGAGTTCTGTCCTACCATTCCCAGAGGAAAGCTAAAAGCAAATGGCTCTCCTTTCATCAATAGTCTCTGCCTCTCTCTCCTATATGGCCTCTCTCCATCGCCGATAACATCTGTCAATAACTGACACTCGACATCAAGTCATAACCATTATGACATCAATCACTTACTATGACATCATCCATCAGCTCCACTCCAGACGGCCTGGCCTTGCCTGCGGTGCTTTTATTAAACACAATATTCTGTACTTCTTCAAGGGAGCAGCAGCACTGGTCGTGTTTTTGGACGTATTCCCCCTAGTGCCAAACAAATTCTAGCGCGAATGGAGAGAAAGAAAGAAACAAACACACAGCTGGAGCCTTCATTAAGGGGGTGATGATGTATGCTGGTGCAGCTGAAGGCTCTGGCTCATAACAGGAATCTATACACAAAGTCATTAGGAGAGCTCCCTATACTCTCCCCCCCAATACAACACCATTTCATCAGTTACTCATAACTGGCTTTTTACAGTTTCTGAAGACAGCGTGAGCGGTGCTTACTTGTGTAATAGTCACCACTGCAGTGCTAGAGAAATGTGGTAGGTTGCCACTCTGGCAACCTGGAATTGACGATAACCATGATATAGTTAGCTCGCCGGTGTGGAGGATTTTTGAATTCCGTAAAAAAGACGCAGTGTTAGACACTCCAGTCTACAGGAAGTGCTACAGTTATGGTTGCAAACTCATGGTGTGTAGCCAAACAGAGTTTGGGTTCTTCTTCACTGTCGCCTTTGGCTTGCTTAATTGTGGTTTAAAAGATACTTATTCAGTAATACTGCATTATCGATTTCACTGTACTATTGGATACGAACAATATTTGAACTGAAGCGAGCTGGATGATGGCACAACTGTTTTCTGCAGAGCTGCTGTGTAGGTGATTTGACATTTCACAATTGATTAATTAACACTGTTATTGAACTGAACTGAATAAACACTGAACTGGCTTGAGCTGAATAAAGTCACTATTTTTGTTGTAGAGCTGCTTTACTACTGAATTTGAATTTGTCTCATATTTGATGAAGTTTGAATAATTGATTAAGTTATTTTCCCTTTTATTACTATGAATCAACATCTATTGCATAAAGCGCTGTATAAATAAAGGTGACTTGACTTGATTTAAAATGCCTGAGAACTTCCAGGAAATTCCTCAATGACAGAATTAACAGCACCCTCTGTCTACTAGTAGGAATGTTACATATACCTCATAAGATCATTTTTCACCATTCTTCAAAAGCTTCTCAGATTGTACCCTAGATTCAGTATATGGATTGAGAGCCTCTTTCAGTATAGCTCTGTGGGTTTTAAAGCTCACAACAAGCCACATGATTTAGGTAAAGGGGCGCAAAACTCGGTTTGTGTTTGATGCAGGCTTCCTCAATGGGCCATAATGGGCCAGCCGAACAAAACAAAACACAAAAAAGCTAGCATCAGCCTGTTGTCTTCTCGCTGTCAGACAAACACGCACGAGCGCCCAGATTTATGGAAATGGTCTCTCTCTCTTTTTTTGGCAGCAGGACTGGCCTTATCTGGACTCAGCCACTATATACTGTTTGGACTAGATAAGTTTGCATTTGCATTTCTAATGAGATTGATCATGTCCAAGCGTGCTTGCCGTAGATGCATTATCTGCTCGGCTGGGGAGGAAGCGGCCATGGGTAGGTGGGCAGGGCAGGAGGGTCACCACTGCATGCGGACCCCATGAGACATCATCCCGGCAGAAGGAAAGCTGGACCAGTCACCATTCTGTCAGAATTCACAGACAAACACACATTATTTCCTCTCTCACTGTCTGCTTTCCCCTTTGGCCCCTAACCAAAAACTGTAATCACATTTCTCAGCTTGCACGATCTTTGGCAGAGGAGGACTGCTGGAGATTACACAAGCTTCTGCACAGCAGGAGAAGACTCATGTTTCTGTTATGACTCTATCAATACTGCTGACAGCAAACTCATAATATGGCCTGAAAACCGGATTTCAGTGACTGGAATTTTTTATTCCACGACAGCAATGTATGAACACCTTTATTCTGTCATCAGCATGTTCTCATGCCAATAAACTTAAGAGATGATGATCATGAGGAAATAAACTGCAAGCCTTAGTTTGGAATTTGTCATTGAGCAGGTGCTTTTTTATCCAAAGACACTTACAAGACAAGACCTAAAACCCCATGAAATCCAGCTTTGTGGCTTTTGGGCCATGCCTATTTTTAAAAGCTTGGAGAGCATTAGCCTTAATATTCAAATGTCATAAAACTCTCAGCAAATACACATAAGAAATTACGAATCCTGAAAGTTCTGTCATGAAACTCTAGATGGCACAGGCTGATAGGTCCCCCAATCTGCTTGCAATCACATCATTCTCTATAGGGCACAGCTGATTGGTTTCTGCTGTATCAGTAGCCAATGAGCTTGCATGCACAACCTTTAAATACTTGGTCAGCATTTGCTGTATCAGCTGCAGAGCTTTCAGAAACCCCCCACCTTCCCCAGCTCCACCTGTATTGATCTACTACGGGTAATTCATGTATGCTATATTGTACAGCAGAAGCATGTCCTACTTGATCACAGCAGCGTGTTATAACCAGCCCAGATATTTAACCACTAAACGTAAGGGATGCACTTATATTAAGTTCAGCCAGTAGCTGATAATTATTTTTGTGATATATGACTACATTTATACTTGTTCCTGTTTTTTTACAGTATTTTTAAATAAAAAATACTGTTAATAAGAGAGAAAATAAAAAAAAAGGTGAGATACCACAAATAAAACATAAATATAAATAAAACAAAAATAAATGCATAAATAAATTGCGTGTTATTAGTAATTCGTTTTCTAAATTAATTTAATTTATAATAGCTAATTTATAAATGAATAAATGAATGAAGCTTTTTAATTAGAATGAACTGAAAACTAAGGTCTAAATATCTGGCCTCAATATTAGCCTAATCAGATTCATAATAGTAATTTAACCAAGGTGCGGTGTGAAAAAATTAACAGCAATAAATCTCCATGTAAATCAGAGCCATGCCTGCGATAAATGACGTTTGACTGGACATTTAGCCTGGATATTTCACCCTACCACCACTCTTTAGGATAAGTTACACATGCAGAGTAGAAGCATAGTGCGAAAAAGTAAGAAGTCTCATGCCCTTTTTTACCTGTTTGATGAATCACTGAGTTGAAACATGAGTGAGTGAATGATGATCTTCTTCACATCAGCAAGAAGCGATCAGCAGACCCCAGAAAAGAAGAGTTACTAATGAGAGAGAGTCAGAGAGGCCGTTCAGCTACATTACTGCAGAGAAAAGAGGACTTTTAGCCTCTTTCAGGCCATTAAACAACATTCTATGAAAGGGGTCTGCAGATTTCAAATTGGTCCCATAATCACCCCAGTAATAGCCCATGGAATAAAGTGTGCTAGAAAAGGCACTCTGTCCCTCACTCAAGTGTGCTGAACCCTAAAATACCACCAGCTAATTATATAATGACCACATTTATTGTCAACAGCATGAAAGACAGAAAAGTAGAGTTTCATTTTTGGCAAAGTTTGAGTACCATGTGCGAATATTTCTATCATAAACAGTCACGCACCAGCTAACACAGCAGGAGCAGGTACAGGCCAATGAACTGCTTTAATGAACTGTAAATGCCCTTCTGAAGAAACTAATAGCATGTAGAGGGGTCATTTCATGACTTTTTATCATTCTGTTTTCCGAAGAGGACCATTTACAAAGCTAGTCAAGGTGTTTGTACCTAAACATTTGGTACAGTAAAAAAAAAAAAAAAAAAAAAAAGTTTAATTTTTTTTAATTTTTTTTATAAAAAAAACAAACAAATGTAAATAAAATGTAAAAAAAAAATTTAATACAAATAAATTATGAATTTCAAATATTTTATAAAGTATTATGAATTATTATTATTAAGAAAAATGGAAATATAAAACTTAAAAATGATATGACCCCCCTTAAATCATATCAGAGGGATTTTATTTAATGTTAATTTAATTAACTACATTTAAAATTAATCAAGCCCCTTGATCTGTGCGCAAATTCTGTAATAAGAGATTTTGATCAATTAACATAATACAAAACATACAGTAATTGATTGAATAAAAATTGATTATCGCAAATGGTAGGATGCAAACCGGAGTCCTTCAACCAAATAAATGGACATAGAAGGTCAATTCCACTTCCCTCATGCCTCAGCGTACAGGAATTATGGGCGTTTGCTCAATTGTGTATGAGTTCAGTCATGTGGGCACATTTCCCTTTGCTTGAGCCTGTGTGCGTAAAAATCATTAAATTCAACAGTCATTTTCTTGTTTGAACACCGTTTGAAGGTAAGCAGAGTCTCTGAATGTGTTTGACCAGTGATCCGGCAGGCTATCATTCTCTTTAGAGAACACAATCAAAGCAGCCGCCAAATGACACTGCATCAGTGTGAACGTAAAGTCCTAAGGCCACTGCAGTCACTCTCTTTCTACCAACTATACATTATTCTTTAACAAGTGATGTGCTATGCCTTCAATCCTTCACCATCTCTCAGGTCTTTATATCAAGTCAGCTAATTAACACTGATGTAAGTGTGATACTATGGGTTGACAGCTGTAGATAGAACAGGACAGAAAAAGGTCCTGAAAGCCTCATTCAAGGTTAAGTGTGTAATAACTACATTAAAATGATTTCTTCCATCAAAGCTTAAAATGCAGTGTAAGCCATTCATCATATCCTACAACTCAATTCCTGAAATAAATAGATAGATAGATAGATAGATAGATAGATAGATAGATAGATAGATAGATAGATAGATAGATAGATAGATAGATAGATAGATAGATAGATAGATAGATAGATAGATAGATAGATAGATAGATAGATAGATAGATAGATAGATAGATAGATAGATAGATAATGAAATCTGAGGCTGTAAAGGGCTGAGTTCAAGCTGTCTGGGTAAATAGCAGCACTAATAAAAGAGAGAAGCTCCCACATAGCAAGCGCAGGATTGGAACTGAATGAACTCATCAAATACATCTAAGAGGTTTGTTCAACTGGGTTATAAAGGATCTGATTAACCTAAGATTCTATGTGCAAGACAAACTTCAACCTTTGACGAGCTGAACTTCACTTGTCAGTCCATATGATAATTGAAACAAGTGTCAGATCAGAAATGCTGCTAAAGTCTCTGACCGCACACGAAACAATGCATTTAATGAGTAATTTCTCCAGTGTATTACACGCTGTCCCCCAATTAGTGTGGCCAGCTGAGTACTACACATTGATCAGAGTGATTCGCTGACCTCGCCAAATCTGTTGTTTTAGTTTGCTGTGGACCAGAACTTGAAGACATTAATAAATGCCCTATGTGATCCTTCTATCTGCCTGATTCAATACATTTGCTAATTCCCAACATGAGGGACCAATCAGTGCTTCAGTTTATCCCCGTGGTTCACTGCTGATCTGGCAAATTTTACACAATGAATGTAGCTCGTTCAAAAGAAAAGAAAAGAAAAGAAAACAAAACAAAACAAGCCTAGTATTAGGAATTTTTTAGCAATAGGACATTTTTTAACTCTTTCCATGCCATTGACAGAAATTTCCAGCTTTCCGTGTTTTCACTGTTATAAGGAGGGGCTATGACACATCTTCTAAAAGAGTACTGAATCTCCCGATCAAAATAGAGTAAAAAAAAAAAAAGCAAATTTAAAAAAAAAAAGAAAAAAAGTTTTGATTTATAAATCAAAACTGCCTAATGTTACTGAATGAAATGTCGACTTTAGGACTGTGCGAGCATTAGGGGTGTTGATGGACTCGATCTACTCCATCTATGTTTTGATCATTCTGAATCTGATCTGGATGTAATCTTTGATAAAAAACACAATGTTGCTTTTTAATGAAACAAAAAAAAAAAGAAAAAAAAAAAAGAAAGAATGCATTTAGCTAGAATAAAACAGGTTTTGTTTTAAAGCAGAGGCTCTGTCCTTTATATATATATATATATATATATATATATATATATATATATATATATAAAGGATATATAAAGGATATATATATCCTTTGGGAGGATATATATTGGGAGGGTCGAGCTAGCCTTCGTTTTGTTTGACAATACTTCGAACGTCAACAAGAAGTGACGTCACCCAACATCGCTTAGAGTACCTTTAAGCATTGGGAAAACATGAAGCATTTCCACAGTTATTAAATCTAGTAAAGTTTATATATTTTCATTTAAAACAAATGTAATGCACATTTATAATACTATACATTGTGTTTCATTACCCTGGGATCCATGGTTTTAAAAAATAGTTTGTGTTTTCCTTTTTTTTTTTTTTACTCTTGATTTTGGAGTCATTTGTGACTTGGACTTGTTTAAAAAAAACAAAAACAAGTAATACTGTAAGTTCAATGCATCTGTGAAAAACTACAACTACAATACACAAAAATGTGTTTCAATTCATGATAAAGATCTGATTTGATTCAAATACAAACATGGACAAATCCTCCTCAGATGACTGTCAAATCCAGCCACCAACATCAAATCAATCTCTTGTAAAATGAGCAGCGATCCTTTAAAAAAAACAAATGTGCCTAACAATTAGGCTAGTGTGCAGACTGTGTGTGGCATTTGACATTTGACCACATGTGATGGGTGGCTTGGGAGAGCACACAGGAGATTAGATGACACATACACACACACACACACACACACACACACACACACTGGGTCCTTCTCATTAGCTGCAGAGACCGCTTACACAGAGAAACTGCTGACCACTGAGAGCTTTTACAAATGCTGACATGTGGCCCACCAACTGACCTCGTGGTTCAGCAAGAGATGTGCATGTGCCATACACACACAAACACACTCTCTAACCAATATGCCCAGTGATCCCCTAAAGCAAGAAAGACACAAAAAAGAAAAAAAAAATCAATGTTGTGTGTTTCACAGGCCACTGCAAGCTAATGAAAGTCATTCATTAAACCAGCCAGCTACCAAAACACTTTACACTACCTCTAAACGCTTTATACCAAACCATCTATTAGCTTCTTTCTCCCTTTCCTCTCATCACATGCAAATGATTGTTTTAGACACAATAGAGCATTCATTTAGAGGTCAAGTTCACTCCTCTTCCTCCATTACAGCATTTTTACCCCTGTGATTTGCATATTAATGTCAACCTTATCTACTCATCTACACTTGTTTGTTTGGCCCAAGTAATGTCATCTCATCATGTCCAGTAATAGCCACCTATACTGTTTCAAATTTTTTTTTTAATATAAATCAGCCAATAAATAATTAAACAATTTCTGCTTAATTTATCATTTATTATGCATTTAATTAATGTATCCATTTACAAGTACATTTATTTTTAATCATTTAACTTTTGAATAAAGTCAGATATAAAGACTTAAAGACTTTCTTTGTTTTTGAAAGAAGTGTCTCACCAAGGCTACATTTATTTGATAAAAACCCCCCAGTAAAAATAATAATATTGTGAAATATTATTACAAATTAAAATAACTTTTTCTATTTTAATAGATTTTAAAATGTAATTTATTCATGTGATGGCAAGGCTGAATTTTCAGCATCATTCAGTGTAACATGATCCTTCAGAAATCATTCTAATATGCTGATTTGTTGCTCAAGAAATAGGTCTGTTGAAAACAATTATGCTGCTTAATATTTTTGAGGATTTTCTTTTTCACACTGTCAATTCGGATCAACTTAATGAATCCTTGCTGAAAAGAATGTTCAATATCAACAGTTTTTTAATCACTATTTTGTCATTTTCCTCTATTTTAAATGTATTAATAATAATGCAAAATAACAAAAATGCAAAATCGTTTCACCCATGCATGTTCCATGCTCAATTAATACTATTGTGTCTTTGGCATAGGCATAACTGAAGCATAAAAGAAAATCAAGGGCTTTGATGATGTAATTTGTCTCATAATGCCATTCTATAAGTGAGGGTAATTCTGTTCAGAGTCATACTGGTCCCTTATGCGCACAGGCTCTAAGAGGCTTATTATGGCATTATAAAGTGAAACCTTCAAAACATCCTTCCAGTCCAAATTTTCCCAGTGGATACGGCATCCATCACTTCAGTTTGGACAAATTCTAAACAACAATACCACAATAATGAATAATCAGCTCAAACTCTTACATTTAAATACTGTCCTACCATTGGATCCTGGTCTAATAGCAAAGACACACACATTTAGTATCACTGCCAATGCACAGAAGTGTTAACGTAAGCGTACTTTGACATCCTCCGAAAATGAGACTTCAATTTCTACAAAATAATGTTGAAGGAAATCACCCGATAATTCCATATTTGTCCCTCCACTTCACTCCTGTTTGCAGTCACATGGTCTTTAGGATAATGACTTCCACCAGCTTACGCTATAAGCACAACCTTTGCCGTTTAAAAGATACGTGCGGAACTTCAGCTGAGGCAAAATGGACAGTCATGCTTTCAGGCGAAGCAATTCACCACGGTACATTATTGTGCTGCAGCGCTGACTGGCAACCCATTATCCAATTTGAATAATAACACATTGCCTTCAGCCCGTGAGCTACGGAAGTCTCGGCTCTAAAAATATAGCATAGAATAGAAAGGAACAGGCTGAAATAGTGTGAAAGAGCTTTGCCTTAATGTCCTCTCTGTAGGTTACAGCAGCCGTTTAGAGAAGAGAGACCTGAAGCGGCCCACCCGCATACACACACACACACACACACACACACACACACACACACACACACACACACACACACACACACACACACACACACACACACACACAGCACATCTAACTGGGACAGCATATGCTCAGTGGGAAAGATGCTGAATGGAACTAACCTTGCACACACACACACACACACACACACACATACACACACACACACACACACACACACACACACACACACACAAACAAGAGGTTAAATATGCTCTGCAGAAAATAAGACCTCCGTTAATGCAGAGATAACCGTGCTTTTGTATATAAACAGCTTTCTGTTGTGAGTTTGCACAAATAAAATGTGCCAATATATCCTTGCACATTGAGAAATTAAGCTGTTTTTGTCTTCATACTATTGAACAGAAGAAAGCAACTCATACAGGTTTGGCACAACTTGAGAATGAATAAATTATGACACCATTTTCATTTTTGGGTAAACCATCCCTTTAACTGCGACTTTATCACAATTGTTTACAGTATCTTAGAATTTATACATTATTTCTCACAATTTATAATTTATTTCTCACAATTTATAATTTTTTTCTCACAATTGTTACGTTACATCACACAAGTATGACTATTTCGACTATTTATCAGAATTGCGATATATTTATCAGAATCTATTTTTCACAATTAAGTCTTTATCTCTCACAATAGGACTTTTTTCACAATTATGAGTTGTACTTTTTACTCTGAAGTGGAAACTGGCTTTAACAGATCTCTGTGCCTTAAAGCACGCAGACTTAAATTTAGTTGAAAGCCTCAGGTTGACTTTAATACGCAGTGAGCGAGAGGAATTTTGGGTGAAAAATGTAAATGCACAGAGAGCTAAAACCTTTGGGGGAATTGGCCACATAGAGAACACATAGTCAGACATGTTATTCAGAGATGACCTTTCACTAAACACTGCCTGCTGTTCCCCAGGCACTGAGAGGGAGAAAGAGAAAGAGAGGAAGTGAAGCTAGAAAGATAGAGCCACTGCATCAACAACACACAGAGACACACGTTTTTTCCTCGCTTTGACTATTGCCCTGCGATCGACTGCTTTTGTCAGCCTCGTTACCCGCTGTGAGTTTGTTTGTTTGCGCAAATACGGTTTGAACATTGATTGTTGGTCGTAGAGCGAGACACCGCTTCACTGCTGCTCGCCCTGCGATCGACTGCTTTTGTCAGCCTCGTTACCCGCTGTGAGTTTGTTTGTTTGCGTTTGTTTGTTTGCGCAAATACGGTTTGAACATTGGTTGTTGGTCGTAGAGCGAGACACCGCTTCACTGCTGCTCGCCCTGCGATCGACTGCTTTTGTCAGCCTCGTTACCCGCTGTGAGTTTGTTTGTTTGCGTTTGTTTGTTTGCGCAAATACGGTTTGAACATTGGTTGTTGGTCGTAGAGCGAGACACCGCTTCACTGCTGCTCGCCCTGCGATCGACTGCTTTTGTCAGCCTCGTTGCCTGCTGTGAGTTTGTTTGTTTTCCCGTCTATCCTGCGTCTATATTACACCCATACCACTAAAAAGACGGTTATACCCAAGACTTGAGTCATAAATTAGTATAAATATTAATAGCATCACTGGTTGCATCATTGCTAACTTACTGTCCATCTGTTAAAATGGCGAATATATCAGGTATATGTTATCTACCTTTTGGTGCAGATGAGAACAAATCTGAATTGCTTGCGGTGCAGTCTGAATTAGAAACTGTAGAAAAGCAGATCCTTGACCTTCTAGAGAGACAAGCTGAGCTGAGAGACCGGCGTTTAGCTCTTGAAACATCACGCGCTGATGCACACGGATCAGTGATTAACGTTAGTAACCCGCTGACGCTGACCTCGTCTACTCCGTGCGTTTCTCAGCATTGGTCCCGAGCGTCCAGGTCACGATCAGCCATGATTTCATTCACTCCGGCCCCAACACACCACCACGAAGCCTGGGTGGTTCCGCGGAAGCCACGAGCCAGGACAAGAATCTTTTCGCCCCTCCCGGTTTTCGAGATCTCCACTCAGAACCGCTTCTCCCCTCTTCGCGAAACGGAACGCGATGCTGTGATCATCGGCGATTCCACCGTCCGACACGTCCATGCTACGTTAGGTAAAAATAAGGTGCACAGTCACTGCTTTCCTGGTGCTCGTGTTCTCGATATCACTGCGCGGGTAACTGAGATCTTGAACGGTGACGAGCGCGTCGGAGCTGTTGTGCTGCATGCGGGAGCTAACGACACTAGGCTGCGACAGACGGAGGTTCTGAAGAAAGACTTCAGGAGCCTTATCGATACGGTACGCAGCACATCGCCTGAAACATCGATTATTGTGTCTGGACCGCTTCCTACGTACCGACGAGGGCATGAAAAGTTCAGTAGATTATTCGCTCTAAATGAATGGTTATTGTCATGGTGCAATGAGCAGAAATTGATTTTTGTAAATAATTGGAATCTGTTTTGGGAGCGACCAAGGCTCTTCCGCGCTGATGGCTTACACCCAAGTAGAATCGGGGCAGATCTTCTGTCGGATAACATCTCCAAGATGTTAAATACCATTTGACTAGTAACCAAAAATCCAAATCACAGTCTCTACTGCACCAATTTAATTGATATTAATACTAGTGTAGAACATTGCATAGAAACTGTGTCTATTCCTCGTTTACTAAGATCAAATAATAAATCTACTGCAGGATCTAGAAAAAATCTAATTGTTATTAAAACAAAAAATCTCGCTATTAGTGAACAAAAACAATTTCTAAAGCTAGGTCTTCTAAACATTAGATCGCTCACACCTAAGGCGGTTATTGTAAATGAAATGGTCACAGATAATAATTTCGATGTTCTGTGCCTTACTGAAACCTGGCTTAAACCAAACGATTATTTCGGTCTAAATGAGTCTACTCCGCCAGGATACTGTTATAAGCATGAGCCCCGTCTGATCGGTCGTGGCGGCGGTGTTGCAACAATCTACAGAGATATCCTGAATGTTACTATGAAAACTCGTCATAGGTTTAATTCGTTTGAAGTACTTGTGCTAAATGTTACGCTCTTAGATGTAAGAAAAAAATCCCTATTATCTCTAGCATTGGCTACCGTATATAGACCTCCAGGGCCTTACGCCAATTTCCTAAAAGAGTTTGCTGACTTTCTATCAGATCTTTTGGTCAACGTCGATAAAGCATTAATTGTTGGAGATTTTAACATACACGTAGATAATTTAAATGATGCGTTAGGGGCTGCGTTTACAGATTTATTAAACTCCTTCGGGGTCAAGCAAAACGTCACCGGACCAACTCATCGTCTTAATCATACACTCGATTTAATTATATCATATGGAACCAATCCAACCGATATAGATATTGTTCCACAAAGTGATGATGTCACTGACCACTACTTGGTAACTTGCATATTACGCACTGCTGTAATATGTCATGCTGCGCCACGTTATCGACCAGGTAGAACAATTCGTCCATCCACCATAGATCATTTCTCAAATAGCTTATCTGATCTGTCTCAGCTGCTGTCTGAACCCAAACAAACAGATGAATTAGACGACCTAACTAGCACTATGAGCACCATTCTCTCTAGAACATTGGATATTGTTGCACCCATTAGATTAAAAAAGGTCAGAGAAAAAAGTATAGCACCATGGTACAATAATACTACGTATGTTTTAAAGAGAGAAATCCGTAATTTAGAGCGTAAATGGAAAAAAACTAATTTAGAGGTCTTTAGAATCGCGTGGAAAGACAGTATGTCACTTTATAAAAAGGCACTTAAAACGGCCAGGGCTGAGCACCTCAGCAAATTAATAGAAAACAACCGAAATAATCCAAGGTTTTTATTTAATACCGTGGCTAGACTAACAAATAAACAGACGTCGTCTGAACAAAATACCTCGTTACAGTTTAGTAGTAATGATTTCATGAACTTCTTCACCGAGAAAATTGAAAGCATCAGAATCAAAATCGTAAACGTTCGATCTTTGCTCGCGCCTTATAATTCGGCCGCAATTATCACCCCGCAAGAACAATTACAATGCTTTACAACCATAGAACAAAAAGAGTTAAATAAACTTATCACTTCATCTAAAACAACAACATGTTTATTAGATCCTATACCAACTGAACTACTGAAAGAAGTGTTACCTGTAGTGGAAGAGCCTCTTCTCAATATTATTAACTCATCTTTATCTTTAGGTCATGTTCCAAGAACGTTCAAGCTGGCAGTTATAAAACCTCTTATTAAGAAACCACAATTAGATCCAAATAACCTAGCAAATTACAGACCCATTTCGAATCTTCCATTTATGTCAAAAATATTAGAAAAAGTTGTGTCCGCTCAACTCGGCTCTTTCTTGCAAGAAAACGACATCTATGAAAAGTTTCAGTCTGGATTCAGGCCACATCATAGCACTGAAACTGCGCTTGTTAGAATCACAAATGATTTACTTTTAGCTTCGGACCAAGGCTGTATCTCAGTACTAGTTTTACTTGATCTTAGTGCTGCGTTCGATACTATAGATCACACAATACTCTTAGATCGACTACAAAATTACACTGGTGTTCAAGGACAAGCATTAAGCTGGTTCAGGTCATACTTATCTGACCGCTACCATTTCGTCTACTTAAATGGAGAAAAATCGATTATAACTTCGGCAAACTATGGAGTGCCGCAGGGATCTGTGTTAGGCCCTTTATTATTCTCAATATATATGCTGCCACTTGGTAATATTCTAAGGAAACATGGAATTAGTTTCCATTGTTATGCTGATGACACTCAAATATATATTTCCTCACGGCCAGATGAATACGCTAAATTATCCAAATTGACAGATTGTGTTAAAGATATAAAAGATTGGATGACGCATAATTTTCTTTTATTAAATCCAGACAAGACAGAGGTAATACTTATCGGTTCTAAAAACCATCCACAAAACCTTTCACAGCACGACTTTAACACAGTAGGATGCCCTTTTACTCTATCCGCTACAGTAAAAGACCTGGGTGTTACATTAGACTGCAACCTGTCTTTTGAAAAGCATATTTCATATGTTACAAAAACAGCCTTTTTCCACCTTAGAAACATTGCTAAGCTACGTAATATGCTATCAGTCTCTGATGCAGAAAAGTTAGTTCATGCATTCATGACCTCGAGACTAGATTACTGTAATGCTTTATTAGCTGGTTGTCCTGCATCTTCAATAAACAAGCTACAGTTAGTCCAAAATGCAGCCGCTAGAGTTCTTACTAGATCAAGAAAATATGATCATATAACACCGATTTTATCATCACTTCATTGGTTACCTATAAAGTTCCGTATTAATTACAAGGTATTGCTTTTGACCTATAAAGCTCTAAATGGTTTAGCTCCAGTCTATTTAACGGATCTTCTATCGCCTTATAATCCATCGCGCTCTTTAAGATCACTAGATTCGAGGTTTTTGGTCATTCCTAGGATATCCAGATCCACCAAAGGAGGCAGAGCATTTTCACATTTAGCTCCGAAGCTCTGGAATAGCCTTCCTGATATTGTTCGTTGCTCAGACTCGCTCTCCCAGTTTAAAACTAGACTGAAGACGCATCTATTTAGCCAGGCATTCATATAAATTTTTATCTTACAGTTACTGTAAATTCGGCCTCTAGTTCATAAACGCCAGAGGAGAACTGGCCCCCGACTGAGCCTGGGTTCTCCCAAGGTTTTTTTTTCTCCATTGGGTCATCTGATGGGGTGTTAGGACACCATTAGGTCACTGGATGGAGTTTTTCGGTTCCTTGCCACTGTTGCCTTAGGCTTGCTCAGTTGGGGATATTCAAATTAATTAACCAATCATACCATTGATCAGCTCTACCAAACTTGGATGTCTTTTTTCCAGTAATAAACAAACATTAAGTTGTTTTGATTGATACTGTGAAGCAGCTTTGATACAATCTGTATTGTGAAAAGCGCTATATAAATATATTTGACTTGACTTGACTTGACACACACACACACACACACACACACACACACACACACACACACACACACACACACACACACACACACACACACACACACACACACACACACACACACACACACACAAACAACACTTAATATTAATATTAAGGATGTTCAGATCGCCTCCATACTCACATATGTGCACTAAATGACCCATATTCTAATACTGCAAGCAGTCAAACTACTAATCCAAATGATATTAGCCGGGGCAAATCTCTCAATGTCAAGATGCTTAATGTACCTAAACAGCATTTTGGGGAGTCATAAGCGCATTTTAAGTCGCCTGGTTCCACACACACTTCCACAGACATACCTAAGCTGCTCACAAATTCTATAAAGATGCCTATGATGGCTAAAGATGTTGTGTTCTAATGCAACCAAGGGGCGGGACCCACTTGGGTGACTCAGCACATTTCCTAGGGGACCAAAAAAACTGTCAGTGTCCCACTCATATATTTTAGTAATCATCATAAATTAGTTATCATTCATTCAAGATAAAACACTCAAAATTCATCATGTAAACACAGACATTGCGTTATCATAGAAACGGTACTTTAATGTTTAGTGGGCTTCTTTCCCTAGTGGGCAGTGTCATGTTTTGTCGTGTAAAAATTACTGCACGGTTTTATAATCAAATTATTATAAAACATCATTGGAAAGGTCTGGGACTTATGGTTCCATGCTCGGTGACTATTTTCTGATAGAAGTGATATCAATGGAATGTGGGTGTCACCCGGTGGCTATTTTTGGTATAGCGCCGAAACAAAATCTCATAGGAACTACAATTTTTGTGATATCAACTTCAAATTTGGAACACAACTTATGGCTTTGATTTCTTAGCAAATTTTAGAGTGCAATTTATTTAGTAAACTATAGATTTTGTTAAAAATATATAAAATGTTAGTACAGTACATTTGCTTTACAGTAAACTGTTCAACAGTTAACAGGTTCATATTATTTTTTTAAATCTTTAATTTTTTTTAGCTAGAAATAAGATCTAAAGTGATATAATATTTCTTATTTTTATTTGCTCCCTCAACAATTCTATTTTTATTTAAGTATCAGGATTTAAATGGTCTTGGGAAACCTATAATAATAATGTATTAAAATCACATGTATTTATTTAATAAATAATCATTTAATATATTTAAATTACATAGTTATTTTATCATATCACTCCTAGTTTGAAGTCAAAAATAGGATGCGCCAATATCCAAAAATGCTGTCTAGGTAGGCAGCTCACTCATTTTAAAGACAGCCACAATCTAAAGTGCCTGAATGGAGAGCTGATGGGAAGCAGCAGTTAGGTCTATATCATTTCCTGATGTCTGCTATCTCTCTTTAGAGATATTTCCAAATGCTCAGCATCAGGAGATTGACTGTCAAACGGAAGCGATGTCTCCTGACAGAATAAAGACTAAAAGGTTATTCATTCAGAATATTTTACCATCCAACCTGAGAGAGATGAGGGAGCCATGATAGACAAGTGCTGAACGTTTAGTAAAATTTACTTGTGAGCATGTTAAAAACATATTAACTCAGAAATATATTTTGCCATAAGAGAGATCCCACCGAACTAAAATAGAATAAAACATGACACCACAGAAGAAGGAAAAGAGTCTGGGTATGTTTGTGTGTGTGTGTGTGTGTGTGTGTGTGTGTAATCACTTTATTGGTTAGGACGTGTTCCAGATAGCCGTGAACCAGACTGATCCAGTGCCAAAGAGTGACTGGATTTACAGCAGTAACACATTAACACACATGAATCACACTCAATGTTTACTCAACTCTGTGTGCCGCTACTGAAAACACAGAAAAACACAAGCAAAAAAGAAAAAAATTAAATGCGCACCCAGTTTAAATTGGTTTTCGGCCAAAAGTTTTCCAATTATACATGACGTGCATCAAGTTTACAGTCAAATTTTAGGAAATGTATAATTTGCATATTTACGCTTTGTGAAATATTTAGGCAACACATTCCAGCTTATTTAACAACCAGAAAATAACCGACTTAAAGTCCATCCTGCACTACAAGAAACTACCCAGGCTTCACTCATACAACTCATACAGTAAACCTTATTTTTGGCTTTGTGTGTATCTATGCATGCAGGCCCAGTGAACTGAGTGTCTTTATATCAACTCTACCCAGAATTCCCAGGAGACTCATTTGACAATCAAGGCTGGTCTACTGTAATAGCATCTCCAGTCTTCAATACTGTCAGGCTGATAAGTCATTGCTAGTCGACACTGGCTCAGTGTCTTTGTCTCAAGTATCAAACCCAACAATATGCAACAGATGGTAGGAAGACACACACCAAATACTGTACACCCACAACTAAACATGAAAGACAAAACAGTGACACTTTCTGTTTATATAATGAATAATAAAAACATACTGTCTGACTCTGTTATCATTTCATAAATAATTAAGTATAATATATATATATCACATGAAATTTGGCAGAGATCATAGGTATTATACTCTATTTTTTAATAATGCATTATAACAGTAGTTACAATTTATAAACAGTATGTGTTGTGCTGCATTTAATTAATGCCGATTTAAATAATAAAAAAATACTCTAATGCTACTGTCACAGTGTGGGTTTTGTGTCTTGTTCCTTGTTCTTGTCTGTCATGTGACTCCCTGATTGTCATGTGATCCTGCCATGTGTCTTGTCATTTGTTAATTGTCTGATCATTGTTCACAGGTGTTCCTTGTCTTGTAATTAGTCTTTGTATTTAAGCCCTCATGTTTGCCCTGTGTTTTTGTCTAGTATTGAATGTTTGTCCAGGTTCTTGTTCTGAGTTTCATGCCTTGCCATGCCCTTGTTTTATGTTTGATTATGTTTTGTAGTAAAGTTGCATTTGGGTTCACTTCAACTTGCCTCCATTATTAATCGTTACAGCTATCATACAATCAGAAGAATCAGTAAAAATTTGGATAGAAATATATAAAAAATTCAACACACGATGGACAAAAACATGCATAATTGTCATGTTCATTCCCAACAAATTCACTTGAGTTCACTTCAGATGATGTAATTACGATTTCCTCTTGTTGGTAGAAAATTCCCAGGAGGACTCAAATGCAGAACAGCTTCATAGAAAGCGTTACTGATTAAGTATTGCATTTATTCTGGAAAGTCAAATGTAACCGAAACCACAAACAGAGCAACACCATGCATGCGAAAACAGTTTTGAAAGAGTGTTTTGCACAGATGGCCACTGGAAACATCAGTTGAATGAAAATCTTAATCAGCTGCATGTTGTGTAATGCTTCACTTATGGCAAATTAAAAGGCTAAATCAATATTATGCAGCAGAGTAACATTGTGGCTTTCTTCCCGTACTCAGCTCTCAGTGGTAACCTTGAGACTCTGAGCGCAGCAGGACTTCATTTCTTTCTCACACTGTCACTTTCATCGGACCGGTTAAAGACTGATTCTTTTCATATAAGACAACTGTGAATAGGGAATAAAAATGTGTGGTAAAAATGATGGACATCCTTTTTTTTGGTTTTACACAGGCACATGCACCTCCTGTCCCACTGAAGTGAACTTTCAAACATCTTCATACAGTGCATTTGAGAAGCTTGAGATGTCTTTTGAACCTGTCACTTAAGAGTTACTGTGAGAGAGTCACGAACAAATTAAAGAGCTCAGAGTGACAGACCTCCACTGTTTCTCCTCCCTTCCCCTTTCACAGAAACAAAAAAAAACAAAAAGCTCTCACTGCCAACAAGAGATTGTTGGAAGGTCAAGCCATCAAGAGATACACATAATTAACAAGTGTGAGGAATGTTAACTAAAGTTAAATGATGTTAAAGCAACACTATGTCATTTTTGCGGTTTTTGCTCTCGGGGTCCCCCTACAGTTGGGAAACAGTATTGTCTTCTACTACTGTCGTAAAATCTGTCATGGTTACACCAGGCGATACACGTGTGCATTTGTTGACAAGCCGATACTGTCTTGAGTTCTCGCGGGCAGACTGCCAGCGTTGCGTGTGAAATGTCTTCATCCCAGGTACATTGGCATATATTTCAGCATGTCATATGAATATAATTTCATGGGTTTTATTTTTTTCAAACGTCAAAAGATCGCGTAGCTCACGTTTACAAGACAGCGTCATTATAGTAGCCTATTGTCTACTGTTTTACATAACGGATATGCTAATTCAATTCAATGTTTGTGTGGTAGGTAATAGCCATATATCGTCAATATTATAATATCAAGCTACCATAGATGAATCTGCAAATTTGAAAATCGATTTGCATTATAGCCAGAGTAAAAATAAATACACAAACATATCAGCCTGCAGACATTAGGATAGTTATCCTGAAAGATTATTTATTATAACCATCGTAAACTAGCATGTTAGTGTAGCTACCAGATTGATAATTCGCTACTCTACTAGCATTACTTGATTCATGAAGATAAATGGAGGACCAGATAGATTCTGTAACATGGCCAGGCCATGTTATTTAGCCTTTTACATTTCGCGCGGTATTTAGCTCCCTGACTCCCTGATTTATTTATAAATGTATAAACACTTTACAGATGACTGACTGCTGCGCTTGTGACAGGGTGCATGTTACTGAAAGAACGAGCAGAGAGAGCCGGTCGCGCGCGCGCACACTCTCACCGTCTTCAAACTGTCTTGCTCTCCCTCCAATAGTGATCCTCGTCCGGTCTTTTAATTTGTCACTCTCCCTTTTTCTTCTTTTAGTCACCTCTGACAAAACCTTTGCCTGCTTCCTTTTAGTTGTTGCTTCGGTCATGACAACAACATACAGACGGGTATCAAACGCTAGTTGGGCTCTCACGTCAGAATCTGAGGAAGTGGGGGAAGTGACGTATGCCGTAAAGCAGTCGAATTTTGTAGTTTTTTTTGTGCTCAGGTTCCTACCCGAAACCCGAAGTTACATAGTGCCAGTAAAAGCGATACAGACACTGTCAGGCTATGGAGTGTCACTGTCAACCTAATGAAGGTTGAAAAACTACATAGTGTTACTTTAATTGCTATTGAATGTTGGGGAAGCTAATGGGACACTCACTTAAGAGAAGACTACGTTTCCCCTTGGATTCAACAATGCTATTTTTTTTTAAAAGAAAGTTGTATTTCATTCACATACACATTTTTAGCTAAGTAACATGTGCAGACGTGAGTCCGGGCTCAGGTGGGGCTCTGTCATTCAGTAAATATCTATGAGTTTCTCTAAGGCGTGGAAACTAGTTTAACCCGAGTGCCCTCATGTGACAGAATCACATGTGCACATAGGCCCCAACATGGGGAGCCATGCACACTTTCTTTCACATACAAACTCAAGGTAATGTGAAATCACAATATGAGCTGAAATTACATTTGAAACTCCCCATTGACCCTTGCACAAAGAAGTCAAGAATATTGTCAGCATTTCCATAACCATACAATTACATCCTTCAGACAGCACGCCCTCATTATAGAGACTTGTTGAAGAATTAGATAGCCACTGCTGCACACACCCACACACAGTACATTAGCATTACCTGATACTACTCATGCTGCCACCTGTCTCAGATCCCAGTTTGCATCGCTCCAGCTGAGTAGCCACTATCTGACGCTCCGCCTCCAGCTCTCGAGTTAATCTTTCAAACTGTAGTTCCTGGGGAAAGAAAAAGACAGATGGTCAGTTAACAAAATTCATTGAATGCCATTACGTCACTTATACTTGACTATTGAAATACAACATTCTGATTAAAATGATACAGTGTTACACAAGTCTTTCCGCAGTAACAGTTAAAACTAGAATTGTCCATTTTCTGAGAAAAATATGAGTGGCATTTAATTGTCCAAAAGTTGCCGTCATGATGCTAAAGTGTTTTTATCTATCTGCTAATGTTTTTTTTTTATTTTTTTGCTATGCCGTTGTTAGGGCTGGGTGGACAATACGGATTAATCAAGATTGGTCTTTTAGTCTATGTTGTTTTTCAGTTAATGCATGAATAAACCTTCACCAAACATTATTTGTAGTGCGCCGGTGCTTTGTTACTTTTAGTAAAAAACTAAGTCTCAGCTTTCAAATTCTGTCAATTTTATAACAAAGTTACAACAATAAATCCTGTTTTGACACTCTTTAATGTGGCGTGACACATGGACACACATGAACTGATAATCTCTTCCTCTTTACTACTAGTTATAGCACAAAATCAACATGAATATTAGAAGGCATGTTTAAAGAAACAGAACAAATTACTGAAATATATCTGAAAAATAAATCAGCTTGTAAAAAAAAGTTAGACATCTGCAGCTCATTAGTTAGCTAAAAAATAATTAGAGAGGAGATTGTTGCAAAAAATATGCAAAATATTACATATTCATCATTATATTTCTACTTAACCTGTAAGTGAAGATTATCAGATGTATGTATGAAAAAATCTTTCATGAAAAAAATTATTGTTAAAATGTTTTATTACAGCCATAATTAAAATGTTTATATTACAACAACAAATTGGAGTAGAAACATAATTATATCATTCAATTGAAAAACTTTCAAATTTTAAAATCCTGGTCTGGTACGTCTGATTAGAAAAGATTAGATAGCCTAACTTTTTAGAAAAGTAAGAGAACTTCTTCTGGATGATTTGAATTATCATACTAATTCTAAGTGTTTGGGGTTTGTTTGTTCAAATCCCTAACCATATAAGCTTTAAAAAAGAACCACTAATTACCTTCAATGCCATTTTAAAAGTCTATATTCCTATAGAGGGCACATTCCATTCTCTCCTGTAATTATACTGAGTTTAAAAACTTGATATTTTGATCATAATAAACTCTAGTCCCATTAAAAATCTTCTTTAGAATTTGTGGAGAAACGTGCTAGCCAGCAATAAATCAAATCGACCTCCGGCCGGCCCTGAGAGATGATTATCACCACTAACGCCCCAGCTGGGACCGAAAGTGCACTATCAGTAGATATAATCGCTTAGACGGCCAGCCCCAAGCTGCCCCCTCCCAAGACAACAGCGCTTCCACCAAACGAGAAGCCTTCAAAGAATTTCCAATTCCGCAAATAGACTCAAAGAAAGACTAAAGAGCTGCATAACACAGTGTTCAAACTTGACGCGATAAGATTTCAGCAACAAGCAATTTACAGTATCTGTCCACACCAATAAATATGATCAGATTCCAATCGGTATTGCACAAAATCGGATTTGGACAGACCGTCTGAACGAGGCTTTAGGGCGGTGCAACTTGTTCTTGAGGGGGCCCTGCAGAACACCCATCCCTCACCCTCAGGAAGCCAATCGTGAACAGACTGACCGAGGTCCCATGCTTGGGATAGCCCTGCTCCAATTAATTAATATTGAATCTAACTGAATCATATCATCATATAATCACAAAATAACTTTTGAATAAAAATCGCCACAACCCGTTTGAAATAAAGGTTGTGACCCGACCCGCATTAAATCTACTACATCAGGTAGACAAAAAATATTAATTTTCTCATGTTTTCATTTTCACACATACAATCAAACCAACATTAGGCATTCTGAGTTGGTGCATTTAAGAAAAATAGACACGCAGCCCAACATGGTAATAATTAACAGAAGAAAAAAAAACAAATGTAAACAATACAAAACTTTTGCCTACATCATGTGAACAATCTGCCCATACAGGCTATTTTGAACAAATGTGCATAAATAACATCAAAGGCTATACAGACGCTTAGAGGTCTCCATAAATTAAAAGAACATATAGCCAAATATGAGCCTTTACTGTCATACCTAATATCGGGGATATTTTAGCGGATTTACTCTGCATTTAAAGGGGCATTCGGCACGATAGCTATTTCTTCGCTGATTTTCACTTTTGTTGTCGCAAGTATTCTCAACGAGCTCCCCCTACAGCTGTGAGGCGTATATTTCACAACAATGTCGTAAAAAAAACTCACTTGTGGCACCCTTCTCCCCCTTTCTACCGCTGCTCATGTGCATTTGTTATTATCGGAGCAGGCCAACTTTATCGTGTGGAGCTATGTCTACCAAGGTGGGTAATACATCATACACATTGAGGGCGGCGTGTGTGTTTATGTCGAATTGCCATAAAGCAGTTTGTGTTTCTCGCTCGTTCTTGCTTCACACGAGACTTCCTTTTTCTAATATACCGGGACGTTAATCCTCATGTTGCAAGGTTGGTTTTCCGCCTAGGAACGTTGGGGGGAGCGGGGAAAGTCACCATTCTCACCAGAACAGGTTATTAAACCATCCAAATGATTTATAAACGGTTTTATTATGCTGAAATAGTTGCCGAATGCCCCTTTAAAGGTGCAGTGTGTGATTTTTAGCGGCATCTAGTGGTGAGGTTATGAATTGCAACCAACAAAAGTTACGGTGGCCGACAGGAAAATATGTCATTGTCTGAGACAGCAGAGAGTAGCCAGTTCAGCAATGAGGTTTCTTTACAAGGATAAATTAAGAAATTATGTTTACTTAATTATTCAGTAAAATAAATTATGTTATTGGGAATATTATTGTTACTTGTTCATCATTGTGTGTCATTGTTTTATTCGCTGAACTAAGCTTGCTTCCTTGCACGAAGAGCAACATAGTAACGAAACGCGTTTGTCCGTTTAGGGCTACTGTAGAAACATGTCGGCGCATTTCAATGTAAGGGGAGCCGCGGTGTATGTAGATAGAAACTGCTGATTCTAAGGTAATACAAATATAACGGTTCATTAAGTAAGGTCTTTATACACCACTGAAAACTTCTTTTTCAAGGTAGTGACGAAACGCGCTCTGTAGCGCTGTTTGTTCGCTGTCAGCTACGGTAGAAACATGACGACACAATATGTCGACCTCCATAGAAGGGGGTGCCTGCGGTTATGGAGATATAAATGTCTCATTCTAAGATAATAAAAACATAACGGTTCATTATGCAAGGTCTTTATACACCACTGAAAACATAGTTTTGGATCTTATATTGCATTTCTGTCAATAGATCCACAATGCACCTTTAAATGTGGTTGTCTTTCCTGAAATCCAGTGGATAAAGTACGTGGCTGTTTTGAGAATGGGAAATTGCGAATAGATTATATACAGAAAGCGAGCAAAGAGCACTACCTTTATAATGACTGACGCGGTCAGTCACTTCAGTTGCAGCGCGATTGGCTACAATGCTCAACACTGCAAATCGCGTTGTAATTAGAAACCTTTGACACTCTTCAGACTACAGAGCGTGAAAACGAATAAGCACGGGGCCGTTTGAAAGCAGTTGCCTATCAGTAGGTACCGAATTGAGTCGAAATAGTCTTGGCTATTGGATCTGCAGTCCACACGTGCCTATTGATTCCCAACCCGCACCAGAATCCAGAATCCAGTCATTGTGTATCGTCGTTGTGGCTGGTTATGACAAAAACTCTGATTAACATACAAAATAAAGCTTTTATTGTGTGTTGCATCCGGTTAGGACACAGTGTAAGACCCCCAAAGTGTTTTATTCCTGCAGAGCAGAGAAACGGTCCAGAAAATGGAGATGAGGATAAAATAGGAATTGAGAAAAAAATCTGATGCTCCTCAGCTGGTGTTCTCGTCACCGGTACCTGTTTTAATTACAGCTGGGCAGGAAGATCGATGGGGGTCTGATCCGTAAACACATGCATACAGGGATCGTACAATAGAAGGGTTTATTGATCCAGATCTGAAAGCCATTTGTGGACTAAATTACATGATGGTGTGTCCCACCAGCCCCTATTCCCAGACATCAGAATAACTCCTTATTCCTTTTCAATCCCCCAAACACCCCTATTTTATCCGCACTTAATCACAACCAACCAGCTCTCTGTCACCAAACAAACCAGCAAACAACAAATGTGCTGCAAATTAATCTCTTTCCTCTCTTTTTCTCACACCTTTCACACTTCTCCCATAGAATTTTTCTTTTCTCACATTTGTGCAGTTCAGGACACTGACACATTAAAAGAGTATACAGAGTGTCCAACCTACAGAGGAATACATTCTAAGTAATTAAATCTAAAGAATGATGCTGTTTTATGGCTGTGTTCTCTACTAGAGCTCTTTTCATATATTGAATAACAACAATATATGTGTTATAATTTTGCCGAAACTACTTATAATACCACGCAACATTGTGAATATTGCTTGTAATGTGCTTTTTATTTGTGCCTATTTCTAAAGACTGCGTCATAAAATTATTTTTGCATTCCCTCCACGTCTCAATACAGGTGGGTATGAGAGCGCTAAGACATTTTAATGAGTTATTCAAAATTCAAAAACAATTGGTAAGTTTGTTCATTTGCGTAAATCAGCTCAAACAGGCTGTTTCAATCAATCAATCAATCCAAAACTCTGAATCAACAGTTTTACGTCATCACTCGTAAAATATTCACGCATACAGCCCTTAAAAGGATAGCTCACCCAAATATGAACAATTAAACTCAAAAGCTGAACACAAAAGAAGAGATTTTGAAGAGTGTTTGTAACCAAACAGTTATGGACCCCATTGACTTCCTGTATGGAAAAAAACATACCATGGAAGTCAATGGTCCACAAAATCTTATTTTGTGTTCAGCGGAAGAAAAAAGAACGAAAAAGTCTTGAGAGAGAGAGAAAGCAAAATTCTGCAAGTGAACGGCAAAGTAATTATGTGTTCGCTCAAGAAAATTTGAGTTCACTCGCAAAAGGATTGAAATAGTTTTTTTCCTCCCACCACTAATTATTTCCATCACCGAACGTTTTATGAGTAAACAAACTTTCTCAGGGAAATTCAAATCTTTTGAAAAAGCATTAAAATATAATTATCTCAATTATAATTATATAATTAAATTATAGCAATATGTCCCATAAAATTGTATTAAAAACACATATATTTAATGAAATATTGCTTTATATTATACATATGTTATATATGGAGCATATACATAAAAATCACATTTTTTTGTGGAAAAAAACAGTGTGGAAAATAGATTTTACTGTATTTTACTTCTTGCATTAAATAATGAATCTATTTGCCAAAAATAGCTTTTTGGTTGCAATGATGTTTCTTTTTGTTTTGATTCATTTAATTTATAAATATTAAAAGTAGCGCTGTCAAATCGATTTATCACATCTAACAAAAGTTTGTGTTTATATAATATATTGGGGTATTATATATATATATATATATATATATATATATATATATATATATATATATATATATGTGTGTTTGTGTGTGTGTGTGTGTGTGTGTACACACAATATACATACACACACACACACACACACACATATATTATATAAGCAAACTTTTATTAGAGATGTGATTAATCACAATTAATCGATTTGACAGCACTAATTAAAAATAAAATATTTTTAGAAATATTCTAAAAAAAAGAAGGAAAATATCTCCCAGGATGGCTTAAAGTAGTTATTATGGAACAATGTCACTATTAAAGAAGGTAAATTGATGTTGCAAACCACTAGTAGAGCGGCAACACCTGTTGATCAGAGTTCAAAGGAAATAAGTGCAAATATATAGAAGAACTGACAGCTAATTGTGACTGAAATCTACCAATTAAAACCGGTATAAGTAAGGCTGAAGAGCCAACCAATGAGAATTAATGTTTTACTGTATTGTGTCAGACATAATAAAAAAAAACGGAAAGACGAAAAAAAAAAAAAAACTTTCATGAACACAGCAGGGCGTAGGCTAACCAATATTAGGAAAGCATACATATATAATAGGCCTACAGTTAAAGTTCAAAAACTCATCCTTTAAATCAGCAACATTCTTTCCACCTTCCCCAACACAGATCAGAAAAAAAGCCATACCTCGTCTCCTCCTCCCACACGCCAGAGCAAACAAGATCAGCGTAAAGCCAGTCCGTCGACCATCCTTCCACTTAGCTCTTCCCATTAGAGAAATTCCTCAACTCATTACAGGCGCGGCTGGTCTGCCAGCCGCAGCTTCCGAACACCTCGCGCACAACACAGGCTCAGTCAGCCACAAAGGTCTCCATGGCAACAGAGGACCCAGCGCCCCCCTCTGGCATTATTTATGCAATGTTTCATCGCCAAACGTCCCGCCCACCAGCCAGACTGCCAAACCGAGCCTCCCTCCAATCACTCTCCCGTCTGCCCCTTTTCGCAGGACGATTTGTGCCCGCCACCTCAAAAGACCGGGCGAGAATTCCGAGTGTCTTTGGGGTGAAGCGCTAAATGCCTCTCTCCTCCATTCTTCCTCCCCCATCCATCCCTCGGCGCTCTGAAAAGCCTGAGAACTTTCACTGTCTGTTCCACATCAATACCAGCCTGGAAGTCGGCGTTCCTGAGAGAGCCGGAGCGATTTATCTAAAGCGCTGTGTCGGAATATGTTTAAATACAATGGAGACCCAGGAGAGGCAGTGTGTATTATCGAAGAGAGAGCGATGCCAGAGCATTTCGGTGGCCAAAACTTCTCCAGCCTTTTTTAGCGTTACCAGATAGTCATTATTTATTGAAAGGACACTATTTCACAGCATACGGCTAAATGACCTGTCTGGCTGCAGTTAAAGTAAATGAGAGATGGGACTGCATTTAACTAAGCCAATCTAAACATCATAAAAGCTGGGGTTTCAGGGGTTTAGTTGCTGGAGCAACAAGCAGGGGAAATAAAGGGAGAGAGAAATGTTGCTGACCGCCTGCTCAATAGGGCCGGTCAGTGATGAAAGCTGATTGATAAAAGGTTACTCTCGCTGTTCTCATGCATACCAAGTGCGCTGTCACCCTCTCGTCTAATAAGCTCCTCTCTTTCTTCTGATCTCTCCATCCTTACAGATGAGCTGGAGATGATGGTCAGGAAAGATTTAGTAACGCCACTGCTGAATGCAAAGGGATCAGGCATTTTTTATTAATAATTAATTCACAATATATTGGTAGCAGTTGTCAGTTGATATTAGAGATTTTTCTTTCATTTATCAGCCAGTATTGTATATTTAATTGTGACTTTTAGATTTAGATTACCATTGCTGCCATCTAACACTGATTTAAAAGGTAGCCTTTAAAAACACTACATATAACACATTTACATATCTTTTTTTTTCATATTGTACATGTATTATATTGTTGTTATGCCTAAATTCACTTCTAACATTTAAAATTATTGGTTTTAGCTTGTAGTTTTGTTTTTTTTAGCACAAAATACTATAGAATTTTAATATTAGTCATTTATCTGTTATCAGCCATAACTTACAAATATTGTTTGGTAATTATTATAGATTTAATACAATATGCTTTTATATTACATTATTGTATTATATATCTAATAGTATTCAATAATATTAACACATTCAAAAGTTTGGGGTCAGTACGTTTTATTTTATTTTATTTTATTTTAAAATGGATGCATTCAATTGACCAAAAGTGACATTTGACCAAAGTGACCAAAAAAGATTTCCATTTAAAATAAATGCTGTTCTTTTGAACGTTCTATTCACCCAAAAATCCCGAAAAATTGATCACGTTTTCCACAAAAATATTGTCAGGTTTGTGTGCAGGATGCTGAAGACGAGGACACGGTAGCTACAGTTTAGGATATTTATTTCACAAACTTAAACTTCCATAAATAAACAAGAACAAAAGAACAAACTCCAGGACTTCAGGGATAACACAACCATACACGGACGACGACCAACAAACACTGAGGGAAAACACAAGGCTTAAATGAACAGGGACTAATAGGATAATTAACTGAACACAGGTGACGGGAATAACTAATTAGACAGAGCGGGAAAACTAACAGGACTAAACCAAAATCACAAAGACAGGGGGAAACAAGATCACAGAACATAACTCAAACATACTGAAACGTGACAAATATTAAGCAGCACAACTGTTTTCATCATTGATAACAATAATAAAATAATAATAATAATAATATAATTGTGAACGCCATATCAGCTTATTAGAATAATTTCTGAAGGATCATGAGAAACTGAAGACTGAAGTAATGATGCTGAAAATTCAGCTTTGCCATCTCAGGAATAAATTACATTTGAATATATATTAAAATAGCTAACAGTTATTTTAAATTGTAATAAAATTTCACACTATATTATGGTTTCTACAGCATTTTTAATCAAATAAATGTAGTTTCACTAAGAATAACTGACTTCTTTCAAAAACATAAAAAAAATAAATAAATAATCGACCCCAAACTTTTGAATGGTAATGTATTTAATATTATCCATGGGGCTGTACATGATGCTGAACCCACATACAACTTACAAAAGCACCCACATACAAAAGCACACAATCTTTCTATTGTACAGCGATGGTTTCGTTTGCACTGATCAGCTCAGACAGGGAATATCCTATTTCATCCCCCCAGGGAAACCACCTGTATCCCCCACAGAATGAACAATAGGTCATGTGATCGGACGGCTGAGCGAACCCTTCCATCTCTCCCAGGTGACTGATGACAAGTCTGAGGTCATCTAACCTGGTGTTCACTCACACATACAGTACTGAAGGGTTGTCCTTGTCAGGCAACTTCATGTCAGGATTCAGGACACTGGTCTGTTACCGGTTAAAGGTGGTTTTCATGTGATATTTAGCATGTCAAACATGACGTTAAGAGAAAAACAAACATTCTTGACTTAAAAGCACCATTAATGACTCAGTTAATGGAGTTTCGTCATACGATTTGAAATACTTTAAACATTTTAAACAATGAAAATTAGCTTTAAATAGTTTAAATGTCACGGCATGAATGTCTTTTAAACAAAAGAAAATTAATGCTATGTAAATATATAGAAAAAAAAGCCAATCTAGATTAAAAAAACAAAAAAAAAATTGTCAACAAATAACATCCAATAGCCAATATGATACAATATATCATTATAAATTTTAAAATCTACTAAAGACCTTGTCAATGGACATTTTCTGTTTTCAAATATCGTTTTTAGTGAATTTATACTAAATATGATGAAGAATAAGCATTTAAGTCAGCAATTGCATATATCGCAAATACTTTTTCGCAATCACTAAAGTGTGTGTGTGTGTGTGTGTGTGTGTGTGTGTGTGTGTGTGTGTGTGTACACACAAAAAAAAGACCACTATTGAGTATCAGGATATTAAAAAAAATTAGGCCAACTATTAACTTGACCTGAGTTTGACTCTCATTCACTGCTTTAAGGTTCTTGTGTTGGTATATTATGCAATACAAGCTTTAAAGAGTTAATATGTTACCAAATCAGGTTCGATGGAAGAGGATGATAAACAGGAACATTGCGTAATGCATGTAAAGGAGTTATGACTATGCTAATGTGCTACTTCACAGCATATTATCATAGCATATAAAGAGACATTCAACATTCATTTATATGCATTTCATGTCAAATTATACTGTAAGGTAGAGAGATAACACAATACAATTTCATTGAGAACTAAGAATAAAAAAAGAAAAAAAAGAATTGCAAAGGGAAAGAACGCAGTAAAAATTGTTAATGCAATTCCCAAAGGTGTTTCTTACCAAACAATAAACATTAGATATCACAACGAAAATCTTCACTTGTCTTCTCTTTTAAGACTGTGCTGTTTGATTACGGTATCCTCGGAATGGGCGAATTTGGTTCACATGATCCTTCTGTTTACAATTTGATTACATTTCTGATTAAAGAAAGGGAAAGAAAGGATCCGAAAATGAATGACTGTGTAAGATAGCAACGTGAGAGAAAGAGAGAGCAGACATCATCAGGATTCAGTGATGAATGGCCCAATTAAGTCAGTTCAAACCACGGCCTCTGTCTGTCACGTCTGCTCTTCAGCAAGACTAAGAATAGCCAATTTACCCCAACACATACATAAACAAACTACACTGGGCAAACAGCCTTTCCCTTGCCAGGGGAGGGGAAAAATACACTGTGCTTCTGAAAGAAACTCACTTAACCTTTACGGGCAGTGCTAAAGAAACCAGCAATGGATTAGACTCACTCAGGATTGCATGTGGAAATGTATCTTCTGGAAGTATCATGAGAATGATTATTGTTGAATGTGAATGGACGGACATAAATTATACCAACAGAAGATTGCAAGCTTCTGATACAGAGAAACGAGAATAGCCGGGAAGCATCTCACTCCTTTGTTTCCCTCAATGTGACTTGGAGATTACAAAGTTTCAAATGGTTCAGTAAAGCTACATAGTTATGACATCTCTAAACATCTGAACATGTGAGCTACGTTGTAAACAGCTTAAAAACAGGATCACGGACAGTGTCAGATACTAAAATTCTGGCTAATATACATACACCGATATTCATGTTCATGTTATGGCTGATAAGATATAGCCACATGTAAATTTTGGCACTATTTCATCTAAATAAATGTGTAATAAAACACTAAAAACTAAAATCAATAATTTTAAATGCTACAAGTGAATTTAGGCATGAGAACATTAATGCACTAGAATGACTTTTATTTTTAATGTCCACTTTATTTTAAGATGTCCTTCTTACAGTGTAATTATACAATTAAGTACTGAGTAGTAAACAACGTGTACATATTATATGATTAGGGTTAGGTTTACTACATGTAAAATACGTGTAACTAGATGTGAAATGTGTAACGGGGACACTGTAAGAAGTGTTAGCAAAAATGTAAAAATATTACATAAAATACTAATAGATAAAAAATGTATTGTTCAAAATTAAGACAAATGGAATTATAGGAACTCATAGTTAATGTTAGTACCGTGAAATTTTGTTATATAATACAAAGACATTCAGCTATATGTGGCAATACTTTTTGAGGCTGCTGTACTGTATGTCTATTATACAGTATATACATATTGATATTCCATCAGTCACCCTGATCTCTAGATATTGGCCACTGATCACCCCATTTTGTCAACCACTACTTACAACTGACAAATATGCTAACCATGCACCCCAAGTGACACACTGTAGCAAAAAACATGGCTTTTAGAAAAAAGAAGTTCATGCCCTTATGAAGTTAGACTTCTGGCACAACAAAACAGCACCTTGAAATGTCACAGTCATGCTTATGTGCTTCAGTATTGAACACACAAGTAACTTCTAGCCGGCTGAATCCGTTCACCCTAATTTGGTTCCACATCAGACATTAATTCATTGATCCTCAGAGACATTTGTTTTGATACTGAGCCCTAGAAAGACAGGTTCTCAGTCTCTTTCTCAAGACAGCAGCAGCTTTGCTCAACGCGTTCAGTCAAACTAAAGGAAAAGGAAAAGGTCAGCTGGAACACTGGAGAAAACAATATAAGCATCACAGGAGATAAATCCCTTTTTTCCAGCACTTATGGTGTGCTGAGCATGTGAGAATGTAAAGAACTGCGCAGCACGTGCTCTCATAAGGGTGGACGGAGTGACAGGTTCAGAAAGTGAGCTCTGGAACGGATGAATATATCTGGAGTGAGATATATGATGTGCATCGCTGCAAGGAGGGGGGGGGGGTTCAAAATGTCAGTCCTTGACAAAACTTTATTATGTGTGGGAATAAAAAAAAGGAGATGAGGTGTCTCTTTCACACATTTGGCATGCACACATGCCGTTCATTTAGGAGGGCAGTCACTTCCTATTTAAGTGGAAATTCAGCTCTGTAATTGCTGTCTGCATCCGTGCAATTATAGTAGCTTGCTCAATGTTTTAATTCTGGTCAAAGAAACAACTGAATGTGTGTTATGTTGATGGATGGATGGATGGATGCCAGATGGTCGGCCAGAAACGTACGTGTATACGTACATATGTATTTATAAGACAGACAGACAGACAGATGTCTTAAGTTAGATTAACACTTTAAGGTGAGACACGGCAGGCAAAAACATTGTTTTTTTTTCACTGGTCAATTTTGAGATTTTGGAATATTTGTCTTCAATAACATGTCTTCTTTCAGAGTTGTGGTGAAAAAAAGTCAGAAATACACATTTAGGTCTTTATTTTACTACACTTCTGTCTGTTTGCGTCTGTAGATTTCTCATAAATTCCTCAAAAGTTGGCGTTCTAAATCAACATGCTGCTCCACGATCGCGGCCTGCACCCTGTCATCACATATACAGTTAGAAAGCTCTCTCTCTCTACTGTACAATGCTGTCGGATCCAAATATGGTCATTTCCTTTTTATCAGCAACCAAACGTGAAAGTAAAAGGGAGGATTTAACTCTAAATGTGCAATCTCATTGGCTGATGCTAAATCTTTAAAGCCCGTTTTCTCAAAATGACTTTTCTCTCATACTCCAAGTCTGAAATCTCCACTTCAGTAGCACCTATATACATCAAACTTCCCAGTCTTGTACCTAGTTATATTATGAAGACATTTACAGAGGGATTTGTAAATATATTATTCCTAGCCTGATTTATATAACATGGCGAAAATCATTTAAGGCTATTGACAGTATATTCTGATTTACAGGATAACAAAAGTAGATATCCATAAATCCCTCTGTAATTTTTCCCCCATCTAATATGTGAACACAATGAAAAAATAATTTTGAACCTGTAAAAATTATTTTGAACCTGATTTTAATACTCAGATTTCGTTAAAAAAATACATATATATGCAAATTAGCGCATATTTAATTTGATGCCTAATTTGCATATTTAAACATTAAATTACAGAAAACTTGTAATACATTTTTTTCTCATCTTAATGTAGGTAATCAACTGGGCAAGTTTCATGGTGATATCTGCTAGTTCAAAATTTTACCCTATTCACCTGTAGTGTCTCGCCTTAAAATACCAGTACTTCCACTTCTGAAAATATACCTCTCTGTTATCTGAGAAGGTTCCATTAGGTTTCACAATCTCTTCTGAAGTGCACTTGAACTATACATTAATGTATTTTACAAACTTTCCCATGATTTATTGGCCAGTGCTAAAGAGTAATTCATTATTTCCCATGGCATTATGATTAATTGCAGATGTATAATCAAAATGACTTTAACAAAATGAAAATAATAAGATGACTGTTTAAGCGCATGACCTTTTGTACATTCCAAGAAATAATTAAAGTGAATAAAAATTGGCCCCTCAAAAGTTAACAGTTCCTTCAAATTCAATCTATATATATAAAAGCGTATTACAGTCGTGTGTGGGAAAAAAAAACACCCTTATATAGTAGGATTCTAACTAATTTATATTTCATATTTTCAGACTGGAAGAATTCTGGTAAATAAGGTTTAACTACATTAGTTAACATGAACTAACAATGAACAATACTTCTACAGCCTTTATTCCTCTTAATTAATGTTAAACTCAACTTTCACGAATACATTTTTAACATCAAAAGTTGTATCTGTTAACATTACTAACGCATTGTGAACTAACATGAACATTAACATTTTATTAACTACCATTAACAAAGGTTAATAAATACAGTGAAAAATATATTGCCCATTGTTAGTTCATGAAATAAATAAATAAATATAATAAAAAAATACTTTTATATTATTTCAGTTAGTTGCCAAGATATAATTTCTCATTTTTATTTAGTTTAACTTGCTGAAATAACTGAAACTGAAATAAAAAGTAATACAAATGTCAAAAATTGCACAATTAATAAAACTAACTTAAAATTGGAACAGAAAATAAATATATATATATATAAACATTCAAAATATTAATCAAAACTATAATAGTATCTCAATAGCTTTGTTTCCATCCAAAGTTGAGAATTTAACTTTTGAGCAAAAATGGAACATCGCATAAAACATTTACGCATGAAGCACAGTTTCCGTCCCATGTGTTCAAGAGAACAAAATCGTCACTTCCTGGGAAATTGGTGCAAAATATCTCATAAAAATGGAAGTTGCTGCAATCAGGGATGCAACTGTGGCTCTTTTTCTATACATTATAAATAACTTGTGTCTCAAAGCGTGCAGACGAAATGCAATAAATGCTGTCATGTTATCTTGCGTTCGGATGCCTGGTGTTTGTCAACACAATCATGTGAGGCAATTCTGGGACGTCATTACACTGGATCATTCTGACGACAGACTTTGGCTCAGGCATTTCAGAATGATCAAACCAACACTTAAAAACTGGTCTGCTGGTTAGTCCAGTTATCCAATTACATCCTTTGTTTAGACAAAGTCACGCGAGTTCTTTGTTGCGTATCGAAGGATTCATTTGGTAAATGTGTTTCCATTCTGTGCATGTCTTCTTATCGGATAAAAAATCTGCCTCAATTGAGCACATATACGTTTTTTTTATGTGCATTTTTAGAATTATACACATCTTGGTGTTTCCATGTAGCGTTTATTTTTATTTTTATGTGATATACCAAAATGTGATGGTGGATAGAAACGATAGTATACTAAAATAACACTGATTTTATATTAAAAGCCATGTCTAATGGTAGAGTAGTTATTTCTAGTTACATGTTACGTCACACAGCGTTCACACGGAGAACTCTAATTTTGTTAGGCCTATCTCATTAGACACTTGTATGGTGCATGAGAAACTGAATCCTGGGACGGATGAGTTCATGATTAAATCTTCAACATCAACAACGCAGTGCAGAACTAACACAAAGAACATGCACCGCTGGAGAGATGATATTGGCTTCCCACTGTTCCTGTCTCATTTGAGTTTCACCTAACACAACGTGTCGCCATTACTGGCATGCTCGATGGCGTTTCTAATCAGTACTCTGCTTAAGGCTTCTGAGGGGATGCTGGGGGGATCATTTGTTAGAGAGATATGCACACACAGCTAACATTCTTTTCTGGTAATTGCCATTAATGGTTACATCCAGGCAGGGTTTCTCTTCATAAAAACCCATAAACAAATGCCTCGGCAAAGTTACCAGTGCTCACAGGAAGATTTAATACGTTAGTGACGCCCGTGGGCCAATTTCCAAGCCCCTCAAGTGTTAATAGCTTGTCCTTAAATAAATCTGGCCCACAAATCAAATTTCACTTTTTGCATTTTGGTTTGGGCTTTAATGTTATCTTTGTAAGGATTGTGATACAGTGGCCTAATTTAAAAATGCAAGGGTGCTTGAGGGTCTGCAGCATTTTTTTTCCAGCAAGAGCACCTTAATATGATCAAACATTTATAATGTTACAAAATATTTCTATTTCAAGTAAATGTTTTTCTTTTAAACATCAAATCTTTTCATCATCTTTTCATAATTTCTTTCAAACATCTATTCATCAAAGAACGAAAATTTAATCCATCTCCTTCTGCCTGCACCACATCCTGACACAAAGATGTTGATCCAGGAACATATTGTACTTAGTGAAATCACGTACACCACTAGATATGAGTCGTTCAACTCTGAAAATGCATCAATAACTGTATAACTGCACCATTTTCTCTCACCATATTTTTTCCCCCCAAATGATCAATGATTACTAAATGTAAAGCTTGATTTTTATTTTTTATTTTTTTAAATGGTTTGTGGGGGAACTGGTGGTTCACAATTGAATTAGAATGTCTACATTGTTTCTTAAATCTAAAATTAGACAAACAAAAATTCATGTAAAAATGCATTATAGCACCTTAATGCTGTCATCACCTGCATGTACAATTAATATAGGACCTCTGAGACCCAAGCTGCCGTGGTTTTATCACGTAGCCTAGGCACCGTCGGTTCTCCAGTGGTGACAGAATGCTTAAAGTCTGTCTTCACACCCCAATGTTCACACTTAGCTTTTGCATTACCGTTTTACATTCACAGACCAGTCTTTCTTCTTCTGTCCATTATTTCAATGGGTTGGACCCAGCACTGCCTCTTTCATCTGGAGGTCAAAGCGATTAGAGCGTTTGAAGTGTGCCAGGCGCTAGCTGAGGGAAAAACACTAGTTCTTATGAGACCCGGTGTCCTCAGCGAGAAGGAAAAGACAGACTGCAGTGAGAGAAAATGAGAGGGCTGCTTTGTAACAGCACATATCAGTGCTACGTGATGACACATATGCATTGTGAGTGACAAACAGTTTAAAAGTAAGCCACAGTTCAGCGCCAGGTGTATCGAGCGGAAGTATTGTACATTGACATAAAAAACAAACACTTTTCTCAAACCTCTTATCAGCTCTTAACTAAAAAACATTGTTTGTGGGGTGACGACAGGTGCAAAGCAGATGGGTACTGCGGTGAATACATAAAAGAGTCATGGGAAATCAAGAGAAAGCAGTTTGCAGCAGTCTGTAAATTACAATATGTCTGTTCCATAGAGATCTAACTACAATAGCAGCATTCTAACCCAAATGGAACCTAATAAGTGAATGATTTGGAACATTCTAAATACAAGGCTCTAAAATCAGGGTCAATAAAAGTACTAGTAGGAGTCTGTGAACTGTAAAACAAAGTGTATGACGTAGTGATTGTGATGTAGTGATTTTTCTTTTTAAACCAAACCTAAAATAGAGTTTTCATTTAGACATAAATAAATAAAAGGTAATTACATTTTGGGTAATTCAATTTTGGAAACTTGGTAATTGAATGTTGTTCAGTCTGTCGTAGTCTTAAAGGGGTCATGAATTGAGAAATCAACTTTTTCTTGAGCTTTTGCTATATAAAAGGTCATCGTAATATAAGAATATCCTGTAAGTTTCTGAGCTGAAAACGTCCTTGTTAGTCAAATAAAAACTTTTATTGAAAGTAAAAAATAGCCTATTACTTATTCATTATGTTTTTGAATGTAAAAACCATGTAAACGTCATAAGTTGACCTCAGACAACAGTATACATTTTTTTGAAAAGCCAGTTCATGACCCATTTAAGTCATAGGCCTAAAACAATTCAGTTGGTTATTTCGTGCATCACTAGTAAAATGTCTAAACGTGGTCCATTTGTTCTATAGCTCGTTTAAAATGAAAGAAAATAACATCTTATTTGACAATGAAATACATGAAACAACAAACAAATTGGAGATGGCATAGTACGTGAAGGTCAAGTAATTAATTTTGTCAACATTAGCTTAGCATAACATAATGTTGCTACTATTATAAATGAAAGTTATTTTAAAGTGTAACCAAGAAATCAAGGCATTCCACACAAATAGCCGTCAACATATGAAGTGCTACAAAGACTCGACTTACAATGGATTCCAATAGTGTTTCCATTAGCATGTTGCTAAGCTAACAACATGATACACCAACTAAGTAAAAAGGTTTGTTTTTGGTGTGGGAAACATTCTAAACTTTATTAAATTCTAAACTTGTGCTCAAATTTTCAAATGAAACCTACACTACTGCTAATAAATATGAAAACATGTACAATTAAAACTTGGGTGAAGTAGTCTTAGGTTTTAGGTGATACATCTTTATCCAAACTTTTCAGCATTAAACTGTAAGTATATTTACTTAATATAAAAACATTTATCTTAAATCTGTCTGCCATCAGAGTTCTTCACAATGCTTTCTGGTATTCAATCGATGCCGCCACATTATTTCCATGCAAAGCCTTATGCTTTGTAGTTAATTTGTCCAAAACAATGAGTCTTCTAAAGTAGCATAGTTTTATGTTTGTCACAATAATTCCACTGAAACAAAGAAATAAAAAACTCAACAAGGCAAAAACTAAGTCATTACCTAATACCAATGATATGTAGGTTTCAAAAACATTGAGTCTCCATTTCTTCACATGCCGCAGTCTCTGGGTAAATAGGGCAGGGGACATGAATATGAAGGAGTTTGGTTTATTATGCAGTTTGGAAGACATATTTGTCAACTGACTGAGGCGGGGTGTGTGTGTGTGTTTGTGGGTGGGTTTACAGTCAGCAGTTTGCTGAGATAGGACAGCAGGAGATGTCCCCAGAGGTCATTAAACACACACACATAAACAGCCCTGGGTCGCTTGTGGCAGATCCTGCATGTTGACAGGGGCTCTTCATCTCTCTTTGACCCCAGGAGACACACGCTCCTCACCCTGGCTGGTATTACATCAAACAGACACAGGTCATCAGTCTAACCCCTGATATAACTGCCACCTTTCCAGCCAAATCAAACATCCCCCAGGACGATGTCCTCCGAATTTTCCATGACTCCGACTTTCTGCTTACCAGATAAATAATCGAAATTTTTTCCTATAGACCTGTGGCATTTTCTCCTATAAGGGCAATAAATAAATAAATAAATAAATAAATAAATAAATAAATAAATAAATAAATTATATATATATATATATATATATATATATATATATATATATATATATATATATATTATAAATATAAATGTTTATATATGTCCAAAACTGTGTATTTTTATAGAGATAGAGATACATAATTTATAGAGATACAAAAATAACATTAAACACTAAACACCTGCAGGACATGCTGGTCTACCCATCCCTCAAAAGCAATTAAATGATACTTAATGGATTTCCCAGATATAAACAGAAATGTGTTAGATATTGTTTTGCAGCATAATTACACTTCTCAGTTTTGTTGTAGGAACCAGAGTTGATATACTTCAAAAGCCTGATGGGTGACAGGGAGTGATGGGGCCTTTTCATTGCATTCTTAAGTTACTAAACACCAACTTTTTTAGCAATTGCCCTGAACACGCTGTTTTTATACCCTATACTTTCTGCTCTCGAAAATCCCCAACATCAGCAACAGAGACTGCATGAAGCGATGCCAACAAACTTGGCATACAAAGCGAGTCTCTTATGGAAAAACAAAAGAAACCTTCACAGATACAAAAGAGTCTATTAAAAAGCACCATTGCAAGAAGAAAATTAGAAATTCCCTTTAGGTCGCACAAAGAGCTCTATATTAGCAGGAGACCAAGGATGGAGAAAGAATAAACAGTTTTATTGCTGACGAACTGCGTGAAGCACATAAGGGATGAGCTTTAAAGCAAGAGGGGATGTATGGAGACAGACATATATCAAGATGAAGTCAGACAAGGTGGATGAAGAGCATCTTCATACCTATTTTCATACATTACAAAGCTTTTAAATCTCATAAACATCCAGATGGTGCTGCTATTATTGAGTTACTCTGTAAGCTATATTTCAATAGACGTGGCAAGTTTTGAGCAACAGTTTATCTGATTTTCATTGCACATAAGCAGGCTGTCGTCAATCAAAACAAATCAATGGCTAGCTGTCCTGAACCAAAGGATGACTGACAGGTGTCTATGGGTTGCAGAGAAACAACATATTTTTATACGCTGTTGAATTGTGAAAGATTGTTGTTGACAAATTTTGTGGGGCTAGATCACAAACATGTTTAAATTCATCTGAAGGGAAAACTGGAAAACTTCCAGTCATCAGCTGTTCCAAAATGCATGCCACGAGCAGACACGACCTTCAGAGAAATCCTTACTGGATTAAAAATAGAAATGAATGTGCATATGCTATCATACACTGCCCCATATCATCATCTTCACTGCCTGTACTATAGATTCTCAAGCTATTAAATCAGCATAAATTTGAAACTATTACATGATCAACTTATGCTCACCAAGGCTGCATTAATGTGGTTAAAAATACAGTAAAAATGCTAATATTATATATATATATATTAGCTAAATTGCTGCGAGCAAGAAAGACATGCTGCTGCTGTACAATATAGTGTACATGTATCACCTGTAACAGATCTATACAAGTGGAGCTGGGGAAGTTGGAGGGTTTCTAAAAGCACACTGCACTGTTAAGACAAATCCTAATTAAATATTTAAAGGATGTGCACGCGAGCTCATTGGCTACTGATACAGCAGAAACCAATCAGCTGCGCCCTATAGAGAATGATGTGATTGCAAGCAGCTTGAGTTAAGGACCTATTAGCCTGCAACATCTAGAGTTTCATTACAGAACTTTGTTTTTGTGCTGCTTCATATTTTTGTGGAAACCATAATATTTTCTTTTTCTTTGATGAATATAAAGTTCAAAAGAACAATATTTAATTCAAATATAAACCCTTTAACAATATAAATGTCTTTACTGTCACTTTTGATCAATTTCATGCATCCCTGCTGAATAAAAAAAATAAAAACTTTACTGACAAAACGTTTGATCAGGATTTTGTGTGTAAAAATCTAAATCTCCTCTGCAACCAGAAATCCATAACCTGACCTATTGAATTTAGCGTTTCACATGTTATATGATACATTTTTATTGCCTATATTCACAAACCACCGAAACAAGCCACTGGTGAAGGTCAACTGATGACAGATTTAAAAAAAAACACTGAGTTCTAAAGCAGGTAATCTACTCTGTATGCTTCAATAAGGGCAATAAAGGAAGTTCCTTTTCAAATGTTTGCCGAAAAAACGTATTTGTTTTGAGGATTTGAAGACTGTGTGAATCTACTGATAGCGTGTCTTCTAACTCTCGTGCCTCACACAGACGTCTCCTTTAATTTACTCAAGTGAGCCTGCCACCGTCAGAAGGAGGTTTTGTTGTTTAGAGGAAATGACAGGTGCTGTTCTCACACTTGCACCCCTGAAGCTAATGGCAACTTGAGGGCTGAAATTAATTATTCTTATTAATCAATGAACCACTGCAAGTACTTTAGCCCGAGGCTTTCAACAAAATCAAAGAGATTTGTAACTACTTTTTTCGTTATAATAAAGTAATGTCTTCACTATAATTAAAAAGTTTATTAATCCTTATTTACTAGCATATTGGATGATTCCACACTTGCAAAGACGTACAAAATACTCTTGCACTTAAAATGAATTGAGCGATGCAAATTCAAAAGAAGAAAGCAGTAAATGAATGCTTAGGTTAAGTTGAATTAGAGATTTACGGGAACAGAGTGAAAGATTAGACTCCATTCAGCTTGTAAAACTGGTGAAATGTCAATAAATCAGACTGAGTGCAACAAAACAGACTGAGAACATCAAGCATGTAATCTACTGCCGACACTGACCAATATCTCTCTTTCTGTATCTTGCACATAGAATTTCTAGGGACCATAATTGTTTTTTTTGTTTGTTTTTTACTTTCCCTAAAGGAATACAATAAGCTTTTACATATTCAAGAAGTATACTTCTGTAGCTCAGGGGAACAACACAAGTTTTGGTGTTTCCTATAAGCTAGCACAAACCATTTGTCTTGAACTGCTACTGACTGTTAACGAATGAATACAACAAATTTGTTTACTTCATCCAGAAAATTAAAATTGCAGAAAATCTTGGTGTCACTGTCATGTTCATCTGTCCTGTTGTTTTTGGTTTCATCTGTCACAAGTCTTCTTTGTTCAGTTTTCCCGCTCCTCGTTTGTCTTCAGTTGTCTCACCTGTTTCGTTAATCATCGTCATCTCTGTCACCTGTCTTCTGTTCATCAGTGTCTGTATTTAGTTCCCTCTATTTAGTCAGTCTTTGTCCGTTCTCGTCAGTATACCGTCAATGTTACGTTGTTGTGCTACCTGCCTGCTAAGTTCTCTGTGAGTTATTGTTTATTAAAAGTGTTTATATTAGAATCTTCTGCCTTCTCGTCATCTTCCACCTGCACAAACCGTGACAGAAGAACGGACCGCCCTAAATGGACGACGGGGTGAAAATTATCGTCCTGGCCCAGGAGAGCCAAGATCTCATATCATTTTCTCTAGGCTTCTGCCGTCTTGCTGCCCACAGTGACATCGACGATGAGAGACTTTGTACTTTGTTCAGGATCGGGGCCACTTTCAACCAGCGTATAGACCTCCCAGACACCACTGGACTGGACTGGAGAGCGACCGTCATCCAGTGTCTGGAGAGTGTCGGGCCTCGATCCGGGACACAGTCAGCCCCAAGAGATCGTCACGTCATGCCTGATCACCTCGCCCTGGCGGATCTTCTTGGCAGTCTGGACCTTGATCTCCACGTCTTGCCCGAGCCCTTGTCGCCAACCAAGTTTGCAGAGCCTTCACCGGTCCCGTCCAGAACAGAGCCTTCATCACCGCGGGTCCCATCCAGCACAGAGCCTTCATCACCACTGGTCCCGTCCAGCACAGAGCCTTCATCACCGCTGGTCCCGTCCAGCACAGAGCCTTCATCACCGGTCCCGTCCAGCCCAGAGCCCTCGCCGCTGACGCCGTCCAGCCCAGAGCCCTCGCCGCTAACGCCGTCCAGCCCAGAGCCCTCGCCGCTGACGCCGTGCAGCCCAGAGCCCCCTTCACCGCTGGTTCCAACCAGGCCAGAGACTCCTTCACCGCTGGTTCCGACCAGTCCAGAGACTCCTTCACCGCTGGTTCCGACCAGTCCAGAGACATCTTCACCGCCTAGTCCATCCTGTCCAGAGGCTGTCACTCACCCCAAGTATTTTTTTTGGGGGGGCAGTAGGCCCTCGCCCAAGGGCCCACGGTCACTCGAAGAATCCTCTCCGCCATGGCCACCCGAAGGGTCTTCACTGCCACCCGAAGGATCTTCACTGCCACCGAAGGTCTCGTCCTGCTCCGCCCTGGCTGCCCTGCGCGTCCTGCTCCGCCCTGGCCGCCCTGCGCGTCTTGCTCCGCCCTGGTCGCCTGCACAGCCTGCTCCGCCCTGGAGGCTTCCCGCTCCTGTGAGGCCAGACCCGGTTCAGCCTTCAGGGCGCCCACCCCCCCACCCGTGTTGATCTACGGTGCGAGGTCGCGCCTACCGGGAGGGGCGTGTTATGTCACTGTCATGTTCATCTGTCCTGTTGTTTTTGGTTTCATCTGTCACAAGTCTTCCTTGTTCAGTTTTCCCGCTCCTCGTTTGTCTTCAGTTGTCTCACCTGTTTCGTTAATCATCGTCATCTCTGTCACCTGTCTTCTGTTCATCAGTGTCTGTATTTAGTTCCCTCTGTTTAGTCAGTCTTTGTCCGTTCTCGTCAGTATACCGTCAACGTCCACATAAACGTATTTAATTAAATTTAGCTGCATAAGCATCATTTCTAATTTTAGCCTAAAAATAAAAGTTGAATATTTAAAAAATAAATGTATAAAATAGTATGTACAATACTATAATAGCATAACCACAATAAAGTAAGTAATCTTTGGCTAGTGTTGTGATCTGAAAATGGCAGAAACCACGCATTGATCCATTCCATGAAAAAACAGCTTCATTTAATGAGAGTGTACAAAATTTAAACATTTCTCAAAAGTAGTGTAAAACGGTTTTAATGAGAAAAAAATACATAATACTACGTGCACCTTCAAAATATTGTCGGGCAGGATTTGCTGACGTCTTATATGTGCAAACATCTCTATATTATCCTGCAGGCACAAACACGCTTTCAACACAAAGGCATTGGAGACCAATTATGCTTCTCCACACATGCCTTTGGCTTTACAGGCTTCTTAACAAATAACTGAGAATAAAGTGTTCAGACACTAAACATACAAAGTTTGACAGCTTATGCTAATACCATCCATGCATTTGATTACACAAGTCTTCTGTTCGGTTTTGGCCGGCCGTTCTTTTGCCTAAGAGCTAAATGAATGCTGATGAGCATTACGCAGAGTTATTCACCTTTCACTTTACTGATCATAAAATATGTGGCTATAATTCAGTGACTCACTGACACACACACACACACAAAACATGTTTTCTGGTTTGTCTGGATATATTCAATGTTTACATGCGCATATATGCTAAAAAGTCACAGTGTATAAGGTCATATAAATGTTTTATTGAGTTTTATTGAGTAAAGACAAAATTGTTTTGCTTACTATACAGTTTTCACTCTGTATGGCTGCTTATTTAAAGGGTACCTTGTAATGTCAAAACCAGGGAGAGAAAAAAACTGTTTTTATAATGAGCTGATCTGTGACAGATGCAGCATTTTATTGTCCACATAAACACACTTAATATCTGGATACAACAAAGAAGTTTTTGAGCTCTCTCTCTCTCTCTCTCTCTCTCTCTCTCTCTCTCTCTCTCTCACAGTATCTCAGCCTGTAATTTTCACACCAATTAAACAGCACCTGATAAACGTGTGATTGTAACAGCAGCCGGGCTCATGCTCTGTTTAGACATGTGAACTGTGGAATTGAGTGTTAATAATTGTTGACTGGTTGGTGGCAGGCAGCATATTAGATTAAATCATTGGTTAAATAGCCTGTTCATGAAAACTGTAAGAGATGGAGTAAGATTAAAGTGTCTTTCTCGTTGTTGTTGCCCAGAATACTAAAAAAGTAGATCTAAACAGTAGCATCTAAGTCTTCCAAAGTTATACGTTGCAGATCTCAAAGAGTCGTTATGAGGTAAGATGCAAAGCCATTTCATTTGTATGCTTGGCTTGCTCTCTCCATAAGCATATTTTTCACTGTAATGTAACGTTACTGCTGTGTAACTTGTGTTGGGTCTGTATGAATCTTTAAAGCAGAGTTTATGTTTGAATTTCGATCTGATGTAGGAAAGTGCACAGCATTGCTAAACAAAGATGTCTTGATGACACATTAAAGTGTCAAAATCATAATAAAATTATATTTGAAAGAGATCAAACTCTGGATATGTCAAATGATGTGCAAGTTTGTATCATTTTTGGATTTATGGTTTATATCATTTAGTTCTAGCGAATACAACCCCTTCAGGCTGATTCAAGACCCTTCCGCTTTGCGTTGGGGTCCTGATCAGCCTGTCGGGGTTGTATTCGCTATAACAACCGCCTCGCTCTACATTATCCCTTACTTAACCAAGCGTGCCGCACAAGTCCTGAAAAGTGAAGGCAAAACGTCTTGATCGCCCCCAGGTGGTTGGTCCCAGTATAGGTCATAAACCCCACCGTCCCCATGAAGTCTAATGGGGGTCTTGTCAAAGTTGCCCCTTTTTGGTTTTGAGTGTTTTTTCTGTGTGTCCCTTTACATGCAAATGAGCTGCTGCTCCCCACTTCCGTTAAGAAGATGGATGATCCTTTACATGTGCTTCTCAGGCAAAATGTCAATAATACCCAGTAGTGGAGTGCAGCCTTAAATGTTTGAACCGGAGTCAGACAAAGAAGGAGAGACTCAGGAAGAGGCTGCAACTTTTAGACTATACATGGATGTTTCTGAATGGATAGTGAATACATTTATGTAACATTGTTGTGGAGTTACGTTGATTCATCTCATCGACTAGCCTGTACCATGTTAATCTATAAACTGTTGTATAGGTGCTTGTGTGTGAACTGTATTAGGATGCCCACAGAGACAGAAAATATATGCTGCATGGAGATAGAGCAGTTATGGTTTTGTTTACGGTTATAATGTCAGATTGCTGGGATCTAGTGCAAATGGTCACCAGTCATGGGCGGGGTTTCCCCTCTCTTTGAAATTTGAAACGGCTTGTTATGAGAGATTCATAATTATATATGTGGATTATAAAAAAGTATTGTGTGTATTTTTACCATTATAGGCTGGTTATTTACACACACTGTGGACACACATCTGTGTTCAAACAACTTATACAAGTGAATTTGGCATAATAGGTCATCTTTAAGTTTAAGTGTTTGTTTTTAAAAAAAATAAGTTTGGTCTTAGTTATAGTTATTTGATGCTATAAAAACAGGAATGTGACGTCATGATTGACAGCTGTGATTGACAGCTTTTCTAAACGAAGTAGTCACTAAGGCACCAACTGACTTTTTTGGGGGATTTTCGGGAGGAGATTGGAGCTTCAACTTTAAGTTCTACATTTCCATAACTTTTTATTTCACACAGTAAACTTTGTACTAACCGTTTCTGCGGGAGTGAGGGCGGGACCTTGATATCGCGGCTCAACTTCCCACTCACTACTGAGTACAATCAGGTCCCAAATCAGCACAATATGTCAGTGCCATATTAGGACATTGGCGGCTTCACTTTTCACCAATGGAAGAAAGTGAAGTCGTCCATCTTTCTTAACAGTTTATGATTATAACCAATTACCTACATAATCCTCATCCTTCAGCAAACTAAAATCTCTCAAAATATTAGGCTATATATCCATTTTACATCTGCACTATATTTAAGATTTTAATTAAAGTAGGCACAATTATCCCAAAACACTTGTAACCTGTGTGTTGTGCTGTTGCAAGCTGCATCTGTCAATCCACTTGCATGTGTTATGACAGATTCTGAACTTTCCAATATGGCGGATTCACAGGTGTATGTATGGTGATAATTAAAAGTAGTCACTAATGCGGCATCTAGATTCTATTGTTTGACAAAAAAAAGAAGCGTATTAAAAGGGAAACGGACAGCCAAAAGCTTAAAAATCAAATTGATCGACTTGTTTGCATGCGTGACTTTGATAATAAATAGCAATGCGCGCTTAATGATTGGTGTATTTGTAAAGTAAGTTACTACAGCAACAGACCAGTAAATGCAGCCTGGCTACTTTTTATAGAAAACACCAGAGCACTCTGGGAGAATGGCTATGATGAATGCAATGCACTGGAAGATGAATGGCTGGTAGTGCAAGCAAAGGAGGATGAGATTTCCTTATTTGAGAAACTCTGTCAATCAGAATTCATCACTGCTGACGTTTATTTAATCTCTGGTCAGGAAGCCAAGTGTCTTTTCACTTGAACACTCAACAGGGGGAAGCAAAGAGGAAAGAGCCAACCTCTTGACCTTATGTTCTTTCGTGTTCGAAAAGCGATGGCAACTCTAAGTGTGGGTGATGCTGCGAAAAGGCCATGAATTAACTTTCAGCTTCGTTTATTACCTCAGCATACGTTTAATCAGCATAATTCCCCTCAACACCTCACGCTTATTAGTAACGCAAAGTGAGACACTCCGCACTTGAATCTTAATAACTGTTTTTGCATCCTCCTTGCTAATTAATTTCCTTGACATTGTTCTTAAAATGGCGTGCCTTGATACATTGAGTTTTGCGTGGGTAAGCTTGTTAGACTCGTTTCAGAAGAATATAGCAATGAGAATGTCTTTATCCACCCACAGACTTTTCTTACCTTCGGGTTCCACTTGTATAGTGGTTGGATATCAACTAAAACCGTAACAAAGGTGGTTAAAAGCATTTTATAAAATAAATGGCAAGTCAAAATCAGTCGTGCTATAGGTGTGATGTCAATGATGAGAACCAAAAATAACATTGCTTTTGTCAAATCGGGACATAATTGAATATGAGGAAGCAGAAATTAGATTTTAAAGCTTCAGTAAATGACCACTTCCTCACACGAAGCTATTGTAGCACATTTTGTTCATCGACATGCGATGCGTCTTGACAGAACATTTAAATAAAAAAATGCCTCTTTTTAGATTTGTATAGAAAATCATAAGGCTTTGCATAGCATAGATGATTTATGAGTGAACTGTTCCTTTAAGAGAGCTGCATTTTAGCTCCAACTAACCTGAGCTTGTGATCTGAAATCAAGGTTTAATTTTATTCAGTCATTTGCATCAGCTTAGTTGGATGACAGCATTCATATCTGTGTGTGTGTGGGGGATGGGGGGGGGGAGCGACTCATGTGACAGAGTAAATTAGAGCTAGTGCGCATATTGAAGTTATACAGTATATCTGCAGAATCCAGGGTTCAACAGAACATTTAATGGATATTGAATTATTGGATTAAAGACCGTTTATTTACAATGAAATGCAAACAGGAAATGTTGATTTTGCAACTGCCACATGCCCTTACATCTTTCCCATTAATTACACTGTAAAAAAAAAAAAGATTTTTCTTCGAAATTGTAAATAAAACAAAGATTATTGGTGTACATTTTACAATAAAATAGTATTTCAGTTATTTTACTTTGTTACATTCAATGTGTTACTTGCTGGACAGATGCTTTAACACTGAATTTTTCAATAAAGTATAAAATCTTTCAATTAAGGATTTTCTACTTCCGTTATCAAAACAATACCAATTTAATTAATTTCTATGATTATTCAAGCTCACACATACGAAATACTGTTAATATGAATTATACATGAGTAATTTTAAATAATTAGGGTGATATCAGCTAAATTGGGCCACTTTTTGGTAAATCGTTTGGGACAATAATACAATACCATATATGCCTTTTCCATGTGTTTTTATGATTAATAATGACTGTTTTTGATAATTTTGTGTTGAAATTATGTAATAAAATATAATTATTTAGGCCCAACATTTCTTGAAACATCAGCTGTGCCAACTTTTTTTGCATGAGCAGTTTCAGGTAAAATGGGCCAGTTGTTCAGGTAAAATGGGCCAGTCAAACTGCAAAGGGAAATAGTAGGCTAATTTATCCTCAATTTTAATTTTAAAACACAATTGCTTATACAGCCACATGACATTTAAACTGCATTAAACAAACATATTCAAATGTGCAATTAAAAAAGTCCATTTTGGAACAGCATCAGTAAACTGATGTCAGTGGTGTGTGTGTGTGTGTGTACATGTGTACACACACACACACACACACACATGTCTGGTTCGCTATCTTTGTAAGGACTCTCCATAGGCATAATGGTTTTTATACTGTACAAACTGTATATTCTGTCCCCTTACACTAATCCTACCCCTAAACCTGCCCATCACAGAAAACTTTATGCATTTTTACATTTTCAAAATTCAAAGTTTAATTGAGCATCAGCGTCAGTTCTGGCAGACCAAGTAGTCAAGATGCTGCTAACGCTATTGGCCAACACGGTCTCATCAGCGATCTGCTCAGCGGATCTGCATCAGCGCATCAGCTGTTCATCTCCCCTCACTGCTAATGACTACGCTCAAATCAGGGCGCCCTATTTAAACTGATTCAGTTCGCTCCTAACTGCTTGCTGCTCGCTCTCTGCAACCCACCACCTCCCCAGCTCCTCCTTGTCGTGTATTACGTGGCATTTGCTATTCTGTCATCGTTGCTGCTCTGTTCATATGGGGGAATAGTTCTGCTCTCCCAGTACTAAACTGTGAGCGTTCCCTAATGCTGCTGCTGTCCTCTGACTCTCTGCTATTTCATGGTGCTCATGAAAGGTCAGAGGACTCCCTGAACAGAGCCACACCGCCAAATTTCAATTGTCAACTGAATTGCAATTTATTCAATACAATTTCCTAATCATTTCTATTGTCTTGTGTGTTCTTGACTTAAATGGACCTGACAGAAGTATATTAATTAAACCATTTCCCTCGTGGGGACTGCTGGCTGGTCCACACAATGTAGGTGATCTCAGGTTTTACTATCCTTGTGGGGACATTTGGTCCCCGCAATGTAATATAAACACAGGCAGACACACACACACACAGACACACACACACAGACACACACACACACACACACACACACACACACACACACACACACACACACACACACACACACACACACACACACACACACACACAGATGATGGCCCATTTTAGCTGAAACCATCTGCCCATTTTACCTTAGTGGGTTAAGGTAAAATGGGCCACCAAGAAAAACATCACTTTTTCAAAAAATATGTTCATATACCGAACTAACAACATTATTTCTGATTGATGCCATCAAGACCGATATTATGCATATTTTTTATGTGCATGTTTGTTTTTTTATAGATTTATCATCCTTATAATATTAAGTTAGATTTGGTATGCCAGGCTACTTACCATGCATCTTTCTGGTGTAGTCTTGATTTGAATGATTCCCCCGCCCACCATATCAACCATAAACTAATCAAATCACCTGTTACTTGTCAAGCACAGTTATGACAACAGTTTGAAATCATTTGCAGTCATTGGCTCTTAATTCCAGAGGAGCTGGGACCCCCAAACCTTAAATGGCCCATTTTACCTGATGGCCCATTTTACCTGATATCACCCTACTATATACGTTTTAAAAGCTTAAAGGGATAGTTCACCCAAAAATGAAAATGCTGTCATCATTTACTCACCCAAGTTGTTCCAAACCTGTATGATTTTTTGTCTTCTACTGAACACAAAAGAAGATATTGTGAAGAATATCTCTTTGGTCAACAAACAGACTTCCATAGTATGGAAAATAATACTATGGAAGTCAATAGGGCCATTCAACTGTTTGGTTACCAACATTCTTCAAAATATCTTCTTTTGTGAAGGTATTCACACAGGTTTGGAACAACTTGAGGGTGAGTAAATGATGACACTTTTCATTTTTGTGTGAACTATCCCTTGTGAAATGTACAGTAGCTCTCCACAATCAAAGAGAAGCCTAGATTTCATTATGGTTCCTGATGACCATGAAATATTCTGCTATGAGGGTTTATTTAAGTGGTAAGATGTCAGCTGGCCTCTTGTGAGACATTCAGAAAGCTTGTCAACCATCTCAGAGGAATCACTGCTGAACAAAATTTCAATACGAAGCCCCATGAGTGAGACACAGATTTGCCTCAAAACTTTTGATCTGGTACTCAATACAAAATAATTAATTCAAAAGGGAATAAAAACTCCTCCTTAGAGCTCTCTTCTAAAGAAAAAGAAAAAACAAGTAGCTGTCACTTTTTGTATTTGGATCTCAGCTTTCATCATAGTGAAAAAATTAGCCATAAGGGATCCGTAAGCAGCTAATATAATGGCTTTCACCTCACCATGAAATCTGCTCCAGGTCAGAACATTCCTATCGAAGGTTAATTAAACAGCTTCAGATAATTAAGCCGATTAACACCTTATGCCAATACTAATATACATTATGAAAGATGAACCATCTCTAACCACAGCTTGAAAGATCCTCATATTCATTATGAGCTGCAGAATTGCTTTGAAAACTTCAGCAGACAGTGTTTCAGATCAGAAGTCTAGATCTGTCCTTAGAATACACCATTCTCTTCTGGCTTGTTAACACTAGAAGCATTGACTTTGGGCTGTGTTACTATTTTTGATGTGCCAGTGCCACACAACTACTTGTAAAATGTTTGTAAAAATAAAATGTTTATTATATACTGTATTTTCTACTAATTCTGTATTTTCTTAGTTATAATAATATTTTCAATGAAATAATTTAACAATTAATATTTACTTTAGAAAAAATATAAATGATTTAAATTATATATATATATATATATATATATATATATATATATATTATTTTTTAGTGTTCATACAATATGAGTAACATTCAACATTACATTAACATCTCTTGCCATTTTATAAAAAGTCCATGCAAAGTCTTTTTTAACATAAATATTGCTATAAATCTCCTAACAACCCATATTAGTGTTTCTTAAAGCCTAGTCTGACACTTACTTCTGAATGGCCCATTGGTAATGATATAAGAGCAGTGATGGTTGCCTAATGGTTAGAGAGTCAGACTGGTAACCGGAAGGTTGTGGCTTAGGGTTAGGGTTAGAGTATGGGTTACTATACTTAGCCTTCACGTCATGTCACAGTCACTAATGAACTTAAACTCTTTCAGCACAGACAAACTCAACTTATTATGTCACGTCCAGTGTAGACGATGTATAGCAGCTTTATACGCAATAAAAAAGCATTTTGGTATGCCATTAGTCACATCGCCAGTAGGGCTGGTGTCTTCCAGAGTTCTGGAGCCACAGGCAGGGTGTGTCACTCATACTCCTCAGAGTTCAGTCCAGAACACAGCTGTTTACTGTGAATGGAGGGAGTTTCAAGGTCTGGATGATTAAACCAGAAGAAAACGACTCCTGACACCTTATTACCCATAGTGCCTATAGTGAGGCGCAGTCTCCTGCTGATGGTTCGTGTTGATTTCATGCCTCATTACGCATCCCGTTTAATGATGCTACAGTTCTTCATAGCAGGTATTGTGAGTGACCAGGTGCAGTATGCAGAAACATTCCAAAAAATGAACATTAAAGGGTTAGTTCATTACTCACCCTCATGTCGTTCCAAACCCGTAAGAGCTTCGTTCATCTTCGGAACACATTTATTTATTTTTTTTTTAGATATTTTTGATGAAATCCGAGGGCTGAAAAATAGTGAGCCGACGTTCTGACGTACATTTTGCTAACATATTTTGGGCCAGTTGGGCCGTGGTTCAAATTTTTACTTGCCCTTAAAAAGTTTTTACTGGCCTCACCACAAAAATAAATTAATAAATTAATCAAATAAATCAGTTATTGTATTTGTTGTTTTGACCATTTAACCGTATAATGTTATAAATAAGGTTATGATAAGACCCCAAAATGTTAGATACCAGTGGAATTTCACTTTTTAGCTACAGAAATTAAAAAAAGTAATCAAATGTAGAATAACACTGCAGTCTTCACTGTATAAATTAACTATAGATGAAGTCACAAAAAGTTATTCAGTTAAGAGCAGTGAGTGATTTTTATTTGCCTTTTGTTGTTTGATTAACATTAATAACTTTAAGACATAATGCACGGATCCAAAACACTGATACTGATAAACATGCTGTCACGGTTCACCGTCACCTCATGCACTACAGTCCCCAGAATCCTCTTTGGCGCACCTGCAATCACTTCCTCTGAATTACCACCTGCACCTGGTTACAATCAACAGCCTCATTAACCCCAGCATAAAAACACTCACCACAGCCTCACTCACCGTCAAGCCTCCAAGAGGAACAGACCATTTCCCGTTGTCCTGCTAAACCACTAAAGAAGTCCAGTTCCAGCCAAGTAAAGTATACTCACCTGTGAATTACTAACCTCTGCATTCCTGTTCCACTGCCTCCAGACATCCTGTTCGAGTCCTTGCTTCATGAAACCCCGTCTGGATTCCTGTCCCTTTGAATCCTGGATCTTCCTGAGTCCTGGTGTTCACGCTGAGTTATCTCTCCCACGACGACATCTGTAATAGAAAAGACACGGATAAAGATCTGCCATCGCTTGACATAAAGTAACCTGAAGAGGATCTGCTCACCTGTACTCTGCCCCGCACGTAGTGATCCACCTCGTATCTGCACCAGCACTCTGAGAATACTCACCCTTGCACTTGTGTCACAATTAATAAAGCTGCGTTTGGATTCACTTACCTCTGTGTCCTTGCCTGTATCCTGACAGAAGGCTTGACCCTACCGACAGAAAAATTCACCACACAAGATCCAGCAGTATGTTCGCCAGTGTCTCTTCCCCAACCACCGAGCGGGAGAGAGGACATCCATTTGCGGGGACCCGGTTGGCCATATTTCGCGGGACCCGTGGAGGCCGCAGTAGAGGAGGTGGTCGAGAAGAAGCCCGACACCACTCTACACTCTGGCCTCTTTTCAACCCTGGGTTGGTGATGTCCAGTCCAGGGCTCCATCCACTGCTGGTCTCGTTAGACCTAGAGCTTCCACCGCTAATCCTGTTCAGCCCAGATCTTCATGTCACGCCTGCAAAGCCAGTCTTCGAGCAAGAGCCAGAGCCAGTCTTCGAGCAAGAGCCAGAGCCAGTCTTCGAGCAAGAGCCAGAGCCAGTCTTCGAGCAAGAGCCAGAGCCAGTCTTCGAGCAAGAGCCAGAGCCAGTCTTCGAGCAAGAGCCAGAGCCCATCGCCTGTTCGCCAGAACCGGAGCCAATCACCTGCCCGCCGGAGACTGAGCACACCACACGTGAGCCCACACGAGAAGACACAGCCCTGATTGTGATGTCTGCGGCGATGCGTGTAGCCCACACACACAGAACATCAGCTCTGGCCCATGAGTCCAGTTCCGAGTCCCATGATGTGCTTGCCCCGTCCAGTTCCGAGTCCCATGATGTGCTGGTTCCGTCCAGTTCCGAGTCCCGTGATGTGCTGGTTCCGTCCAGTTCCGAGTCCCATGATGTGCTGGTTCCATCCAGTTCCGAGTCCCATCCTGCGCCAGAGCCCGCTGATCCTGCGCCAGAGCCCGCTGATCCTGCGCCAGAGCCCGCTGATCCTGCGCCAGAGCCCGCTGATCCTGCGCCAGAGCCCGCTGATCCTGCGCCAGAGCCCGCTGATCCTGCGCCAGAGCCCGCTGATCCTACGCCAGAGCCCACTGATCCTGCACCAGAGCCCACTGATCCACCGTTGGTCCTGCCCAGCCCAAGACCCGCGTTGCTGCCGGATCCCCCCTTTCCTGTCAATTTCCCCATTAAAATTTTGGGGGGGCGCCCACCCGAAGAGTCCTCGCCGCCATGGCCACCCGAAGGGTCCTCGCCGCCATGGCCACCCGAAGGGTCCTCGCCGCCATGGCCACCCGAAGGGTCCTCGCCGCCATGGCCACCCGAAGGGTCCTCGCCGCCATGGCCACCCGAAGGGTCCTCGCCACCCTGGACGCCCGAGGGTCCGACAGCTCCGCCCTTGACGCCCGAGGGTCCCACAGCTCCGCCCTGGACGCCCGAGGGTCCGACAGCTCCACCCTGGACGCCCGAGGGTCCCACAGCTCCGCCCTGGACGCCCGAGGGTCCCACAGCTCCGCCCTGGACGCCCGAGGGTCCCACAGCTCCGCCTTGGACGCCCGAGGGTCCGACAGCTCCGCCCTGGACGCCCGAGGGTCCGACAGCTCCGCCCTGGACGCCCGAGGGTCCGACAGCTCCGCCCTGGACGCCCGAGGGTCCGACAGCTCCGCCCTGGACGCCCGAGGGTCCGACAGCTCCGCCCTGGACGCCCGAGGGTCCGACAGCTCCGCCCTGGACGCCCGAGGGTCCAACAGTTCCGCCGTGGCCACACTCACAGCCTGCTCCGCCGTGGCCACACTCACAGTCTGCTCCATCACGGCGACGCCCACAGCCTGCACCGTCGTGGCCACAATCCGTAGCCGTATCCACCCTGGTCCCACGAGCTGCCAGCTCCGCCCTGGAGGAATCCTGTCCTGTGCAACCACGCCCTCGTCAGCCTCCAGGGCGCCCACCCTCCCACCCCTTTGGATGTTATACGGCGCAAGGACGCGCCTTCGGAGAGGGGGGGGGGGGTACTGTCACGGTTCACCGTCACCTCATGCACTACAGTCCCCAGAATCCTCTTTGGCGCACCTGCAATCACTTCCTCTGAATTACCACCTGCACCTGGTTACAATCAACAGCCTCATTAACCCCAGCATAAAAACACTCACCACAGCCTCACTCACCGTCAAGCCTCCAACAGGAACAGACCATTTCCCGTTGTCCTGCTAAACCACTAACGAAGTCCAGTTCCAGCCAAGTAAAGTATACTCACCTGTGAATTACTAACCTCTGCATTCCTGTTCCACTGCCTCCAGACATCCTGTTCGAGTCCTTGCTTCCTGAAACCCCGTCTGGATTCCTGTCCCTTTGAATCCTGGATCTTCCTGAGTCCTGGTGTTCACGCTGAGTTATCTCTCCCACGACGACATCTGTAATAGAAAAGACACGGATAAAGATCTGCCATCGCTTGACATAAAGTAACCTGAAGAGGATCTGCTCACCTGTACTCTGCCCCGCACGTAGTGATCCACCTCGTATCTGCACCAGCACTCTGAGAATACTCACCCTTGCACTTGTGTCACAATTAATAAAGCTGCGTTTGGATTCACTTACCTCTGTGTCCTTGCCTGTATCCTGACACATGCGTTGTCTTTCTCTACTGTTTACACTCACTTCATTACCCACTATGTTTACTATACTCCAGTGCTCGAATTGAGTCAAGTCTTATGGGGGGTCCCCAAGTTTTTTTTTACGGGAGGGGGGGTGTATGTAGGTTTAGTCTTGCAATATACACTTTATACAAAATATACAATTGATCATAATATGCATAAATATATCTTATTTATTAAAAACGCTTGATAAAGAATTATATATATAATTATTCTTTTAAATTACTTACTAAAGTAATACTAGATTTAGAGGGCAGCAGACACAAAACAGCAACTATGGCAAATATACCAGGGCACTACATATAAGGCTCTTGAAGACCCGTAAAAGCAAGTAACTTCAAAATAAATTGACATGTCTCAAAAACAGTAGAAAATAATCAGATGGCTTCCAGAGTCACTGGATGGTATCACTGTCTGATCTGTGCTGAGCTGCTGTTGGTGGTACAGACCCATATAAAGCTGTTATCACTGCATTTGTCCTCTTCTGAGATCTTGTCGCTGCTGAGCTCCTGCCACTGCCCTCTGCTAAACTGGAATGGACTGTGCTTGCCTTGGAGGTCCTCTTTACCTGCACACTAGACAATGCCATGTTTTGGTTTCAATATTTTTATTTTTAAATAAATACACATAATGAAATGAAATATACACTACCATTCAGAAGTTGAGATCGATAAAATTTTTAAAATGTTTTTAAAAGTCTCTTCTGCTCAAAGCTGCATTGATTTGATAAAAAAACAGTAATATTGTGAAATATTGTTTTCTATGTGAATATATAGTAAAATGTGTGATCAACGCTGAATTTTCAGCATCATTACTCCAGTCTTCAGTGTCACATGATCCGTCAGAAATCACTCTAATAAGATGATCTGATGATCAACAAACATTAATGTAATAAACATTTATTTTATTTTTCAGGATTTTTTGATCAATAGAAAGTTCAAAAGAACAGTTTCTATTTGGAATAGAATCTTTTGTTACATTATAAATGTCTTTACTGTCACTTTTGATCAATTTAATGCAACCATACTGAATAAAAATATTAATTTCTTTCCCAACATTTTTTAAAAATACATTCTTACTGACCACAAGCTTTTAAATGGTAGTGTATAATGCTACAAAAGTTTTATATTTCAGATCTGAAGGATCATGTGATGAAGACTGGAGAAACGATGGTGAAAATTCAGCTTTGATCACAGAAATAAATTATATTTTATTGTATTATTATTTTAAATTGTAATAATATTTCATAAAATTACTGTTTTTACTGTATTTTGCATCAAATCAATGCAGGCTTGGTGAGCAGAAGAGACTCTTGAACTTTTGAACAGTAGTGTACATCCAACAGAATGATTCTAGCTTTTTTTTACCAATGTAGTTTTTACCCTAAAAACAACTGGATGATTAATGTGAATTATTTGACACCGTGATAATAATGTTTGTTCCAAAAGACTTGATTAAATGGATGAAACTTGTTTATTAGATATTAAACATATAGATTGTAACAAAACAAGCACATGCAATTTTTACATAGTTACGTCCAGTCGGTGGCGGAAAACGAATCGGTTACCTAACGTAACCTCGGTTCTCTCTAGAAGAGGGAACGAGTATTGCGTAAGCTAGCTTACGCTGCGGGAAAGATTCATCTTTGCTGAGAGTTTGAAGCCAAAAAATGATTTCATAATTTGTATCCATTGACAACGCAGTTCCTCTGCGGCAGACCTAGAGCAGGCTAGCTAGCAGCTCATTGGTTCGCTCAGAGAGAACTGCTTAAGCCTATGGGAGAGCGGGGCTGAACCCGCTGCCAATGGGAAGCGCCCGCGCGGTCATTGCATCATGGCCCGCCAGAATGGGCGTGGCTATGGTGTATATAACAGTCTCTCCCAGGCTTATATGTTGATTTATTTCAGCGTGAAGCGAAACGCTAGTAGCGCAAGCACGGCCGGGAATGCAATACTCGTTCCCTCTTCTAGAGAGAACCGAGGTTACGTTAGGTAACCGATTCGTTCTCTTACGAGAGGTTCTCTCGTATTGCGTAAGCTAGCTTACGCTGCGGGAACACCTGGTCAACGCCGTGCGCGCTATGAATTCACTCATGAATCCCAGGGTGATACCGGGGGATTTTTATCGTGGAGTGAATGTAATATGAGGCCGGCAGAGCGTGCACATGAAGTGTATACATAAGCATCTAAGGAGAGCACAAGGGGCGAACCGGTTGTGTGAGGGACTCCCAGTAATGCAGCTTCTTAGGGAGCTGGTCTTAGACAGCTAGTAATTTTGCCTGCAAGGCGGGAACTTCCAAGTTGTAAAATCTGACAAAAATGGACGGGGAGGCCCATCCCGCGGCCACACAAATGTCATGAATGGAAATTCCACAGGACCATGCCCACGATGAGGCCATGCCTCTAGTGGAGTGCGCCCTGATGTCCAGAGGGCAGGGCAGGCATTTAGATGCGTAAGCAGAGGCGATAGCATCCACTATCCATCTAGACAGTGTCTGTTTAGAGGCGGCCAGGCCTTTGGTGCGCCCCCCAAACGACACGAAAAGCTGCTCAGCGCGTCTGAACGCGGCAGCGCGCGTAGTGTACAATCTCAGAGCCCGCACCGGGCAGAGGAGATTGGCGTCGCGCTCACTATCGGATGAAGGCAGAGCCGATAGGGAAATAATCTGAGCCCTGAACGGGGTACCAATCGCCTTCGGGACATAGCCATGCCTAGGTTTGAGAATGACAACAGAATCATTCGGTCCAAACTCAAGACACGCGGCGCTGGATGAGAGCGCGTGAAGATCCCCCACGCGTTTTACTGAGGACAGAGCCGTCAGAAAAACGGTTTTGAGCGAGAGGTATTTTAGGTCCACAGACTCGAGCGGTTCGAACGGGGGTGCTTTCATAGCTTCGAGGACTATAGAAAGATCCCAGATAGGAACCGAAGGGGGCCGCGGAGGGTTCATCCTCTTAGCTCCCCTGAGGAAGCGGATGACTAACTCGTCTTTGCCCAGGGACTGAGCGCGTCGGGGTTCAGAGAACGGCGCGACGGCTGCCACATAAACCTTGAGAGTGGAGGGGGACCTGCCCTTGTCCAGCATCTCTTGAAGGAAAACTAGCAAAGACGGCACCTCGCATGACCGTGGGTCCAGATGTTTGTCGGTGCACCATTTTGAGAACACAGACCATTTAGACGCATAGAACCTTCTCGTGGAAGGTGCTCTAGCCTGTATGATAGTGTTTCTTACTCCCTCTGGCAAATCGACGAATAGTCGTTGATCACCCATGCATGTAGCGCCCAGCGCCGTGGATCGGGGTGCCAGATCGTGCCGCGAGCTTGAGAGAGGAGATCTGCTCTGACTGGGATGGGCCACGGGGCTGTCTGTGACAGCTGAGTGAGCTCCGGAACCCAATTCTGACTCTCCCAACGCGGAGCTATGAGGAGCACCGAGTGGCGTGTGTCCCTGATCCTCTGAATTACCTGCGGTAACAGAGCGATCGGAGGGAATGCATAGAGCGGGCGGCGAGGCCATTCCTAGGCTTGCGCGTCCTCCCTCCTTGAAAAAAAACATTGGGCAGTGAGCGTTCTCTTCTGACGCGAAGAGGTCCACTTCTGCTCTGCCGAATACTCGCCACAGTATTTGGACCGTTTGTGTGTTCAGGGACCATTCTCCTGTGGAGATGAGGTTCCTGGACAGTATGTCTGGACCGTCGTTCAGATGGCCCGGCACATGCGTCGCTCTGAGCGAGAGCAGGCGGCTCTGAGACCAAACTAAAATGCGGTGTGTCAGTAGAAAGAGATTCCTGGATCTGACACCGCCCTGACGGTTGAGATAGGAGACCACAGCCATGTTGTCCGAACGGATCAGGACGTGGTGTCCCCGAATGAGCGGGAGGAAGCGCGAGAGCGCGTTCTCGACCGCAAGCATTTCCAGACAGTTTATGTGTAAGGGGCTTTCCTGAGTCGACCAATGGCCGAAGGCCAGTGAGCCCTCGCAGACTGCACCCCAACCCGTGTTGGATGCATCTGTCGAGATGACTTTTCGGCGGGAAAAGGTCCCCATCGTGACGCCCTGCCGAAACCATTCTGCTACTGTCCATGGCTGCAGCGCCGTGAGACATGTCTGCGTAACCCTGATCAGCTGGCGGCCCGTGTTCCACGCGCGGTGGGGTACACGGCTGTTTAACCAAAGCTGAAGCGGGCGCATGTGCAGAAGGCCCAGCTGAAGCACAGCGGAGGCTGAGGCCATGTAACCCAGCATCCTCTGAAAAGTTTTCAGAGGTGTGCGGGTGCCCATCTGAAACGAGGCGGCTAGTCGCTGAACACTGCGTGCGCGCTGTGCGGACAGGCGAGCCGTCATCGTGACCGAGTTCAAATCTATTCCTAGAAAGGAAATCGATTGACTGGGTTGAAGGGAGCTCTTTGTCCAGTTGACAGAGAGGCCCAGCGTTTTCAGATGGTCGAGGAGAACTGCGCGGTGCGACAGAAGCTCCGTCTGTGATTGGGCCAAAATCAGCCAGTCGTCCAGATAATTCAATATGCGCAGCCCCTGGCTCCGCAGGGGGGCGAGCGCCGTATCCATGCACTTCGTGAATGTACGGGGCGCCAGGGATAAGCCGAACGGGAGAACGGCGTATTGATAAACATGACCCTCGAAGGCGAAACGTAAGAATGGCCTGTGACGGGGATTTATCTGGACCTGAAAATAGGCGTCTTTCAGGTCTAGAGAGATGAACCAGTCCCCCTGGCGCACTTGCGCGAGGAGTTTCCTGGTAGTGAGCATCTTGAACGGTCTCTTCATGAGCACTTTGTTCAAAAACCTGAGATCTAAAATCGGTCTGAGGCCGCCGTCTTTCTTGGGAACCAGAAAATAACGGCCGTAAAACCCCGACTCGGTCATAGATGGCGGGACTCTCTCTATGGCGCCCTTTTGCAACAGCGTCGCAATTTCTGAGCGGAGCGTGCCGGCGGCCAGCGGGCTGACAGTAGATTCGAGACGAGCGCGCGCACGAGGTGGGCGGCGGCGAAACTGTAGCAGATAGCCGTTCTTTATAATGCTTAGCACCCACGGGGAAATGCCTGGAATGGCTTCCCACGCTTTGGAGCATGCGGCTAGTGGCCGAATGGCTGTATCGCCCTGATTGCTGTACATAGCGGGCTGGACACAGTGTGTGGGCGCGCTTTGAATGTGTGTGGCAACGGGACTTGCACTCAGAGAGGAGTCTATGGGCCGTGAAACAGAGCGAGCAGAGAGGGGACACGCGCATGAATTCGTGGGCGTGTTTATGTTCTCTGATATTAGAGCGGGCTGGGCCCGTTTCATGTGATGGGGCTCTGAGAGAGACACGGGATATGTTATGCTTGTGTGTATGGGTGAACACATAATTGTGGACACATTTTCTACACAACCGGCATATTTTCTCTTTTTGAGATTTCTCTGGGTAGCCGTAAAAACGGCTTTTTGTCGCTCGCAAGCGGGCAGGGACACCGGCTTGTTTGTGGCGGTAAACACTACAGCAGTCGGCGAAACAACGGGGACTGGCAGAGGGCGAAGCTTTGACGGCGATCCGGCCGCAGCGGGAGAGCGCCGTCGTTTTCTTAACTTTGCTAGGCAGACTTCTGATGATCAGGCTTCAGCGTGATCTTGGGTCGCGGGCCCCGTGGGGGCGGCGGTCTGCGACGGCTGTCAGAGCGAGAGCGAGGGCGGCCGCCCTGTCTGTGCTGGGCTGTTTGAGTCTGCAGAGGAGGGCGCTGTGGTGGAGCTCTGGCAGGAGACTCGCGAGAGCGGCCTGCGGAAGAGCTAGCGCGGCGGGGCAGAAACAAATTCATGGCCTGAGTGGCTTTCTGGACCTCGGAAAAGCGATCGACGATTCCCGTGACAGCAGATCCAAAAAGGCCCGTCGGGGAGAGGGGCGCGTTAAGAAACGCTGCGCGCTCAGAATCTCCCATGTCGGCGAGCGTGAGCCATAAGTGTCTCTCGGATACACAAAGGCTGGCCATGCATCTCCCCAGAGCTTGTGCGGCGGCTTTAGTGGCGCGAAGGGCGAGGTCCGTAGCACTTCTCAGATCCGTGACAGCGGAGGAGGGGTTTCTACCGCTCTCGGTCCACTCACGGAGAATATCGCTCTGTAACACTTGGAGGACAGACATAGAATGTAGCGCTGCGGCGGCCTGACCGGCGGCGGCATAAGCGCGAGCATGAAAGCTCGAGGTCGCTCTGCAAGCTTTCGAAGGAAGCGTGGGGGAAGAGCGCCATCTAGCAGAGGGCGGGCAGAGGTGTGCGGCGACCAAGTCCTCAACGGGCGGCATGGCTGAATAACCTTTTTTCGGCGGCAACTGTATGTCCGGCTGGGGCGGGGAGGGAGAGCGGGAAGCGGGAAGCGGCGGCCCGCATGGTTCCGCAGGGGGTTCCGGCGGCCTCTGGGCGCGGCGTTTCTTCTTACGCGGCGAAGAGAGAGGCGGCGCGGGAGCGGATTGTGTCGCCAGAAGTCGTGCCCGCAGGGACGACAACGGCAGGCTCTCACAGAAGTCGCATCCTCCATCCACGAGGGCGAGTTCTGCGTGCTCGAGTCCCAGGCAGAGAGCGCAAACGACATGGCTGTCTCCGTCCTCGAGAGGAGCGCGGCAAGAGCCGCAGGAAAAACGAGACATCTTTACAAAGACGCTCGGCTCTTTTATATATAGAGAAAAAAGGATACAGTCGTCGGATGGCGCTAGCTTGCAGGGCGGCTGAAGGTGGCGAAGACGGCCGGCTTCTTCAGGGTCCGGGAGCTCGCTAGAGTGATGCCTTCTCGACGGCGACGGCTTTTCTCAGGACAGCAGAAGCGTGTAGCTCGCTGAAGATGAAATGAATCAACATATAAGCCTGGGAGAGACTGTTATATACACCATAGCCATGCCCATTCTGGCGGGCCATGATGCAATGAGCGCGCGGGCGCTTCCCATTGGCAGCGGGTTCAGCCCCGCTCTCCCATAGGCTTAAGCAGTTCTCTCTGAGCGAACCAATGAGCTGCTAGCTAGTCTGCTCTAGGTCTGCCGCAGAGGAACTGCGTTGTCAATGGATACAAATTATGAAATAATTTTTTGGCTTCAAACTCTCAGCAAAGATGAATCTTTCCCGCAGCGTAAGCTAGCTTACGCAATACGAGAGAACCTCTCGTAAGAGAAGCACTGTTATGAGTGAGTAAGTCAGCAACTATTCAACGACCATTTCAGTGAAAAAGGCTGCTTTATTCAGAAACAAACAATGCCATGGCAATCAATGTCAATTATTGATATTTCAAGAGTGAATCCCGCATAAATGCTTATGTAATTCCCGAAACTTTGTGTTTACGTGGCCATTGGTCCTGGCTGGCAGCATGAAAAACAAGTTTTATACAAATTCTGAATGGAAATTAGAAAGCATAGAAAGCACACAACGATCGCTCCCTTTACTAAAAAGCTGTTATCCATCTCCGTCGAGATCTCTAGCACTCCCGTAGAACCAGGACTATTAATAATGAAAAAAATAGCAACTTAAGCCTAAATGTTTCCAATTTACGCAAGGAATACAAAAGCCCCGATATGGTGTGGGTAACTTAGATATAAAGTAGAACGATATATAGAGAGAGACAATTACCCCTCAAAAAAGTCGGTAAGAAGCTGTCTCTTCCCGACCTCGAGTGGAGGTTTATTTTTCTCCATTTTTTAAGTTAAAATTAGCTTCAACGGAGCGGCGCCAAAACAGTCCTGTCAGTCAACGATGTCATGCGCACAGCACTCTTTAGATGTGGGGTGGGGCGTTTATACATTTTAAAGAGACATGGCAACTAGCCAACTTTAAAAAAAATTATTGTAAATAATCAATTCACGAAATTTACCGTATCCATTGCATGCATTTAATCAGATTTGTTATTTTTTACTAAAATAAAAATATTTGAGGGACCCCCCCAATTCTATTTTTTACTAATACCTTATGGGGGGTCCCGGATCCCCCCTGCCCCCCCTCAATTCGAGCACTGCTATACTCGCCAAGACAGGCATTTTGACTTAAGTTCTGTATGTGTGAATTTGTCCGATTAAACAAGAAGACATGAAAGAGAACTCAGCTTACTTGTTCGCTGTCTGGGACATGTTTTCTGTGCACGTTTCGGATGTGTGTGCACAAAAAATGTTTTACACAGTGCACACGTACCGAGTTATCTTTTCGAGTCTTCTTGCACTTCAATATTTAAATAGGCAAGGCTTAAAAACACATGCACATGATAAACTTTTGTGATGATGCAGCACTGGCCCAATTGGGCAAGTGAAGTGACAATACCTTCAACTGTCCTGTACATCTTTCAAGCTGGTCCCGGGCCATCAGCCAGTCCTTATATATTTTAGGTTTTCTTGGCCAAATACTATCAAGATGATAACAGGCCCTTTTGGTGTCTACATAGTGGTGCCTTCTTAAAATACCCTATAGTTTTGCTCATCCATTTCACTAACTGTCGATTCAGTAGCATTGAACTGCTACAGCAATTAATGTTAAACAATGGCTGTTGTCATACTGTGTAAACAATAGATAAAACTATTAAAAGTGCATTAACTGAGAAAAAGTGAAATATCTATTTTCAAACACACAAACCCATGGGATGAAATAAAAAAAACTAGCTGAAAATGACTTTTAAAATAAGCAGTAAGCTAGCTGTATTTAAGCAGAAGCTGGCTTCTTCCCAGCAGGCTTCCTTTGAGTGACAGGGAGGTGCCGCTTGTCATAAGAGGTGAAGAGGAATGACTGATAAAGAATCTGAGCCTTGTGTTTTCCTCTGTGAGTTACACAGGAGCCCAGCCCGTGTCATTCTCTTTCCCTCTCTCTCTCTCTCTCTCTCTCTCTCTCTCTCTCTCTCTCTCTCTCTCTCTCTCTCTCTCTCTCTCTCTCTCTCTCTCTCTCTCTCTCTCTTTCAGAGATTATTCTGCCCTGAGCGAGACGCATGTGCGTACACACACCCGGATGACAGCACAAAGGTGGGCAAAGCTGACAGAAGTGAGAAAAATAGCTAAATTTTCCACAGCCGGATCACAAAGTGCTCAAAACTTCTAAGCTGCTCTAGAGAGGATGCAGTGTTAGTCATCACAAAAAACTTTGCAATAACTCAAAAAAGGACATAATATATATATAATATATATATATATATATATATATATATATATATATATATATATATATGAACCACAGAAATTCTTATTGTGTATTTAAATATCAGCAGAATGTATTCTTACTGGAATTCTTATATTTTGGTGTTTCTCCTGTACTCCACCCCTTTGTTTACTTCAGCGTTTACTGTCAAACTGTGCCGTATTATTCTCTTTACTGAGCATTTAAGAGTGAACAGATGAATCATTTAAATGATAAACTAATTGAATAAACTAATGAACTGGTTTTATGCAAACAGTAGGCAGCAATGTCTCAAGTGTGCGGAACTAGTTGGTAATCCAATATTCATCCTGGGAATGAGAGGTAGTGTGTAGCATATTGACACCTCTTAGCATATTGACACCTTTATTGCTGGGTCTGTTTATGCTCTGCCTGGAGATCTGACCTCCCAGCTGATATGACTTACAGGCAATGGGCTAAAAATACATGCACTGCAATAAAAAGTTATTGGATATTTTATTGTGTATCCCCATTTTCCCATATTTTTACATTAAGATTAATTTTATCACCATCTGATGATCACTTAAAAGTTCATCTTTAAAAATACTAATAATCTAATAACATGTAATCTTTAGCAAATCATACTGTACATTATAATGTTGTTGTGTAGGGAGGGGATGTACCAATTGTCACAGTTGTGTTTCTGTCTGAGTCTTGTTTTCATTAGTCACGTCTTCCTTTGTTCTGTTTTCCAGCCACTCCTGTTTCCACGGTAACCTCCATTAGTTCTTCTGTCACACCTGTTTCATCGTTAGTCTTGTCAGCTGTGCCTCGTTTCCCTGATCTGTCTCCCTATGTATTTAAGCCGTGTGTTGCCTTGTTTATTGTCCGATCTATGTTGTAGTAAGTGTTTGTGAACCTTCTGCCCGACTTCTATGTACAGTACCTGTATGATTTATATTGTGAGTAAAAGTTTGCATTGGAACTTTTGATTCTTCTTCGTCTTCTTCTGCCTGCATCACACCATGACAGAAGATCGGACCAGCCCATATGGACGACAGGTCTATATTTGTCGCTATTGCTTGAGAGCACAGAATTCTTTTCCTTCACGGAGAAGTTTGTTCGTCGAGCCGTCACTAGCACCCTCGATGGCGAAACCCTCAAGCTACTTTTCTGGATTGGGGCCAATTTCCACCAGGCCACTGACCTCCCAAACACTGATGGACTGAACTGGAGGGAAGCCATCGGCAGGTGTTTGGTGAGAGTCGCCTCCCGATCCAGAAAACAACCACCATCACCAGCAGCCGCCAAGACCACCCTTCCAGAGTCTCATCCCGCCGAGACCACCCTTCCAGAGTCTCGTCCTGTCGAGACCACCCCTCCAGAGCTTCTTCATGTCATGCCAGTCAAGCCTGAGCTTCTTTATGTCATACCTGCCACGCCTGAGCCCTCGTCTCCGGCCAAGATGGCCACCACGCCTGAGCCCTCGTCTCTGGCCTAGATGGCCGCCGCCACGCCTGAGCCTCGTCTCTGGCCAAGATGGTCGCCTCACCTCCTGAGCCAAGATGGCCGCCGCCTCACCGCCTGAGCCCTCAGCCAAGATGGCCGCCGCCTCACCGCCTGAGCCCTCAGCCAGGATGGCCGCCGCCACGCCCAGACCTGTGCCTGCCCCAAGGACTGTCCATATTCCCAGACCTGTTCCTGTCTCTGTCCCCGAGCCTTCTGTCTGTCCCTGAGCCCGAGCCTTCTGTCTGTCCCCGAGCCCGAGCCTTTCTATCTGTCCCCGAGCCCGAGCCTTCTGTCTGTCCCCGAGCCTTCTGTCTGTCCCCGAGCCCGAGCCTTCTGTCTGTCCCCGAGCCTTCTGTCTGTCCCCGAGCCCGAGCCTTCTGTCTGTCCCCGAGCCCGAGCCTTCTGTCTGTCCCCGAGCCCGAGCCTTCTGTCTGTCCCCGAGCCTTCTGTCTGTCCCCGAGCTCACATTCAGCCTCCCTCTCCCACCTCCTCCCATCTGCCACCTCTCAACCCTTCCACCACTGCCTGTCAGCCCCTCTGCTCCTCAAACCACCTTCGGGGAGGTGGGGTTGCTGTGATTCTGCCAGCCTGCAGCTCCAGCCTGGTCGGTGGATCCCCGGTCTCCACCTCCGACCTCCGCGTCCATTAGCTCATACCTCCCTCAGCTCCACCGTGGCCCATCAGTTCACCAGTTCCACCAAGCTCCCTTTGTTTTAAGCCCTGTGTGTTGCCTTGTTCATTGCCTAATCTACGTTGTAGTAAGTGTGTGTGTGAACCTTCTGCCCGTCTTCTATGTTATGGACGATAACTAATAAATGGACAGCATCATAGTTTGATACAATTCTGTATAAATAAATTAAATACCGCAAACTTAAATACCACAAGTCCATTTAGACATTACAATGTACAGAAACATAAGTGAACATTAAATCACAGCAAAGGAAATATAAATATAAAAACATAAGCATGAAAATAAAATGATAAAACTAAACATTAGCCAATAAATAACATGGTATATATTGTGCATCCCGAGAGTTGTAATGGCTAAATTACATTTTTTTTAATGATGTAAATATATTTATTTAGACAACATACTATAAACTATATAAATTCACATTTTAAAATTAAACCTAACAAGTTTATAGTAACAAGTATCATTTTAATTCAATAATTAATCATTTTAATATCAATGCATCCCTACTTTAGATTCCTTGCAGCTGGAAATGAATCATTAGCTCATGGATCAAAGCTTAAATATTATCCATGCAAATGTAAAACAGTCCCTGGTAAATAAGTTACTGTAAAATTGTGCACCACTCTCAAAGACTAACCATGACAGTAGCTAGTCAATCCTGTCGACAGGTAAGCACTGGGCATGGTGGTACATGACAGTCTCGGCAAGGCATTGTGGGAAGTGATGAGAGGTGCAGGGTTGTAAGGGAGAGGTCGTGCAGAGAGGTTGGGGACACAAACAGGTTCTTTCAGGATTAAAGTCTATTCAAAGCGAGCTCCCCTCTACAGCGACTCACTGTCAAACCTTGAGCCTTTCTGTCAGATATAATAAAAGCAAGTTGAGCTCAGATTGGGATAAGTCTGTATGGGGCTTTATAATGCAATTCAGTCACCTGGGAGGCTGCAAGGCAATTGAAACATGTTACAATTCACCCATAAATACAAGAAAAAAAACGCAATGTCTAACATAACGATTGGTGTGAGCTTCGCTTAGAAACTAATGTGAAGAAATAGAGGAACAAAATGAAGTAGTTTTAAGTAGCACATTAGGGAATCCTTGAGACACATCCCAGACCTCTAGTGAAGCACAGGTAAAGTTCAGGGCCAGCTAGGGAGAAAGGAAAAGTTAACTAGAACACTAATGAGTGGAGAAGGTACAACTATATCATGAGTGGTTTGACAGAGGCTTTTGAATTTGTCCTTGCTTAATGACCCTGAGAAAATGAATTAATTGACTGTGACTGCAAATTACTGTCAGACCAGATACTGAAATGGCAGAAATGTCAATACTGATATTGCAGTCAAAAGCAATGCATATTATCCTAAATTAACCTGATTTGATTTAAACAGATCTAGTTTGGAATATTTATGTAGGACAGAAGTATTCCAAAGCCAAAAAAAAAAAAAAAAAAAAAAAAACAGCTGGCCCAAAAAGTATTTAGACATGTCTATCAGCCATGCTTAAAATGTATGAATATCATTGCAAAGCGCTTGGCATGGTAGTGATGCTAGAGTGGAACTAACTAACTAAGTGGATGCATAAAGTTTCCTCAGGTTTTACTTTTTGTTTTGAACAATATATCTGTATTGCTAAAATTTACAATGTAAATGTAAAATGAAAAAATACTTTTACAATTAAATAAAACACTAAAAAAAGATTAAATAATATATTAGTTTACCTGCATGTCATGTGACCATTAAACAAAATGAGACAGAACTGTGAACATGTGAATGTGATGTTACATTCTTTAAATTTTAACTTACAATCTCAGAGGTTACTTCAAGTAAATATTTTAGGTCAATGAGGTTCAATTGACCAAAAAGTTTGGGAATCCTTGGCGTAATGCAATGACATTCATGGTCTGTGTCAACCACAGCACGTTTAAGATTTAATTCCTGGCTGCCTATGCAGTTCACATTTAAATGTATGCATTTGGAAGACGATTTTATCCAAAGCGACATATTGTATTGAAGGTTCATGTAATTCCTGAGAATCATAACCATGACCTTGGTGTTGCTAATACCATGCTCAACAGTTGAGCTACACTAATGCATTTAAGGACAATGATAAGGACAAGTTTACTTACATACATTAAACCACCTGTGTAAATGTAAAATCTGGTTCCTAGAGAAGCACTGATGGAAAACACACTTCTGGGGATCTTTTCAGTCTGCGGCCATTCGAGAACACAATGCCTCTTACATTACCAGGTAATGCCTTTGTATGTATAGTGGAACTGATGAAAGGCCAGATTTACTAAACAGGGCAAATTAACGTGAAAGCGCAATTCCAAAAAAGTTCAGATTGGAGTGGAAAGTTCTGTGCTGCGTCACCTTGCGTGATTCATTTAAATACTCTCCTCCCATAATTTTTGCGTCTGAAAGGGAAACTGTAACAAATGCAAATGAAAAAAGGTCAGCCGCAAAAATATCCCTGTCTAAGCCTTTTCAGTGCAAATTTTTCACTGCATGTTTTCAGTAAATCCTTAGTAAAAAGCTGTTAGTAAATCTGGCCCCAGGTGTCTAAAGTTTTGCAAAGACTGGACACAGTTCTTACGCATCTTTTCAAAATGCACTTACAAACAGAAAAGCAACATCAAGCAGTCAACTACATGACTGTCAGCCTTAGAAGAAAGAAGACCAAACACTTTCTGAGACAGTATGCTTCTTTCTCTTGGTCTAGAAAGAACTGACTAAAACATCCAATTGTGGACCGGTCCTGCTGAGGCTCCCGTCGTCTGCACAAATCAAACCAGACAGTTCCATTCCCCAAAAAATGTTGCCCTTATTACCAACCCCGTTATTTACAAACACTGTCTAGACATATGCTGCTGTCAGGTAGTTTTCCCACATGGTTCAATTTCATAGTGAAAAGCAGCAAAGTGAGATTATGAATAATGTGATGAAGCGGTCATTTCAAAATGGTGCACTTTGCATGTGTTGTGTATTCTGGATTTGCTGTAGTGTTAATTTGCCATCCCGAACTGATGATTGTGTTCCACTGGTGTGGGGGTTCTGTGTGACGACTGCATGACTGAAACGGGTCAGTGTGAACAAATCTAGTGTTTCTCACTCAGCACAAGAGCTACTTCATTCTGTCCCATTAATGTTCAGAGACAGTCAATACCTACATGATCAGTGCATGATATATATGCTGATGTATATATATATATATATATATATATATATATATATATATATATATATATATATATATATATATATATATATATATATATATAATTAAGGGGGTACATAATTTTTTTAAATGTATGTGCTTAAGCCATTCATATTAGTTAAATTTTGCTTTAATATATTTTTATTTCAGTTTTAGTTTTATTGATTGTAATACTTCCACTTAAACTTATTTTATTTCAGTTAGTTGCCAAGGCAATATTTCTTATATTTGTTTTAGTTTATTAAATAAAATTAATTAATTGTTGTTAAATTTTATTTCAGCTTTATTTAAATAATGAAAATGTTTTTTTAAATGTTTATTGAAATAGTTTTGGTTAACAATAGTTAACAGTAACACTGGCTACAAGTGAATTTAGGCATCACAACATTTTCATGTACATTCATTAAAATGGAAATTCATTTTGAGATTTGCTAAAGATTAATTTTAATATTATTATTCAATTGTTAGTGTTTTTAAAATATTAACTAAGAAATCGTTAGATGATGGCAAAGTAATCTAAATGTAAAAAGATACAAATAGTCATGCACAATTAAATGTTACATGTTAACTGATAATAATAAATAAATAAAATATCTAATATCAGCCGATATTTACCAATATATTGTGCATCTCTAATCATCATGTCATGCTAAAACCTTTGTTAGCCCTTTGATAAAGAAGTATACAGAGAAAATAGGATGTTTCTCTGCAAAACGGTGCAAACACAACATGTGGTTAAAGTGAAACTACCAGAAGAGTTAAAAACAGAAATGAAAACTATCTAGATCGCAAGGTCACAAAAACAAACATCCAAGATCACAGATTTTGAATAGAGTGATGCATATGACTTTGAATATCTATTTTAATAATATTTAATATTCAACACGGCTGAAAGTAAATACAAACACTAGTTCATTCAGGCTTGAATGTTCAAAATGTTACCGAAGATCTCCCACTCCCATCACAGTGAATGCTGCGAAATTTTTCAAGGTTTAGTCGATAAAGCTAACTTGTGATTTAGCCTAAAGGGGCCGTATCTGCTCTCCCTCTTAAGGCATGAGGAAAGCACATTCATTATCAGGCAGACTGGGATGTAAGCCTGAGTCATGGGCACATCTATCAAAGCTTAGAGGTGAGAGATTAAAGAGGCGACTGTCAACTTGCCTCTTGGTCAAACAGAATGCTGAATCACAAAATGACCCCAGCAACTAAAGGAGACGAAATAGCATATGTGCGTGTGTAGGTTTGTTTAGATTGTTTTGTATTGCAGCATTATTTGATGTATGATACACCTCAGCAAGAGGATACACAACTGTGAGGCCATTTCAGTACAAGCAAACAAGGATAGGAAATTGAAGATGATTAGGGTGAAAAATCAGACCATTTGTCCTTTCTTCCTTTACAATACACTAGCGAAGTATGGATGCTGATTAAAAGGCTTATTCGTTCCTTTGGTAACTTAGGTCAGTATTATGATAGTGTTGTGCCTAGTGGCAAGATCAAAAGTGAGACGCACAGAAAAGACAAACAAGATACAAAAACAACCTCTCGTCTTGTGGGCTTGCATGTTCATTAAGAGAATCCTGAATTTGCTCGAAGAACTAACTAGTTGCTCATGGGAGTCTTTGATGAGGCTCTGCACATTACAAGAGTACATAGACGTAGCTGAAAGGAGACGTGCCCAAACAGAGATGGCAATCAGAGCGTGTATGATATAAAAAATATATCCAGCTGTCCTCAAATATCAAAGGCAGAAGAGAGTGAATACAGAATGAAATCCTTGTACTTCCTCCTAAGTTTTTTTTTTAGTTCATCCACTTGATTACATAACTGAACTAAATAATTGGAATATATATATATAACCTAGCCTAACCCTATATATATATATATATATATATAGATAGATAGATAGATAGATATAGATAGATAGATAGTTGTGCTGCTTAACATTTTTTAATATATAAAATATTTCATACTAGGCAAAAAGACAAACAAAAAAACTTTAAATCTCTCATTTGACTAATGCCAAAAACCAACCACCAATCATCCAGAGAGAACACCATAGCAAATCATTAACAATGTGCTTAAAAACCCAAACACATCGCAACGCCCTGGCAACCACCCACAACACCTTAACATCATGCCAACGAGTTTTATGCAGGCAAACACCACTGCCACCACATGTTATAAATAAAATAACTGATCAATATCAATACTAATAAAAATCCTTTGGAAGCCCATAATTGCAAATAAGAAAAACAGAATTCATGTGAAATGCTAAATATGAAAGCCACATTACAGAAGCTAAGACAATTTGATGTGAAGTAATAAGCTTCAAATGCTTTCATTCCATGGTTAAACTAATTAACAGCAAAATGCATAGAAAATTTCTTATCACACAGCCCATTTAGTCAAGGTTGAATTACTAAGGCCTTCAAGAGAAACCCAGATTACTAATTTGTTATCCTAAAACTGTCTCGTCCAACATGCAAAACTAATTTAAAAAGCCATTTTTCAATTTGTAATGTATTGTGTACAGAAAAAGTTATTTCAATGAAAATACATCAAATGTGAAGTGTCACGCAGGGAATTCTGGGAATGTCAATTTACGGGTTTCCAAAAACCAGTCAGTATCTGGTGTGACCACCATTTGCCTCACGCAGTGCAACACATCTCCTTCACATAGAGTTGATCAGGTTGTTGATTTGTGGCCTGTGGAATGTTGGTCCACTCCTCTTCAATGGCTGTGCGAAGTTGCTGGATATTGGCAGGACCTGGAACACGCTGTCCTACACACCGATCCAGAGCATCCCAAACATGCTCAATGGGTGACATGTACGGTGAGTATGCTGGCCATGCAAGAACTGGGATGTTTTCAGCTTCCAGGAATTGTGTACAGATCCTTGCAACATGGGCCGTGCATTATCATGCTGCAACATGAGGTGATGGTTGTGGATGAATGGAACAACAATGGGCCTCAAGATCTCGTCACGGTATCTCTGTGCATTCAAAATGACATCAATAAAATGCACCCGTGTTCGTTGTCCATAACATACGCCTACCCATAACATAACCCCACTGCCACCATGGGCCACTCGTTCCACAACAAACCGCTCACCCACACGATCCCATACACGCTGTCTGCCATCTGCCCTGTACAGTGAAAACTGGGATTCATCCGTGAAGAGAACACCTCTCCAAAGTGCCAACGCCATCGAATGTGAGAATTTGCCCACTCAAGTCGGTTACGATGACGAACTGCAGTCAGGTCGAGACCCCGATGAGGACGACGAGCATGCAGATGAGCTTCCCTGAGACAGTTTCTGACAGTTTGTGCAGAAATTCTTTGGTTATGCAAACCAATTGTTGCAGCAGCTGTCCGTGTGGCTGGTCTCAAACGATCTTGGAGGTGGAAGATGCTGGATGTGGAGGTCCTGGGCTGGTGTTGTTACACGTGGTCTGCGATTGTGAGGCCAGTTGGATGTATTGCCAAATTCTCTGAAACGCCTTTGGAGACGGCTTATGGTAGAGAAATGAACATTCAAATCACGGGCAACAGCTCTGGTGGACATTCCTGCAGTCAGCATGCCAATTGCACACTCCCTCAAAACTTGCGAGATCTGTGGCATTGTGCTGTGTGATAAAACTGCACATTTTAGAGTGGCCTTGTATTGTGGCCAGCCTAACGGCCGTTTCACACCGCGAGCATGAGCGGCGCGTGAGCAGCACGTCAGCTCAACTACATCGTCACTGCAGCTGCAGACGCGGGCGAGTATTCACACTGGAAGCGTTTGTACAGCGTCACAGCAGCGGCTCCCAGGCTACATATAAGCAAGCATTTCTTTACAAAGACTTTTGTCAAATTTGTTTTTAGAAGTTGGTCATAAACACATTTGAAGTTTGTTCAAAGCCCAAACTGAATAATTAAAAACAAGTTTAATGGGTAGGCCTACATTTTCTATAAAATTTTATTTTCTTTATGTTAGTTTTCATTTCCTTTTCTGACATACTGCAGTTCTTGTTAAAACACACTAGACATGCAAATTCTATGCGTTTTGGGCACTTTTTGTGTGAAATCATATTAATTTTGTCCATCAAAAGTGTGCTTTCACTTTAATTGAGCGTGAGTAGCGCAGCAAAAATAGACTCGAAGCCGAAACCCCCGCTTCACTGCTGCTCACGCGACGCTCCTGCTTGACGCTCACGCGCTGCTCCTGCTCGCGGTGTGAACGCACTCATTGATTAACATGCACGCCGAAAAAAATACGCGCCGCTCACGCGCCGCTGACGCTTGCGGTGTGAAACGGCCGTTAGGCACACGTGTGCAATAATCATGCTGTCTAATCAGCATCTTGATATGCCACACCTGTGAAGTGGATGGATTATTTGAGGAGAAGTACTCACTAACACAGATTTAGACAGATTTGTGAACAATATTTGAGAGAAATAGGCCTTTTGTGTACATAGAAAAAGTCTTAGATCTTTGAGTTGAGCTCATGAAAAATGGGGGCAAAAACCAGTGTTGCTTTTATAATTTTGTTCAGTGTATTACAGACACAGTTATTCACTGTATGTATGGAAACTTTCTGTTAACCAAGTTACAGTTTTTCACTGTAGCATTTTTACACTTTTGCCGTTAAAATCACGATAATATTTTTCAGTGTACAGCTCACATCAGATGTTTTCACCACATACTGCAATACACAAAAAGAAAAGGGAATTTTGCATGTCAGTCTACAGATGATGCAGACAACAAACAGATGAATGATGAATCAGTGATTGCATCCTCAAATAAAAAATTCCCCTGTAGATGATGAGAGAATTGCAATCTCTTTAAGGGTAAAATGTATGAGCAAGTGAAAGGATTGCACCATGAAGCCAAACACAATGTTGACACTGCATTTGCAGATTGCATAATCAACATGCAGCACTTCTTCACTCTGCAGGAGTCTCATCCGACAGTTATTATTTTCACCATGTTGCAGAGAGGCCGTGATGTACAACACTAATGTTTGACAGCCTCTGTCTCTGGATTAACACAAATAGTCTGTCAGCTGTGGAAACTCAAGATTGGCCTGTTGATACCTCGAATCTAAACTGCGGAAAGATCTGCCAATTCCCCGATGAAGAGCCCCAGGGCTAACAATGCATATGTCCCATACAATCATCTCAAACATGCGCTTTACTGATAACATTCATACGAGCGTATGTTCAAGGGCAGAGTGACAGAACATCCGTCATGTCTACAAATGTCTGTACCATTACAAGCTCATTGCAAACATATGTAAAACACCCAGTTGTTCTTACCTGCAGTATTAAGATGCAAGCGTTTCAATACAGCACGAAACCTTCAACATGTGACCGATTCCTGAATTAAGAAATCGTATGAGTGGGTTCTAAATTTTCAGTGAATCACAACGTGGTGACAGCGTTATCAGTGTAGTCCGATTCCTGAATGAATAGGGGATTAAATCCATGACATTTTCCAAACCGCTGGTCCAATGTATATACATTCCGGAGGACTCAGTGTCGAAATTCACTCACTAGTTCTCTTACGAGAGGTTCTCTCGTATTGCGTAAGTTTAGCTTACGCTACGGGGAAAGATTCATCTTCTCGAGATACTGAAGCCAAAAAATTATCCTTAATTTTTGTATACCTTGTCAACGCAGTGCAGCAGCTAGCAGACCTAGAGCAGGCTATCTTGCGTGCTCATTGGCTGCCCTGCGGGCAACTGCTGCAGCCTACCAGTGAGCCGGGCGTGACATCACGCCCAATGAAGGGCGCCCGCGCCTTCATAGCGTCACAGCCCGCCAGAATGGGCGTGGCTTTAGCCTATAAAGGAATGGGCTGTAGGCTGCTTCCCTGATTTTTGTCTCTTCAGCGAGCTCTTCGCATCGCTGGATCTGAGAGAAGCCACCGCCGCCGTCGAACAGTGAACAGCCAGCTTAGGACAGCGCTGAGGAAGCCGGCCGTCTTCGCCACCTTCAGCCATCCGTGCGAGCTACGCTATCCGGCGACGTATCCTTTTTGCCTTGCTATTTAGATTATTTTCTAAAAGAGCAGCGAGCGTCTTTTTCAAGATGCCTCGCACTTCCTGCGGCTCGTGTAGAGCCCCGCTCAGCGCCGGAGACCGCCACCTGATCTGCGCTCTCTGCCTGGGCCTGGAACACGCAGAGCTCGCCCTCGCTTCCGGGGGCTGCGAGCTCTGTAAAGCGCTTCCGCTGTCGACCCTGCGGGCTCGATTCGAAGCCTTCAACCCCCCGCCCCTCCTCACCGACGCGCAGCTGCCGCTCACGAGCCTCACTGCCGTCGCATCTGAGGATGAGGCCGAGGGACACGTACTAGCACGCGGCTAGCTCTCTTTACGTTATAACAGAGCTACCCCGCCCTCGTGTCCCCGTTCGCGCGTCATGCAGAGCCCTCTCGAGCTCTCTGCATGACCCGGACGGGCATCATCTGTGTTAATGTAGGTCCAGTGCCCACTACTCGTGCGCGCGCCCTCGTACAAACACTGTTCCAGTTCTGCTCGACCAACGAGCACGCGGCTAGCTCTCTTTACGTTACAAGAGAGCTACCCCGCAATCGCGTCCCCGTTAGCGCGTCATGCAGAGCCCTCTCGAGCTCTCTGCATGACCCAGACGGGCTTGCGCGCCGCCGTCGAAATGTCTCGCCCTGTCAGTCCCCTTAGATAAGGCTACTGCAGCGGTGTATTTGGCAGCCAACGAGCCGGTGATGCAACCCGCTCGCCTCCACACATCCGTTCTCGCGGCGACCCAGAGAAGTCTTAAGTGAGTATATATGAGGTTAAGAATGTAAGTTACGTGCCCGCTCACGAGCGCTCACGCTTACTAATAGACACATCGCCTCCGAAAATACGCGCGCTTCCCGCTAAGGCCGGACCGCCGTCAAAGTTTATTCTCTGTCAGTCCCCTTCAAACAGGCTACTGCAGTGGTTCAATTAGCAGCCAACGAGCCGGTTTGTTTACCCTCTCGCCTGCACACAAACGCCGTCTTCACAGCGACCCAGAAAAATCTCAAAAAGAGTATAATGTCTGGTCCGGCTCATGCCGTCGGTGTTGTAAGTGTAGTGAAGTGCCCACGCCCCCAGTGTTCACCCCTACACATAAGCACTCCGAATCTCGCAGAGCACACTCTCATAAAGCGCAGAAAAGCCGCTCGAGTGTTGAATGTAAGAAATGTGTCCACAGGTCTGTGCCCACTATCTGCCCGCTCTGTTACACGATCAAGAAGCAGGTTATGTATGTAAGTCTCGTGCCCACCAGAGTGTGTTCACGCTTGCTAACACAAACCTCCCCCCGGGCTCCGCCCGCGCGTTTAAGTGTTATCACAAAACGAAGGGCATTAATAAAACGCTCCCCATCCATTATGATCGGGACGTCAAATACACTTGTAAGTCTAGTGCCCGCGCACGCGCTCACGCTTACAAGAAGCTTTTTTCGCCCGGAGCGCTGCTCGCGCGTCAAAAAGTGAAAAAAGAATGTTCCCCATCCCTTATGATTGGGACATCTCGCATAAATCAGCCGGTTTTCGGTTTTCAGCGAGCAGCCATTGCCCAGAACCGAGAGCGCGCGCGCGCCGCGTTTTCGGCTCCGGGTCAGTTTCAAACAGCCTTCGCAGCGACGTCAGGGCGGCCGCCCTAGATCGCGCTCAGACAGCCGTCACAGACCGGCGCCTCCCAGAGGGCCTCGGCAGAGAATCACGCTGAAATCTGAGCACGCGAAGCCCTCCTAACAGTAAGAGAGAAAAGACGCGCGTGTCCCGCTGCGGCCGGACCGCCGTCAAAATTCATTTCCCTGTCAGTCCCCTTCAAACAGGCTACTGCAGCGGTTCATTTAGCAGCCAACGAGCCGGTTTATTCACCCTCTCGCCTGCACACAAACGCCGTTTTCACGGCAACCCAGAGAAATCTCAAAAAGAGTGTAATGTCTGGTCCGGCTCATGCCGTTAATGTTTTAAGTGTAGTGAAAGTGCCCACGCCCCAGTGCTCACCCCTACACATAAGCACTCAAAATTCTGTGTCACTCACAGAGCACATTCTCATAAAGCGCAGAAAAGCCGCTCGAGTGTTGCATGTAAGAAATGTGTCCACAAGTCTGTGCCCACTATCTGCCTGCTCTGTTACACGGTCAAACAAACAGGTTATAAACGTAAGTCTCGTGCCCACCAGAGAGCGCTCAAGCTTACTAACACAAACCTTCCCCCGGGCCCCGCCCGCACGCTTAAGCGTTATCACAAAACGCAGAGCGTTAATAAAACGCTCCCCGTCTATTATGACCGGGGCGTTAGATACAGTTGTAAGTCTCGTGCCCGCGTCCACGCGCTCACGCTTACAGAGAGCTCTATCACCCAGAGCGCTGCTCGCGCGTCAAAATGTGGTAAAAGTTTGTTCCCCATCCCCTATGATCGGGACATCTCACATAAATCAGCCGGTTTCGGCTGTCAGCGAGCCGCCATTGCCCAGAACCGAGAGCGCGCGCGCCGCGCTCTCGGCTCCGGTTCAGTTTCACAAGCCAGCAAATGGCGGTCTGAACCCGGAGGCCATTCGCCCTCTAGCCGCATTACATAGCCGCGTGAGAGAACATCCCAGGGATTTCTGAATGGGTATTGATTACAATAAAGCAGGGCTATACACTACAATTCATTCGCCGTCCCCCGCGCTTTCGAGCCCGGACCGCGACAATAGTGAATGCGGAAGTAGCACACCTACTTCACGCAGAAATAGCAAAGCTGCTGTGCAAAGGGGCTATAGAAAGGGTACCGCCTTCTCCAAGCGAGTCAGGCTTTTACAGCCGTTATTTTCTCGTGCCCAAGAAGGACGGAGCCTTCAGACCCATCCTAGATCTGAGAAATTTGAACAAAGTGCTTGCGAAAAGACTGTTCAAAATGCTTACGACCAGAAAAATCCTCGTGCACGTTCGCCCGAGGGACTGGTCTATCTCTCTAGATCTGAAGGATGCATATTTTCAGATTCAGATAGTACCCCGTCACAGGCAATTTTTGAGATTCGCCTTCGACGGTCAGGTATATCAATACACCGTCCTGCCGTTCGGCCTGTCCCTGGCACCCCGTACATTTACAAAGTGCATGGACGCGGCACTCGCCCCCCTGAGAAGTCAGGGGCTGCGTATAATGAACTATCTGGACGATTGGCTGATGTTGGCACAGTCAGCGACAGAGCTTCTATCTCACAGAACAGTGCTTCTCAGTCATCTGGAAAGCTTGAGTCTCACGGTCAACTGGACCAAGAGCTCATTACTGCCCAGCCAGTCAATTTCCTTTTTAGGAATAGAACTGGACTCGGTAACCATGACGGCTCGTTTGTCGACACAGCGCGCGCGCCGTGTTCGCCACCTGGCCGCTTCTTTCCAGAAGGGCAGCTTCCTCCCTCTGAAAATTTTTCAGAGGATGTTGGGCTGTATGGCATCAGCTGCAGCGGTGCTCCAGCTGGGCCTACTGCGCATGCGCCCGCTCCAACGCTGGCTGAATGCTCGCGTGCCCCCCCGAGCCTGGGTGTCTGGCGGTCGGAAAATCTGAGTGACTCAGGCCTGCATAGCAGCTCTGCAGCCCTGGTTAGCGGCCAGCTGGTTCCAGCAGGGAGTAACGATGGGAACCGTCTCTCACCGGAAAGTCATCTCAACAGACGCGTCCAACTCAGGTTGGGGAGCGCTGTTCGAGGGCAGACCGGCCTTTGGCCAGTGGTCAGACCGGGAGAAGGAGTTTCACATAAACTGTCTGGAAATGATGGCGGTCGAGAACGCACTGCAGTGCTTCCTCCCGTTCATACAGGGCCAGCATGTTCTTGTCCGTTCGGACAACACATCTGTGGTTTCCTATATAAACCGTCAGGGCGGTGTCAGATCCAGAAATCTCTGCAATCTGACGGAACGCCTCCTTATTTGGTCTCAGATACACCTGCGCTCGCTGAGGGCGGCGCATGTGCCTGGCCATCTGAACGACGGCCCAGACAGACTGTCCAGAGACAATGTCCCCCCAGGGGAATGGTCCTTGCACCCCCAAATGGTCCAGAAACTGTGGCGCCTATTCGGCAGAGCGGAAGTCGACCTATTTGCGTCAAAAGACAACGCTCAATGCCCAATGTTCTTCTCGAAGGACGAGGACGCGCTGGCCCAGGTTTGGCCCAGCCTCCCGCTATATGCTTTCCCTCCGGTCTCTCTGTTACCACAGGTGATCAAGAGAATCAGGGAAACGCGCCACTCGGTGCTCCTCATAGCCCCGCGTTGGGAGAATCAGATTTGGTTCCCGGAACTAGCACAGCTGTCACTTACAGCTCCGTGGCCGATTCCGGTGAGGGCAGATCTCCTCTCTCAAGCTCGCGGCACGATCTGGCATCCCCATCCAGAGCGCTGGTCGCTGCATGCATGGCTGATCAACAGGTACTCGTTACCCTGCCAGAAGGAGTGATGAACACGATCACGCAGTCTAGAGCCCCTTCCACGAGAAGGCTCTACGCGTCTAAATGGTCGGTGTTCTCCGGTTGGTGCACCGACAGAGGTCTGGACCCGCGGACATGCGGGGTGGCGCATCTGCTCACTTTCCTACAAGAGCTGTTGGATAAGGGAAGGTCCCCTTCCACGCTCAAAGTGTACGTGGCGGCCGTGGCAGCGTTTGCAGAACCAACGCACGGCCAGTCACTGGGGAAACATGAGTTGGTCATCCGCTTCCTTAGAGGAGCTAGAAGGATGAATCCGCCGCGCCCCCCGTCGGTTCCTATGTGGGATCTTTCATTGGTCCTCGAGGCCCTGAAAGCTTTTCCTTTCGAACCACTAGACTCCGTGGGGTTGGAATATCTATCACTGAAAACGTTTTTTCTGACTGCGCTGTCATCAGTAAAACGCGTAGGGGATTTACATGCGCTGTCTGTCAGCGCGTCGTGTCTTGAGTTTGGACCAAATGACTCTAAAGTCCTCAGACCTAGACACGGCTATGTCCCTAAAGTGATGGACACTCCATTCAGAGCGCAAGTTATTTCACTGTCTGCTCTCACAGCATCTGACAGTGAAAGTGATGTGAACCTCCTCTGCCCCGTCAGAGCGCTGAGGGTCTACATTACGCGCACCGCCCCCTTTAGGCGCTCGGAACAACTTTTTGTTTCGTTTGGTGGGCGCACCAAGGGTTTCGCGTCCTCGAAACAGAGCCTGTCCAGATGGATAGTAGACGCTATAGCGGCCGCTTATGCGTCGAAGGATCTCCAATGCCCTCTGGGCATCAGGGCTCATTCCACGAGAGGCGTGGCCTCTTCGTGGGAATGGTCCAGCGGGATTTCTATCCACGACATATGTGTAGCGGCGGGCTGGAGCTCCCCGTCTACCTTTGTCAGGTTCTATAACCTAGAAGTTCCCGCCTTGCAGGCTAAACTGCTGTCAGTCTGAACGAGAGATGTATTCTGCCCAGATCTCCTGCTCAGATTACTCTCACATGACTCAGCTCTCCTGGTTGAGCTGCACTAAAGGGATTATGCCATGTGCCTATACAGACCCCGCGCCCGCACTGCTCTGTATTCCCTATGTGTGCTTATGTACAAGTGATGGCCCGCGAAATGGCCGGCCACCTTATTCTTCCACTTATGGGGTTCCCCCTAAAGTTCGGGGTCTCATGTGGATGCTTGGCGCGCACGGCGTTGACAAAGTGTTCCCGTAGCGTAAGCTAAACTTACGCATTACGAGAGAACCTCTCATAAGAGAACGATACTCGGTTACTAACGTAACCTCGGTTCTCTCTAGAGAGGGAACGAGTATTGCGGAACCAGCCGTGCTCACGCCACGAGCGACTTCGCTTCAGTCGACAAAAACCAGGGAAGCAGCCTACAGCCCATTCCTTTATAGGCTAAAGCCACGCCCATTCTGGCGGGCTGTGACGCTATGAAGGCGCGGGCGCCCTTCATTGGGCGTGATGTCACGCCCGGCTCACTGGTAGGCTGCAGCAGTTGCCCGCAGGGCAGCCAATGAGCACGCAAGATAGCCTGCTCTAGGTCTGCTAGCTGCTGCACTGCGTTGACAAGGTATACAAAAATTAAGGATAATTTTTTGGCTTCAGTATCTCGAGAAGATGAATCTTTCCCCGTAGCGTAAGCTAAACTTACGCAATACTCGTTCCCTCTCTAGAGAGAACCGAGGTTACGTTAGTAACCGAGTATCGTTTTCATTCACTCTCTCAAGTGGACTATATTAGTAGACTAATGTAGCAAATAGTGAATGAGGCTATAGGGGGCGATTTCAAATACACTACAACAACTGAGTGTGATTCACAAACTAATAACTCTTTTAGATGACTGGTTGTTTTTAGTGAGTCTATTTAGCAATGATATGCATGATTCTAAATGTTTTTAGTGAATCAAAACCATACATGACCAATATTTTGCCCCTCCTGACGAACAAATGCCCTGTTTTGTTTTGTTTCTTTGTTAATCAAACAAATACAGCTTACAATAACTTATGTTATCATATTGTAAGATGTAAATAAGTGTAGTTACTGACTAGATGTTCATTGTTGTGTCTCTTTTTTTCCAGATATTCCTTCCACAAAAAATGCCCTTCTCCCCAAGTTTGTGGTTGTATTTCTTTTAATATTTTTTTTTTGTGACAAGTAGGTCTACTCAAGCAGACAAAGTGAAAACAACAACACCAGGGGCCTCATATACAAAGACTTGCGTTGAATTCATACTAAAACATTGCGTACGGACAAAGCTGTAAATGTGCGTACGCACAAAAAAAACAGATGTATGAATCTCTGCGTACGAAGGATCCCACGCATATTCTCTTTGTACATCCCAATTAACGTAAAAATGAGCGCACATGCACGAGCACAACGCCCCACCCAGTCTCCTCCCTTAATTAAATACATTTAAATATGGTAATGAGTCCACTTTGGCAAAAGAAAGGAGTAAGAAAATGGCTAAAGCAAGCGGCAAGAAGCGAAACTTTACAGAAAGTGAATCGGAGGTGCTACTATCGGAATACTAATAACAAAAGGAAAAAATATTAGTGGGAGAGTTTGGCTGATGCCGTCAATGCGGTGGGATCTGAAAGTCGCACTGTAAATGACCTTAAAAAAAAAATGGTCTGATATAAAGGTGGACGTTAAATGGAGAACTGCTGCGCACCGACAAAGTGTGGGCAGAACAAGCAGTGGTAAAGGGGTCAGAGAATTGCCTCAATTATGGGTGACACTTTACTCTCTGGAGTAGTATCCGCTGCTGTGGGAGACTCGGATTTACTACAGGACTGCCACGAAGGTAACCAATATTATCTGCACATTTATTGAATGGAAATGTTTCCGATTCACAGATGCAAATTCTTCTTCAGATGGCGCCTTTATAGCAATGCGTGTGCAGTCGATCGCTCCGATTACATTAGTAAAACCGGCTATCGCTGCAAATTGCGTTTTAATGTTTGGCTGGTCAACTGCATCATATGGGAATATCATATGCTTTTATATGTTCTTACTTAATTGCATAATTGATAGAATATTCCCATAAGGCTCGTGTGACAATATAGCCTATGTAAATTATTTTATAAATTGCAGATTAATAGCAATGCATCCCACAGGTGGTAGTGCGATAGACTTGTAGAACAATTCGTTGTGTAATGTTTGCAACTTAACTTCATTGCCTGTAAGAGTCGCCAACGAACAAAAATTATGAGAAATGTACGTACGCCAGACATGAAATTGGCGTGGAGGAACGCACATTCTCACGTTAATTTCACTGTTAGTACATCCGACCGTGAGCGTGAAAGCTGGCGTACGCAAAGTTTTTGTGCGTACGCAAGATTGATACATGAGGCCCCAGGAAACTTAAACAATTTCACCAAGAAATGCTGCATTTGTGAGAATTTCTTCTGAATTAATGTGCAGAGGAACCGTGGCAAACTTACCAGGGCAATCTCATTATTGGCTAAAAGGACACAGTGATGAGTAACACCTGGGCTCAGCACCTCTCCCTGCCCCCATCAAGCTTAGCTTCTGCTGTTGCTGTACGTGTAAGTGTGTGTACATGCATGTTTGTGTATTTGTCGTGTACCTCCACCCTACCTAAAGGTCAGTGTGCTCTTTCTGACTATGGATACAGCTGGTCACTGCAGAAGCTACCAAAAGCCAATACCACAGATTTTAAATATACAAGATTTCTTGAAATTTGATGTGTCCTTAAGGCGTTTATTTAGATGGACAGATTCACTTTAAGGGTACATTTACATGACAACGATGTACTAAAAATGCACAACAAAATTGTCAAAATGATCCCTGTTGAATCACAAGGATCTGCGAAAACGAATAAAAACACTATATTATTCATGTCAGGCCAGTAGTTGGTGAGGTCATTTTGTTAAGAAACACTACTATGCACCTATAGACTGAACACATAATAGACATGTGCAGTGCACGATGTCACCATTTTCACAAATTCACATTTACCATTTCGTATAATGGTATCATTTTCAAAAAGTTGCACTTTGAAACCTGTTTTCAAAATTTTGAATTTAAGGCCCCCAAAACACTGTTATTGTGTAAATGAATGGCCAAAACGCATACAAAGTTTTCAGTTTTTAGTTGAAAAAGGTGTCATGTCAAGTAAGGCCCAAGTGTTACACCTTCATCAAAAAGAATATGTTGTGAACGGTCAGTAACATGAGGTCCATGTCAAACACATCTCTGAGAACAGATTTAACTAATTTAACTAAATAAAAGAGCAAAAGAAAGCAACAGACATTCCCTCAAAACTCCAAGGGTTATTACCATATATTTTGGACAGGAACCACTAGTATTGACACATTTAACATTAAAATCGGTAACACTTTATTTTAAGGTGACAGTTAAACATTACATGCTACATGCACTTACTAGTAATAACAGTAAATTATACACAATTACAAGTAACTAACCCTAAAACTCTATAGTACAGTTTATTAATATTACTCAGTACTCATTTGAGTAAGTAAAATGTAACTACGTCACCTTAAAATAAAGTGTAATCTTAAAGAAATATGATTTTATATATTGGGAATTGATTTGGGTCAAGAAAAGTTGATCTGTGACTAGTTTCAGTTTTCATTTCTTGAAATCTCCATACAAAATTGTTAAAAAGTTCTGGCTCAGTAACTTTTTTAGAGAAATTAAACTTTTAAAGTTGCAGTAGGGAGTTTTGAGAAAATGTTGACTTAGCCTGAAAATTTGAAAAAGCACAACTTCCAGGTCCAACCCCCTTGCTCTCTGCTGCGCTACAGCCCTCCCTCCACAGCTCCTCCCCCACAGCGGAGCCTGCCGTGAACGCACAGGCTAGTAAGCAGGACCACCGAATACGGCGGATTATAAACAGTTATGGAACATTCACTAATAGGGACGAAACATCAACAATATGCTTTACATTGACTATGGCCTGCCAATACTTTGACTACAAACTTGGTCCTCAAATCATTATGTATTTTGCAATACATGTAACTTTATAACGTTGCACTCTTTAAGTTATAAATAGCTAACGTTAAAGGATTAGTTCACTTTTAAAAAAAACTTGCTGATAATTTACTCACCCCCATGTCATCCAAGATGTCCATGTCTTTCTTTCTTCAGTCGAAAAGAAATTAAGGTTTTTGATGAAAACATTCCAGGATTTTTCTCCATATAATGTACTTCAATGGGACAAAAACAGTTCAAGGACCAAATGACTGTTTCAGTGCAGCTTCAAAGGGCTTTAAACGATACCAGATGATGAATAAGGGTCTTATCTAGCGAAACGATCGGTCATTTCAAAAATAAATAAAAAACTTTACGTTTTATAAGCACAAATGCTCGCCTTGCTCTGTTCTGTGATGCACGTTCGTGACTCTCCTGTTTGAACTCATTCATCAAAATGAACAAATCTTTTTTCGAATCATTTCGTTCGTTGAATGAACGAAATGACTCCGAAAAAGACTCGTTTGAAATGAACAAATCTTTTTTGCGAGTCATTTTGTTCGTTGAATGAACGAAATGACTCGAAAAAAGATTCGTTCATTTGGATGAACGAGTTCGAACAGGAGAGTCACGAACGACAGTACGCGCTCGCGCTGTGCAAGAGAGGGGTGATCAGCGCGTACACGAGCGTGATTGACACTGCTAAGACATTCCTCCTGGCTCTGATTGGTTGTTTCTGACCAGGAGCGGTGTATTTCTGCAAATGGCAATAGGACCACTGGGAGCCAGAGGAGCTTGATTTTTTCACAGATTATCTGTCTCATATTCTACTGTCAGGACATAATGACAGTTTTAACAAATATTTGTTTACAAAAGTTACCTACTGGAGCTTTAATTAGCAAGTGTACATTAAATTGATCAATGGGGACAGTAAATACATTTATATCGTTAGAACACATTTCTAATCTATTAATCAAATAAAAATTATCACTACAATACATTTTTACAGTACAACTGTTTTCAACACTTATAATAATTGTTTTTCTGCTCTAATTCAGCACATTATGGATTACAGGAATAAATTACATTTTAACATATATTAAACAAGAAAACAGCTATTTTAAATTGTAATAATATTTCACAATACTACTGTTTTTACAGTAAGATTTTTTAATCAAATAACTGCAGCCCTGATGAGAATAGGAGACCTCTTTCAAAAACATTAACATTTTATCAACCACTATTTTCTATATGAAGCTGATTTTGGAATAATATTGATTATAAAAAGTGCTATTCAATTGCATTTTAATGGGTTTTTAAAAAACAATAAACCACTAAAGTGGTACAAATATTCTCAATTATTTATTTGAGCTTTAACAAATGTAAACAGTTAACACATTTTCCATGTTCCTCCCACATTATAAATGAGTTAATATACTTAATAATAATGGTAAAAATTTTTTTTTAAAAAGTCCCTTCAAGGATATCATCATATTTGGGATTGTTTTGCCATTAAAAAGACCTTCAACAAAATAAAATGAAGTATGGACTACTTATGAATTCATAGACTGCTATGTGACAGGTGGTTGTAGAGCAGGAGCTGAAAAATAAAAGGGCTTGATGACATCAGCTAAAAATATTGTTGTTTCAAAGGAGGAGCTAGAAATCTTTATTATTATTATTATTTTGTTTTGAATACAGCACTCTATCAAAAAAGAATATGCATTTCGAAAACAAAAAGTGTCCATTTTGATTTCACATTGAGCTTGATAGACTTTCCAAGAGTCAAGTTGAACTTTAATATGTCTGCCACCTTGTGGCAAGACTCTTTTTTGCAAAGTGCTCTTGAAGAACGTCAATGAAGGACATTTTCTGCATGGTCAATTTCTAATTAAGATACAATCAGTTCAATAATGATAGTGTACACAAAACAAGCCAACATCCATAAACAATTTTTTTGATGTCCCACACCACTTTACCTGGTATCCAATATCCCAATGCGAGTGCACACACATTTACAGTTGATTACAATTGCTCAATGGAGTTGATTCTAGGTCAGTGTTCATGCAAACTGTCGCCTGTTAAACTTCATTAGCGATTCATTGACAGCGGAGGGTGAATAAACAAAGTGACAGAAAACTAAACAAACAGCACACAAATACAAACACATACAATGAACAGAGCCGCTGAGCCCAGTGTGAGCAAGAGCAACGCAAAGCTGAGCTGTAACCCAGATTAACAGACCGACAAGAGGCTGTAGCTCTGAATAGGACAGCAAACTGGCTGTGCAGTCGAGGCAGACAGGTCGAGATGGGAGGGTGCGGGGTGATTTTCACAGAGGAAACAGCCTGTCCGCTCTCTGGTCCGCTGCAGTGATCCACTAAACACTGACAACATTATGCTGTTCTTCCCTGAGGCCAACCATTACTGACAGGCCCCCGAGGCCTCCAACCGCACACGTGTCTGCTCCATGTGTGACATATTCATTTCTCTTTGTTGCACGAGCGCTCAGTCTCTCTTGCTTGTGCTCTCTTTTCACTCTCTGGCCCAAATGCAAATGCTGAATTACAGAATTTGCACGTCTCTCGTCCTTTTGCGAGCATATTCAGTGAGGGATGGAGAGGTTATGTGTGATATAGAAGCAGTGACAGCCTGTGCAGGCAAGCGAGGCCTGTATGACGCAGTCGGAGTGTAACACTGTTTACCAAACAAGGTGTCACTCTCCATGTTCATATAAAACAGAAAAGTCACATTCTGAGATGTTGTGCTTCTGGGTGCATTGCAACGGACACTGTGAAACATGCACATCTTGTTAAAATAAATATTTGCCATGTAGAAACTTCAGATGATACAAGTGCTCAGAAAAAAAAAATGACTTGTCTTTTCTCTAAATAATCGATCTATGTTTTTTTATTACAGCTGTATTCATGCAATAATATATTGTGATTATTGTTCTTGCAATATTTAATTGATACTGTAGATCTTTGTATCAATAATATATTATATCATGTTTATGCATTTATTTATTTTTCTATAATTTCTTTATTTTCCATTCATTCAATCTATTTATACATTTAGATAGTTGCTGATACCCTGACCTAAGTTTGTATTCCATCCATGCACAATTATTATTATGCTGTGGAAGCAATATGGATGCTTGAATGAATGCATGGAGGAATGAATGAACAGAATAAAATATTCATTCATTTTATTTATTCAATTATTTATTTATTTATTAATTTATTCAGTCTCTATATACTGTATATATATATATATATATATATATATATATATATATATATATATATATATATATATATATATTCAAACAAAAACATGATTATTTATTTATTTATTTGTTCATTCAATCTATTTACATATTTAGATCATCGCCAAAATCCAGACGTAGAATAAGGCAGAATAATCTGGTAATTATTGTGCTGTGAAAACAATATGAAAGCTTTGAAAAATGACTCTTGTGGAGACGGGCTCAAAGTTAAGCTCTTGCTCAACAATGACATGGCAGAATGCTGGATATTTTCCAGACTGAGAGTCAATGACATTTAGATTTATCTGAGGAAAATACTCTCAGAATTGACTGATGCAAGCTTTACTGGCTTCTGCCTCTCTGCTGGTTCAAACTCTGGATGCCCTTTAACATAAACCCTTGAGTACCAACAATGCACCATTTAATAAAACAAAAAAGAAGGGTAGAATGGTTGAAGCTACAAACTAAAAGTTTCCTCAGTGGCATTCAACATCTTTTTAGATTAGTGCTGGATGCCTAAGGACTTGGGTACAGAAAGATTTTACAAAAAGACATTTAGACCAGATCTAAATTCTAAAATATTGCTAATATCTAATGGAAACCTTTAATGCCAAATTAATAGTAATATAATACAGGTTACAGCAATAATAGCAAATAAAGACTTCCATTGGAATATGTAGAGGTGCTCTTGATTGAACTTTAAATTCAATTTCCATGTCTTTTTTAAAAAGCATTCTCAAAAGTGGCTGTCGATAAGAATCATTAAGGCTGTTCGATTACGAGTTTTTTGGAATCGACTCAGATTCCTGGTTCTGGAATCGATGAATGGAATCCAACGCCTCGGAATTGAGGAATCGATTCTTTTTGGAATCGACTTCCAACACTAAAATGGCTCAAATTCAGTCTGGAATGTCACAAAACAATCAATTACCTAAACAAATGTATTTTTTATCTTGTTGTACGTTTGCCATGTTTCACTCAACAACGGACGATCATACCACCGACTCTACTATGTTGGAGTCACAAGTGTTTATTTTTAGTCAACTATAAATCACATTCAATTTGGTGAGTTTCTTCTCAGTAATACAATCCACAGCAGTCTCATGTGAAACAAAGGCACTGATCACAGAAACTCTGCACGCCGTGCCGTTTAATATCAACATAAAAGCTTGCCTTTCATCTCAGCTTATTCACTGAGACCTGTCCCACACATCCACTTACACCGGCACAATTTGGTAGATGCAGCCCCTTCCCAATCAATCTCTTTGAGCGAGCCCTCACGTCCAAAATAAGATGGGTTTATTTATAAAATCGCCTAACACGGGCAACTTGATTGGGACACACAACTGCCGCCTCTTGTTGAGATCACACACATCACTTCAAAGAAAACACACAAGACGGATGGTCATTTGCATGACATACATATTTATGAGCCCTCCTTCTCCATCTCACTAAACTCAATACAGATCTTGCGAAGCTCACAGGCAGCCCTGACACAAAGTCACACATGACACGGATCGCAGAAAGCCACAGAGCCTCGTCTTTTTGAGGGCCCTATATGGGTGACGTGCTGTACGTGAATACATAACAGGGTTTACTCAAGAGCACAACGAATCAGAGATCCGCCGCTGAAGTGCATTACCATATTGATGGGTGCGGTGATGAGGATGGTGATTACAATGATGGTGCTGTTTATGGTGATTGCTCTCGGGTGTAATCCTACAGACCCATGCTCAACGTGAATGAGTGGCGGGATGGGCAGGAGGTGGTTGAGAGATCTATTCAGGGGTGGTGGTTGGGGATTTAGATAGGATAGGGGCGGATGGAGGTCATAACAGTGATGCACGCCCAAGAGCACATCAGCCGTCACCAGACACATCGCAGAATAACGCAGCTATGATCCACATTCTGTAAGTTACACAAAGATATAAATAGCACTAACTGAAATACCATGGGATGTAAAAGATTTGCGACACTTAGTAAACCGTGACAAAATAATAGAAATCTCTTAATCCAGGGTCTTCCAGGGGAAGTTCAGAGAAGGATCTGATGACGATGATACAATGAAATATTCATAAATGAAAATAATGTTTAACAGTTAATAAAACAACTTAATAATAATAATAATAATAATAATAATAAATGAATATTGTTAAACAACATTTAATAAAAAAAATCAATAATAATAATATTAATAATAATAATAGTAATTATTATAATTATAATTATTATTATTAATACAATATCATTAATTAAATTAATTTAATCAATTAATTTGGGCTGTCGACGTTAACATGTTAACGTATGTGATTAATTCAAAATCCTTTAAATAATTTAACGCAAATAAATTACGATAGAAATTGAGTCATTAACGTAATTTACGTCATGCCGTCAGATGATTTTTGGAGTCAAACGGCACCTGTAACCCTGGTAGGTGGAAATTTATATTCTAACCATTTAATCAGATAATTTTAAGTACTGTAAAAAAAAAAAAAAAATCCTGTAAAAAAAACGTAGTTTTCTGGCAGCTGGGCTATGCATATACATGTGTGGACACAACCATCATACAATGAAAAAAAAAAACATTCACTCCTTTTTTTTTTATCCTCAAAAAGTCTAAACACTCTCAATAATCAAGCCGTTTGCATTTTCTTAGCAATATGATGTCATATTGCTTATGCTCCGCCCACAACCACTGACGGACTGTCCCGTATTAGCATATTTCCCGTATTAGCATATTTCCACCCTCAGCCATTTGTATACTGTCCACCAAGGCATCACTTTACGTGTCTTGTGTCGACACGCCCCATGGAAGAGAGGGGTGGGGTGAGCAGTTGCTTATTATCATTTAAAGAGAACCATTGAGAAATTTTAACCAAAATATGTTACAAACTTTACATGAAGACCCTAAAGAATCATACCAACTTGTGGAAAATGGGCATCCGATGACCCCTTTAAAATAAATAGCCAAACTCCTGGGAAATTTTCAGCCCAATGATCCAGTAAGTGAATTCATTCAAACAATCAGTACAAAACATGACATGTATGAAAGTGAGGCTGTGATGGATAGACTTACCGTGTTTTCAATTTTATCCTCTGTAAAAAATAAAGCTCCTAGATATTTTCCACAGCTCATATTTTCTGTTGGTTTTTGTCTACTGAAATTCCTCTGAAAGACATTTTTGCAGTGTTTCAACCCACAGAAGAGATGTATTTCCCTCACAGCCTCGCTTTCATTCCCATTAAAAATCAAAGATGGCGCTGCTGTGAATAAGGTCTATAGAGACTCACGTTGCATTTTCAGTGAATTATTCATTCCAGTTCTGGGTTTGACTTTAAAACACAAGCTCTGTCATATTCTGAGATTGTTTCTGAAGAGCGCGAGCCCTCACGCCTCAGAAATACAGACTGAACGGAACGCCAAAACATCCCACCGTTGGCCAGATGATAATTTACATTTTCGGCTGGATAAAGCAAACCAGCGTCTCGCTAATAATGTTTTTTTTATAACTAATCTATATAAATTACATTTATATAGATCAGTAGTTTTGATGGATGAGGATTACAAGAATTATTTTATTCTATTGTCAACATAGTTGTATACCTCTCTTCGGGTTTATACATCTAATAGTACTCTAATAACGGATATAAAAAATAACAATATAGCTATCTTTATGTTCACGTAGGCGGTCCCTTGGAAGGGGATCATCATATTTGGGTGTCAAAAAGTTTGAAAACCTCTGCTTTAACTTATTGTGACAGTGTCAAGATCAGTGACACTCCGGTATAGCAGCTTTTTTTAAAATGTCTGACAATAGGCCTACATCTAAAGGTGATGATACACAGGGCAACTTTTTGAGCAATGTTGCTGGGCAATGTTGCCGTAAACGGCAACCAGATGAGACACAGGGCCCACGACCGATCTAAATTATCCAGATAAAAATGTATTGCCCATTTTCAATGGGAAAGTGCACTAGCAACAATCACTAGGCAAGATTGCCAAGCAACATTGCTCAAAAAGTTGCCCTGTGTATCATCACCTTAACAGTGTGCAACCTAATAGCTTATTTAATAAAGCACACTTCTGTTATTCTACTTTTTTATTTCTAATCAAGAGTATTCAACATGAAAGGCTTTATTACACAGGGACCAGCCCACTGGAATGTGAAGGCCAAGCATGTGCTGGATTTATGAAAGGAGTTGGCATAATGAGGCTTGAACACAGCCTGTGCTTGTCTGAAATTGCTAAGAAATATCTTTCACATCCTCACAATGATATCTCAAGGCTGCAAATATAATGCCTTAATTGCTTGTGTGATCAGAACAGAGCAATATTTTCACTAGAGGGCTTGAAATGAATAAATTGTGCTTTTTCTTCTTGGAAAAAAATATGCAAGTGGGTTTGATTTCAATGTACAATAATATGCAGTCTTCAGTGTAAACTAATGTGTTATTTCAAGTCCTTTTTTCTGCTAATTTTGAAGTCAGTTAAAGTATTTCTGTACAAGCGAATTAATTAAATGACAAAATAACATAGAAGTAGACTACAGGAGAACGTTATCTTATTTACTGTGCCACAAAAGATGAGATTTGCCCATAACATTTAAATATGCAAGAACACCCATTTAGGTACCATATAGGTTAATAACCGAGATTTGTTTTTTTATGTAATGTATCAGTCAATATTAGAGTATTTGTGCAAGTTAATTTGATCTATTTCTATTACCACTCATTTTAAATTAAACACAAATAAATGAATAACACTGAAACGTAATCTATCAAAAACATCTCGAAATTAGTATATATTTTTTCAGACTTTACATCAAATACGATTCATTTACAAAACAATTTTCAATTTCATTTATTTTGTTGCTGTTTGAAGGTTCAATATACTGTTGAATAATGTAGTACTATTATTTCATATGCCACTATTACAGTGTTAAACACTGCTTTACCAACTTTAAAATAAACTACTTCTCCACGTTCAGAACCAAGAGCAATACCTATAAATTGCGCAAAGATGTTTTACAGGTGGCTTATTGGAGCTAGATGGGGCTTTAGAGAGAGAGAGAGGAGTCTCCAAACATTACTATCATTGATTTACACAGCCTCCTCACAGCAAGTGCCTCACAGATATACACAGGTTTATTAATCAAATCTACCATGAAACCCCAGCACTGCGTTGTACAGATGCTCAGTTCTGCTCGGTGAAACACTGCATCAGCACCTCTGATTTTAATGTAGCTTTTATTAAAGCAGTACATGAAGCCATCAACATTTTGAGGCTTTGATGAGCTAGCCGTCTGTACTCCATGCAACTCAGCGAGAACCCGTTGTGTATGAATAAAACTAATGGCTAATTTCTGTGACGGATTGGGCCGAAGTGCCACCTGCACAATCTTACGGGGCCGTTCCAGGTGGGATGGGAATGGCTGCCTGAAATACATCCATCATCGAGTAAAACACAGGTGGCCTTTTACTGCTGAGCTGGGATTTGGCAAACAAGAAGAATGTAATCAAATACAAATTACATACTATTATATGTTGCATACTGTAGTGTCAATTAAATCATTACCAAGACAGATTCCCAAGGTGTAACAGTTCCGCAGGCTCTGACTTTATGGCATTTTTCTGATTTCCCCCTCCATCTCTCAATTTGCATTCATTGCGGCAACTCTGGATTTTTTCCTCAGGAAGATTTCCTCAGTTAAACATTCATCTTCACACAGTCACTTTCCTCCAGCTTACTTTCCCACACCTAATGTCTGTCTAAATATTTAATTTTTTTTCCTCCATCTTTTAGCAGCTGATCTTTGAATGGTTTAATAATGTCACACCTGAGCTTTAACTCAATAACCCTCTGGCCTCTCCAAATCAGTTTTATTATTTAGAATTTATATATATTAGACACCATTGGGCTCAGTATGATTTTTTTTAAATAAAAAATGTATTCATTTATACAGCAAGGACATATTAATTTGATAAAAAGTGACAGTATTAAGACATTTATAATGTTACAAATGTCTTCTATTTCAAATGCTGTTCTTTTAAACGTTCTATTCAAGAATCCTGAAAAGTATCATAGTTTCCACAAAAATATTGAGCAGCACAACTGTTTTTAACATTTATAATAATCAGAAATGTTTCTCGGCACCAAATCAGCATATTAGAATAATTTCTAAAGGATCGTGTGGCGCTGAAGACTGGAGTAATGATGCTGAAAATTCAGATTTGCCATCACAGGTATCATATGTTTTAAAATAAATTAAAATAGAAAATTTTTAATTAGAATAATATTTCACAATATTACTGTTTTTTTTATCAAACAAATGCAGCCTTGGTTAGCATAAAAGACTTAAAATCTTACCGACCCCAAACATTTAAACAGTAGTGTATATGAGAAAAAAGATAGACGGTAAAAATGTACTTTGAGTCTTTGCATATATCTACATACGATTACATTCTACAAGCCTACATATAACTATACATGTGTAATCTTTTACAACGTTCACTTTAATACCATCCAGTTACCTTTTGACAAGCACTCAATGTCATACAGAATTGTCTTTCTTGCATTTATCATTCCACTTTTAATCGCTGTCTTCCAGAAAGTGTACAGAAAATGTCTAGCACAGTAGTTAATATGACCAATGTGTGTAGATAACCGCTGTCTCCTGATAAGTCATGGACAGTTCTGAAAAGAATTCAACATTTCCACTGAAAAGGTCTGGCTTTGTGCCCAAAATGTGATTGAAGTAGTACAGTGGACATTAAAAGTCCTACCTGCTCTTTCACGGAGGCTAGAATGGCAGAGGTGGTCTCAGTCTCAGATCCATCCCCATTAGAAGCATTCAGTCCTGGGCTGAGCATGGTGGCGTTCTCTGCTTCAGCAGGCTGTTCTGGAACTGGCATGACTTCTGGGGAAAACAAAATATATTTATTAGCAACTCTTCGTCATTGGACTTCAACACGGGTTCTTCAGGGTTCAAACTTGCTGTGCTCACTGAATGCTATTTAAGAGCATGCAAGAAAACGTGTAACGATCCTAAAATGATTAGTTTACAAAGAAGATCTGGTTCTCTCTTAATGTTACTATTTTAACACACTGCATGCTTGATAATTATTAACTTTCATGTAGTTCCAAACCTATGTGCATTTCTTTCTTCTGTGGAATGCAATGTAAGATAATTTGAAGAATGTTGGTAACCAATCAGTTTTGGTACTCATTGACTTTCATTGTATTTTTTGTACATACAATGAAAGTCAATGGGAACCAAACATGTTTGGTTACAAATATTCTTCAAAATATTATCTATGTTCCACAAAAGGGTGAAGGTGAGAAAATGAGGACAGATTTTTCATTTCATGAACTTAAAATTATAAATATACAGTTTTGATAATGAGTCAATAAGGTAAATTTGAGGATTTATTTGAATGTTGAGAGTCTGAGCCTCTCTCACCTCTTTGGATCTAGATGAAATAAGCAAGTGACGCATTTTAGATTAATAACAGTGAAATCCACCAAATGCAAATAGTCAGGCATTTTCAGTCTAGTCTAATGACTTAGTTATTTCATAAACCACCATGGTCTGTTTACAGCTGCAAATGAGCAAATGTCAGGATGTAGAAAGATTGATACAACCAAATGAAGCATCTGTATTGATTAGAAACAGATTCCAAATAATAACTGTGCTGGGCATTAGCTGAACTCAGATCAAGATAAATGGTTATGTAGGACAATCTCTGGATATGTTGACACACTCAGTGGCGGCTCGGCCAAGCCTGCCAACGTTGTTCCCTTGTTAATAAAGATGACATGGCTCATCTGACATGACAGCGTGCCTCTGTCTAGCGTTCTGAAAATCAGATTATGCCTCCTTAAACCACCATTTCCACATTGTTTACCTTCCTCCACTCTTCCCTTCACACATGCTCACATAATTCACCCCAAAGCTTCTCAACGCACCCACAAGAATAAAAGACTCATGGAAATAATTCAGAAGTTTATGCAGACATCGTGCAAAGATGTCTTGTGGGTGCTACAACACTCAGATCTGCAAAGCGATACCTGCCATGCAAAGTCCAACTCTTGCACTGATTGTAAATGATTTGTTTGTGACTCACTGACACAATGCAACGTGGAGGACTATGCTATTATTAAGCTATCACGTGACTTCAGAAGACTTGGAATATAGTGCATACGTTATATGAACTATGTTTAAGATATTTTGATGGTAATTTTGAGTACTTTTGGAAGCTCTCAGGCTCCATTCATAGTGTTTTATTGTGGAAAACAGTGATTCAAAATGTCTGCTTTTGTGTCAATAAAACAAATGTATACAGGTTTGGATGGAATGACATGATGAGACTGAGCAAAAACATTCAGAATTCATGATTCATTTTTGACCGAACTATTGCTTTAACACAAGAACTGTTTTTTTGAGCTGTAGTTTTTCCTACTGCCTGCTGTCTTGCAGTTTTTGGCACCTCCTTCTTCATCTTCACATTCTGGCTCAGCAGATTTTTCATTCCAACAAATGTGTGCTGCTGGGTAATGTGTTGCCGCATCTTTCAATGATACAGCTCATTTCATTCACTGTGGTTTGCCCTGGTAAAGGTAATGCTACCATATTGTAAACCCTGGGTACAGTATGAGTGTGGGCAAATGGTGCAATGAAATATCTCTGAGTGGATTGCCTCTGGAGTGGAATGCCCTGTGCCCTTTTTTTCTATAAACAGAGAGGATATTCTCTCTTCGCATACATTAAGCACTAAAACGTACTTTATCCAATTAGACCTCAGTCTAAAAGGTCATTTTGGAGTGTAAACACAAGGATAAAAGATACAAATGATCTACTGAAACACTTACAGGGCTAGTGTGGCTTCTTTAAAATGATGTGATCGAATTATTCAGTCAGCTAAACACACAAGCACACCGTTTTTTGTGTGTGTGTATGGGTGGGGTGTGGGGTGTGGGGGGCGGGGTTTTCTCTGTGAATCAGTGAATAAATATCTCCAATATGGTTGACCAAGTGAGAGAAAAGGATCATAATGGTAAAAAATGATTTTTTTGTTTGTTTGTTTGCTGTGCATATGTACTGTATGTTTATTACAGTGCCCAATGTTAGCTTAGCAACATACTAACGACAAATTTCATTGTAATCAATTGTAACACCCGTATGGAGTGCTAATTGTGTGACGTATGGAGTAAAGTGTTCCAAATCAATCATTCATAAGCTTTCAAGTTGAGATACAGTTGCAGACTGCAGTTAAGATACCAAAAAAGAAAGCTACCTATGTAGGGAGTAGGAAGTGAGGCTAGTTTTTGGAACAGAGCTTAAAGTCGCGATTTAACCGTAGCAGTGACAGACTTTTTCAGTATTCAGCATTTCTTCAGTGGCACATCCGAGGGAAAAAATTGTGGGGCGGGGACTTTATTCCATCAGTTGTTGATTGGATGGAAGCAAATCTGAAAGCGAGATTGTAGCTGCGTCCAAAATCATGTACTTTGTTACTACATTTAAATTTTAACTTAATATGCGACCGTTTAAAAAGTATGTTCTACATAGTATGAATGTGTGTAGTATGAATGTAATCCGGAGGTACTACATCCGCCATGTTGTCATTATCATGTGACCTACCAGCATCAATTGCGTTCCTTCACCTCCATTCATAAATTCTCTCCTGTGGCCTCATGGGATAGTAAAGTGTCCATTGAATGTGCACTTCAGAATCTCGCCGGAAGTAGTAGGTCATCCAGGGACTTTTCACCTACTGTTTTTTTAATACTATGTATTCGGGCATACTACTCTGTTGGCGTACTGTTTTTCGTATACTATATAGTAGGCAAGTATTCAGACGCAGCATGTGTTTGATTGTAAGAAAGAGGCAGAGTTTAAGTCCAGCAAAAGTCACAAGAGAAGTCGGTTTCACCTGAAGATCAAGTTATTTTGGAGGAAAAAAAATAGAATCAAAAAATTATGCGGCCATTTTTTTAAAATAAAAATAAAAAGTGCATTTACATTTTATGCCAACTTTAAGCACACTCTCTTTTGTTTCGATGCTGTGTTTTCACTCAGGTATTCAGAAACAAAGAGATGGTTAACTTACGGTTAACTAGACTGGCAGAAGGGAAACAGGCCATAAACATTCTCAGTGTGCCAAGAGCTAAGTTGATGCTAAGTTGATGCTAAGTGGGCATTCTTTATCTGTAAATAGAAGAGGTAAACAAATCATTCTAAAAATGATCATCTCCCCCAGCCTCTCTCATCAGGGGTCTCAGATGATACAACATGCTACATGACAGCAAATCAAATGAGGTTCATGGGTTGCAGCTACTGATTGCATCTAACAAGCTGCTTGATGCCTCATTATGAATTCAGACTGACAACATACATCCATCAGCCCTCCCACCCAAATAACTCCAACCATGTTCAGGGAAAGCCAGAGACCAGAGACCATTTATTTAAAACACACTTGTCAACCCCATAATGTTTAATGGGGTACATATATATATATATATATATATATATATATATATATATGAGAGAGAGAGAGAGAAATAAGGAAACAAATTTTAAGGATGAATCCAGAAAGACAAGGACGACAAGACAATCAAGGCGGATTAGTTAAACACAGATTAACTTCATTAACTGATGTGCCTTTATAACATGACGGGCACACAAAAGACGGAATCGGAATGAGAAACTCACACATGGAGATACAAATGGAGAAAGTGAGACTGAGAATCTGGGAGAGGGGCTGGAAATTTTGACAGAAGGTGCAGACAGACCCGTTGTCACCCTGGCTAAAATAAGGCTGCCAGGTTATAACCGTCGATGTGCCTCTGTCTCATCAACGCTTGGCACATTTACTTGCAAACAATCCGCTGTTGCTCCAGCCTGAACCCGAGAGCAGTTTGGCAGGCCAGTGAATAGGAACTGATTGAGCCTTGGAGTTGTTATCCATCCTCTGTCTGATGGCCCAACCTGGCAAGAAAGAGTTAGAAAACGCCGGGACACAGGCTGCAGGCACGAGAGACAAGGCTTCTGGTATAAGTCTTCTCTAGTCACGTAAAGTTGGTTTATTGTCATTTCTGTCTTGTGAGGCAAGGGAAAAAACAAAATATCATATATTCTCAATATGACAGGTCAATATGATGCTCTGCCTACCTTTATTATTGACATTCCACCAGGATAGTGACTCACCACCCACCTGTGACATCATTTATCTGTCAGGAACACAGTTTATTGCTGATTCTAAATTCTAAACTACCAGTGCAAGCTTTGGTAGTCAATATAAACATTTACAACCAGGGGCGTCAAGCAATTCAGTAATAATGCAAATGAATTGATCAAAGATAAAGACATTTTGTGGAAGCCACTTTGAATGTACACTATCAAAAATATTATAATAAAAAATTTTTTTTTTATGACGGAACACAGGTTTTTTCCAACCAATTTTACTTCTGTAATGTTATAAGCAAATTAATTAATTGATAAAATTAAATTGAAATTGTGGATAAAATTCAGGATCCTAAAAAAAAGTGGCCATTCTTTTCCATAGCAGAAATTACTTGGTAACAACTAAAAACTGAAACATTTTTCCTTCGCGTTTTTTGTGTTTGTGTACAGACAACAACATTGTCAAAGCGAACCCTATCCACACGGATCTGCGACAATAAGGGCTTTTGCACCGATGGAACCTTTTCATAGTTCCTAGAACTATTGGCGGAAGTACCAGGATGTTGGCGTGTTCGCACCGCAGGAACTAGGAACGATTTTAGTTCTAGGAACTCTTTTGGAAAAACTAATTTAGCTCCTACTTCAGAGTAGGTTCGAAACCAGCATTATTGGTACTATCAGTGACGTTAGTGCCCCTAATAATGGTATAATTTTCAAAAACTTGCACTTTAAAAAATCGTGTAAATGAACTGCCAAAACGCATAGTTTTTTTTGTTGTTGTTAAGAACGGTCTTGCGAAAATGGCCCTTTAGCAGGTGTTTTTAATGTGCTTTAAGACAAACTATGTGCAAATTCATAAGTCAACACCATTGCTGAGTATTACCTATGCTGCGAAGCAGGGGAGTCTCAAGAGAAGCCAGGTTATCTCTGTATATGTTTCTGTTGATATGAAAAATCAGGTAGATTTAGCAATATAGTGAGTAAATTATGTATATTACGATGTTAGGATGAATTTTATGCCTTTCTCCACTGACGCTCTGAGTTGTTTTAGAAGGCAGACTGAGACGGCAAACGGGAAAATGGTTTCTGTAACATTAGCTAACACTTTATGTTTGATAACATAGTCAAGCAAAAGGCTAATCATATGAATTACCGTTATGTGTCCGACGTTGTAAATAGCAATACCATTGAGCAGTGTTTACTTCAGTAAAGTTAGTGAGTGGAGGCGGGGATAATTTGCATATTCATGAATCCGAGTATACTAAATGAAGCAAGGGTGTAGATTTACATTCAAGCTATTTTAAGGCATGAAGAAATTTTCTTTCACAGGAAAAAACATTTAAAAATGTCATTTGTGTGATCAAAGATGAATTTTAAAGGATACAATAATTGACTACAGGGAGACTTTAAGTGGACTTGGCCTTGCAAATTCATTTCAAAGGAGGAGTTTTTAATTAAATACTACATCGAGAAGTGTTCTCTTTTTCTTTTGAATAATGTGCACTGATTAAATACACAATAAGACCAATGTGTATGAATACACTAACCACATCGATTTTGAGTTAATGTTGACTTCAAACAAGTAATATATTAAATAACAAGAGACATGAAAATCATCCCAAAAATCAATTAACAGCTCCATGCTTCTCTCAGAACTGCCGTCCTGACAATGGAAACCCAAAGAAATGGGCTGAATGTGTCACTCGATCTCATTCCCTTCCACCTACTCTCTTCTTCCAATCATTTCCCTGCATATTGCGCATGTCTTAGCGTTGGTTCTGGGCAGGAAGTCTGGCAGCCACACTGCCCTCCTTCCCACGCAGCTTGTGAGTTCCGTCCCTGTGTTAATGCTGCAGGAAGCCAGCCAAGCGCCCGCATGCAACAAATAAACAACCCAGAACAAACTAAACAGCGAGAGCAGATCCTGGAAAGAGTCACGCGTCACCCTGCAAAGAGCTACAATTACCCAAAGGAAAAAAGGCGGCAAAATGGTTTCTTCGTCATCACTCTTTGACATAGCAGTCTGGTCACATAAAATGCTGTTCAACACTGTAGTTTTTGTAAGACATCTTTAGCCAAAGGCATCTGACATGTAATTGCTGTTCCTCTGATATGTGGTCCATTTCTGAGCCGGCTGTCTGAGCTCATTGGTTAGGCCTGATCCTTTAGTCTTCAAGCTTAGATAAGAAAGTGGCTGATGAGCTAAACTGGGTAACAGAGGTAGGGGTCGACCGATTATCGGCCTGGCCGATTATCGGCGCCGATATTGAGCATTTTTATGGTTATCGGTATCGGCCATTTTCAAAACCGATTTGCCGATAAAATAATTTAATTTTGAAATGCGCTATATTTGGCTCTGCCACCTCTGTCGGAACTCACCACTCTGTAGACTAGACCAATGCAATGTCCCGCACATCTGATTTGTTGGGAGTCACGAGTCCGGCCAATCAATGCGGAAAGCTGAAGGCACTGAAAGTTTAGCACTCGCTGACTGGAACTGCTGCACTGATCACGCATCAGTTGTCTTGTCTCTCAAAGTTAAGACAGCAGCAGACTTTGCTGAAGTAGCAATAAATTACTACACTGAAGTTGCAAAACACCTCAATATAACAGGGTCCTGTGATGTCCGCGATGCAGAAAACACGGACCGAATCGCGGAATCCAGTCATAAAAACGGAATTTACTGTATAAAGCGGAATGTCACGGAATTTGTCAACTTCTTGATGAATTAATAAAAAGCAGGTCAGTACAAATCAAATCGAATTTCAAACCGCAAAAAGACTATTTAAATATGAATCCTGCGTGTCTCTAAATGAATGGTGCAGACGCGTGATCATTACCACACACACACACACTGGAGCACGCGTGACGCTTGCGCTGTTTTCAGCCTCAGCCGCATCATTATATCAGGACATGATTGCATAAACATCATCTCCAGAGCCGCTTAGTCACTTCATGAGCTTTTTAAAGCTTCAACTGAGAAAAGTTATCGTCATATCATAAACACACAGAAACTCAAAGATCTCCACGGCAACCCGTCAAAATAAAAGTTCGTTTTTTCATAGGGACCTAAACATGTAATTTTTGTTAAACTGTAAATAAATTGAATAAGTTTGATGATTTAAATTAATTAGAAATGCTTTTTGATTACTAAATTTTAATTTAACCATTAAAATAGTCATGCTGCTGGGTGCTCCCTGCACATTTTTTTTAGTTATTAATAATAATAATAATGTTATTATTAACAGTTCTCAGATTTAAAGATATGTTTAAAATAATTTAAAGAAAGTATTTGTAAAAACTCTTTGTTATTCTTAATTTTGACATTAACTTACATTTTTACACCAGACATAGGCTATATATTGGTTTTAAAATATCGGTTATCGGTCTACTTGATCTGTAATAATCGGTATCGGCATCGGCCCTGAAAATCACATATCGGTCGACCCCTAAACAGAGGATGACACTTTTGTGAATAACACCGTATTAAATGACTTGTTTCACATCATGACGCTGCTAAACGTTACATTAAATAAATTAATTATTAAGTAAAGTATATAGTATATATACAGTTTGGAGTCAGTATTTTTTTTTTTAGAAGTTAATACTTGTTTAGCAAGGATGCATCAAATTGATCAAATATGACAGTAAAGTTGTTTACATTGTTACAAACATATTTTCCTTTACATTGTTACAAAAATATTAGTTTTTTTTCTTCATAAATCCTGAAATCAATATCTCAGTTTCCACAAAAAAAATTATTAAGCAGCACAAATACAAAGGTCTGTCATGAAACTCTAGGCACAGGCTAATAAGTCTAACTCAATCTGCTTGCAATCACATCATTCTCTATACTAGGGCACAGCTGATTGGTTCCTGCTGTATCAGTAGCCAGTGAGCTCACTGCTCACTGCCATCAAACATTGACAACATGGAACAATGAGACACTTAATATAAAGTGGGACCAAAAACACAGAGCACAATCAAAATGATCCAGCTTCAAGAGAAGCATATCTTGCAAAAAGAAAAGAGAGGTGGTGAATCTTTTAAAGCCAAGGTTTTGATACTGTACCTCTTAGTTTTCGGCTCCAATCGCGCAACATGTCAACAAACTTTGCACTCAAGTAGTTTGACAGCTGATGATCAGACAACTTCAGGCCCACACTTGAGCCACAAATCAAAGCAGCTTCAATGCACACCGTGAAAACAGTCACGCTAGGCTACGCTCACCCCTTTGGAGGGAAACATCTCCATAAGAGTGACACCGGCATGATTTCTTTCTTCCTCCCTCCCGTCCCCTCCTCCAAGGCCGTGCTAGGCAGTTGTCGGGCAAGAGAGGAGAGACTTTATATCTCATCCATACCCATGGTCCCTGCCCAGGTGCGCTGGCGCATCACTTTATTTTGCCTGCACAACTCAGCCTGTCTCCACTAAAACCATCATTGACACACTGCTGTCACAATAAACCCATCCATATCTGTTTCTCCACAATACCCACCTGCTTTTGCTTTTTCTCCTTTAAATTCCCTGCAGCACACTCACCCAAACTCTCAAAAACTCACTCCCACCGTTCATCCTCCTCTGTTCTACGCTCATTCCTTTAAGCCTTGAAGTAACATGCAAACCTTGGTTCTTTTTCAAGTCGTGGTTCCTGGCTGGTTTAGCTTCAGGACCCACATTTCACATTTTGTCCAACACTTTACCAAAACTCTTTTATACAAAATTGAATTTCAATGGTTTAATGCTCTCAGCAGTTGATAAATGTGCAGAAAACACATTGTGGCTGGCTCAAAGCATCTTTATTCACATTGCAAGTGAATCTCTATTAATGTAGCCTAGTCTTGGTTGGATTTCATTATACCTAGAAGATTTTTGTTGACCAAGATGGCATCTGCCAAACATGGCATTTGACCCTTTATTTTCAAACAGGGGGTTTCTCTAAATTTCTTTATATATCAAATATTATATACTGAATTAATGTAATTTTCTTGACCATTTTCAATGGACCACTTAGCTTCCCATTGTGGTCCCTGTCAAACAAATTACGCAAATTAATTTTAACTGAATTGAAATATTTCTGACAATACTCTAATACAGTGGATAATAAAGGCACATTCAACTTGACAAATATTTAAGCAAACATTTTCCAGATGACACTTTAATCATACTTAGTCAAACACTGACAATAAAGCCCATTATTTCATTTTGGGGGACAAAATCGTACTCATACTCTACAGTATGAATGGATAAATATAAAGTTATTACACCTCAGAACGATCATATTTGGGGCTCTATGCCATCAAAAGTTTGAAAACCCCTGTTCTAGAGCATCCTAAAATATTCATGATTTGTTTTTCATCCCAGCACAAAGTATTGTATTCCTTTAGTCATTCTCCTGTCCACTAGATTCATGCATAACAGGCCACTATGAAAAAATTGAAATCTAATCTATAAAGCTATTAATGTTGCATCTCTAAAGAGAAAAACTGTCCTATGCCATTATTATTTCTCAACGCTGCAGTCGTAATGCCATAAGCGCACGGCATTCAATTTCAGCCTGGTAATATGTAGAATAAACAAAGCCTTCTTATCAGCATTTGGGTCGTCTTGTACATTGCTTTATTTTTTGCATGCACTGAAATGCGTATACCCTTCAACACATTGAGATGAAGCAGTGCATTTCAGACCTGGAGGGAACATCCCTGCAGGGAACACAAGACGTGACCTAATAGGACAGGTGGATGTGTACAAAATCAACACAAGTTTTCATTTTAATGCGAACAGATGGTATGTGCATGCATTTGTATAGAGTCCTCCATCATAACATACAGTATCTAGGAGGATTACAGTGTACATATTTGACTCACACACCCAGAGATCTGCTGCGCAGATCCAGAGCGTGAAATCCGGAACGTGCAAATCTCCACCAAGGGCCTGAACATGAAATTTTTCCTCATCTAACACAAAACCAAAAGCTTAGCAGTTATATTGATGCATAAGAATGTATTCTCCATGGATAAGCATTATTCATATGACCTTCTGATGCATGCTGACCAATTATGCAACAACTTTAGTGATTAGAATATGCTGGATGTCACAACAGTTCATGCGTAACAGTTGTTTTTTATACACAGGGTTCTCACATCTGACCAGTGAATTTCCATTTCCAGGCTCCAGGCAGAAAACATTCACTACTGCTTAGTTTTTAGTTTATAATAGTTGAGTCACTATAATCCAAAAGCAGTATTTTAGTTGTACTACAGGCCTTTTTTTTTTTTTACTACTATTTTCTATTGTTAAATGGGCACCCAGACATGATTTGGCCATATGGTGCTCCATATGTTTGTACACCGGCACCACGCTTTCCAAATCAAGGGTTTTCTCAGGATATCTTTGTTTTTTAGTCTTTTCAGCTCATAGCAGGTCCATAACCACCATAGACACTGAGAAGTGGTCAAAATGTCCAATAATTAGAAATAGTCAAATTGTCCTCCCCCTATCCTTGATATTCTTGATGCTGCTCTGCTGCACTCCATTACACACCGCTCTGTTTGTTGTTAGGATGACAGAAAGTTTTAAAAAGTTATATTTTCAGACTGGTCTCCCTCAGCGGTCTTACAGCGCTCGTCAATGTCAACATGATTGAGATGGAAAATTAAATCAAAGGTGGCGAACCTTACTGTTCACAGAGACAAGTGCAAACTCCAACATACCGCTTTAAATCTAACTGTGAAAGAGAGCATGATAAGATGCAAGTAGCTTTAATAACTAGTAAAACAGCAGAAATGCTAAACGACCGACAGCAAACCACATAGCCTTTTTTCTGACCCAGCTCCGGTCCACACAACCACTTTTCCCTCGGCCCACATACCGCAAAGAATGACGGTCCTGGAGTGGCCCAGATCTGGATTAAGACAAGGGCCACACATGGCCCAGCTTTCACTGACATGCCATTGCCGACAGGAGGCCAGCAGTGCCAGCATGAGGTCACATTCGGGGTAAGATCGCTTACTATGTGGGAATAACCAGTGATACCAATTACTTACCTTTATCATTAAATTTTGTTCTTTTGAATTGAAAAAATACTACCATTTACATGAATCATGTAATTCACACCAGAAAGTGAATGTATGCATATTTTATAGCAAATAATGCATATTATCTCCAAATAGTTTAAATGGATTACTTCTCAACTACGCAACGTATTTTTATTTATTCCCTTAAATCCATTTTAATCCTTTAATTCCTTTATAAAAAAATTTAAAAAACTTTCGACTTTCAACTTTCAAGACATGGTATATGGCTCTTATATTCCAAATGTATATAGACAAACTGAAATCGCCTGGAATATCATTGTAAATTCAGATATATTTATGTACCATGCATGGTTATCATTATCAATTATGTTTTGCAATGCAGGACACATGAATAAAGCACCCAGTGATGTAATGTGACTGGACATAATTTTATTTTACAACTGTACTCTAAACACCATATAAATCATAATGAGTTCAGTTCACTAGTAAAATGTAATACATATCAGAGATGTTGCCAGCCACATACATAAATATATTCAACCGTTTTTGTTTGCTGCCCCGGGACACTGTCTGTGACAACTTATTGCATGGGTCTTTCGGCAACTACAAATATACTGCAATTCAAACCTTTGGAAAAAAAAAATCGTTCTTTCTAGTCATATGCGGCAAAAATTATTTTGGTGCTTGGATTTCCAGCCAAGTAAGACTGCAAAACCATTATGCACTTGGAAGATACTGTGTCTATCTGGAGTGTTTAATTTCTTATGAATTCACATAATTAATTGTCCATGTGGTCATTGCAAAAATTATTTAATAAAAGCTAAGGCAGTTTGATCAGACTTAACAGAAATAATTTCAGTTTTATTAAAAAATACAATATGGTTTTAATATTATTTTGATATTTAATGAAGATCTCAATTATGCATATTTATGATGGAGACATTTTGATCCAAATCTTCCATTTTTGTGTAAAAAGGAGTGATCAGAATAAAATGTAATACTTAATTAAATTTGAGAAATGATCACACAAAAGCCAGTGAGCCATTCAGAATTTGTTCATTTATATTATATGAGACATGGACAAAGTTTGTCAAATGTTAAAATTGAGTTTCAAGTCCAGCGGATATGATTTCTTTTGTGACTGATGGTTCCAATTTACCTCCATCTAATGTCAGACATTAAACTCGGAGTGATACATATGATTTAGTTACAGAAAAGGGCTTTGGATCCTGTGGTGAAGTGTGACAGACACTAAATTGTCAGATGTTCTGTAAAGAGTTGCTCTTTCTCCTGTCATTTGAAATCGAGGCCTGAAATTAGAGCTTCTTTATTAATTCTGTGAATGACCTATATTAAAGTTCGCTAGGAAAAACTACAATATGAATCTATGTGAAGTTGTCTCTACCAACCTTCTTAGATGTGTTATTTTTAGACAGTTCTGATCATCATGAACACAATGAGACAAATGGTGGCTGGGGTCACAAGAAATATGAATAGCCTATCTATGCCATGTATAATCTACAAAACACCCGCATGTGTAGAAGGGATAATGAATCAAAAACAAAAACAAAACTACACTACCATTCAAAAATGTTAATGTTTTTAACTATGTCTCTTATGCTCACAAAGGCTGCATTTATTTGATCAAATACAGCAAAAAAGAAAGGAATTTTGAGAAACATTACAATTTAAAATAGTCGTTTTCTATTTATTATTATTACTTTTTGTTTTTTTATTTATGCGAGGGCAAAGCTGAATTTTCAGCTGTGTTCAGTGTCACATGATCCTTCAGAAATCATTCTAATATACTGATTTAGTGCTCAAGAAAACGTTCTTATTATTATCAATAACAGTTGCACTGCTTAATATTTTAATATTTCCCTGGATTTTTTTTTTTTTGGATGAATAAGGTTCTAAAAAACAGTGTTGATTTAAAATAGAAATATTTTGTAACATTACTGTCTCGTTTTATACATTTAATGCATCCTTCTCAAAATAAATATCTTTTGAATGGTGGTATATTTAGTAAAGTGAAGTTACACCTGACTGGACTGGAGACACTTGGCTCTAATGGCATTTATGTGTTTGACTGATGTTGCTAGATGAAGAAAACTAATTTTGCACATTTTGCATATTTACCAGAAAACATGGTCATAAACTGTTGCTGACTGGCAGGAATTCATTTAGGTTTTGCTGATTGAGTGAATTAGCTGGTTGGCTAGGCCTGCAAGGCCCATTTTCAGCCAAACGCAAAAAAGATCAAAACATAATTTGCACTTTTCAATGGAGTTTTACTTTTACTTTTTTTCTTAGTGCATTCAAATCAAGTATTCCAGCTGTGTTCTAATAGTGAATTACAATCATTATCACTCTGTAGAACTTTAATGTTTGGTTGTTTTGTGCAAAACCACCACCACTAAAAAAATAAAATAAAAAAATAGCCTAATTAACTGGTAACACAAGGTTAAAGGCACAAATTAAACATGCAAATCTGCTACAATTTATTATTTGGTGTGTCAAGTTTAGATTTAGGTTAATGTTTACCATATGTGTTTTAAATTCAGAATTCATATTTAAATTTAGGGAGGTTTTTTTTTTCTCTACATGAAAGATCTATTTTAATCGACACATGACATATTGAATAGACTGCTTTTCTGTCCTTCCCAGCCATGTTTTTGTTTGTGCCAAATTAAATATGGTGTACAGTCTGACAAAAGTCGACCCAACACCATCCATATGAGCTTCTAATTTGAGCAGCCCTGCTGACCTGTTTGTGCCATCCACACAGCGGTACGCTTCCTGAACTGTGCCGTGATCATGAGACTGTGTGATTGAGGTTAGCGAGGGAGATCACGTCTTGACTGGCACCAAAGGAAGGGCTATCTCTGTAGCAGGTGGGCGCAAGGACACCCTGCTGCAATCTGCCTGTGGTTGCAGTAATTGGTCTAATCACTGCTCCATCTCATTTTCAGTGCACATGGACTAAAATAACAAAGTTAGGAAATTAGCACAGCCAGAACATCATCTCATTCTCAGTATGATCTGAGTTTTGCGAGAGAAGTTGGGGTAGGAAATTATTTTACAGGGGGTGGTGTAAAAACGTAAGTGCCATTTCAGCAATAGTTGTGCCATTTATCAAGGCAAGATTGTGTCTAATCTGTTTGTTACAGACAACTGTCACAAACTCATGCTGGGAATATATAAAAGAGGCTCTTGTGGCACTCCGCAATAAGCCATTCTTGATAATAACGGGTGACTCTCATCAGACAATGCAATCATAAGCAGCGGTAATTAGCAGCTGTGAGAGACAGCAAATCTTAAATTAATTCCCCTGATTATCACATTGATTATTTAATTTCGTTGGTGCATGATAGCATAAGAAAACTCAAGTTAGTTATGAAAGTATAAAAGAAATGCTAAAATCGAGTACTCATAAAGCTTCAGATGTTACAATGCATATCATAAAAAGTATTTCAGATATGTCATTAAAATTCCACTTCCATTTCGATTCAAATTTAAAATTGAACTGTCTGCTTTAACTTGCAGCAAGTTAAATTTTAAATGTAACTTGTTGTGGAGTGTGGAGGTGTGGCCAATTCAATTCAAATTCTAACTTATGAATGTAAAGGAATAAGAATTTTGCACAACCCCAGATTTTAGGGATGTACCAAATTGCTAAAAGGGACCAATACAGGTAAGCAAAATCCCCCTGAAAGACACAGATGAGAAGGCATGAATTTGCGAGGGAAAACAAGTGTTGAGGTTGAGGATAGGTTGAGGACGTCATTGATGTGGGAGGCCATCAAGGCTCTATAGTCAGCAGCGACTTTATAGAGTATAATCTGTTTTTCCTCACTCGTGACAAACGGGGATAAGGCTCAATATTATCTCCAAGGTCAACCTGATCCTGGCACTGAAAAGACGTGCCCAACCGGAGGAGCCCGACTCGCCTCTATATCCCTTTCTCTTCCTTATCACAGTCTAAACACACTTGTTTAAACAAAAGAGAGACCGAAAATGCCCACATTCCCTTTCTCTCATGCTCTCTTTACCACATCAGTGCCGCAACACAGATAACTTAAGTTATAACCACCAGCAACACATTTTGACAACAATAACTATATCTCTTATGCATTCCCTTCTGTGCAAAGGTTAGATTATACAGCTATTAGAGAATTTAAAAGGGCATTGTTGGAGCTTTATGTAACCGTACAATTAAAGGGCAAAGGTCAAAGCAATTGTTTTTAACTGAAATTTAAAGTATCACTCATGAAAGGTGACAAAAGCTTCAATTAATGCATAATGACAAATACATACGAAAAAAATGGTACAAGCACAAAAAACAACAACATGCAACAAGATTAATTTCCGTAACATTTCCTGTTATTACACTCTCCATGGAACACTGACCAATGTGCCCTCTCAGCGTATATGAGAGTCCAGGGTAACCATTCAACCTTGTACGCCCTGCATGTTCATTTCTTACCACCATAACTTCCTCCCCCATGATCCATCACAAGACCCTTGGAGCAGGACCCGTCACTGTGATGTATTTAAACTGTTCTGCACGGTCACAGACCGCTCATGGCCCCAGTTTCATTCATTCCCAAGTTTGCCAACCCACAGATACATAAGCTAGCTGATTTTTTTTTTTTTTTTTTTTACTCTGTTTATACAGAACTAGGCCTTCATTCTCTGCCAAAAACTACTTTCGTCACAATGGTTTGTCCCACTTCCTTCTAAATCCTTCCATCACAACTCCCAATGGAGTCCGGCCAGAAAGCTTGCCTCACTTGCTGGATGAATGTCATGGTAACAACGCTGCTAATGGTTGCTACGGTTTCCAGCTGACTGCTCTGCAGAGGGGCTTCTAGTGATGCCCAAGCGACCAGCTCTACACCTTGAGCAGTCACTCATGAGAGACAAGCCCCCCCCCATATCTCACATATCTCACTCCCCTCATGTTCTGGTGGGGATCTAAAGCTAAAAGTCACCCAAGTCATTATTCACGGATGACCTTCTCCTCTATTGAAGCTGAGATAAACTACAAAAGTTATATGGCATATTGATAAACACTATTGCTTGTCTTAAGACCAAACCTAATTATTGTTGAACTTGATATAATGATAATATTTGATTTTAGCGCAACAGCAGAGGCGAAGTTTTTCAGTGAATAAATACTCAAATTTCATCACGCAAAGCAGTCATATGATTTCAGAAGAATCAGAATAGACAACAACAGACATAAGGACCACTTTTATATTGACAGCCCATTCATTTAAAGTGCCCCTAGTGCTATTTTAAAGGTTCCTAATTTTGTTTTGGAGGTCTCCTACAACAAGTTTACATGCATCAAAGGTCAAAAAACATTTAAATTTTCTCATAATATACATTGCACATCACAACATTTTTCAATGATTCTCAAACGACTCGTCCGAAGATTCTTTAAATCCCTCCTTTACGCGAGCCTTCTCTGCTCGGATTGGTCAGATGGCCCAGTCTCTTGTGATTGGTCTATCACTTACAGCACGTGTCGGAAACTAAACACCCATTACCATAACTGAATTTTAGCTCCGGAGGCTTCCTCAGTCCTCAGCAATTGTACACACTGTAAAGACAGAAACGATGGCGTCGAGTTTACCATATCAACCTAGTTATTCGACCAGAACCTTCGTTGCAAGGACTACTTGAGCAGGACGTTTCTCAGTGATAACTACTCAGTTTGACGTACATTATAAGATGTTGAAACTTTAATTCCTCACCATCAGCATTAAGTGTATGTCCATCGACAAACCGATATGTATATTTAAAATTTATTGCGGTGCACATGTGGGAACTGTAACATTAACTGTATCAATAACAGCGCAACCATTAGCACCATAGACAGGCATTATGCAAATATGCTACCACGTTACGTATGCAGGTCACGGAAGTGAGACTGGAATTCCTGACGACTCGTTTAGGCGGTTCAGAATGGATTCTTTCTTTTGCAAAACAAAAACTTTATTGTGCATTTTCGACTTTCAGTTTTGAAGACCGTTTACATTCACAGACAGCTATATTACACACTGCATGAAAGGTAATATTCGAAAAAAGCATAAGAGGGGCACTTTAAACAGCACCTCCCTACCAGAACTGACTCCTACAAGTGCAGCATGCCCGTCTCTTCGACCAGCTGTGGTCACTAAAAAAAGTGCCGCCTTGTTCCTTCACAACGAGGCACAAAGTCACTTTCCTAATGTAGTTTAAATAAATATAATGCATTTAACAACACTGACACAAGCATCATTCCACTGTTTTTAGGTCGACTATAAATATTTTAAAAGTTGGTTTTGCAGTGACACAAAACAACAAAAAAGAAAGCAATTGCGTATAGAAATACGAAAATATAAAATAGTAATAGAATACGCATAGTTATTCCAAAGAAAAGCTGGGAATTTGGGGGTTTTTAAAACCTGTATCCACAATATAAATATCTATAAACCTGGCCTCATTTGTTTCCACTGATTTTTGGCGAAATCACTTAATGGCTTGATTGCAAAATGCCTCTTCAATTAATTTATCTATCATTTTAGTATTTGGATGGGGACGACACAAGCAGATCAGAAGGGGAGGAAAAAGGCAAAGACTTAGAAAATGGTTTCATCCTTGATAATTATGTGCATTGAAGCATGACTCTGCAGGCAGCACCCCAGAGAAGGTTGAAGTAATCAGTCAGTCACTGCACCCTCTACTGGGGGAAAAGAGGTCTGAGAGGTCATCGTTTCTGCTGCAAACCTGCAGGTGCCCCCCGCTGTGTGTGCATCAGCTGCCTTTTTAATGCCTCAGAAACTAATAGAAATGAGAGAAATCAGATGCCTTGACATGATAGTGTGAATGTGCGTGATATATATAGACTAAATTACATATTATAAATATAATTATTATATCATAGCCTATTGAAAAATAGTTTGATCTCATTTCTCATTCCTTAAAGGACAAAGTAAAAGGTGGCACATCTTACCGCACTCTCCCCTATTATGTTATAGGCTACGATTAGTTTTTACGACACTACCTCAAACTATATATATATATATATATATGTATATAAAATATATATGGGGATATATGTGTATATATATATATATATATATATATATATATATATATATATATATATATAAAACTGTTCTTCAAAAAATACTCTCCTTTGATTATTGCTTTCATCTCCTATCCTTTCTAGACATCTTTTTAATTGAGCAGAACCCAGCTGTCAATCAAAGATGTCGCTGGGTGGAGCCCAACCATGCATTTGATTTCATTTTCTGCACAGCTAAAAATACGAGTCTAAATATAGCAGGCTTGGTGATGAACGCTTTCCGCTCAAGGTGTGCAAAGCAGCTGAGGTGCAACACACTGACAGGACACAGGAATATTCAGGAACATGATATGACAGGGCATTTGGCGGGATTTAACGCTGAGGGAAGAGATTCCACTGCGTCGTTTGATTAACCCCCTATTCTCCCTAGCCAGTGTTTGTTGTTTGATTCTTAGACCCTTTCTTCCGCCTTTCCAAAAAGAAAATCAATACGGTGAGAGACACACTCACACATACATGCACAGACTCCACTGACTCAGCAAATGAGGATCAGTTGGTCAGAGAATTATTTCCCTCCACAGCATGAAAACAAGACTATAATATAATATAAAGCAAACATTCTATCGTGTGGAAAATACAATGCAGAGTATGTGAAGCTAAACAAGCAGAAAAGCCCAGCAATGAATCCTCATACTTTTTAAAACATAAAAAAATGACAAATACAATGATGCAATTGGATTACAGAATATAGCCCACTGTTTTTAACACATTTACCAACACCTTTTATGCGCCAAAAAAACAAAAAACAAACAAAAAAAACATCGGCAATGCTAGTGATCACGTACTCCAACTCACATGACCTTGATTTGAAAAACAAAATTACCAGTAGGCCTATTTACAACTTTTACAATTTCACACTTAAGTTCCACACTTACTGTAGTAATATCCGGCTATAGGAACAAGATGTAATATACTTGACACAGATCCCCGCTTATAATGTCTTAGCAATATTTGAGGCATAACTGTGGGAGATCGAAATTCTGTGATTTCAAATAAATAGGCACATGTGAGGAAAAGTGTCTCAAATATAGGACTGTCCCAGGAAGAAAATGAAACATCTGAATAGTACTACTGCTAAAAGCACCAAATGTGATGTGAACGAGTGTGATATTGTTTTTACACAACAAAGAATATTGAGTAACTTACAATATTTTCAAGCCACAGCAGGACAACCATGTTTGTAGTGTTTTGTTCCTGAATGAATCAGTGTTGGGTGAATGATTCAATGACTCACTAATGTGGGCTGTGTCCGAAAGATTAAAAATGCTGTCTTTGGAGGATGCATTCCAAGGAAGGAGGCATCAAGGCATGTCTGAATCTAATGTTAGCTTCACTTTCTGTCTCCTTAGATCCCTTCATCTGATTGATTTTTGAAGACAACTAGATATATCCTTCAGTGCCGTTGATATCCCACAATCCTGTGCATTCCATTCTGTGACAGTTAAGCAAGAAAATAAACGTTCTGTCAATTTGTTTTCCACGTTCTGTAATTTCTAACGAAAAATTACAATTGTAGTAATTAAATATTTGCTTATAGCTATCACCAAAGCTCCTCTATTTTGATGTAGATGATTAAACCGTTACACTGCCTCAGAAGTCTTTCTGAAATCAGTTTCATGAGGTACTTTCATGTGCAAATGCTGCTTTACTGAGGCAACAAGTCAGCTGTCCAAGTTTTCGGACGCAGCCAAAGTCACCCATTTCATTTTAAATAGAACTAACAAACATCATCTACTGGTGGGCAATGACAAGCTTAAAAAAATACGGTCACTTTTTTTGACTCATTAAAGTTGAACTCATCTTGTTCGCACACAAAATGATGTGTTACGCTGAACCTGTCCCTTCTGGCTTTAATGACCTCACTGATTTGAGCTTAATTAGTCAACTAAAGTGACAGTATTTTTTAAATCTTGTCAAGTAGATGATGTCTGTTAGCTCTATATACATATCACACAAGTGCCTGCTCTTTTTAACCTGTACCTGTCATGTTGTGTTCAGATTGAAAATAAAATCTCCAGTGCAAATAAAGACTCCAATTAAAACTGTCCACGTCCAATGGTTAACAACATAGCCTAAACCTCGATGAAATAAATAATTAATATCATGGAAGAACAAATATGATGACAGGTTCTTAAACGCCAGGCTTTCTGGATGCTCAATTAGCCTTTGGAGACATTGACAGCTAAACTAATTAGGAATCTGCACAGCCAAACCCATTTGCTCGGTGGATTGAATCATCTGAATAACTCAAATGATTCTCATGAGTTCCTCATCTTCATCCAACAGAGTTAATGCCTGATGACCTGGCCACAAGTTTATTTTTTTCGAACAACAGACGCCTGAAAGCCACGCATGAAATCCATCTGTTAAAATAGTGCCTATCTGTGAAAAGCACTTCACACGTTGTCCCCATTTCATCACCGAACACATGGTGCTTTTCAAGCACGCAGCAAAGGCACAGAAGATAACCGAGAGACGGCAGACGAGAAGAATTAATAAATCTTCTGGCCCGGTAAGAGCAAACAAAACTGAAGCTCTCCGTTATCTCTATCTCCGTGCATGCTTTCAAACAAACAGCAAGGAGATAACTGAGATGTTTTGATAAACAGGCTCTCAGAGCTTTAGACGTCCTTCATCCCATTAGCAAGCTACAAGCAGCAGCGTGCATTTCATGTGAAACCGTGAAATGTGCAGAGGCCAGCATTGAGCATTCTGTAGATAACATTACACGCCTTTGATCTAGCTTTGTCCCACATCATCTACAGTTCATTCAATGGGCTTATTTACAGATGCGATCAGGCACACTGTAGAAAGATCTGCCAGTCAGCTCTCCAGATCAATACAGTATTCGCTCCTAATGGAAAAAAACTTTGTCCCCTCCTTTCAAGCACTGTAAAGTACTCACACCTGAAATGCCAATTAATGCCTTTGTTAACAACAATTGTCTTGACATTATTGGCAAACTGAGAGCATAACATCCCTTCAAGAACAGCACTTGAACATGAAGGCAAGGTTAAACAAGTGGACCAAACTGAGCTAGTGGGGATGTATTGGTAGACCTTGTGGCATTTTAAAGAATTTATTCTTTTAATGTCTGTTCAGCAGAAACTCTGGGTTACTTTAAACAAAGTATCCTAAATTCTCATTTAGTTATTCCAACTTAATACAGTTATTATTGAGGTGAAAGGTGAAAAGTAAAGACCTTTGCAAAGGATGTGCATAATTACCTGGCATGTCACTGAGGAGCTTAATTTAGGCGTTTAAGAGAAAAAAATCGAAAACATTTCTATCACATCCTACCCTACACCTTCCACTCACCCACCTTCCATTTAAAATTTGGGTCAGTATCTTCAAATGAGCTGTAATGCCAAAATCTATTGTTAAACTGAGCACAGTATATATGCTAATGCTCTGTTTTCCTCTTTATTCAGCACATTGAGGCAGGTTTCTTGGAATTGTATACGGTGCAACAGTCCTCCATTTTAACCAAAATAACAGGCATCTTTAAAAGACAGAACTGAGCAAACCTGAAATAGTGCATTACCCCGCGAACAAACAGTGAGTGCAATGGAATGACATTGTACACTCACCAAATGATGTCCAGAGAACAAACGCTCTCCTCTCCCCGCTTTAAATCCGAAATTCAGCTGAATAAGAATCCTGCGTTCATGCCCTGTAAAGGTTATTTAAGAAAATGAACTGTTCTCTGAATGTTGACTCAGTAAAGAGCAAGCATCGGCTGCTGAAAGGCAACGGAGGTAGAGCGCGCGGTGATGCTGCCTTTTCAGCTTTCATCCACACACATACATACACGCGCAGGTCTCGCGCTGTTTTCATTCACAGAGCACCATCTTCTGGCAGTATATAGACATGCTTTACACACCTGTTCTTAAATGATATTAGATAGGACCTACTCTTTATGATTTATTTCTTACAGTATTGCGGATTTAAGCCTACTCTGACTGTAGAATTGTGTTTTGTAGTCTTTTAATATTGTATATGCATATTATTTATTATATTTCTAATGTGATAGCCTACCTCTTATTGTTTTGATTTATATTAGGCTATATTACATTTAATTTGTCTATTTTGTACGATGACAAACGATGCTCATATCATATCTTTTTCGTCAACTTTTAAACACATGTGCAGCCCTAGTTATAAACAGTTTTGACAACTTTTGGTTGTTTGGTCTTGCATGTATGCGCGCTCTGACAGCCTGCCACCCGCGCATGCGCAGCGATGTCTTTCCAGTTCAGGTGACATCATCTTTTGGAGCTGAGCGGCGTCTTTTGTGCACAACACATCCATTACTAGGCTCCTCTATGAAAAAGCGGTTAGAAGTCTTCTTCTTCTTTTAAGAAAACACTACTGTGCTAATTTAATCGCAAAACTTACCCCATATGGTATTAATATTCAAGAGCTTTTTCCAAGACGCTAAGGTATGTGCTCACTTTTAAATATAAACCTACACTGAAAAATATTAATTAGAGTGAAAAGTATGACAACTACCCGCTGGTCTGTAACAACCTGGTTGCATCATCTCCGTGACACAAAATGATGATTCTAGAGCCTCCAGAAGACCTAGTAAGAAGAATTCAACAACGCCTGGTGGATCTCTTCTGGTCAGGACAGCACTGGTTGAAGGCACCAGTGCTCTATCTGCCACTACAGTAGGAGGACAGGGGCTGGTCGACATTAGAGCCAGAGTTAGAGCTTTTATGCTGCAGACGGCTCAGATACTGTTATATGGGCAGGATGTAAGCTGGGCTGGAATAGCCTGCACCCTCATGAAGAGAGGGTTTCTTCCTTATTTCTTATGGACATTGAAAAACTAGACCTGAGCCTATTGACATCTTTTTTTAGATCAATTTTTCATTTTCTCTTGGGAGCCAAATGGTGTGAAGGGACTATGTCTGAGAGAAGAACCACTGGGTTTTTTTTTTTGGATGTTTTTAAAATGGTCTCCTTCAGAAAAGCATTGTGGACTGCAAGTTTTACCAAAATTGGACACTTTGTTTCCGAGGAAGGATGGATTTCTGCTAAGAAACTAATTTAAAGGTGAAGTATCTTCTGCAGCTGCAGAGTGTGAGAGAGACTAAATTGCAAGAGATCTTTGGGCCAAGCGCTTCCCCTAAGGCTGCTGGAGGACCTTGTACAACCCCCCCTCCCCCCTAGATTTATATTTGAGTAATCTTTTCTTGTAAAACAATATTCATAATTGTGTGATGTTTCACTATTTCATTTATTTTCCGTTCTTTTTTTATAATGTTCATCTAATTTTTTAATTTTTGTATTAAAGAGACCCTTAAAAGTAAAAAAAAAAGTCTCTCTCTCTCTCTCCCTATGTCTATGTCTTATTTTAATTCTTTATTCTTGATTATTTATATCATGTCATTTGTCATGGAAGTTAGGACTGTGTAGAATATAGCCTAGATTTGGGAACCTTCACACTGTCAGACAAAAGCGCCATCTCTTGGTCGTTGTGGAGTCACAGTCACAGAGTGTCAGAGTGTGTGTAGAGTAGACCGTCCACGGTTTACAGCAATTTTTGCTACCTGGGCAGTAATCAGTGTTGCACAATGTGCTATTTATTGTAGGCTACCTTTATATTATATAGGTACTATAAATAGCACATTGTGCAACACTGATTACTGTCAGTATATTTCCACTCTGAATATGAGTCACTTTGGGTGGAAAACAGAAACAGACTTTGACGTAAAATGCTGTTCTCGATGAAGCAATAGGCATTCATTGTCAACGCAGTGCAGCAGCTAGCAGACCTAGAGCAGGCCGCTGGATCTGAGAGAAGCCACCGTTGCCGCCCTCTCCTCACCGACACGCAGCTGCCGCTTACGAGCCTCACTGCCGTCGCATCGGAGGATGAGGCCGAGGAACACGCCACGAGAGACTGCTGCTCCATCCTGGCATCGGACAGCGAGGAATGATCGCTTCATTCCGCCACCTCGTCAATCCAGGAATCCACCCGTACCCGCGCTGGAGCTGATGCCGAACTGATGTGCCTGCTGACACAGGCTGTTGACCGTCTCAAGCTCGAGTGGTCGCTGCCAAAGGAACCCGCGCCGAACAGGCTCGACGGTTGTTTCCTTCAGAGTCGCCACCACGCAGCTTCAGCAACTAGGCCCGCTCCATTCCTGCCGGAACTTCATTCGGAGCTGACGAAGTCGTGGAGTACACCATTTTCCTCGAGACTTCAGTCACAGGCCTCCGCGTCGCTCTCCCAAGTGGACGGCGCCGCCGAGAAAGGGTACACGGCTATTCCCCCTGTGGAAGAGGCGGTCGCAGCGCACCTTTGCCCGCCCTCTGCGAGATGGCGGTCACAGTCAGCCCTCCCGTCTAAAGCCTGCAGAGCCACGTCCGCCTTGGTCGGCCGCGCTTATGCCGCCTCCGGCCAGGCCGCGTCTGCTCTACACTCAATGGCTGTGCTACAGATCCTGCAAGCCGACCTCCTCCGTGAATGGGATGAGAAGGGCCGGGATCCAGCTGCGGTTACGGAGCTGAGAAGTGCGACGGATCTCTCTCTCCGCGCCACCAAAGCCGCAGCCCAAGCCATCGGACGAGCCATGGCTGCGTTAACTGTGATAGAGAGGCACCTATGGTTAACGCTCGCGGATATGAGGGAAACTGAGCGAGCCACCTTCTTGAACGCGCCGCTCTCCCCCACTGGTCTCTTCGGCCCAGCGGTGAACGGGATCGTTGACCGCTTCTCTGAGGTGCAGAAGACCACGCAGGCCATGAACCTCTTCCTGTCACGACGCTCGAGTTCCGCCACAGGCCGCTCTCGCGAGAGACAAAGCCAGCCTCCTGTGCGAACCAGCACCCAGCGTCCAGCACAGCCTCAGCCTCAGCCTTCGCAGCGACGTCAGGGTGGCCGCCCTAGGTCGCGCTCAGACAGCCGTCACAGACCGCCGCCCCCCAGAGGGCCTCGGCAAAGAATTACACTGAAATCTGAGCACGCGAAGCCCTCCTAACAGAGAGAGAGAGAAAAGACGCGCGTGTCCCGCTACGGCCGGACCGCCGTCAAAGTACATTTCCCTGTCAGTCCCCTTCAAACAGGCTACTGCAGTGGTTCAATTAGCAGCCAACGAACCGGTTTATTCACCCTCTCGCCTGCACACAAACGCCATTTTCACGGCGACCCAGCGAAATCTCAAAAAGAGTATAATGTCTGGTCCGGCTCACGCCGTCAGTGTTTTAAGTGTAGTGAAAGTGCCCACGCCCCAGTGTTCACCCCTACACATAAGCACTCCAAATCCCGTGTCACTCACAGAGCACACTCTCATAAAGCGCAGAAAAGCCGCTCGAGTGTTGAATGTAAGAAGTGTGTCCACAGGTCTGTTCCCACTATCTGCCCGCTCTGTTACACGATCAAAGAAGCAGGTTATGAATGTAAGTCTTGTGCCCGCCAGAGAGCGCTCACGCTTGCTAACACAAACCTCCCCCCGGGCTCCGCCCGCGCGTTTAAGTGTTACCACAAAACGCAGGGCATTAATAAAACGCTCCCCATCCATTAAGATCGGGGCGTCAGATACAGTTGTAAGTCTCGTGCCCGTGTACGCGCGCTCACGCTTACAGAAAGCTTTTCCGCCCGGAGCGCTGCTCGCGCGTCAAAAAGTGAAAAAAGAATGTTCCCCATCCCTTATGATTGGGACATCTCACATAAATCAGCCGGTTTCGGCTCTCAGCGAGCAGCCATTGCCCAGAACCGAGAGCGCGCGCGCCGCGCTTTCGGCTCCGGTTCAGTTTCACAAGCCCGCAAATGGCGCCGATCTGAACACACAGGCCATTCGCCCCCTAGCGGCTCACATAGCTGCGTGGGAAACTATCCCAGGGATTTCAGAATGGGTGCTGAGCACAATAAAGCAGGGCTATACACTTCAATTCATCCGCCATCCCCCGCGCTTTCAAGCCCGAACCGCGACGATAGTGAAAGCGGAAGAAGCACACCTACTTCACGCAGAAATAGCAAAGCTGCTGTGCAAAGGGGCTATAGAAAAGGTACCGCCTTCTCTGAGCGAGTCAGGCTTTTACAGCCGATATTTTCTCGTATCCAAGAAGGACGGAGCCTTCAGACCTATCCTAGATCTGAGAAATTTGAACAAAGTGCTTGCGAAAAACCGCTTAAAATGCTTATGACCAGGAAAATCCTCGCGCACGTTCGCCCGAGGGACTGGTTTATTTCTCCAGATCTGAAGGATGCCTATTTTCAGATTCAGATAATACCCCGTCACAGGCAATTTTTGAGATTCGCCTTCGACGGTCAGGTATATCAATACACCGTCCTGCCGTTTGGCCTGTCCCTAGCACCCCGTACATTTACGAAGTGCATGGACGTGGCGCTCGCCCCCCTGAGAAGTCAGGGGCTGCGAATAATGAACTATCTGGACGATTGGCTGATATTGGCACAGTCAGAGACAGAACTGCTATCTCACAGAACAGTGCTTCTCAGTCATCTGGAAAGCTTGGGTCTCACGGTCAACTGGACCAAGAGCTTGTTACTGCCCAGCCGGTCAATTTCCTTTCTAGGAATAGAACTGGACTCGGTGACCATGACGGCTCGTTTATCGACACAGCGCGCGCGCCGTGTTCGCCACCAAGCCGCATCTTTCCAGAAGGGCAGCTTTCTCCCTTTGAAAACATTTCAAAGGATGTTGGGCTGAATGGCATCAGCTGCAGCGGTGCTTCAGCTGGGCCTACTGCGCATGCGCCCGCTCCAACGCTGGTTGCATACTCGCGTGTCCCGCCGAGCCTGGCTGTCTGGCGGCCAGAAAATCAGAGTGACTCAGACCTGCATAGCGGCTCTGCAGCCCTGGTTAGTGGACGACTGGTACCAGCAGGGAGTAATGATGGGAACCATCTCTTATCGGAAAGTCATCTCGACAGACGCGTCCAACTCAGGTTGGGGTGCGCTATTCGAGGGCAGACCGGTCTTTGGCCAGTGGTCAGACCAGGAGAAGGGTTTTCACATAAACTGTCTGGAGATGATAGCGGTCGAGAACGCGCTGAAGTGCTTCCTCCCGTTCATACAGGACCAGCATGTTCTTGTCCGCTCGGACAACATGTCTGTGGTATCCTATGGAAACCATCAGGGCGGTGTCAGATCCAGAAATCTCTGCAATCTGACGGAACGCCTCCTTATTTGGTCTCAGATGCACGTGCGCTCACTAAGGGCGGCGCATGTGCCTGGCCATTTGAACGACGGCCCAGACAAACTGTCCAGGGACAATGTTCCCCCAGGGGAATGGTCCCTGCACCCCCAAACGGTCCAGAAACTGTGGCGCCTATTCGGCAGAGCGGAAGTCGACCTATTTGCGTCAAAAGACAACGCTCAATGCCCAAAGTTCTTCTCGAAGGACGAGGACGCGCTGGCCCAGGTTTGGCTCAGCCTCCCGCTATATGCTTTCCCTCCGGTCTCTCTGTTACCACAGGTGATCAAGAGAATCAGGGAAACGCGCCACTCGGTGCTCCTCATAGCCCCGCGTTGGGAGAATCAGATTTGGTTCCTGGAACTAGCACGGCTGTCACATACAGCTCCGTGGTCGATTCCGGTGAGGGCAGATCTCCTCTCTCAGGCTCGCGGCACGATCTGGCATCCCCATCCAGAGCGCTGGTCTCTGCATGCATGGTTGATCAAAGGGTACTCGTTGTGGGATCTTTCATTGGTCCTCGAGGCCCTGAAAGCTTTTCCTTTTGAACCACTAGACCGTGGGGTTGAAATATCTATCACTGAAAACCGTCTTTCTGCTGCACTGTCGTCAGTAAAACGTGTGGGGGACCTGCATGCGCTGTCTGTCAGCGCGTCGTGTCTTGAGTTCGGGCCGAATGACTCTAAAGTCATCCTCAGACCCAGACATGGCTATGTTCCTAAAGTGATGGGCACTCCATTCAGATCGCAAGTTATTTCGTTGTCAGCTCTCCCAGCATCTGACAGCGAAAGTGATGTGTATCTCCTCTGCCCTGTCAGAGCGCTGAGGTTTTACATTACGCGCTCCGCCTCCTTCAGGCGTTCTGAACAGCTTTTTGTTTCGTTTGGTGGGCGCAACAAGGGTCTCGCCTCCTCGAAACAGAGCCTGTCCAGATGGATAGTGGACGCTATAGCAGCCGCTTACGTGTCAAAAGGTCTGCAATGCCCTCTGGGCATCAGGGCTCATTCCACGAGAGGCGTGGCCTCTTTGTGGGCATGGTCCAGTGGAATTTCTATCCATGACATATGTGTAGCGGCGGGCTCGAGCTCCCCTATTACCTTTGTCAGTTTTATAACCTAGATGTTCCTGCCTTGCAGGCTAAACTGTTGTCAGTTTGAAGGAGAGGTGTATTTTGCCCAGATCTCCTGCTCAGATCACTCTCACATGACTCAGCTCTCCTGGTTGAGCTGCACTAAGTAGGGTATGTGCCATGTGCCTATACAGACCGGCGCGCTGCTCTGTATTCCCTATGTGTGCTTATGTACAAGTGATGGCCCGCATGGCTGGCCACCTTATTTTTCCACTTATGGGGTTCCCCTGAAAGTTCGGGGTCTCATGGTGGATGCTTGGCGCGCACGGCGTTGACAAAGTGTTCCCGTAGATTAAGCTAAACTTACGCAATACGAGAGAACCTCTCGTAAGAGAACGATACTCGGTTACTAACGTAACCTCGGTTCTCTCTAGAGAGGGAACGAGTATTGCGTAACCGGCCGTGCTCGCGCCACGAGCGACTTCGCTTCAGTCGACGAAAAACCAGGGAAGTCAGCCTACAGCCCCTACTTTTATACGCTAAGCCACGCCCATTCTGGCGGGCTGTGACGCTATGAAGGCACGGGCGCCCTTCATTGGGCGTGACGTCACGCCGGGCTCACTGGTAGGCTGCAGCAGTTGCCCGCAGGGCAGGCAATGAGCACGCGAGATGGCCTGCTCTAGGTCTGCTAGCTGCTGCACTGCGTTGACAATGAATACAAAATTAAGGATAATTTTTTTGCTTCAGTATCTCGAGAAGATGAATCTTTCCCGTAGCGAAAGCTAAACTTACGCAATACTCGTTCCCTCTCTAGAGAGAACCGAGGTTACGTTAGTAACCGAGTATCGTTTTGGTAAATTTGTTATTTAGCACAGATAAAGCCTTTTATGTAGGCCTACTTGCCACAACCTGTAAACGTGTTGAAAACATGTAACTTTGTTCTACCAGCATACATGTAATAGTTTTTCTACACTTTTTCGTTTCGCCAGTTTTTGGCGACAAGTGAGGTTCAATCACTCAACCGATTCGTTCAACAACACAGAATGATTCAATAATGAAACACAACAATGGCTGCTTCCGAAATTCCATAGACCAACGCTACTTTTGTGTCATCGAAGGGTAACGCCACTTTTTTGGGGAAAACAAACGGATTCCTCTGAGAACAGAACTCGCTCTAGATCTGCAAAGTTTCTTGATAGCAAAAATGGCACAAACATACACACTCTCTTTGCCGGACTATTCAGACATCTACCACTATTTTGTGGAATCACCAAGTAAGTAGCCTATTTTTTTTTTGTCATTAACACACTCACAGTATGACAAACTAGACGATGAGGCCATGAGGGATGTTCCATTGTGGTGGTTTGTATTTTGGTGAAGAAATTACTTTTTTTTTTTATCTGACGGATATTTTATTCATCTTCCGAGAATTCAACACCCGTAAATACACTATTATCTCAGACCATGCCTCTGTTTGTTCAAGATAGCTTGTGAAATGATATATTAAAGATGTTAACCAAACCTAAAGTGATGGGAAAAGATGAGATGCCAGGAAAGATTAGGCTATAATAGTTTTTGCGTTTACTTGCATAACTTTTGTGTTGATATAGGCTATATATTTCCTCCCAGCTCTTTATTTCATTCTCCAATGTTTCTCTGGGGAAATTTTTCATAGAAATTTTATGACCGAATATAACTTTCTTGGGCAATTCAAAAGTTTTGCAAGTGAACGCAGAATAGAGATATAATTTGTTAGGTTCATATAGACCAGGGATGGGCAACTCCGGTCCTCGAGGGCCACTGTCCTGCAGAGTTTAGCTCCAACCCTGACAAAAATAATTTTTTACTAATCCTGAAAACATTGATTAGCTTGTTCAGGTGTGTTTAATTAGGGTTGGAGCTAAACTCTGCAGGACAGTGGCCCTCGAGGACCGGAGTTGCCCATCCCTGATATAGACCAACGCTACATATTTTGCCGTACACTGTAAACCTTTTTACAACTTTCAAAGTCCTAGCACTTTCTAGACACAAGCAGAAACCAGCCAAGTCCACTTTAGTCCTAGCCTGCCACTATTTCAACAGTAAAATCAGTTAACAGCCGAGGTAGCATGCCTAGTGAGAGCTAATCACGTAGCTGCTAGCAGTTTCGTCTTTCTAACTAGTATAGCTAGTCGACAACAAAACTATGTCAATAGTTTAAATCAAGTTAAATATGATCCAAGTGACATGGCTTCATTGTCTAGTTTGTCATACTGTAAGTGTGTTAATGACAAAAAAATAGGCTACTTGGTGATTCCACAACATAGTGGGAGATGTCTGAATAGTCCATATTTGGCCACTGCGTGGGGTCATTAATCCAGTTTTCGACCATTTCAAAGGGATACCTCTGTAACCCCGTATCCAGTAGCTTCTTTAAATACCGCTCACGGTCCTCGGCCGGCAAAGAGAGTGTGTATGTTTGTGCTATTTTTGCTATCAAGAAACTTTGCAGATCTAGAGCGAGTTCTGTTCTCAGAGGAATCCGTTTGTTTTCCCCCAAAAAGGGGCGTTACCCTTCGATGACGCAAAAGTAACGTTGGTCTATACTCTTTCCATGTCATAATTACTATAAGGCTTGTTCGACTTGAAGCAGTGCATGCCGGTTAGAAATTTTGTCCGACTTGAGACAGCGCCGACTCCACATGATTGTGACATTATGGCGTCAAAGTACCGTGAGAGTGATTTGAGAGCAGACGGCTGACTCAGCCGGCGCAGCTTCTCAAGAGCGGCTGCACAAGCTCTGATGACGACACAACTGTTCCACGATTGGCCGGATTCACCGCATGACAACAATCGCATATGTATGTGTTTATTCTGACACCTTCAGTTACACTAATGCTCACAAATCTGTATTTGTATAACAGTAAAAGCTATTTTCATGTTGTCCTGATGTCATATTGTGTCATGTTTATCAAAATAAAGCTTCATTGGTATTTAAATAGCATAGGCTTATGTTGAACTTTATTCTTGTACAAACAGACACTGTATTAAGCAGTACATAAAGTATTGAATGAAAATGTCTCTGAAATGTCTCTGTGTATTTGACAAATATTGCATTTATTCCACTTGACCTGTGATAAAATATGCAAACACACCGCAAGCATCACTTCTGGAAGCAGAAAGTGTCAGACTTTAAGTCTCCATTTCTTCTCCTTTCCTTTTGGATTTCGTCTTTTGTCTTTGAATTTTGTCACAGCAATCACTTTCATTGAGGACTATTTTCAAAGACACGGCTCATCAGCATTCTGGTGTCGTCACTATCAACCATTTCATCTCAGTGATACGTATTTTCATTGTTTTATGCACTTTTGATCTCGATTGGGTGTAGAACTTTACTCTTTTTCAATTTTGCTCTTTTTCACATACACCAGTGTACATTTTATGTCATAAGCAGGGCTGTATTATGAATGAAGAAGATATGTGTACTCTCGCTAAACTCACAGAAATTTCATGCAAATTCACACATTTCTTCAAGAAACACACGGGGCTGCAGTGTTGGGCCACTACTTAACAGAATACCCGACCAGTTATTCGACATCAGCACTAATTTAATTTCGTATCGACCCGACCTGTTTAACATAAAGGTTTCATCCCAAATTGCACCCGAAATAGCAGCATGGAAAACATAGCATTTATTAAAATTGTTAAATACAGAAACCGAGCAAAGTGCGCTTCCTTTATAGACACAGTGAAACTGTCAAACGTTTCAGTTTAGCTAAACTCCAACACTCTAGTGAAAACACCTGTTATCTAACCTGACTTCACTGCACCATGAATCTCTTACATGTTCTACACTTTGTTGGTTATAGTGTGCGGATTCGCGAGCGGGCAGAACATAGCCACTGAACAAGTGAAAATCTTGATTGTGTGAATTCTGCTCTAACATAAACCCTCCAATTGGCCATTGTATTCATGCGCTCAACAGATATGTCTGTGATTGGCTATGCTCAACACTGCAAAACATGTTGTAAATATAAACCTTTGACGCTCTTCAGACCGTGAATACAAATATGCAGGGAAGCGTTTGAAAGCAGCTGCCTATTAGCCAGGAATGAAAATACCATTGGCTATTTGACCTGCAGTCTGTCAATGCCTATCTCCGACCCACACCGCAAATGACTAGGACATATTTTCCACCCATTTGGAGGACACTAATTAAATATTAGTGGTCCACCCATCAGGAACCCACCAAGTGCAGGACTGTTTTTTTTTTTGGATTACGCACAGATATTTCAGGCTATGTAAACAAAAATATTGACTCGATGTTAAGCATGAGGTGTTATGTACTGTACCTGCAGTCAGCCATTTTGGCACATAAATGTAGCAAAACATTGCGTGTCCCCTACTTTCTCCACCTGGCTTATTGCCACCCACTGGGAACCCATCACATTGCTGTAAGTATACTACAGATATACAATTATACTGAAAAATAAAACAACAATTATTAATAACAGAACATAAATGACAAAAAAAACAATAAATATTTTGGGGGGGGGGGGGGGGGGGGGGGGCTAGCTTTAAATTATATTCTTCTATCAATATATATTCTAGATTTCCCCACATAAAGGAAATGTTTGTCTTAAAGCTACAATATGTATTTTTTTTTCACCGCTAGGGGTCTTGATGACGCAGTCATAAGCGGAATGATAGGACTTTCCGTCATGCTGATGGATCTAATAATGTTTATGGATAAGTGAAAACATTCATGTTTTTTTAACATGACTGTGGTATGAAGCAGGTCGCGATTGCTAATGAGAGACAGATATCAGCGCCACACGCGAGTCCCGCAGATATAAAGGAATAAGGGCATTATTTAATTATACCGAACTACCCCCAAGTGCTGAATTACTATTCACAGCACGGGTCAGTTCTCTTACGAGAGGTTCTCTCGTATTGCGTAAGTTAGCTTAGCGTGGCTTAGCGTATATAAACAGGGCTCGTAGGCTGTATTCTTGTATTCTGTACTCGCGTGGAGCCACGCTCAGCGACGGAGACCGCCACGAGATCTGCGCTCTCTGCCTGGGCCAGGAACACGCAGCCCGCGCCCTCTCGTCAGGGGGATGCGAGTTCTGCGACGCGCTTCCGATATTGACCCTGCGGGCTCGAGTCGAAGCTTTCAACCCCACTCCACCCTTTGTGGGATCGCGCAAAAAGAAGCGCCGTTCCCTCAGGATGCCGGAGCCTGTGGCCACCGCGACGCGCTCGCCGGATATCCCCCCTCGAGCCTCGCTCTCGCCTTCTCCGCCTCTCCTCACCGATGCGCAGCTGCCGCCCACGTGCCGCACTGCCATCGCTTCTGATGACGAGGCCGAGGAACGGGCCACTAAAGACTGCTGTTCCATCCTGGCTTCGGACAGCGAGGACTGGTCGGGCTCTCACCACTCCTCCGCCTCTTCGATCCAGGAATCCGGCCAGACCCGGGCTGGAGTGGACGCCGAACTTTTGCGCCTCCTCTCTCAGGCTGTCGATCGACTCGGGCTCGAGTGGTCGCCACCCAAGGAGCTCGCATCTAACAGGCTCGACGGCTGCTTTCTTCAGAGTCGCCGCCGTCAAGCGCCTGCAGCCAAGCCCGCCCCGTTTCTGCCTGAACTTCACTCAGAACTGGCTAAGTCGTGGAATGCACCTTTCTCCACGAGGCTCCAATCCCACTTCTCCGCGTCGCTCTCCCAGGTGGACGGCGCCGCCGAGAAAGGATGTTCAGCCATTCCCCCTGTGGAAGAGACGGTCGCAGCGCACCTTTGCCCGCCCTCCGCGAGATGGCGCTCAAGGTCTGCCCTCCCGTCCAAGGCCTGCAGAGCCACATCCGCCTTTGTCGGCCGCGCATACACCGCCGCCGGACAAGCCGCTTCAGCTCTGCACTCGATGGCTGTGCTACAGATTCTACAGGCCGACCTCCTCCGCGAATGGGATGAGAAGAGCCGGGACCCAGCTGCCGTTACCGACTTGAGAAGCGCGACGGATCTATCGCTCCGCGCTACCAAGACCGCAGCCATCGGAAGGGCTATGGCCGTGTTGACCGTCACAGAGAGGCACCTCTGGTTGACGCTCGCCGACATGAGGGAATCCGAGCGCGCCGTTTTCCTCAACGCGCCTCTTTCCCCTACCGGTCTCTTCGGCCCAGCGGTGAGCGGGCTCGTTGACCGCTTTTCGGAGGTTCAGAAGACCACGCAGGCCATGAATCTCTTCCTGCCTCGGCGCTCGAGTTCCGCTACAGGCCGCTCACGTGATCCGCCGCCTGCACGAGCTATTCATGACATATCTGTGGTGGCGGGCTGGTCCTCCCCGTCCACCTTTGTCAGGTTTTATAACCTAGAAGTTCCCGCTCTGCAGGCTAAACTTCTGTCAGTTTAAGTGAGATGTACGTTCTGTCCAGATAGGTTCGTGCGCAGGCTACTCTCACGCATACTAGCTCTTCTGGTTGAGCTGCACTATTGGGTATGTGCTATATGCTTATGCAGACCGGCGACGCCGCTCTGTATTCCCTATGAGTGCTTATGTACAAGTGATGGCCCGCACTGCTGGCCGCCTTATTTCCCACTTATCTGGGTTCCCCGGAAAGCCCTGGGACTCATTGTGGATGCTTGGCGAGCACGGCGTTGACAAAGGGTTCCCGTAGCGTAAGCTAACTTACGCAATACGAGAGAACCTCTCGTAAGAGAACGTATCGGTTACCTAACGTAACCTCGGTTCTCTCTAGATGAGGGAACGAGTATTGCGTAACCTGCCGTGCTCGCGCCACGAGCGTTTTTCGCTTCATTCGTTGAAAACCAGAGAATATAGCCTACGAGCCCTGTTTATATACGCTAAGCCACGCCCATTCTGACGGGCTAAGACGCTGTGAAGGCGCGAGCGCCCTTCATTGGACGTGACGTCACGTCGAGCTCAGTGGTAGGCTGCTGCAGTTCCCGCAGGGCAGCCTATGAGTACACTAGACAGCCTGCTCTAGGTCTGCTAGCTGCTGCACTGCGTTGACAATAAATGATGTTTTATAAACAAAGTTCGGGAGGAGCACGTTCAAATAATCATTCCAATCAACTGGTCATCAAACAATTACCATGTCTACCCTATCAGCACGAGAAGGAGCATATAAATATTCACTCTGTCAACTCACCTAACATTCCTTGACAGTTTCAGCATCTGGTCCCGCCCATTTGTTACAATGTCTGAGATCGAACTCTTCCCGTCCGACGACGACTCCTTCGTCTCCCAGGCTCCATCACAGCTTCCCACCGCTGCAACGAGCTCCCACGCTCAACAGGACACCGCATCTGAACTTCCAGCATCACCGCGCGGCCGCTGGTCTAGCCGAGCCGCTTCCCGTACTCCGAGGCGCCGGGGCTTGCCCTCACCTCCACCATCAAGACCTCCTCCACCATCTCCAGCTTCCTCCTACACCTCAGCACAACACAATATTCCTGCAATTGAGAAATGGACAGTGCTGGGGTTGAGACAAGCGCTAATCAGCGCTGATGTTCATTTTTCTAGGAGAATGAACAAAGCACAACTATACAACCTGTACGTTTCACTCCAGGCAGCTTTCCCTTCTCCAAAATCCACTCCACCTTCAAAATCCGCAAAAAAGGCAAGTAATTACAAGGCTCCAAACTCACGTTCCCAGAAATCACCTTCTCCCGCTCTTGCAGGGCCCAGTTTTCCGCGAGCGCCAGGCCGCAGCAGGCCTCCAGCTAGCCTGGGCCGCGCCCCAGATTCCGCCGCCGACAGGCCCCTCTCTTCTCTCCGCTCCGCTGAGCTACAGACCGCAGTCTTTTCCAGCACCGCACCTCACGTAACAATGCCAGTTTCAAGCGAAACGGGCCGCTCTTTCAGCGTGAGTATGCCAACGGCACAAGCCCAACTACCACATACTTTTCCTGTCACCTTTTCCAACCCTTTCCCCTGTCCATGGCCTGCAGCCCCACCACCAGACTCTAGCGCGAGGCTGCTTCAGCTAGAGGCGCAGGCCCAGGCACCTTTTCTACCTCCCCAGCTCCCCTCCTTTCCCACTTTTCCAGTTCTTCCTCAAGCTTTAGGGGCCGACCCAAGTGTGAGGTTGCCTCCACAAACGGCCTCGGCCCCAGGGGGTTTTCTTCCTGACACCTTTCCCCAAAATCGGTCTCCTTTCACGCTGTACTCCGCAACGCCGATGCCCATCCCGCCGAACGCTACAGCTATGGAACCGCCCCCTGTTGCCAGCAACATCAGAGCACAGATCCTCACAGGTGCGGACATCGATTTATCTTCCCTTCTTTCTTTACTCCCCCCCTCTGTCTCAAATCGCCAAATCGACTGCGGCGATTTTGCAGTCACCCTCAAAAACCCAGTTAATAATTCATCCCGCATTCTGTCGTTTTCTGAATTTGCAATTGCTTTCAGCCGGTATAGCGAAATAATTTGTGCCGCACTTCCTCACAGGAGATGAGAGCTAAACGACTATCTCGCGATAATCGCAGAGCTCGCGTTATCATACGGAGGAACCCATTTTTATACTTACCACAAATTGTTCTCCGCAAAGTGCGCCGTCCGCGTAGCTCAGTGGAACCAGTGCCCTTACTGGGGCGCCCTAGACACAGAGCTACACAATAGAGTGTTCCTAGGCTGCCCTAACATTTCCTGCGCTGTTTGCAGATCCGTTTCGCACTCCACCACGGCGTGTCCCTTGATTAACCCTGCAAATCCTCCCCGCCCAGATTCACCAGCTGGGAAATCAACCAGTTATGTCCCGCGGCCAGCAAACATTAATTTCAACGACTCAGCCACAGATTCTAAAAGAAGAAAAACCTCCTTCCCATCCAACAACCAAGTCTGCAATAACTTCAATTCAGGACGTTGCTCACGGCAACGCTGCCGTTATTTACACATCTGCAGCTATTGCGGTGGCGCGCACGCTCGCACTATATGCCCTGTAAAAAGGTCCGTAAATAAAGATTCCAAAAATTACTTGTCGACTCCTGTGAATTTTTCTCGTCTGTCTTCTGAATTAGCTCACCACCCTAACACTAACTTTACTGACTATTTACTGTCTGGTCTCGAACACGGCTTCAAACCCGGCGTTGAAAGCCTTCCCACTCAAAGTATCATATGTGACAATCTCCAGTCTGCTCTCGCTAAACCTGAAACAGTCGACATCCTGATTAAAAAAGAAATCGAATCAGGCTTCATGATTGGTCCGTTTAACATTCCTCCTTTTGAATGTTTCCGCGTCAGTCCCATTGGAGTGGCCACAAGAAAATTTTCAGGCAAAAAACGTTTAATAATCGATCTCTCAGCCCCGCATAATTCTCCGTTTCCAAGCATAAACAGCCTTATCTCGCTTGAACAATTTTCTCTTCATTACCACACCATTGACCAAGCCATAACCTTGATTAAAGACGCAGGCTACGGCGCTTGGCTCGCTAAAGTCGACATCACTTCTGCTTTTAAAGTGATGCCCATTCATCCAGATTCATGGCATTTGTTCGGCGTACGCTGGCAAGGAAAATTTTACTTTGCCGTCCGTTTAACTTTCGGCTGCAAAAGCAGCCCCAAGATTTTCGACATGCTATCAGAAGCCATTTGCTGGATTCTTTCCAATAACTACTCGATACCCTACTTAATCCACCTGCTAGATGATTTCCTAATTATCTCACCACCCGACGCCATCCCAGCCGCGCATCTTCTCACAGTCCAAAAAGTCAAGAAAAAACCATGGGCCCAGCCACATCCAACGAATTTCTGGGCATTAATTTGGACACAGTCAATTTCCAGGCCTCACTGCCCAAGGATTATTCTGGTCGCATCCACCCTCCTAGAAAATCCAAATTGCTCTAAACGAGAGCTACTATCTCTGCTCGGCCACTTAAACTTTGCGATGCGCATCATCCCGCAAGGCCGCCCTTTCATCTCACATCTTCTCTTCCTCGCATCATCAATCCACGCGCTAGAGGACCAAATTTCCCTAACTACGTCATGTTGCAACGAGCTTAGTTTATGGATAACCTTCCTTAAACAATGGAACGACCTGTCTTTTTTCCATAACAATCTGATTTCTCTCCCCGTGGATATCGAACTGTTCACTGATGCTGCTCCCTCTGTCGGTTTCGGGGGATTCTACCAAGGCCGTTGGTTTGCTTCTACATGGCCCGCCCAGCTGTTAGACTCACCGCAATCGCAATCATCCTCAGCGCTGTTCGAATTGTATCCTTTAGTAGTAGCAGCCTTCCTGTGGGGTAAAGAATGGTCAACTAACAGCATCATGGTACACTGCGATAATGAAGCAAACGTGCACTGCATCAACAAAGGCCGCTTTTTTTCCCGGGTCCAGAAATCAAATAGCTGACTCTCTCTCTCGTTTTGCTTTCCAGAAATTCAGGCTGCTGGCACCAGATGCGGACCCTTTTCCAACCCCAGTACCTCACTATTCAGAGCTGATAGTCCCATAAACCACCCACTGAAACCACTTCTCGATGCCTCTCTTAATTCCATCCTTCAAGCAGTTTCACCCAGCACCCTCCAATCCTACTTAACCGCTTGGAAGTGTTTTAAGTCTTTTCACTCAACATACAACCTGCCTTTTCCCAACTTTTCTCTGCTTACCATCACTTCATTCATATCCTATCTCAACAGCATCAGAACCTCAAAGCCTGCTCTATCAAGGGTTATCTAAGCGGTATCCAATTCTTCCACAAACTCCTTTTTGGTTCTCCTTCCCCAGACATAACAAATTCTCAGACATCAATGCTCATCAAAGGCATCCAAAAAAAACCAACCCACCTGCCCTGATGCCAGACAACCAATAACCTTAGACATACTCGCTAAATGCATCTTCACCCTCCGCCGAGGCTATCACTCCACCAACACAGCCCGTACACTGGACGCAATGTTCATATTGGCTTTTTTCGGTTTTCTCAGATGCTCAGAACTCACCATCACTTCCAGTTTCAACCCAAAAGTCCACCCCACAATCTCAGATCTATCAGTTCTAGACAACGAAACCATCTCTTACTTCATAAAGCAAAGCAAGACAGATCAAATGAAAAAAGGCCATTTCATATACATCTTCAATCTCCCATCACCAATCCAACCGTATCAATCTCTCTTAGCATACTTGCATTTCAGGAACTCGCAGGCCAAGTCCCCTTCCGACCCACTCTTCACTGATGATTCCAATCGCCCTGTCACACGTTTCTGGTTCCAAAAACACCTCAAGTCCATTTTGCTCCAATCAGGCATCCCAGCAGACCACTTTTCCAGCCATTCATTTCGTATAGGCGCAGCAACCACAGCCGCCCAAAAATGCCTCTCCCAGCAGCAGATTCAAGAGCTTGGCCGCTGGTCATCGGAGGCCTTTAAGAGTTACATCCGTTCAAACCGGTTCCATATCAAAGAAGCTCAACGAACCCTCATCAGTTAAAATTTCTCCAGTATCAACTTTCTCATACAACCAACCTTACAGGCCCACCACTCCCGCAGGAGCCCCGTCCCCCATCCCAACTCACTCCACGGCCACAGCAGTGCCTTCTCCGCTCCCGCAGGAGCCACCATATCCTGCTCCCGCAGGAGCTCAGCCCTCCTTCCAACTTTCCTTTCGGATAGCCAGAAAGCAATTTCAAAGCAAGTTCGGTTCCAATACAGCAGCAGCATCATCTCTTCCTTTCCAGCAGAAGCTCGTTCTCAATCCAACTGGCCCACCGGTTAGAAAGAACTACAACACAATCTTCTCCGCTCCCGAGCCCAGTCTTTAATCCAACTTTCCTACTGGACAGTCGAGTCCAGAAAGCATGTTCGGCCCACCTCAGCAGCAGTATCATCTCTTCCACTCCCGCAGGAGTTCCATTTTCTTCTTCCAACTCACTCCATTCCCACGGAATCATTATCTCTTCCGCTCCAGCAAGTGCCCAACTCTCCCCTCAACTCACCATGGGATACCAGGAAAGCAAGTCGAAAGCAAGTTTGTCCACTGTCGCAGCAGTGTCTTCTACTCCGCTCCCGCAGGAGCTCCATTACTCCGTCCAAACTTGCTCTATTGCCGCAGCAGCATCATCCACTCCGCTCCCGCAGGAGCTCAAGTCTATGTCCAAAATAGTTTTGGATTCCCAAGCAAGATTGAAAGCAAGTCTGGTCCACTGCCGCAGCAGTGTCATCTACTCCGCTCCCGCAGGAGCTCCATTACTCCGTCCAAACTTGCTCTATTGCCGCAGCAGCGTCATACACTCCGCTCCCGCAGGAGCTCAAGTCTATGTCCAAAATAGTTTTGGATTCTCAAGCAAGATTGAAAGCAAGCCTGGTCCACTGCCGCAGCAGTGTCATCTACCCCGCTCCCGCAGGAGCTCCGTTACTCCATCCAACTGGCTCCACTGCCTCAGCAGTGTCATCTACTCCACTCCCGCAGGAGCCCCATTATTTCAAGCAAGTCTGGTCCACTGCCGCAGCAGTGTCGTGCACTCCGCTCCCGCAGGAGCTCTGTTACTCCATCCAGCTTGCTCCACTGCCGCAGCAGTACCATCTACTTCGCTCCCGCAGGAGCTCCACCAATCTAAAGCAAGTCTGGTCCACTGCCACAGCCATGTCGTACACTCCGCTCCCGCAGGAGCTCCGTTACTCCAGCCAACTTGCTTCACTGCCGCAGCAGTGTCATCTACTCCGCTCCCGCAGGAGCTCCATTACTCCGTCCAAACTTGCTCCACTGCCGCAGCAGTGTCATCTACTCAGCTCCCGCAGGAGCCCCATTACTCCGTCCGAACTTGCTCCATCGCCGCAGCAGTGTCATCTCCTCCGCTTCCGCAGTAGACCTTCCCCAGCCTACTACCTGAGAAGCACACCTATCCAACCTCAAAGACAACCAACTCCCGTCCTATGGTAGAAGAAGCCTTCCAGCGACTAACCCCTTCCCACGGCTGATGTTTTAAGCTTTGCACTCCGCAAGTTTTGGGGGGTCATCAACATCATTTTGGCAGCTGTCCGGCATGTTATTTTGCAGCTTTTGGGGGAGTGCTCTGGGTTCGGGCCGAATACCTAACTCGGAGCCCTCTCCTCGGACAGCACGCCAAATACGCATTTATTCTATCTGACTTATTTGTAAGTGTGAACTCGTGAAATGATGTTTTATAAACAAAGTTCGGGAGGAGCACGTTCAAATAATCATTCCAATCAACTGGTCATCAAACAATTACCATGTCTACCCTATCAGCACGAGAAGGAGCATATAAATATTCACTCTGTCAACTCACCTAACATTCCTTGACAGTTTCAGCATCCCTCCACCAGCCCGACTCCTCACTCTTGGCTTATCTTATTTATTTATTTCACAGCCAGGAATACGGGGGGAGTGCTCTGGGTTCGGGCCGAATACCTAACTCGGAGCCCTCTCCTCGGACAGCACGCCAAATACGCATTTATTCTATCTGACTTATTTGTAAGTGTGAACTCGTGAAATACAAAATTAAGGATAATTTTTGGCTTCAATATCTCGAGAAGATGAATCTTTCCCGTAGCGTAAGCTAACTTACACAATACTCGTTCCCTCATCTAGAGAGAACCGAGGTTACATTAGGTAACCGATACGTTTATTTGATTAAATAAACTTGTGAGGTAACGTAGCGCTGTTTCATTTGGTCTAACGTTACACTATCATACTAAACAGCATTTGAGTGTGTTGAAAGTTATAATGTTATTCTATGTGTTAGTTTGTTTGCTATATGAGACTAGCAGTAAGCTAGATCAACATTATAATAACATACTGATCACATTCTAACATTTCATCATGTTGAAATAACATTGTTTGTTTTATGTATATTTGCTCACCTTGCAAGAGTGGTGTCTCTGTCAAGTCCAAGTTAATCGCGGATGTGGAGCTCTTGGAATCTTGAAAACACCACGCTGATATTGATCCTCGTTTTAGTTCTCCTTTTGTCCCAAAGTCTGCTTGTCTTGGTCCATAATGTTTGAACGAAACAACAACAGTGTGCCGCTAGACGTTACGCACTACGCAGTTGTCCACGTCTGTCGCTATGGTTACTATGGCAGTACAAGCTTTTTTTTTTTAGATTACAAAAATTAGTCAGATACGTACAAACACAAAACAAAATTCAAAGAGTTAACACATTTCTCATATCACAAATATATAAGTATCAAAAAAAATAAAGTATATATATATATACACATACAAACATAATATACATATACAGTACAATTATTCCAGATAAATAAAATTAAAAGATAAAAATACAAATAAATACAATAAAAATAGCTAGCCACGGAATACAGAAATAATAAATTAATCTTACACAAACCATACACAGAGCAGAGGGTAAGTTAATCGCTATAATATCAGGGAAGCTTAGGGAAGCTTAATATAAGTCTCTATACTCTATAAGTCTATTACTTTTCTTATTGTCTATCAGGGTAAGAGAATTGAGAAGTAATTTAAATTCCAATAAAGAGAATGAGGGTTGAGACCCTAAGAATTTCTGTTTATAAATGAAACATTTCCCCAGTAAAATAAAAAAATTAACCTCATGAATTAGAGACTGATCCTTGCTATTATCATAGTAACATATTACATCCTTGAGAGAAAAGTTATAAATTATCATGGGAGGATGGAATATGAAATAATTTAAATCAGACCAAAACTTCTTTGTAGAATCACAATGAAAGAAAAGATGAATAAAAGTTTCATCAGCACGTCCACAAAAGGAACAGGAGCTATCAACATCCACATATTTGGATATTATAGAATTTACAGGATACATTTTATGTAAGATTTTAAAATGAACTTCTTTTACCTTGTTGGAAATGTAAAATTTATGAGGTAAAAGCCATGTTTTTTTTCGAATTTATATCATCCAGCTGTGAATTCCAGTAAAATTTTCCTCTTGGAACAACTTTGTTTTTACTTTGCAAAATTCGACGAATATATTTATTGTTACAGTTTTTATCAAGTAATTGAATGCCGTTCAAAGACAATGTAGGTTGAGCATATGCTTACTCTATTAAAAAGAACATGACTCCTAATTAGATGGATCAAACCAGAAGTGATGGCTTTAATGACTGCATTGTATTCCTTAAAAGGAATGGGAAAACTGTGCTTTATCATGAAGTTCTCATATGACAGTATGGAGCCATGTTCATCAACCAACGACAAAATATTTACGATATTTCTTTGGAACCACTTTGGATAGAAGAGAGAGGAATTTCTAATAGTTATATCAATATTATTCCATAAGAAAGTTCTGTGAGGAGAAAAATTGTGGACAAAACATAGCTTCCATGCAAGAAGTGACTGCTGATGAAACTTAGATAATGCAACAGGAAGTTTGTTTGGATAGTAATTACATATCAAGACAAAAGAGAGGCCACCATTTTTTCAAAAATGTAGTTGGGGATAAGAAACCATACAGAATTAGGGTTTGCCAGGCATCTTTTAAGCCAGTTAATTTTAAAAGTATTAACAGTATCAATGAAGTTTAAAACTTCAAGACCTCCTTCCGCTCTGCTATTAGATAGCACAGCTTTTTTAAGTTTGTGAGTTTTATTTCTCCAAATAAAATCAAGGAATAACTTATTAATGTCACTGGCCATGGATTCATTAACAAAAAGAGAAAGTGAAGGGTAAACAAAACGAGACAGACCCTCGGCTTTTGATAAAAGCACTCTACCATATATCATGAAGTCTCTTTGAAGCCAGAGGTTAAATATATTCTTAGTTTTTTTAATTATCTCATTAAAGTTCAAATGTTGTCTGGATAAATACTTAAATATTTCACTACATTCTTTATAGGAACATTTCATATCGAGGTATCTTCACAATCATGCACAGGCAATAATTCACATTTGGATATATTAAAGGGGTCATGAACTAGCTTTTTAAAAAAATTTATGTTGTTGTCTGAGGTCAACTTATGACGTTCGCTTGGTTTTTACATTCAAAAACATCAAAATGAATAAGTAATAGGCCATTTTCTACCCTAGTTTTGAGCCTAGCTCAAAAACGCTCGGTTTTTATGGGCGTCTGGCATTGAAGACTTGAAAGTAAACGCCCACTGCTGTGAGTGGATAACAGTTTTGCATAGTGAGTTTCAACTCACTCGTCAGTAAAGATTAGACTGATACACATGTACACATAATTATTAGATATCAAACGATCTGTAACAATGCAATACTGCAATACTATCAGATTATTATTATTTTTTAAATAAAAATTTTACTCACATAAGTGTGTTGCACCATTCCTGTCGGATCCAATATAGAAGGCACAGCACCGTTTTCTAATCTTAATCGGTCTGCAAATCCAGTCTCGACCTGTGTCTTGTTTCCGAAACAATCCTCAGTGAAATGAAGCGAACAAACGGACAATGTTTTACCCACATCAGCTGGAACGTCATTAAAAATAAAGTTTAACCAAGCATTCCTATTGGAATCCAGAGGAAGCTTATGCAGCGACTGTCTTCTTCCACAACCAGGCACTGCACAATATTTTGTAAATGTCATGTTTATTGCTCGGTAGCTCGATCCGGTTTGTCATCACGAGGTAGGCCCATGTTATTTAGCTATGCGTGTAATGCGCGAATCGGTGGGCGGGGCTAAAGTAGCCGTGTTGAAGTAGGCGTTGATCTTCTTCAGGGGGGGTGGTGTTTTATCCTCTTTGACGTCATAGTTCCCCACTTTGAAAAACGAGTCGTTTGCTGAGCCTGGTGTCAATAAAAGCATTTATTGGACTAACAAGGACGTTTTCAGTTCTGAAATTTACAGGATATTCTTATAATATGATGACCTCTTAGATGTCAAAAGCTCAAGGAAAATTTGATTTCTCAGTTCATCACCCCTTTAAGCTTTAAACCTGAGGCTGCAGAAAACTGTTCGACTAGCTCAATAGCTTTTGGTAGCTGATCTTTATCTTTAAGGAAAAGGGCAACCTTGTCTAACACCCCGCTTTATATCAAATCTAGGATATGTGTTGAAATGTACTATCACAGAGCTATTAATTCCTTTATAAAACATATCAATCATCTCTACAAATGCCGTTCCAAAACCAAACAACTTGAGACATTTTATAAGAAAATGTCTCGGGTTATGACTATAACCCTTGTTCCCTGAGAAGGGAACGAGACACTGCGTCGTTGAAAACGACTCTTTGGGGACGCTCCCTTAGCGTGCGCCTCTGAAGTATGAATGAAACTAATCCAATCCTGATTGGTGTTGCGTCATGACGTAACATGTGACGGCACATAAAAGTGACGCCGGCACACACACACATTAGCCTCGTGATGAAGCAAGCTGCTCCTAGGCATAGAGGGGCGTGGCAAGATGACGCAGTGTCTCGTTCCCTTCTCAGGGAACAAGGGTGTAGGGTCTGGACCATTCAGAAACACACTAATTATTCATATTCACTATATTTAATCAATATAAAGATCTATGAAACTCTCCCCCAAAACTAACCTCACAAATGAAGTTACTTTGTAAGCCGGATGTCCAGTTACAGAACACTTTAAGACTGATAACAGACTTTTACGACCTCAAAGGAATGGGGCCACATGCACCACATGCTTAAGAGAGAGAGACAATCTTTAATTAAATAGACTTTGCGGTATTACTCTGATCTATGAAGGAACATGCCTCACAGAAACTGTGATGATTTACTGTCTCGTGTACTATTAGGTATAACAACATGGTATGTTTGATTGGGGTGTATGTGGTTGCACAACCACCCAACGGTCAATATAACCTCACCTGTATCATTCTTCCTACCTAATTAATCCTCATTTAATGACACATACTTTGATGTACATCACCTTCTCTTAGAATGCAATTTGAATTTGTCATGTCTATTTAAGCCTGAATAAACAGTCTAAGCACGCTGGGGACAAAGACCATAAATAAACTAAGAGCCGCTTCCCCTCTTGGACATGTCACCTTACTCATAGGTCCATTCAAACCTTAGGGGTTGGTTCTTTTTCAGACTATATCAGAGGCAGGCAACAGTGACCGCCCTCTCTTGGTAATTTCCATCCTGCCGCAAACACTGTTTCGGGTGATACGGGGAAACCCCCCCTCCCCCTCCATGGGGGCCAAGAGGCCTTCCAGCAGGCCTGGATCCCAACCAGATCTGGCCTCATGGAAAAGAGAGGAGACTCTCTCACAAAGAGAGGAGACTCTCTCACAAAGAACCAAAGACAATCTCAGGAGTTTTGGAACAAAGACTCCAACCAACAACGACTCCAATCACCCATCCTTCCAACTTCCTCACTTCTCCTGGGTGCTCGGCGTGGCCTCAACAGAGTCCCAGGCCTTGACCAAACCAATCATGCGTTCCTGGAGAAAGAGAACGCTCAACCAACTTCCACTTGACACTGCCGGAACCATCAGCGACTTCAATTTGCAACAACTTCAAGAATTGTTCCCATTACAAATGCAAGTATTCAATTCAATGAAATGTGAAAATGAAATTCTGATGGTTCTTCTCATAGACCCTCTTCCGGTTTCCAATTTCATCCTATCACTAACCTATTTATGTATTCATGTCTGTATGTTGTTTAGTTTATTTATATTCATATAAATATCTATATTTAGTTAATAAAACTTGTACATAATATGTATTTGGTTCTGCTTTGTTTGCAATACAATCTCACTTTATGATCACGGTTTTTGCTACTGGCTCAATGTGCGGTACATGCGAAGAAATTATTCTTCTTCTGTGGCCATGGAAGATACCCTTTTCTTAGAATAAATTAATAATCAAAAGAGTTCGTTGGACGAACTGATTAATTGATTGTAATATTAATTCAGCCATATCAAGTTAATCCAATTAACTGACCCAAATATTTATAATTAATAATAACAAGATATTATTGATTATTAATATTTCCAAAAAGCTGAGTTCCTTACAAGGGTTATAGTCATAACCCGAGACGTTCTCTTTCGAGGGAACTCGCACTGCGTCGTTGAAAACGACTCTTTGGGGAACGAATGCCCACTAGGCCACGCACCGAAAAAGGCCTGCCCTAGTGTAAAACTGATCTCAGGTACTCAGCTAGGAAGAGAGCACACGTGCGCCAGGCGTACTAGGGAGGTGCAGACTATAAACCTGATAAAAGTGTGCGGGGTAGCCCAACCGGCTGCCTTACAGATCTCCTGGAGGGGCACTCCCGAGAGGAGGGCCCTAGAGGACGCCATGCCTCTAGTAGAATGAGCCCTTATGGCCAAAGGTGAAGGCAAATTGCGCACCTTGTAGGCCTACTTATGGTTTGTATAGCCGGGAGCCCCTAATAGGTGACCCAAAACACACTACACTAGGTCCGACCTCCTCCAAGAAGAGGACCGCTCAAGGTAAATACTCGGAACTCTGACTGGCAGAGCAAAGAACCTCTCCTTTTCTGCCGCCACATGAGGTGGAGGATGAAATATTTGCAGGACCATGGACCTAGCCATGTTAGATTACACTCAAGGCACATAGCTGGGTCTCGGATGCAGGATGGACTTAACTCCGCCGGGGACAACCCCAAGCAAGCTGGCGATAATGCCAGGGCTTGGAGATCTCCCAGTCTCTTTAAAGAAATAGCTAAGAGAAAGGCTATCTTGAACGTGAGGTCCTAGGCGAAGCCGACTAGAGGTATTCGAAGTTAACTGGGCCTAACTCATGTTCTCTACACCAAGTGGAAAAACATTCCACTTGAGGCCATATAATCTCCTAGTAGACGGAGCCCTAGAGATAAGTATGGTTTCAACCACCCCAGATGATAGACCAGCATCTAGGTACTGAGCCCCCTCAGAGGTCAGACCCACAATTTCCACAGCTCCGGAGGAGGATGGAATATAGTGCCCTCCGCCTGAGACAACAGATCCCTCCTCAGAGAAATCTGCCATGGCGGAGCTATCAGAAGTGAAATTAAGTCTGAAAACCATACTCAGGCTGGCCAAAACAGGGCTACCAGAAGAAGACTGATGCCCTCCTGACGGACCCTCTCCAGGACTCCCGGGAGCAGAGCGGTCGGGGGAAAAGCGTACAGGCGAAGCCTCGGCCAGGCCTGTACCATGGCATCCAACCCCAGCGGGGCTGGATGAGTGAGGGAGAACCAAAGTGGACAGTGGGACGTCCCTCGAGACGCAAACAGATCCACTTCCATTGGTCCAAACCTCTGACATTTCGACTCCACCACCTCTGGATTGAGTCTCCATTCCCCGGGCCTCAGCCCCTGCCTAGACAGGATGTCTGCTCCCTGAACCCCCGGGACATATATTGCTCCTATAGATAATATTTTCCCTTGGGACCATAAAATGATATGATGCGCCAATCTGGATAGAGGGCGCTATCAAAAGACGTGGTAATCTTTGATGTCTGGGAGGTCGCTCCTCAGAGCCCTGAACACAGCCAACATCTCTAGGCAATTTATATGCCAAGAATGATGATGGTCCTGCCACAGATCCCTGGCAAAGCGGCCGTCCGAGACCGCGCCCCAGCCAGTGAGGGAAACATTTGTCGAAACAGTTTTCCGGCGACATTACGCCCCTAACACTGGCCCTTGGGACAAGAACCAAGGTTTCTTCCATATTAATAGGGAACGAAGGCATCTGCGCGTAACCTTTATTATACGGAACGGATTCCCCTTGGGGAAAAAAAAACCCTTGGCTTTGAGCCACCACTGAAGGGGCTCTAGAGGCAACGCTCTCTTCTTGCTCTTGCCGATGGGAGGAGCTGGTTGACAGGTGAGGCTGGCCACTTGGACAAGCCCTCCTAGATCCAGATTTAGAGCGGCGTGGGAGATACTGTTGGAACGCCGCTGACTGTTTTTTCGCTTCCTGAAACCTGTTGACGACTGTAGTGACAGCGCCGGAGAACCGGCCAGAAGGTGATAGCGGATCATCCAACAGAAAATATTTGTCTTTCTCTTTTATACCGGGCAAATTTAGCCACAGATGTCTCTCCGTAGCCACCATTGACATAGAGCGGCCTATTGGCACGTGCCGTCTCTTTAGTGGCCCGGAGAGACAAATCTGTGGCTCCTCTCAACTCCGCAAAGTCAGCAGGAGTTGGTCCCTCGCCCTCATTTAGATCTTTAAGAAGATCGGCCTGGTACGCCTGGAAAATCGTCATAGAGGTGTTTCTCTGCATGGTTTGTTGGGCAGTGCCGGGGCTTTAAGCGAAGATGCCGCATCAGGAGAAAGATAGCTCGCTAAAGCTTCCTCCATCTGCGGCATCTTGCCATAACCCGCCTCTCTTGCACCCACCCCATTTGAATTTCCCAGGATCTAGAGATGTCTTTATGAAGATCTGGGAAAAACGGTAAGCCCCGGCGGAGAGGTTGTGAACGGTGCTGCAGGAATCTCTCGTCTAGCTTGCTTTGACAGGGATCATCCTGCTTATTTTGTGGCCAGCTGATATATATATATATATATATATATATATATATATATATATATATATATATACATATACATATACATATATTATTATTATTATTATTTTTATTTTATTTTATTTTTTAGTCTGGCCACAGCACGCGTCACAACCTCCATCAGCTCTACATAAGCAGAAACATGAGCCGGCGAGTGTGACTCATGTTGCTCGCTCCCGATGCTGAGCACATCTACTTCCTCAGAACAGACAGCTCGAGCACCGGGCACTCGTCACGGGCAGAAGAAGCCGCGTTGCGGGCTTCTGCGTCGTGAACGAGTGTTATAGAATCTGTGGATGATGAACGAAAAAGTGCCTCAGCAGTCTCGTTCTCATCCTCATCTAAGCCGGGACCCGAATTGCGGGGATCGCGAGCCTGGCCATCATCAGAAAATATAGCCAAGCGGGAGCGCAGCACTCTAAAAGGAAGTGCCAGCACGATCTCACGCCGATTCGTACAAATTTTACGAGGTGGCTAATTCGTACGAATTCATACGACCTCACTCGTACAAATTAGTACGATTTTTGCTAAATCGTACACATTTTACGAGTTGCCCAATTCGTATGAATTTGTACAAATGACCTACCCCTGACCCCGCCCCTAAACCTACCCATCACGTGGGTTTAGACAAATCGTACAAATTCGTACGAGTGAGGTTGTACGAATTCATACGAATTAGCCACTTTTTAATCACTCGTACAAATTCGTACGAATTGGTCATGAGATAGCGTTGGAAGTGCTTCACAGTGTTCACAGGCAGCCCCCTCGAGAGCTGCCTGTGCGTGCTGCGCCCCTAAACAATACACACACAACTGATGCTGTAGTGTAGTGTGGTTAAACAAAATCAATATGATTTATGCAATACTAAACATTATGGTATGTGAATGTATTATTGTTTTGTTGGTAAAAATGAAGTGTAATTCAGGAAATGTCCACTAGGGGGAAACCAAAGGCTGCAGGCAGTAGCGGACACAAACTATGTTTTGCCTCACAGCCAATACAGTTTGATGCACAGACAACAAGGAGTTCGTGTCATCTCATTTATTTATGTCTATTTTCCCCTTTTCCAGGTATAGACTATTTATTAATTCATTTCTGTTGTGAGTTAAAACTACACAGTGTTTATAAGGCTGGTTATTTCTCCTGAACATATGTGGAAATGTGAGGTTTGATGGTTTAATTATCGTGTGTTTGACATGCTAACCACGAGGAAACTGTGGGTTAAACTGAACTCATCTTACGTCCCTGCCTAACTGTAAAGTAAAAATATACCATTTATTAACTGAAATGGTTAGGAGCAAATGTTATGTGAAACATAGTCCATGTTGTTTTTTCTGTATTTCATGGTTAATGTGTTTAACGATAAGTGACTGCTGAAATAGTTTCATTTTATTTTAGTGCCAACGAAGTTGTAGAAAAGTTGACACAGGACTAAATGTTAAAAATGCAGGTTTAGTGCTTATATAAATACACAGTTATAAAAGGGAAGTTATAAAAATGTGTACAAAAATGTATTTAAATTACAGTTATGCTGACTGTTGTGATACATTGTTATGCATTGCTGATCTCGTCTGCGTATTAATGTGAACTAATGTATTGATGTATACATTCAATTCTCTGTTATATATTGTGTTGGGAAAGAAAGAAAATAGTTCACAGCCAATACAGTTTGATGCACAGACAACAAGGAGTTCGTGTCATCTCATTTATTTATGTCTATTTTCCCCTTTTCCAGGGGTGCAACATTTTGGAGGCCCCGCTGGGATGGATGGTCCATGGTCCTGCCGATCGATGTAGTGCCAGATGACAACATTCCACCTTTTAACCACAACCATCACGATAAAAGGTCGGCGGTGTGCAGTATAGTCTCACGACTGGACGGGACGGGCAGAAGTGCGGTTAATCTGAGGTTCCTTACGCTAGCCAGGAAAAGCTGCAAGTTCTTCCTGCTCAAGTAGACATTCTGCTTTACACTGACACTGACCATTTATTCACAACCAACATGGACACGCTAGAGGACTTGAAACTTGAAGTAGTTGGGACACTTTACACTCTGGGTAGTGATCAGTTGATTGCAGTGTGTGACTTTCTACATATTGTTGGTACTGAACATGAGAATGTATTGGGGAAAAGTCGTTCATTTCTAATTGCACATATTGTGAAGTATATAGAAAGAGATGAGGTAGAGGAACTTGAGGACGGAGGTATGTCTCTCCTCCTTAACCTGAAAGACAAAATTGTTAAAATTCAACTACCACGACAGCCTGCAATTCATAATTCTGTAGAGCCGCAACAAGTAGCTCAGGTGTCAGAACAGGAAATGCTGCAAAAACAGATTGAAGCACTGCAGTTAGCTTTACAATTATCACTACAGCAAACACAAAGTGAAACAAAACATGAAGTAAAGACAGTGAATCAAACAAACCAAAACAGTAATCCAATAAGAGATCTCACCCAACCATTTGTGTGGCAAAGAGAGTTTAAAATAGCGGGCCAAATTGGAGAACCAGGACAAAAAGATAAACTTAGTTTCTCTAGCCTGGCTCATCAGATTGAAAATGGAATAAAGAAAAACGTCCCTGAACACGAAATAGTACATGCAGTCATCAAAGCAATCGCGCCTGGCATGCAACTACGCAGTTACTTAGAGGGCAAAGGCAATTTAACATTACCTACCTTGAGAAGAATCCTTTGCTCGCATTACCAGGAGAAGGGTGCAACCGAACTGTACAAGCAACTCATGTCAGAGGCCCAAGACAGCAAAGAAACCCCTCAGAACTTTCTCATTCGTGCATTAGATTTGAGGCAGAAAATTATTTTCGCATCACAGGAAGCTGAGTCTAGCCTCAAGTATGACCCTATTCTGGTGCAAAATATGTTTCTCCATACAATTCTTACAGGTCTCCAAAACGATTACATCAGGGGTGACCTCAAGCCATACCTGCAACAAACAGACGTGAGTGATGAACTGTTGTTAGAGAAATTGAATATTGCATGCATGACCGAGGCAGAGAGACAAAGTAAAAAGAAAACTGCTGTTCAACATCGGCCGATGGTGCACTCCGTTGAATACACTGATGTTCCAGCACCTGCAGAGAAGAAAGGGAAAATGTTACTTCTGGAAAAGCAGAGTAAACACAGTCCTGATTTGCTGAATGAAATCAAATCAGACATGGCGCTATTAAAGAACCTTAGTGCTGAAGTGTCACAAATCAGAGAGTCGATTCAACTGCCTCAAGCCAGTGCTGCACAGAATTTGTCTTCACCTGGTTTACAAGACGATATACCAGCTAATCAGTTTAAGTATTCATCTCCTCCGTATTGGCCAAAATACAGCCCAGGACAGAGAGGAAGGACCACTCAGTTTCAACAAGGATTTGCTCCTCAACGTCATTTCATGCAGCCAAGGGGTCATCCTAGGAGATGTTTAAACTGCCAACAGAGTGAAATTGATACTTATTGCACACACTGTTACAGATGTGGAAGCAGTGAGCATTTCATGGCAGGTTGCAGAGCAAGAACAACAAACTCACCCAGAGATGATCGTTTAAACGAGGGAGGGTTACTTCCATGGGACAGGAGGTGACCTGCCAGGTGTTAATGTCCCACCAACAGTGCTCGTGTTGTGGCGTGAAGGGGGATTCCCATTCTTTAAGACTCTGTACATCATGCCATAAGTCCCTTTACTGCTCTAAGTTATGTCAAGTCCATCACTGGAGTGAACACAAGAAAGAATGTAAGCGAAAGGAACACAAAGATGTGCAAGAATTAAGGGTCAAAACAAAAACAAATTCAAACAAAACATTGAGTGTGGCCACTTTAGTGGGAAAACAGTGTCTCATTGACTGTTATATTCATGGAGTAAAAACAACAGCATTGTGGGACACGGGTTCTCAAGTTTGTATCATTGATGAGTGGTGGAAAAATAAGGTATTACCTGATGTGAAGCTGAGGCTTGTCTCCGAGATAATTGATGCATCCGACACACTTCAGATAGTTGCGGCCAATGGACAGGGTATTCCTTATGTTGGATGGATAGAAGTCACATTTCGGTTGCCAGGAGAAAACAGCGATAGCAACGATTCCATCATTCCCATTCTAGTAACAAAGGGAAAACACCTCTCCCATCCTATTATTGGTTATAACGCTATAGAGCTCATAATGACTAACCACTCTGGGGAAAGCAGAGATCCAATATGCGGAGAACAGTTAAAGAGAATAGTGACGATGACATTCCCGAGATTAGAGACAAGCCACATTAAAGCTTTTTTAGAAAGTGTCAGGGCAGAAAAGTCACATGAATATGTGGTGAGGACTCCTAGGGAAAAGGTGTTAATTCCCAAGCGTACCTCTCTGCAGGTTGAGTGTCGAATAAAGATGGCCCCAATGAAGGAGGACACAACTTTGATGTTTGAACCTGATGTTGATCCAAAATGGGCAGAAGGGCTTGAGTTCCAGGAGACACTTGTGCAGGTGAAGGGGGGTGCACCACCATACATCGTGCTTGATGCACGGAACCCAACGGATGATGACATAGTCCTGTGTAGTAAAACAGTCATTGGAACAGCACAGGGGGTACAAGCTGTTTATCCGTCCACATCATTTGATCAGTCAAGCCAGTCCATACGTACATCAGTGACTTCCATCCAAACGAGCAGCGTTGAGTCTACCAGTGATGTTTGGGACCCCCCGGTGGATTTGACTCATCTGAGTCAGCCTGAAAAAGAAATAGCACACAAAATGTTACGAGAGGAATGTCTGTCATTCTCCAAATCAGATGATGACATTGGGTGCATAGAAAATCTAACACTGAAAATATCTCTACAAGACACAATTCCTGTTGCACGCTCATACATCTCCGTGCCGAAGCCACTGTATAGGGAAGTAAAAGATTACCTTCATGACCTGATTGCTCAGGGCTGGATATCGAAGTCAACATCATCTTATGCATCACCTGTAGTCTGCGTTTGGAAAAAGGATGGAAGCCTACGCCTTTGTGTGGATTACAGGGAGCTGAATAAGAAGACCCATACTGATCGTCAGCCAATTCCCAGAGTACAAGATATCCTCGACAACCTGGGCGGGAATTCGTGGTTTTCACTATTAGATCAGGGCAAAGCATATCATCAAGGGTTTATGGCAAAGGAGAGTAGACCCCTGATCGCATTCATTACTCCATGGGGGTTATATGAGTGGATACGAATTCCCTTTGGCCTAATGAATGCCCCAGCTGCCTTTCAAAGGTGTATGGAGGAATGCTTGGAGAATTTGAGAGACCGGATATGTGTGCCGTATCTTGATGACATACTAGTCTATAGCAAGTCCTTCAAGATCATGTACCCCATGTGCGGGAGGTACTGCAGCAGCTTAGACGGTATGGAATAAAACTGAAATCAAGTAAATGTGGAATGTTCAAAAAAGAAATCCGCTATCTTGGAAGGATGGTTTCTGCGGAAGGGAGCAAAGTGGACCCAGCTGATACGGAGGCTGTGCAAGCTTGGAAGGAAAAGAGACCGAGCACCGTTGGGCAGCTGCGAACTGTGATGGGGCTCTTAAGCTACTACCGACAATATATCAAGGATTTCTCAAAGATTGCTGGACCATTATATGACCTACTCAAGGGCACTCCAGAAGGGGAAAAGATGTGCCAAAAATCAAGACTTAGCAGACTGAAAGATAGAGGAGTGCCTTCTAACCAACCAATCGTTTGGAAAGCTGAGCACCAAGAGATTTTGGAGATATTGATCAACCATCTGGTCGAACCACCTATCCTCAGCTTCCCAGACTTTTCGTTGCCCTTTATTCTTCATACGGATGCCTCAAACCAAGGTCTGGGGGCAGTATTATACCAAAGGCAGGATGGTAAGCTCCGTGTAATAGCGTATGGTTCTCGGACACTCACGACTGCTGAACGAAATTACCATCTCCATTCGGATAAATTAGAGTTTCTCGCCCTCAAGTGGTCAGTGACTGAGAAATTCAGAGACTACCTATACTATGCACCGACATTCACAGTCTTCAGCGATAATAATCCCCTCACGTATGTATTATCCAGCGCGAAGCTGAATGCAACGGGTTGTAGGTGGGTAGCTGAGCTAGCCGACTTCCACTTTTCAATAAAATATCGCCCTGGTCGAGAGAATGCAGATGCTGACAGCTTATCAAGATTGCCTCTCGACATCGAAGAGATGATGGAACAATATACAGAAGAATTGTCATCAGACTGTATTGCGGCGACTGCTCAAGCAGTGGAAGTACAGGAAGATTCTTCATCATGGGTAGTACCTGATCCTCCATGTCCATCAGATCGGGGTGTCAATAGTTCTATTCCTGGGAATGAGATTCAACAAGCTCAACGAGAGGATCTGCATATTGGACCTGTAATCAAATGTAAACTGACCAGTGTGAGGCCTCGTGGCCACCAAATTAAGTCTCTTATCGCTAAGAGTAGATGTCTTCTTCGGGAGTGGGAGAAGCTCCATGTAGACGAGGATGGGATCCTGAAGCGGAAAACATCTACGAGGAACCAACTGGTTCTACCTGAAAGATACAAGACAGTTGTAATGAAAGAATTGCACAATGAGATTGGCCACCAAGGCATCGACCGTACAACATCCCTAATCAGAGACCGTTTCTTTTGGCCTCATATGCAACAAGAAATCGAACAGTATGTTGCAAAAAGCTGTCCTTGCTTAAAGCAAAAGAAGCCTTGTAGAGAAACAAGGGCCCCTCTCACCAATATCATCACAACGCAGCCCTTTGAGCTTGTATCTGTAGACTTCCTGCATTTAGATAAATGTAAGGGGGGATATGAATATATTTTAGTGGTAGTCGACCACTTTACACGGTTTGCGCAGGCATACCCTACAACGTCAAAGTCTGCTAAAACGGTGGCTGATCGCCTGTTTAATGACTATGCCCTGCGATTTGGATTTCCAAAACGAATACACCATGACCAAGGTGGTGAATTTGAAAATCAGCTTTTAGCTCAGCTGACAAAGAATTGCGGTGTCCTCAGTTCCAGAACGACGCCATACCACCCGCAAGGGAATGGTCAGACAGAGCGATTTAACAGGACCTTACTTCAAATGCTCAAAACACTGACGGACAAGCAGAAGACGAACTGGAAGGAATCCCTGAATAAACTGATCTTTGCATACAATAGTACTAAATGTGAGGTCACAGGGTTCTCACCTTTCTATCTTCTTTATGGACGACATCCCAGACTGCCAATTGATCTTCTCTTTGGTTTGGAAGAAAGCACTGGTACAGTAAGCCAGCAGGAATATCTGAAGAGATGGAAAGAACAGATGCGGGAAGCATATGAAATATCTAGGGAAAATATGGAAAAGGCAGGAGGACGGAGTAAGAAGTATTACGATAAGAAACTGAGGAGCACAACCTTGTATCCAGGTGACCGCATACTTGTTAGGAATCTGACGCCCAGAGGAGGTACGGGTAAATTGCGTAACCATTGGGAAGAGACCATCCACACTGTTGTGAGGCAAGTCAAGGAAAATCTCCCAATTTATGAAGTTAAGCCTGAGCTGGGAAAGGGGAGGTCTAGAATCCTACACCGTAATCTCTTACTTCCATGCGATCACTTGCCGATGGAAGGACAATTCAACAAAGATGCTGACCTAGAGAAAAGGTTGATAAAGGAGAATAAGAAAAGGAGTGACATTGTTGAAACTGATAGAGATGAAGAGGATGAGGATGAATGTTGTCTTTATTATTCACCAAATCAACAGCACGGTGGAGAAGGGTGCGACGAAGATGCTGACGAGTTAGAAAGGGGGGCGAGCAGACTGGCTGAGCAGATCGAGAATATCGCCGAAATCAGAGATCAAGTGGACACTGTTGGGCTATCAGAGGACGGATGCCCAGGTGAAGAAGGCTGTGATGAGGAACTGATTCAAGCTGAGGATCCCTTTGTAACTAGACAAGAAGGAGAGGAACATGTTGAGAACACATTATCACCTGAGCAATGCAATGATTCGACAACAGTTGAGAGACATTCTAGACCTCAGAGAGACAGACGTGCCCCTCGACTGTTCACTTATGATCACCTTGGCACACCCAATTGCCATAATATAAGTTGTAGTCATAAAGTTCAGCAGTATCAGAATATGCCTTACCTTGGACACCAAACATTTCCATCATGGTCAAGCCCAGGGCCATTTTATAATCCTTACCCATATCTTGCATACGGATATCAGGGATAGACTGTGGTTTAATACAGGCTCAGATGTAGTAAAAACAGCATAGTCCACATAAAACAAAGTCTACAAAGATTGTCATTACTAAAGCTTAAGTGAACTGCTAGATGTTGGGACAACATCTAATTGTGAGGGGGAGTGTGTAGTGTAGTGTGGTTAAACAAAATCAATATGATTTATGCAATACTAAACATTATGGTATGTGAATGTATTATTGTTTTGTTGGTAAAAATGAAGTGTAATTCAGGAAATGTCCACTAGGGGGAAACCAAAGGCTGCAGGCAGTAGCGGACACAAACTATGTTTTGCCTCACAGCCAATACAGTTTGATGCACAGACAACAAGGAGTTCGTGTCATCTCATTTATTTATGTCTATTTTCCCCTTTTCCAGGTATAGACTATTTATTAATTCATTTCTGTTGTGAGTTAAAACTACACAGTGTTTATAAGGCTGGTTATTTCTCCTGAACATATGTGGAAATGTGAGGTTTGATGGTTTAATTATGGTGTGTTTGACATGCTAACCACGAGGAAACTGTGGGTTAAACTGAACGCATCTTATGTCCCTGCCTAACTGTAAAGTAAAAATATACCATTTATTAACTGAAATGGTTAGGAGCAAATGTTATGTGAAACATAGTCCATGTTGTTTTTTCTGTATTTCATGGTTAATGTGTTTAACGATAAGTGACTGCTGAAATAGTTTCATTTTATTTTAGTGCCAACGAAGTTGTAGAAAAGTTGACACAGGACTAAATGTTAAAAATGCAGGTTTAGTGCTTATATAAATACACAGTTATAAAAGGGAAGTTATAAAAATGTGTACAAAAATGTATTTAAATTACGGTTATGCTGACTGTTGTGATACATTGTTATGCATTGCTGATCTCGTCTGCGTATTAATGTGAACTAATGTATTGATGTATACATTCAATTCTCTGTTATATATTGTGTTGGGAAAGAAAGAAAATAGTTCACAGCCAATACAGTTTGATGCACAGACAACAAGGAGTTCGTGTCATCTCATTTATTTATGTCTATTTTCCCCTTTTCCAGGGGTGCAACAATGCCACCTGTGAGATACATGTGAGGGCAGGGCACACACTTAGTGTATTGTTCACTCGCCATAATATAGAGCTTTGCACAGACAAAACAACACCAAATAAGACAGACAGTTTCACAGAGAGCGCTTGCTGAAGACCGAAAGCTAATGTGTGTGTTTGCCGGCGTCACTTTTATGTGTCGTCACGTTACGTCATGACGCAACACCAATCAGGATTGGATTAGTTTCATTCATACTTCAGAGGCGCACGCTAGCGTCCCCAAAGAGTCGTTCCCTTTCGAAGGGAACTCAACAATACGTCAACGACGTTATGGGGAACGCCTCAGGCGTGACAGGTGTCTGAAATCACTATCAAATCACGTCAATCATATTGACCGGCGACAGCCCGTGAATCATTAGCGTGAATGATTAACGTGCGACCTGGAAGTATAAAGGGGCGCCTTGCACACATGACAAATCATCTCATCGTCTTCAGGGACTGTCTGTTTGAAAACGCTACTCAATGAAACGGTAAGAAAATTAAATGTACAGCACACGAGTGTGCTTTTCCTGCCTGGGAGAAGAGCGCGCACGGGAGATTCTCGAGGGAATCCTCTGTGTGAACTGTGAGCGTTTTTCTTTTAAAACGCTCGCTCTCGTCTGGCCCTCTTCTCGAGTGAAGGGGGTTCAACGTCTGGTTCTCGTGGTCCCGCTCGTGCCGAGGCAGAGCGGCGACTTGCATCATGGGCTTCCAGATAGAGCTCGTCGATCATCTTGAGAGTGCTGTAAACCTCTCAGATGATTCGACGGCTGACGAGGGCGAATCAGGTGCTCTTGCTGCTCTTCAGGACGAGCAGGAGATGGCTGAGGAGGTTTATAATCAGGTAGATCCTGAACCCTCTCAGCCACCCTGCCCCGTGTATGCAGGTCTGGTGGATGTTGTGGATCGCGCCGCCAACAGGCTGTAGCTGCCATGGCAACGCACTAGAGGAGAGACCGCTCGCGGTAGGCTCGCGATCGGTTTCTCCCCGGCCATACACCACCAGCTCAGGTGAGCCTAATCCATTCCTTCCTGATCTTCACACAGAGATCTAGAGGGCATGGAAGAGCCCATTCTCTGCCAGTATTCACTGACATCAGCGGGTTAATTTCGCTGATGTTGAGGGGATCGCAGAGCATGGGTATGTGTCGATGCCGCCCATTTGACGAGTCGTTTGCGAACTATCTCATGTCTGGGCAGGCGTCGACACTGAGAGCTCCATTTCTGCCATCCAAACCGCTAGAGACAACAGCGCGTTTGAATGGCAGAGCATACACGGCAGCAGTTCAGGCTGGTGCTTCCCTGCACACCATGGCGGTGCTGCAGGCATACCAGGCCGACCTGCTGCAGGATCTCGACCAGGGGGCAGGGATGTCCCCTGAGGCGGTTACTGAGCCGCGCCGAACCACGGTTCTTGCGCTCCGGGCCACCAAACAGACTGCTGCCACGATCAGTCGGTCGATGGCGGCGATGGTGGCCACGGAGAGACAGCTTTGGTTAAACCTGGCCGACGTTGAGGAGAAAGAGAAGACCTTTCTCCTCGATTCGTCGGTTTCGCCCTCTGAACTCTTTGGCCCCTCCGTGGAGGCGGGGCTTGGGAAGTTCAGGGAGGCGAAGGCGCGCTCAGCTGCTTTTAGGAAAAAACCTGCATACCGCTGAGATCCGGTTCCACGCCCAGGCAGGCGGGAGACTCCCGCTAGAAGAGGGATCTGAGGGAGGTTATCCAGCACAAGCGCATACAGCGTCGCTGATGGATAATCTCCCCGGAGGGCTTCATTAAAAAGAGAAATCCAGCCCTCTCCTCTCTTCTGACTCCCCAGACGTGCATTACATCAGGCCTGGCGCTGGGCCTATGATAAGAACGATGTTCCGATGGCCCGCCTAGGCTTGGTTAGTAGAAACGCCTCTTTCAGGCATGTAAAGTGGTGGACCCCAGGTTCATAAAGAACTATCTGGCGAGTCTTCACTCCGCACGCCGCAGGTGAGCTGTCTGGTCTTTTCAAGAGTCAATTTTTGTGAATTAAAATTCCGAAATGTATCTCTCTACAGACCTCGTTCCCTGTATAGAGCTATGGGGTCATGTCATTTGCTATGTCATCAGGTAATAAGGTAAGAGAAGTTTCCTGGATTATTAGGGCCCTGAAGTTCCCCATTAGGTGGCCAGAACGATAACTATGTTAGCCTTCGGGCTGTTAGCCACCTCAGGGTAGAGTAGTTGGTCTCTCTCTTAGAATTTTTTACTTAGAGTGTTGACTGACGCTAGAGCTTCAGATAGATCTTATGTCCGGCCCACGGGTCCGTTTGACTTCTTCCTGAGTATTTCGCCCCTTGAGCTCTGTTTGGGTTTTCATTAGGCTGAGCGATCATGCAGCCCTTTGTATGGAATAATACAGACTATATTCTTTAGTAAGGCTGTGGCTCCTCCGAGCCCTCAGATAGATCTATGCCTGCAGGCTGGCCCTCACCAGGGCCGCCTCTGCAGCTGGCCTAGGCTGTGCCAGGGATAATAGTAGTGCTCTGCTAAAATTTAGCATTGCTTCCTCTGAACCTTCACTTTGTGAATGTAGGTTTCTAGCATCCCTGTATAAACAGCCTCCTCCCATGGGAGTCGTTAGGCCAAGGCCCGCCCCCTTCTATGCATTCTGGGGTGACTAGAGTAATGCAGCATGGTGCAGAGGATGGTTTGTAAGGACATGGTAGGCCTCAAACAGGCCTCCGTGGTATATATGTCTTTATTGAGCAGGGTTAGGCCGTCTTTCGCTTCACGAAGAAGACTGGGTTTCCTGCCCGACCCTGCCATGCAGAACTGGCCTACGGATTTAGGCCGCCAGTTTAGGCTTCACTCACCTCGCTGAGCGACTGCTCGAGCGCTAGGTTGTAGGTGGATGGCTTTCATTCAAGCCCCACTCCCCTAGGTTGGGCACAGATAAATTTCTGTCACCCCTAGAGCCGCTGGCAGGCCCGGACCCTGGTAACCTCAGGGTGAGGTGTGAGTATCCCCCTGTGATACAGGGTAGGTCTGAGCACTTCACTCCCAGTTCTGTTTATCCTACCTCGCACCACTATGGCTCGGGTCGAGTATGAAGTAAGCTTCACTTCTTCTTTGGTCGAAGTACGCTCCCCTGAAGCCAGAGCATTGCCCTGAGCTGACGCCCATGCATAGATGGTAGGCCCCTGACTAATGGGGCCTCCGTTGAGGCAGAGGGGCGTATGTTGTACTCCCCTTGTTTTAAGGGTGCTAGCTTTTTTGCGGAGTACACTGCCATGGGCAATGTGATTAGGTACCAGGATGCTGTAGGCGCTGCGTAAACAGCTTTGCTGCCAACGAAGGCTGCGCCATTAGGTAGTAGGCCTCAGCAGGCCTCCTTGATTGGACAGCCCCCTAGAGGGCACTGTAGGCCAGCTCACTTTACGTGGTTGGCCTTGGTGGTTCGGGCAGTTGACTCACTGATGGGTAGTAGGCCTTAAACAGGCCTCCTCGGAGGTGAGTCCCAACATTGTGGGACATACCTTATAGCGCTACTGGAAGCCCATTAGTAAATTATGCTTGTGTAGTATGGTTCCCAACAGTGTACTTTATAGCAGAATATGACTTGCTATTAGCTAGTAGGCCCGACCAGGCCTCCCTGATAGGCGAGTCCCCAGCTGGCTGGCCTTAGCAGGCCACCTTATACTATCACCCGGACTCAGGGCTCAAAGCTAACAGTGGTTATCAGGTAGTAGGCCACTCAGGCCTCCCTGAAGGTGAATTCCCACTTAAGATGGTTATCAGGTAGTAGGCCTCAGCCGGCCGCCCTGAAGGCGAATTCCCACTTAAGTTGGCTATCAGGTAGTAGGCCTCTCTGGGCCTCCCTGAATGTGAGCTCCCAAATATTGTGGCTGTCAGGTAGTAGGCCGCTCTGGGCCTCCCTGAATGTGAGCGCCCAAATATTTTGGGTGTCAGGTAGTAGGCCTCACCAGGCCTCCCTGAAGGTGAGTTCCCACATGCTGTGATTATCAGGTAGTAGGCTCCTCCAGGCCTCCTTGAATGAGTACGGTCAGGTAGTAGGCCTCACCAGGCCTCCCTGAAGGTGAGCTCCCCACATACTGTGGTTGTAAGGTAGCAGGCCTCACCGGGCCTCCCTGAAGGTGAGTTCCCACGTACTGTGGTTATCAGGTAGTAGGCCTCTCTTGGCCTCTCTGAAGGTGAGCACCCCACATACTGTGGTTATCAGGTAGTAGGCCTCTCTGGGCCTCCCTGAAGGTGAGCACCCCACTTACTGTGGTTATCAGGTAGTAGGCCTCACGGGCCTCTCTGAAGGTGAATTCCTACTTACGTTGGCTATCAGGTAGTAGGCCTCTCCGGGCCTCCCTGTAACGTTCCCTAGTGGTGCTGGGTTTATGAAGCTAGTGGTCTCTTGCTATCAGTTTCAGCTAGCCTTAATAGGCAGCTGCTGAAGGCGAGCTTGCGCCCTGGCTCGCTAAAGTGTTCATTCTCTGCTATTGGTTCCCTCCCGGAACTTTTTCTGCCTACAGCCTGGTTTGCCTACCAGGCAGACCTGTGCTCCCCTCACCGAGGGTCTCTATGAGCATGCGGCTTCCTGAGTCTGGTCAGACGGTCATAGGCCTCTCGTGAGGCCTCCCAGTTAGATCAGCCCTTAGGCCTTCACAGGCCTCCTCAGTGTTTTGAAACACAGACACTGGGTTGATCCGTGGATCGAGTAGAGAAACTCCCCTCGCTAGCAAGGGTTGGAAAGCACTATGCTGAGTCATACTCTCCGGGATATCCCGTCTCTGAGATCCGGGCCGAGTGGTTCACTGCCAGCTTCGCAGTCCCTCGGGTTAGATGCCTTTCTTAAGGCTTTGTTGTCCAGAGGCTCTGTCTTCAGACAGACAGGATTTGGCCAGACTAGTGTCTATGTACTGACGCCAGGTCAGGCCGTCCTGGTGGCATTCGGGGTGAGTACGTTCCCCTGAATAGTGACTGGCTGGGGTTCCTTCGGGTTCCCTAGCCACATTCCCTAGAAGGGACCCCTTCTAATCGGAAGCTGTGGTTCCAGGCCCGGAGCCGGCCCAGGTAGACCTTTTATTTAACCATGTTTATGAAGGTTTTTCTGTGAGGCTGTAGCTTGGGCTATGACCGTAGGGAATGCTGTCACTAACAGCCCAGTGTGACCTGAGGGTGAGTGGTTCTAGCGTTTCATTTGAAGTTGCTGGTTCTGACAGTTGTCACTGCCACTTGGCATGCACTCCCCTTAGCATGGCGGAGTTGGTATATCGTTCCCCATAACGTCGTTGACGTATTGTTGAGTTCCCTTCGAAAGGGAACGTCTCAGGTTACGACTGTAACCTATGTTCCCTGAGAACAGGGAACGAGACAATACGTCTCCCTGCCATGCCTTGGGGCTTGCCTACCGTACAGTCCCTTCAGACGATAAGGTGATTTGTCATGTGTGCAAGGCGCCCCTTTATACTTCCAGGTCGCACGTTAATCATTCACGCTAATGATTCACGGGCTGTCGCCGGTCAATATGATTGACGTGATTTGATAGTGATTTCAGACACCTGTCACGCCTGAGGCGTTCCCCATAACGTCGTTGACGTATTGTCTCGTTCCCTGTTCTCAGGGAACATAGGTTACAGTCGTAACCTGAGACGTTTTCAACGACGCAGTGCGAGTTCCCTCGAAAGGGAACCATGTTCAATGGTGTCGAAGGCTTTATAAAACTCTAAAAAAAGGGTGAAAGCTTTAGAGTGTATTGAGTCTGCATAGTCCAATAGATCTAATACAAGTCTAACATTGTTACATGATATGCCGTCCCTTAATAAAACCTGACTGGGGTTCAGCAACAATATGATCAAGTCCGGTCTTTAATCTGCTTGCAAAAACTAAAGGCAAGATTTTATAATCAATAGTCAATAGAGTAATGGGCCGCCAATTATCTAATTAGCAAAAAATCTTTATCAGGTTTTGGTATTAAGGAGATATGATTGACGTGATTTGTTTCATCGTTGTGCTCATTTGTCTCTGACTGATGCATTCTTTATATATACAAAGTAAAAGATTTTGAATAAGGTCCCAGAAATTAATATAAAATTCAACTGAAAGGCCATCAATACCGGGTGCTTTCCCTTTTTTCATTGAAAAAAGTGCTGTTTTAATTTAATTCAAAGTAATCTCTGAGTCACAAAGTGTTTTAAAGTCATCCTTAATAACAGGCACATCCTTCATTCTGTTTCTGTTTCTGTTTGTTTTATTTATATAGCACTGTTAAAACACAACCCAGGTTGAACCAAAGTGCTTTACATACAGATTCCAGTAAAGGATAAAAATAACGACATACCTCAGCCAGTCAATACATCACATAAAATATCACATCTACTCATTATAAGCTAACGACATCAGATGTGATTTACACAAATGCTTAAAAATCGATAGCGATTTTGCAGACCTGATAGGCAACGGCAGCTCATTCCATTGTCTCGGCCCTGTAACCGCAAATGCCCGATCACCCTTATGGAGGCGTTTTGTTCTCGTTTTGTTCTCTAAATCTAAATCTTCATTAATTTAGAGATGAAATTTTCATATTTGCAATCATCAAATTTGGAAGTGTAAAGGGCACTGTAAAATGAAGAGACAAAGTTGGAAATCTCTGTTGTATCTGAACAGTGAGTTCCATTAATATCAAGAACATCCAGTGATTTCCTCCTTCCATTTCTTTTTTCCAGAGCAAAAAAGTAACTGGAGTTGTTTTCTCCCTCCTGCAGCCATTTAGCTCTAGATCTTATACATGCGCCGTTAGCTAAATCCTTATACATTTGATCTATTTTTAGTTGTATCTCCTTTAACTCCATTTCTTCCTCAGAAGATACAGTACTTTTAGTTAAAAGGATGTTAATTCTATTAAATAATTCTGATTCTTTTTGATTTCTAAGGAATTTAAGTTCTTTACTTCTCTAAATAGCAGCACTTCTAGACATATATTTAAAGTATTCCCATTTTTGCTTGAATTTGCAATTTGTATTATCATTAAATATTTCTTCAATTATTTTTTTAATACTATCATTGAAGTTGACGTCCTGGAGACGTTTCCTGTGAATCACCCAATTTCAGAATAATTTGTTTATGATCTGATAAAGGGGCAGAAGAATGAGACACGTTTTTAAGAAGATGAAGAGCATTTGTTGAAATTAAAAAAAGATCAATTCTAGATTTACACTACAAACTTCTGTTAGACCAAGTAAAATTCAACATATCAGAATTCAAAAAGCGCCATGCATCAGTCAGAGACAAGTCACAACAGAGTTTTAAAATCAGATTGCTACTTTGTAAAGATTGGCAAATCTTAGGAGGATACCTGTCTTTTGCATCATCAGCACATTCATTAAAGTCACCACCTAAAATTTAAAGGGAGTTTAAATACTTCTGTAAGAGTTCATTTAATTTTGAGACTATGTGGGAGGAAAGCCCTTTGTTCCGAGAGCGTGAGTTGACCATAAACATTGCACACAATAAGGATGGCATTATCCTGCCTAATAACAATAGTTAACCATCTGCCATCATCAGAAGATACCACCTCTAGAATATATCCTGTAAATCTATGTAGAAAGATAGAGACCCCAGCTGAGTGATTAGTGCCATGACTATAGTAAATTCCGTTTCCCCATTGCCCTTTCCAAAACGTAATATCCGATTCACAGGAATGTGTTTCTTGAAGTAGAATCAAGTCAGCCTCACTTCTTTTACAAAATAAAAAAAATAGCTTTCCTTTTTACAGAGTCCTGTATACCCCTGGCATTCAATGACATCACAGTAAGAGAATTTAACTTAACATCCATCAAATAAATTAGAACAACAGAAACAGAAAAAAAAAAAAAAAAAAAAAATAAGACACAAACTAAAACAAGCTCTCAACTAACAAGTAACAAGAAATGTAAGAAGTGTTTAAGTAACCGTTGAAGAAGGATTGATACACAACCATTAACATCATGGTGAACAAATAGCGACTAAATAAATGTATATTAAGGCACCATATATTTGATTTGGTATAATAAGAAACAGAATTACAAACTACCTTTAACATAGCCATGTATATACTACTTATATATACTTAGTTTAATTGTACATATGAACTTAAGGTATTACTTTTGAAGTTACTTACTCCTTTAGGAGAACATATTGAGGTTAATTAGAGAATTTCAGAACCAAACATTAGGACCAAATAATCACAAATAACCATATTAGCCACTAGCCCATATTTGAGTGAGAACCTTTAATTCGTCTCAGGACAAAAACAAAATACTCTTTTCCTTTCCTTTTGTTATTTTCTATCCCTTTTTTTTTGTATACATACCGACGTTAATGTTTCTTGAACGAAGGAAGACCCATCATTAGTTCTTCCGGTCTGCAGCTCCGATGACAGTAAGACCGTTAGATTCACTCTGGGATTACAGGGGATGAGAAGTCATCATACAGAATTCCGTCCATCAAATGTCAGTTTAGAAAGTAGTTAATCAATGTCTGCGTAGTTGATCTTTTTCCCATCAATTAGAGCGAGGGGGCCAAGGAAAGAAGCTTTTTTCCCTTCCTCTCTTGCTTTTTTAACAAGTGGCCAGAGCTTCTCTCTGGCAATTCTGTCCTCTGGAGACAAAGCCTCAGTAAGCCGCAGTTTTTTGTCAGGTAGGAACCTGCTCCCTTTGGCGCTCTTCCAGACAGCATCACTGATGCGGCGGAGTGCAAATAGAATAATGACAGATCTGTAAGGGACCATCCTGTTTTTTAGGGCCGACACGATGGGCAATGTCGATCCCCTCCTCCAGGTATTCCTGTAGCCCAGGAGCAACATTTCCAATCACAGTAATCACCACCCTTCTCACATCCTCGTTGGCCTCCTCTTTCAGCCCGTGCAGCTTTAGACCCCATCTCCAGCTATAAGGCTGGCAGTCGGCGACTCCTTCCCTCAGGATTCGGTTTTCTTTTTTCAGATTATCAATCTCTCGCTTCGTGTTTTTCAGTACTTCTTTATGTTGCTCAACGTCATAAGTTGTTGAACAGTAAATTAGAGTTTCTCAATTTGCTTAGAGGTTTCAGTTGTTGTCAGTTCGATGACTGAAATTTTATGGAATGAGTTGTCAATTTTTTTTCCTAGTTCACCACAACTTTTGGCTAAATCTTGGATAGCAGCTAAAATGTCCGCTTGGCCATTCTCTTCGCTGTCACTGTTACTATTACTGTGTTCGCGCTTCTTCTTCTTTGTGACAGGTTTCTTAGAGACATGAGGTGAGGTGGAAAGAATGTCACCTGTGTCACCTGGGTTAACGTCAGGTTTATTCGATACATCTTCTTTACCTGAGTCTTCCATAGAAACTTCTGTAGAGTTGTCTTTCATTGTTTTCACCCTCTGGCGTGTGTTCCTGTGTTGACAAAACTGTAGCCTAGCTTACCGCCAGTTGTGACTTTTCCCTTTTGCCGGTTCTCTTTTTAATGTAGGCTATATTGAGCATATTTTCACAACACTGCTGCCCCGTAGCACCAAAAATGGTTTCACCTTACTTTCAAGCCATCATTACACCAGTTTCAAGTCAAAGTAATTAGGTTGTGTTATCAAAAACCTCCACTTTTCTGACAGAAGAGTTCAAAACAGCCTCCTCAGACCAGTGCCATCTTGGCCCCTATGGCAGTACAAGTGGAATCCAGGGATAACGCGGATATTACGTTATTGACTGGCGACAAGTGATAAATTCTTGCAAACATTTAGGATAATGGAAGTACACAATTGAAAGAAATATATAACACTGTGCAAATTTTGGATATTTTGATACAAAATTCTTACATATTGAACCTTTAAAACATTTCTTGTTAAAATGTAGATTTTGTGTGCCTTATTGTGCCCTCTTCCCCTTTTTGCAGGGCTCTCTCACAGAGATATGTCTTCTCTGAGGTATCGAACGATGATGCTTTCATCGTTTGTCCTTTTGCAAAGGTTTGCATAAACTATGCTAGCTTTTTGCAGGGTTCAATAGCTATAGCTAAGATTTAATTAGCTAGTAAAACGTTATCATGTAAAAGTGTGCTTATCCTTCTGCAAGGGTATTGTTCGATGAGGTTTCTCAATTTTTGTCTTTTTTTCTGTGTATTTTGAACATTTCTTTTACTTATCTGTCATGCTGATCTGGTTCATTTTCCTTTGGGGGTTCTCTCTGCGATTTCTGACAGTTAGATTGAGTTCTGTTGTTCTGCCCCTAGAATATAGTATTTTTGAGTCTTACAGTTAGAACCTAAAATACTACCTTCTATTAATTTACCAATTATTTACCAACTATTCATTTCGAACGTGGGGTGTCAGCCTCCTCTGTTAAGGTCCTGTGTACATGGTCATCCTTGGGATTCGAGTTCCATGCAAGATCTGACTCAAAAACTAACTCAAACGCTCAGCAGGCACCTTCAAGTAATATCCGAGGGGTTTCTTTTCGCTAGCTACTGGTGGTGGTTTCATTCGCTTTCATACTATATCATACTACTTCTGTCTTCACAAATACTTTTCTTTTTATAACTGGCCTATCATGGCTTTCATGGCTTTTTATTTCACGACCGATTGCAGCCTTTTCTGTATCTTTGCCTATCAGGGCCCCCTGCATAGCACAGCCTATCGGGGCCCTTCGTATAGCATGGCCTATCGTGGCAATCAGGTAAGACTGACTATTATTGTTTATGTAACCCGGTCTGTTGTGGCCCTTCACGTAACTGGCATATTATGGCCCTCAGCATAGCACGGCCCATCGTGGCCCTACACATCACACGCATCACATGGCCTATCAGGGCCCTATACATCACACGGCCTATTGGGGCCCTACACATCACACAGCCTATCGGGGCCCTACACATCACATGCCTGTCGGGGCCCTACACATCACGCACATCACATGGCATATTGGGGCCCTACACATCACACAGCCTATCGGGCCCTTTACATCACATGGCCTATCGGGGCCCCACACATCATACGACCTATCAGGGCCCTACACATAACACGGCCTATCAGGGCCCAACACATCACATGGCCTATTGGGGCCCCACACATCACATGGCCTATCAGGGCCCTACACATCACATGGCCTATAGGGGCCCCACACATCACACGCATCACATGGCCTATCAGGGCCCTATACATCACACGGCCTATTGGGGCCCTACACATCACACAGCCTATCGGGGCCCTACACATCACATGCCTGTCGGGGCCCTACACATCACGCACACCACATGGCATATTGGGGCCCTACACATCACACAGCCTATCGGGCCCTTTACATCACATGGCCTATCGGGGCCCCACACATCACACGACCTATCAGGGCCCTACACATTACACGGCCTATCAGGGCCCAACACATCACATGGCCTATTGGGGCCCCACACATCACATGGCCTATCAGGGCCCTACACATCACATGGCCTATAGGGGCCCCACACATCACACGGCCTATCAGGGCCCAACACATCACACACATTACACGGCCTATCAATGTCCTAGATCAGGTACGACTGACCGTTGTTTCATATAACCCAGCCTATCGCTGCCTTTCACATAACATGGCCTAAGTGGTCTTTCTGTGTTAATCGGCCTTTCATGCCTATAGCTTATATAGTCTATCATTTGTTTCCTTAATTTGTTTATAAACATTTTACTATTTATGCCTTCAATTGTCATAAAATTTAATACTAACTTTGATTGTTCTTTTGGAAATTCCAGTTAACAAAAGCCTGGGGGGTATTAATTTGAATATCTCTTTGGGGTTAGGATCCGCCCCTGCCTTCATCTTCAGGCAGGATCGGCCGAATCTGCATCCCCCAGGATCTGGACTATGGACGGCGCCTACGGCAAATAACTTTTAAAAATATATATATTTATATTTAATACAAATATATTAATAATTAATATTTGCTTGTATTTAATTTAAAGGCCTATAGAATGGTGCGTAAAAGAAAAATAAATCGGCTCCATTGCAGATTCCAAGTGATAAAGGGCTTAGGGCGTTCCATTTAAACACATTGCAAGGGTTCCACCAGTAGTGGACACTCATGCAGCGTAAGGAATGACGTACTGAGAGAACGAGACGGAGGGAAGTTAGCGAGGGAAGGGAATAAAAAAAACGGACGTAAACGCAGCCTCTGTATGCACACTCTCTAGCCGAAAGTAGGTCATCTGGGTACTTTTTGCCTACTCTTTTATGAGTACTGTCAATTTGGACATAGACTGTGTACAGTTGAGACATGAGTACAGTTGAGACACCTTAAATAACTTGCGTGCGCAGCATGCAAAAGTTGTGATTTTTGCTGTACACATGTGTATTAGTGTCCTCTTTGACCATGGGAAATTTTAACAACGTAAACATATCCGATCCGAAGATAATCAGCAAAAGTTTTTTTTTCTAAGATAAGACTGTCACTTCACCATGCACACTCCACAATGAATAGCTTATTATCCTTATGTGACTGTTAAACGTAACTGGTATCATAAACGTTATTCTGTGGCCTAAAAACTGGCATATTTCATGGTATTGTGTCATGCAAGGTCATTGTAAAATCTAGAGAAATGTGCGAGGTGGCCAGCGGGGTATGAGACACAAGTGTATCAACTGTTCCCCCGATATTTCTATTAAGAAACACACTGTTTAGTTGTTCAGTGTTATGATAACAGGTTTAACGTTGTAATTAGCCAGCATAGGACGCAAATGAAAATAAAATTTGATATTTGTGATATTTAAACTGTGTATTATTAATAAATTTATTAAATATATTGTTCCTGTTTTATATATTTTAACCTGTGCTAATTCAAATAAAATGAATGAATTTAAATGGATGAATAAATAAACATGTTGTCCAATTGTTTTTTTCTTTATTTGTCTTTATTTATTATATTTGCAATGAACATTTTACCTTTACATCATTAAAAATGGGTGTCTCAACTGTACCATGGTACTGTCTCAACTGTACCCATATGGGTACAGTTGAGACAAAGTTGAGACAAAAAGCACCTTATTTTTATTAGCTAATTGTGGAAAATATAAACTAATTATGGGTATTATGGATTGATAATATCTTAGTCTTACAAGCTAATGAAATGTCATGTGGCATGTCATGTAGAAATTCACTTCTTTTCAGTATCTATTTTTGTGTGAAAAATCAAAATGCAAAAAGTGTCTCAACTGTACTCAGTCTACTTTTGTCACATACTGTTTTTCGATTTCGGATGCAGCCAATGTTTGTGTAGCTCGGATGGTTCTGTTTTGACATTTGGATCCATTTTATTAGGCAAAGCAACAATCGACAAACAGGGAACATTGTGTTCAAATGTAAGCTAACTCAACATTACCTTAGTTTATTGAACTCTTGTATAAAATCACTATGTATCCGTCTATTTTAGTAACTTAACTTCTCGCTTATTAGTCAAATCCTCTGTAGACTTGGGCTGCTTCTGAAATCGCATACTTCCCTATAGTAAGTGAAAAACAGTATGTGACAAAAGTAGTAGGCCTATGTCCAAATTCACTGTACTCATAAAAGAATAGGCTAAAGTACCCAGATGACCTACTACTACCTACTAGTATGCATATGATGGACACTTTACCATCCCATGAGGCCACGGGAGAGGATTTACGAATGGCAATGAAGCGACACAACTAACTGGTTGGTCACATGATAATGACAACATGGCGAATGTAGTTTGTCCGAATTACACTCATACTACACACGTTTCCTACTGATTTTTTCACTTTACTTATTCAAAATAAGTACCTACTCAAGAGAATATGCGATTTCGAGCGCAGCCCCGGAGAACCGCTACCACCAGATCAGTCCGATTCACAAACGTTTTTTTTCCATTTACAAACCGGTTCACTGAAAATAATCGACACATAAATATGATATTAGTAGGCCTATTGATTATTTGATATATTAGAAAGATTTCCTGAATATGCAATCATTGCTATTACTTTAGCTTTAGGACTTTAATGACCGTATTAATCCACTAATTAGTTTTAAAAAAGAAATAAAGAAAAAATGCTCTCTTTTAGCCTGTTTATTTGTTTGAACTGGCGTAGACAAAATAGTAAAATTATATTGCAGCCAAAACTTAATAAACCTCTTAATAAATACTCCAGATACAAAGTCAACTTGTTGTTATAGCAGTCAGGTCGTAAATCAATCCTTTGGCATAAAATACTTACAGAGCTGAAAATAATGAGTCATAAATTCTGCAGAACACTTTGCTTCTTTCAACAGATGTCACTTTGTACCACTGAATGTCACATTCATAGAGATAACTTGATAAATATTTGCTTATGAGGCAAAATGCCAAAATATCTCATCTGACATGAAAAAAACAGACGTTGTCTTAAATATCTAAGTCTGCAATGCAGTAGCAGCATGCATTAATACTTTAAATTTATTCAATTTTGTTTAAAAAAATATGCGGAAGTCCTGCAGAAGAAATTATTTGCACAGGGGAAAAAAACCCAAACTGGATTGATTTTTATTTATTTAAAAATGTTTTATTTTTGTGCTAATCCATTAACACATTTTAAACAAGTTCATTACAGATATATTAGATAAGTTATTAGTCTTTGTTAAATGTGGTGTTCTTCTATTGTATATTGTACAATGTATAAAATAATATGATGCATACCGTTCTCATGGCAGAGTTTACAGGAATTGGTTTGGTTTCTTCTTTATCAGCCTCTTCTTTTTGACACTTGTCTGGGCAGGAGAGTTGCTATTTGGTTGATAGAATTGCATGCATTTCTTTCACTTTTATGTCTGTTTGGCTGGGAATTTGAGCTGGTGGAATTCATGGGAGGGTATTACATTGGAGGTATTCATCATTCATCTGTATATGAAAGCTTCCCTTTCACTATTTTCAAGTATTTGCATAATATAGTAACAGCAACGTTGTTTCATTGCAACAGAAAATACTGTGTGAGACTTTATAAACATACAGACACAACATGTACGCTTCAGAAAACTACAATGACTCCACCCTAAACTAGCTGCACTGATTTGTGAACCACAAGATACAGTTAAAACAGCTGTCAGATGAACTAATTAGATAATGTGTGTGAAAGGATGGTATGTGTGATCTGTGTGAATCACAGTTCATAAAGGGTGTGGAGACTTATCCTTCTTGACTTGAACAGCTGAAGAAGAAAGTAAAATTTCAATGGATTATAGAAGAGTAGAGTTTAAATGTTTCAATTCACCATTAGAAGACAAGTGTCTTCCATTTCAACGTTTATACTATTTGTTTTGGTGTATAGGTTTATTTAAATTGATATAACAATATGTAATCTGATTACAAACATGATATACGTGTAATTTTGAGTTACATTTTAAAATACTCATAGTCAGACCACAGTACATTTTTATTGATTACATGATTACTTAATATTCACAAAATGACAATAAATTATTCTTAATTCACTGATTCCCCCTAATTCTGTCACAGCTATGCTCATTTTAGTTTCATTTTCACTCTGCTTTGCCCACATTTGCCTGTGTTCTCATAGTCTTCAAGTTACTCATTTCAATCTTGTTTGTTACCATGGTTACTCATGGTATATATTGGTCTGTGTTTCTGTTCCCTTTGTCAGTTCTCGTTAAGGTTCATGCTGAGTTTGGTTATGTTTTCCTTCTGTTAATAAAGTCTGTTTACGTTAATTGTCTTCATCTGTTCCTGCATACAACATACTTTGCTAAACTGTTGTAACTAAAAGTAGCCTAATCAAAAAGTAGTCAGATTATATTACCTGAAATGTAAAATAATAGAATTTGTATTCAGTAATGGACTACAATATAGCCTATGCTCACTAATTTCCTCACTTTAATTTGTGGTATAAATGTTATACTTGACTAACAATATAATATAATATAATATAATATAATATAATATAATATAATATAATATAATATAATATAATATAATATAATATAATATAATATAATATAATATAATATAATATACAGGCAGGGTAGCTATTTAACAAATATAAATAGATATGAAATATTTATTGGTTTGTGAAACATTAACTTCTAACTACCTTTCTTCACAGTCTATTTACCTGCCTAAACCCCAGTGTTTTTTGTTTAACACTTATTCACTTTTACAGCCAAAATCAGGTTAAAAACAATCCATAAAAAAAAAAAAAATATGCGCTTGTACAAATAGAGTTATATGATCTATTAGGGGCACATAAAATGCAGCTTAAAGTGTTGTGTCATTTGCAACGTACCTAAGCCAATCACATGGATAAATGTGGACACAGTACAGCGGGATACAGCAATGTTAAAAGCCCTTAAAAAATGCAACCAAACAAGTGAAGGGATCACTGTAGAGGATATGGCACCAATGAGGAAGAAGACACTATAAAGTTATAAGAAAACTGTTTTAGGAACGCTAAAGTTTGATTTTGAATTTGAAGTCTCAAATCAATATTGAAAACCCAAATACGTGTAAATGAGTAATGGCAACATCTTGACACTTGTCAGCAAAACCAAATAGGCCAGTGAATTACTGCACTATAACTACAGTAAAGTAATATAAGTTAAGTCCAAGTATACTAGAGTTATGTGGAATTACACTTAAGGCTAGCATGCCTTTCAGAGACAATTATGAGAATTTTTCTTCTGAAGTGTTGATGCCAAAACAAACATATGACTTATCCCTCAGATACTTGAGGAAGTGTCGAACCTTGCACAATAGGTGGAATTTTTAAACAGGATACAGTATAAATCTCAACAAATAGGCCAAATAGGATGGGAATAAGTTCAATGGTAGTGAGTTAGTATCATGTATATTTAAGAGCATAAGACAGACTAAACACCAATAATTAATTTCAACAGTTTGCAGTTCATTATACTTGAGTTGAGGTTCCTGTTGACACTTTAAAATGAATTAGATTAACATATTGGCTTGAGGTCTTAATCTTGCTCATATACATAAACTGTTTGGTGGTTTGGCTACGAAGTCCTAAATGCTGAAAGAATTCTCTGTGCTTATGTAACTACGGATTTAGGTGCTGTTTACATTTTGGTTGAAATTGTTTCAGTGCTGTCAACATTTTGGTACATTTTTCCCCTCCCAGCTTTTCAAATCAAAGCTTTGCATTAGCAAATGGCTAGTTCACATACTTTTAACAATGTATCAGTGTTAGAGTTAGGGACCGAGATAGAGGACTTGTAAAGAGGATAAATCTGACAGCATGTAACATGCCAAAAAATGCTAAACATTTTTATTTTATGAATATTATTACTGAGCAGCCATCAAAAAGATAATAATCCTAATAAAACAAATCTCTGATCCACCTGTGCTTTTTGGTATTGCAATCGAGTCAATGAGCAATCCAATATTTTCAAGTGATATTAAAATAAGTCTAAATCTAATTTTATCTGAGAAAGAAATCTGAAACGGGTGAAACAGGAAACTGTATGTAATATTAGTAAGCAAAAGAATGTGCTGTTCAATTCTTAATTTCATTCTATAGCTTCATGTGTTCCAAAGCTCTCATTTCTTTCTAGCTGCTGAATAGTTTGTCACCCGTGCCTAGTTCTATATTATCCATATGCATTTATAATCTTCAGTTTCCTCAGTTAGTCTTCGGTTATTGATTTGACTTGGTGTCTATGTAGTGTCTGCATTTGCTTTTCTTTGGATGACCTCCGCCTGACGCCTGTTGAATTATTTTCTTGTTTAAGCTGTCAGGCAATGTAATAAACGTGAAGTAGGTCAATCTTTCAGATGAGAGAATACAGTATAAGATTGTTTCACTGTACTGTAGGGGTTGGACAAAGTAATGTGAACACCTGGGAAAATGGGCAATATTCTTTAAAACGTGAATTTTCCCCGAAAACGTTAAAAAAAAGTGACAACCCAGTAACTTTGTTTTGGTAAGCCTTTCTCTGCAAGCATGTCAAAAAATAAGCTGATCAGATTTCGCTCCCCTTCTGACGTAGGAAGGGGTCCTAAAAGGGGTGACCTTTGGGTCACCAGTCCAACTCTGTTACCATTAGGCCATGACTGCCCCCGACAGCAGCATTGTTTCTCTGAAGGTGGATAAATAGTTGTTCTGTGAATCATATTCTTTTATAAAGTCATGTACAATCATGTCTGCTAAGTCATCCAGGTACCCATGTGAAAGCAGACAGCATTTTTGTTTCCCACTCATAAGGCTCACATTTGCTTTCACATGAGTCACTTCTCAGATGCTACTGTACCCCTGTTTGTGATCTATAGTTCTCTTATTTCTCAAATACATATTAGAAAATCTAATTTTAATGCCAGAAAGTCATGGAAGATCATTCATGTTTATCTGTTCTTAAAATATGTTTACATAGAACTTAGTTGATCCTTATGTTTTTAAAATGACTGTTGTCACTGGCTTACAGCTCCAGGATATGTTTGAAATCAATGCATTTAATAAGCTTTGGCATCATCTGAAAAAAAAAAAAAAAAAAAAAAAAAAAAAGTTTGCCGGCCCAACTCGGAGGTTGCCATGGAAAGACAGTAAGACGGCTCTTGGAAAACCTTCTCAAAGGAAGTGGTGCAGGGAAAGACATTTGTTCTCATAACACCATTTTTTAGGCATGGAAAAAGTCTGAAAAAGTCCCTGTTTAAATTACCTTATTTCAAAAGAATGGCAATTCCATTTAGAAATAAAAACATTTATTTGAAAAGGGCTATCAGCATCAACAGCAGCTCTACTGTAGCCCATGTCTTTTTCTTGTTTATCTTTTTATTTATGCTATTTTGTTGTGGTTTGTGTGCATCTGTGTTTTATTGTAGTTGTTCTCATAGTCAATAATTTAAGTATTCTGATTGTATTTTTAGTTCTTCTACGAAGAATACATTATTAGAAGCACTATATACTGTAAATAATGGGGACTGGACTTGTTTGAGATTTCACTGCCAAATGGGACGACATTTAACAGAACACACAAAGAGACAACTTTTGTTTCACTGAGTAACACTTAATTACAAGTGATTTAGGGTGCGAATTCTCACTTTATGAAGGTAACCGTAGCAACAATAGGCCACTTGAGCAATTTCTTAATAATAATAATAAATATATATTGATAATTTTGTATACAATTATCACCAGAAAAAAAAAGTACTCTGTGTTTTGATTCTGTCTAACGGTTTTTATAATTGGTGACAAATTTTTTGCACATTATACTGGGATTTTAGACACTCCTCTTTTGCATTGATCTCCAGATTATTGAGGTTGGAAGGCTTCCTTGCCATCACTCTGGTCTTCAGTTCTCCACAAATTCACAAATGAACTGGTTTGGCCACTCCAAAACATTGATATTGTTCTCCATGACTACAATTTCTAGGCCACTTTTGCAGTGTATTTTGGATCGTTTTCTTGTTGGAAGGTCCACTGCGGCCAGTGGTTAAAATGGGATTTGGCAGGTGGGGGAACACTCAAATTTTGTGTAGGTGCAACAGGGAAAAATGACTCACCGTGGGACAACATATTGAGTATCGTGGTATAGCAATACTTTTTGGGAGAAGACTGTCACTGTGGCAAGTATCACAATACTTATTTACTTGATATTTTAATGGCTTTATTTTTGTCCATCTACACAGATATGATGACGATGCTATGTTAAAATTGCTGAACAATATGGAACACAACCTTGTTTTATATTGTAAATTAAAACATAAAAATGGAATGTCCAAAACTACAAATTTAACACACCAAAATGGCTGAAGACAACTATAACAGAAATAAATCACAACCACAATTATGGAAATTGGAAATTTGACATTAGCCTGCTTCACATTTGACTTTTAACTCCACTGCAAAATCCACTTGCTTTGGCTAGAACAGATCATTTTCATCTGTGTCAGTGAAGAAGGTAAACATTTTATAGAAGATAATATACGTATATTATATGTTTTATGAATCATTTTCTTAAATAAGTTAATTTACTCAAGGCTACCAATAGGAACCTTCTACAAGCTTTGGAATTTGAAAACATGTTTTTAAATGTTAAAAGTAATTTTAAATAATACAAATTATAGGCTACGTTTTACGCAGTTGGTGGAACCCCTGACTGCAGCCCCATGGTCATGTTTTTCTGCAGACTGAGTCTTCTTTTTTTGTGATGCCATTTACTTTTACAGTAGTTACATGGTTGCCTGGCTCCATGCTTGGCCGTAGGGATGATGTTCTTAGGGTTGAATGCTTATCTTTTTTCCAAACAAAACCCACTAAATGTTTGTCTTATCAGACCACAGAATCGATTACCAGCTTTTATGTGCCTGTCTTGAAGAAGTGGAATCCTCCTTGGTCTTTGTCCTTGGGAAACTCTTTCTAATAATGCTTTACACAGTGGCCACTGGTAGGCTACTTGAAAACATTTGGAAATACCTTTGTATCACCCTTTCTTGTGAGCAGCCATGCACAATGCAAAACCAGAGGTCCTCACTAAGCTCCTTTGTTTTAACCATGACTTGCAACTGACCAGAAACTGACAAGCAAAGGTGTATCAGCTATTTATAGTTGATTAGAATGCTCTAGTCTAAGGCCCTGTTTACACGAGAACGCTCGCGGGTGAAAATGTAAAAATATTTTATCAGATGTGCCATTCGTTTACACGGCGACAGCGTTTTTGGGGCTTAGAAAATGCAAAAAAAGTGAAACCACCCTCCAGAGTGAAAAACTTAAAAACACTCCACCATCGCGTTACCGTCTAAAGGGTAAAAACGCAAATCTGCTCATGGTGGCTCTCGTCGTGTACGCGTTTACGTCACAGGCATGCGCCAGTACAGGAAAATGACAACCACATGTCGGATAATTTCCATACGTCGGACCTTCAAGTTGCCTTAGCAGCTCTGATAAACGTACAAGAGTCTATTTGCTGTTCGCTTCGCCATGTTTCTGATTTCGGGCTACTAGGGAGAGAAGTAGAAGGAAGGTTGTAGGAAGGTTGTGGGGGCAGTCATGGCCTAATGGTAACAGAGTTGGACTGGTGACCCAAAGGTTGCTGGTTCGATTCCAGTACCGGCAGGAATATGACTGAGGTGTCCTTGAGCAAGGCACCTAACCCCCAATCGCTCCCCGGGCGCCACTCAAGGCTGCCTGCTGCTCCGGGTGTGTGTATCCACGTTTGCAGTGTGTGTGTTCACTACTCTGTTCCTAATGTGTGTGTGCACTTACTTGGATGGGTTAAATGCAGAGGTCAAATTCCAAGTATGGGTTACCATACATGGCCATCACGTGTCACTTTAACTTTCACTTACACAGGCGCGTGGACTTGGTGTTGTTGTGTGGCAGTGCTTCACATTGCCATCTAGCCGCCTGGAGTGCATACTACATCGAATTTCACACCCTTTTGTGTCACCATATGCACGCAGATTCCCCCCCCCCCAAAACGCTTGTCTAAACGCAGAATAAAAAGTGAGATATAAAAGGCCTGTCCTTTCTCGATCTTCACCGTTGTCGCTCCTCCTTTTATGCTTCTGCTCCTCCGTGAGAGATGCGAGACCGGTGCGTCTCACAGGTGTCATTCATTATCACTCGCGCCGAGCTCTCACGTCCCTCGGCCTCTTCCTGCTCGTCACACTGGTATATCAGACGTTTGCCGAATCCAGTCGGTAAGACAGCGATAACATCTTTTTTAGACATGAAAAGGACAATTTTAAATCGCTTAAAACAGACGCGATAGCTGTTTCGAACGAGTGATGTTCCACGGCGGCATCCATCTTTGTAATGTACAAATTAAAATCTGCTTCACCGTCACTGCGCTGTCGTCATCGTGTAAAGCCCGCCCCAACGTTTCTGATTGGTGCCACGATTTCTGCGGACTGGAAATGGGTTTCAATGGGCTCTTTGCCAGACTAACTTTCAGAGCAAATCTAAATTTGCCGGAAGTTGTCTGGGTTTTCCCAGGCTACCACTTTTGCGTTTTCTCTTCAGATCGTTTCTGTGTAAGCATAGCCTAAAACATGTTAGAAGTTACAGGAGCATTTAGAATGGTGCAGGCAATTGCATTTCCTGAGAATCATTTTTTTTTTCTGTAATCATTTAAGTTCAGAAAGATTTTCTGTCTCAAAATCGTTCAATGTTTATGCATCAGTAAATCAAGCCAGTGACTAAACGATCACCTGAAAATAATCTGTTATTTAAATTGTGATTAAATTGTATACAGAAAGCGATCAAAGAACGCCCACTTTACAGACGTTGAAGCCGTCAATCAAATAGCGCAAGTTTATCTGGACAGGTGTCAAAACTCCCATTATGTAGCTAATCAATGACGCTGCACAATGAAGCTCTTACTGTTTACATTGTGTTTGAAATGGCGTAAAAATAGTGCAGAAATTGTTGCAATGATGAGATCACTTCATTCACATGATCAACAGACTGTCATCTGCTCAGTGCTCATCACTGCAACCTTTAGAAGGGCATATGTCTAAATGTTATGTTATAATCAACACAATAATCCAGTTCATGACCCCTTAAACCAATGAAAATTATTAAAATGAGCTTGTGACTAAACCTCATAACTTCATTGGCTCATCAAATTGTCAGTCAAACCTCATAACTCCAACCACCTCTAACGTGAATGAAGTGCTGCATGCTTGGAGAGAGATCTCAGCTTGTTTTCAATTTTAGGGTGAATAACAAACTTTTTGAATGTTTGAATGTGTACAGTGTTTTCTTTTATTTAAGAAACAATATACTAATGTTTTATGTGTTTGAGGAGCGGAGAAGAGTGTCTTAGTGTAGTTTATCATTTGTCATCAAGTCACAGCCAATAATCTCTTAAATGGCACACGTGTAGGGTTGCCAACCTTTCCATATAATACGGAATCGTCACGTATTTAAGGCATCAATGAAGCGTCCCGTATGAAAGCCATACGGGACGCAGTCTGTCCCGTATTTTCAGGCATAAGCTCTAAATTGAGAATTAACCATTTCTTTGAGTCCAAATCTTTGTTTGATTTGCGAACATAGCCGTTCGAGAAGGTTTTAAGACCCAGCAGAATCCTCTACCGGCTGTCGCTACGACTTCACAGCCATCGGGACTCCCGCTAAACGGCAAATCCATTCTTTTACTGTCTGCGTTTTAATTCCGGTTAGTTTTGGCGACTGCAAACAACGAGATTTTTGTTCATTAGTCCAACATTCAGCAACGCAAGAAAACATGCAATCTACCTGAGGGAAGATAAAAAAAAATAAATAAAAAAAAATGCACCATCGTAAGTCAGGCCTAATGTTAAATAGAGAATAACATTTTCCATTAAAGTAACTTGTTGTGGGCTACTTGGCTGGACCTGGTTATTGAAACACTAAATAACCAATACATTCTCAAGCACCAAAAGCAGCCCATATCTAAGTTCTCTTTATCTGGAAAGTATGCACTTTTCATTTATTCATGGTTGCAACAAAATTTAGGCCTAGATCAAAATTCTAAGTGCCATTGTTTAAATGTTTTTTTTTTCTTTGCTGTAATTTTAAAGACATTCAGTTATTTTGCTTTTAAATTTTATGCCATCTATCTTCCTGAAAAAAAAAAAAACTTTTATGTTTATCATTTTGAATAGAGGTTGATGATACAGTAATATCCATTGGTGTAGCTATTGAAAATGGGTAAAATTCAACAATTTGAACATGGAGCCACATTAGGCCTATATCTATGGGATAGAAGCGGGCCTTTAAATTGAAGATTACAAAAGAAAAGTTCATCAAGAATGAAAATAAAGAGGATATTAAGATACTTTTAGAGTTACAGGCACACAAACTTTGGAAAAATACTATTTATGGCACTACATTTCTAGTTTCAACATTATTTGTTCTTCAGAAAATGTGCGACCATTGAAAATGCGTACCAATTTAGTCATAGAATTAACTATATTCGGCCTTGAAAATTAAGAAACCAAAAGAAAATTTTGTTAAGAACTAGAATCTAAAAGGATATTAAGATAATTTTAATATGAGTTGCAGGGATGCAAACTTTGGAAAAAAAAAAAAAGTAGTGCTTTTTCCCCATTTTTGAAATGTCACTGGCATATAGGCTAATTAAACAATGATGGCTAAAGTCAACCGATTTAACTAATAGACCTAACAATCTCTGTGTAAAAGTAAAATAATGATGCTGTCCTAAAGTCATTTTAACCCCCCCGTAATCTGACTCCAAATCCCAGGTGAAAATTGTCATTTTGACGCATTTTACAAAACAGTAAATTACTCAGTAAATATACATCCATCACATGTAATATTTTGGATTTCTTCTTCATTTATATTTGCCTTTCTTCATATTTTTTTTATTTTTTTTAACAAAACCAAAAATTTGAGCCGGGAAAGTTTTTGAAATTTGGTTGATTTTGACACGAAATGACCCAAATGTGTTTGTCTGTGTACGTGCTTGTGTGTGACGTTTTAGGAACATATGGGACAGGACCTCAGACCTTAGGGACAGTCAGTTTTGGCCAGTTTATTTCAGTACCAGTTTGTGTCTTTAAGTAGAAACTGAAAAGCAGTAAGGACCTTATCTGGGTGGGTGAAAGGTACAGCGGGTGAGGAGGAACCTTGAAAAGAGTATAAAGGCTGTCTCATATCTTCCTGTGGTGTGTCACTCTCTTGCACAGCGTAACTTCTGTGTACTAGACTGAACCTATTCTTGCAAGAATAAATACTTCTCTTTTTATTAATTTGACTCTGAGTGTCTCTTACGCAGTGATGATGTTTAACAGAATTTTTGCCACAACAGAGACAAAACAGATGAATTAAACTATACAATAAATCATGAAAATAAACACTTCTACCTTTGTAATCTCAACCATAGAGTGGTCAGAAAGGGACGACCGAGAGAAAACTACTACAATAAGTAGAACACCAAAATAAATTAGAGATACACAACACTCTCAACTTGTTCCAACCACAAATCAGGTCTGGGGTTGGAGATAGGACCTCAAAGCTGCTGCACACAACCAAGCCACCACCAACACAGCTCTGATGATGGTTGCAGTTTAAATAGTCTCCTTCCCCTCCTAGAATCCAATCACAGCAGGACATTGATTATTGGCCTCAGGTGGAAACCATTCTCCTACGAAGAGAGAGACAGGGAGAGAGAGAAAAACACAGCACAGCTTGGGCACCCACAAACAAAACCCTACGGCTTTGGACGTAACACCCCCGTCACCAAAAACTATAACCACCCACTGGTTATAAGTCAACGTACCAAGTCACTAATCAGCTAAACATTTTAACTGTCTAAGGAATGAGTTCTAGACAGGGCATCGGCAATGACATTGTCAACTCCTTTCTTGTGCCGAATGTCAAGATGGTATTCCTGCACAATTAAAGACCACCGCATTAAACGTTGATTAGTGTTAGACATGCGAGTTAAGAACACCAATGGATTATGGTCTGTATAAACCAAAATAGGGCTATCACTTCCACCCAGGTAAACTTCAAAATTTTGAAGGGCTAGTAACAATGCTAGAGCTTCCTTCTCAATTACACTGTAATTTCGCTGACACTTAGTGAATTTCTTTGAGAAAAAAGATACAGGATGGTCAATTCCTGCTCCATCCTCCTGCATCAGGACTGCCCCGGCTCCTGCAGCGCTAGCATCAACCTGTAGTTTGAAGGGCTGTAAGAAATTTGGAGCAGAGAGAACAGGTGCAGTGCAGAGGAGATCTTTTGCAGCATTGAATGCATCCATACACTCTGGAGTCCACACAAACTTCCGAGATGCACTCAAAAGGTCAGTGAGAGGAGAAACAATAGCAGCAAAATTCTTACAGAAAGTTCGATAGTAGCCACTCATTCGTAAAAAACGGCGCAACTCACGTTTATTAGTTGGCTTAGGAAACTCAACAATGGCAGCTATCTTGGCTTCCACAGGTCGAACTTGTCCTTGGCCAACACATTTACCAAGATGGGTAACTGTTGCTTTGGCAAATTCACATTTAGCCAGATTCAAAGTTAGAGATGCCCTACTTAACCTTTCAAAAATAACATTTAACTTGTCAAGGTGTTCCTCCCAAGTATTGGAATATACTACCACATCATCCAAATATACCTCAACATCGGTCACCTCTGACAAAACTCTGTTCATTAGCCGCTGGAACGTAGCTGGTGCATTTCGCATGCCGAAAGCCATGACAGAGTACTGTAGGAATGAATCAGGTGTGACAAATGCAGATATTTCAGAGGCACGAGAAGTTAACGGGACTTGCCAGTACCCTTTTAGTAAATCTAGCTTTGTAACATAATGAGCAGCACCAACTTCGTCAACACAATCTTCCATTCTTGGAAGGGGAAAAGAGTCTGGTTTGGTCACAGCGTTGACTTTACGATAGTCAGTGCAGAATCTGAATGTGGAGTCAGACTTTGGCACTAGAATACATGGTGAACTCCATGGACTTTGACTGCGAGTTGCAAACCCATGCTCTAAAAAATATGTTACCTCAGCTTTCATGACGACTCGTTTCTTTGGATTTATTCTATATGGATGTTGTTTAATGGGCAGGTTATCTCCCACATCAATGTCGTGACACAACAAAGTAGTCTGGGAAGGAACATCAGAGAACAGGCCAGAATAGTGAACAATTAAGTCACTAACTGCTTTACTCTGTTCTTCTAAGTGGAAGAGATAAGATTGCAAATCACTCAAAATAGCTGAATTCTGCAAACGGGCACACAAAGTTTGAGCATCTTTAACTATCAATCCGTCCTCTTCCAAACATTCAGCAGGTTGCAAAACTGCTGTAAACACCGGTTTAACAGGAACAGCTGAGTTTGCATTTCTTGTGATGTATGCCTTTAACAGGTTTACATTACACACTCTGCTCTTACGTCGCCGCTCAGGAGTGCCAACAACATAATTAGTATCACTAAGTTTTTTCTCAATTATGTAGGGGCCAGAGAACTTAGCTTGCAAGGCTGTTCCCGGCACAGGGAGTAGGGCCAGAACAGATTCACCGGGCTGAAACTCACGTCTCACACTTTTGTGGTCAAAACGAGTTTTCATCTTCACTTGAGACTCCAACAAATGAGTCTGAGCTAACTGACAAGCTTGGTGAAGACGTTCCTTGAACGAAGTCACATACTCAAGTACAGATACAGGTGCAGAATCCTGTGAAAGTAGCTGTTCACTCAGTAACCTTAGCGGGCCTCTTGCGGTATGGCCAAACACCAATTCTAGAGGGCTGAATCCGAGTGACTCCTGAACACTTTCTCTAATTGCAAACATCATTAAAGGTAGACCTTCCACCCAATCTCTGCCAGTCTCTGTGCAAAATCTTCGAAGCATAGTTTTAAGAGTCTGGTGAAATCTCTCCAATGCACCCTGAGACTCTGGATGGTATGCACTTGCCAATTGATGTTTAACTCCCAATTCACTCAACATCTGTGTAAACACCTTTGATGTGAAATTAGAACCCTGGTCAGATTGAACAACCTTAGGCAAACCAAAGAGGGAACAGAAGCGAATTATCTCCTTAACCACTAATTTAGCTTTTATCGTGCGGAGAGGAATCCCTTATGGATAGCGAGTCGCAGTACACATGATGGTTAAGATATATTGATGCCCAGATTTAGATTTAGGTAAAGGACCTACACAATTTACAAGTAACTGTTCAAACGGTTCGTGAAGGACAGGAATCGGTTTTAGAGGAGCTACCGGAATGGTCTGGTTTGGCTTTCCCACTAACTGGCATGTATGACATGAGCGGATAAATGTAGAAACGGCAGACTTCAAACCAGGCCAAAAGTAGTATCTGGTGATTCGATGGAATGTTTTTGTTACTCCTAAATGTCCTGCTAGAACATTCTCATGAGCTAACTCTAGTACATGGTGCCGATAATCAGTGGGTAATACAATCTGGCGAACCTCTTGCCACTTTGCATCACAATGCAGGGGTTTCCACTTACGCATTAAAATTCCATCCTCCCAAAAATATGCTATTCTAGCTTTGGATACTTGGGTGAAATCTACTACAGCATCTCTACAAGCAGCCAGGGAAGGATCAGTGATCTGTGCAGCAGCTAACTCCACCTTACCTACTTTCAATGTAAGTTTCGGTAACACAGGGTATTCAATGTTTTCTAACTCAACCTTAGATTTAACTTTTGTCACCCTCTCCATGTCCTCAGGTTGAGAAAATAGCACAGTATCTGAGAGATCTGCAACATCTCCAAATTTCAGTGATTGAGCTCGTGTTACAGCACAGGCAGGGAAAACAGATGCATACTGAGTCGTAAACTCGGATACTTCAGTAGTAACGGGTTCATGAACAACAATAGGCCGAGGAAAGACTTTGCCACCTGCAAGATCATTTCCCAGAATAAAACCAACCCCATCTACCGGTAATTGTGAACAAACCCCCAGCGTCACTAAGCCAGTAACAAGTTCCGACTTCAAATACACTCGATGAAGAGGAACATTGACACAAACCATCCCAAAACCACGAACTAGCACATCAGTACCTGTATACGACTCAGCAGAAAAAGGGAGAATCTCTTCTAAAATAAAAGACTGTGCAGCCCCAGTGTCCCTTAGAATCCTTAACTGCTTTTTCTCTGACTCAGATGAAAGAGAGACTGTACCAGTACAAATAAACGGCTGATAAGTGGTAGCATTCACATCGTATGCTTTTTGAGCCGATTGCATGAGCGCAACACTTTTGGATTTGGAAGCATTTTTTTGCTTCCACGCCTTACATTCTGAAATTAAGTGATTGGGGTCAAGGCAAAAAAAACATGCTCGCCCGTCACTTACTCGTTTTGGACTCAATTTTCGTCGCAAACTATGGTCTTGTCCAGTGTTAGTATTACGACTCGGTGGTCGGAAAGCTTCAAAGCTTCCCCCCATAGAAGGCTGACTTTTGTACAATCGGGTTGCGGAGAACACATTTCGATGCGTTAACACAAATTCATCGGCTGCAATAGCAGCGTCGGCCAGAGCCTGCACTTTTTGTTCGTTAAGATAGACAACAACGTTTTCTGGTGCACACGTTTTGAAATCTTCCAGCAGGATCAACTCCTGAAGCTGCTCAAAGGTTGTGATCCCACTGGTAAGACACCACTTATCAAATAGTGTTTTCTTCTCTCTAGCAAATTCAACATATGTCTGTCTGGCTGATTTCACATGCGATCGAAATTTCTGACGATACGCCTCAGGCACTAATTCATACGCTCTCAAAACCGCCGTCTTAACTACATCATAATCGAGAGCTTGCTCGATTGGCAATGCAGCTGAGACCTCTTGCGCCTTCCCTACAAAATTACTCTGCAAAAGCAGAACCCACATGTCTTTAGGCCATCGCAGCTTAGCGGCTATACGCTCAAATGCTGTAAAATATGAGTCTACTTCCTTTTCTCTGAACGATGGTACTAAACGAATGAATTTACCTACGTCAAAATCAGGAGGGGAGTCAAAGGAGTTATGTCTTGAGTTTGGAGCAGAATCCACTTCTGGCATTTTCACTAACGACACAGAAGGTAATCTGGTTTGAGGCAATGGAATTGGCCTACGCAACTTTAAAACTTCCAGCTCTAACCTACGCAGTTCAATATCACAATCTCCTTTCACTTCTACCATACGCAACTTAATACGCTCTGCCTCAGATTCTTCCTGTTTTAACTTCAATTCAATCTCCTTTAACTTAATGGCTAGTAATGGCTCAGAACAAGGATCTTTAGCCTCCATGTTAGGACTGGAATCAGAAACTGCAGTCTCCACCACAGCATCTGACTCCACCCCAACGATACCCTGCTCATCTGGTGATACTAGCACACCAGTTTTAACTAGCTCTCCAAATAACACTTCCTTGATTACCGGTTTACTCGCTTCTTTTGGAACAGTAATATTAAAGAAATCTGCTATTTCAATTAAATTTTTTTCGGCAACGGTTATATGCTTCCCAAGAAGGATATAATGTGAACGCAACTAGATCAAATTCCATATCCTACACAGACACTCCTCTCTTATCAAAAGTGAATCAGCCAGGCAAACAAATGTGAAAAATGCAAAAATGAAAAACACTTACCTCAAATAATTGTCACAAAGTAGACAAATTTTCAATACTATGAATCAACAAGGGACGAGCCCCCATTTACTGTTACGTTTTCCTGATTGGTCTAGAGGAGGAAAGCAACAGCAAAAGAAAATGGATGGTGGTGAAATGAATGTGCAGCAGCATGAAGCCACCCCGTCTCCAGACCCAGAAACAATCAACAATTCTCTCATTAAAGAAAGTAGTTTTTATTCACAAATCAAATAAAAGAAAAAGGGGGTATCAAATTCAGAAGGGGGGGTATTGCCAAAACAATAAACATAATCAACCTAAAGCCCAATTTATACTTCTGCGTCGAACTTACGCCGTAGCTACGGCGTAGGCTGTGCGTAGCGCGCGTACCCTTCGGCGCACCCTGACGTGCACCTCTCCAAAAATGTAACAACGCGTCAATTCTACGCGGACGCAAGCGCTGTGATTGGTCTGCTAGAACCCCTCCCTCGGGTTTCACATGCTCCCTCTGCATGTGTAATTGCGCGTCAACGCGGACAACGACGCAGAAGTATAAATGAAAACCAACGCGTAGTGTATAGCGTAGAGGCTCCGGCTTAGGTCTGACGCAGAAGTATAAATCAGCCTTAACTCCTTATTAATCAAACTACTTAAACTAAAAGAAAAGAAAACAAAAGTACAGCAAAATAAGCTAACTCCCTTGCTAGCATAAACAGGAGAAAAAGTCAAAGTCAAAATAAATGGCACCCACCTCCCTACTAACCCCAAAGAAAAGATAAAGAAATCATTATCAAATTGCAAGTAAGAGACAAAACAGATGAATTAAACTATACAATAAATCATGAAAATAAACACTTCTACCTTTGTGAATCTCAACCATAGAGTGGTCAGAAAGGGACGACCGAGAGAAAACTACTACAATAAGTAGAACACCAAAATAAATTAGAGATACACAACACTCTCAACTTGTTCCAACCACACATCAGGTCTGGGGTTGGCGATAGGACCTCAAAGCTGCTGCACACAACCAAGCCACCACCAACACAGCTCTGATGATGGTTGCAGTTTAAATAGTCTCCTTCCCCTCCTAGCATCCAATCACAGCAGGACATTGATTATTGGCCTCAGGTGGAAACCATTCTCCTACGAAGAGAGAGACAGGGAGAGAGAGAAAAACACAGCACAGCTTGGGCACCCACAAACAAAACCCTACGGCTTTGGACGTAACAAAACCAAAAATTTGAGCCGGGAAAGTTTTTGAAATTTGGTTGATTTTGACACGAAATGACCCAAATGTGTTTGTCTGAGAACCTTTTATACATCTTTTGTACAACTGCAGATGCTACTGTGTGGAACAGTAGCTTACAACTATTTTGAGTGTCCCTTATTTTCCTATAAAGAACCATGATTGTCCCTTATTTTCCAGAAGTTGGCAACCCTACACGTGTGTAGCACTTCATCTTTAATAACATGAGAGTTTGGCCAAATGACTGGAAAAAATTACAGCCTGCATACAGTAAACTTTATAACCTGAACACAGGCCCAGATTAAGAGGACTTTAGGCCCTGGGGCTATAGCAACACCAAGGGCCCCCTTTCATCTGATTGCCACGCCACAGTCTTCTACCGCAATAAATATTTTTTTATTGTTATTAAAGCTGCAGTCCGTAGCTTTTCCTCTTTGTCGCCATCTCTGTTCGAAAACTGGATGAATCCAATGTTTTGAGGTAAGTGTGCGGCTGTTAATAATCACCGTGCCGGTGTGGATACGGGCATTCAGAATCACACATTATACTTTTTGGAAGTATGACCAATATTAGAATTTTCAACAGAAAATAACGTCTGAACAAGTAAGTAACATCCACTTTTGTTCTAATCAACTAAGCGGGGAAAAAGCATTGCAGTAAATCGTATTTTGTATAAACAAATAACAATCATAGTGCTATGAAATAAACAGTATGAACGGAATCCCTGTTATGCATAAACATGTTATTATATAACATAATATAAACATCTTACGACAGGAAAATTCTTTTTTTTCTTTATCATTATTTATTATTATTTTTGCACACTAAGTAGTCCAGGCTATTTAACATATTAACCCTCTACTGGACAGATTTTGATGGAATATCATGATAAAAATTACTCCTCATAATTTCTTGGTTCATTTTGGGAACATTTTATTGATAAAACATTTTTACCCCCACTCCTTCCATAAGTGCATTTACTCCAGATATGAACTCAAAAACATAAAGGTTGCCAAAATCAGCAAAAACATTACTCATACTTCAGTCACACTTCCTCAATAAGTACTTAACCATGAATAATTTAAAGGGATAGTTCAACAACATCACCCTCATTGTTGTTCAAAATCTGTATGAATTTATTTCTTCTGCTGAACACAAAAGAAGATATTTTAAAGAATGTTGGTAACCAGACAGTTGACGGCACTCATTGACTTTCATTGTAGGAAAAGTATATATTAAGTCAATGACTACCGTAAACTGTCTGGATACTAACACTATATAAAATATCTTCTTTTGTGTTCAGCATAAGAAAGAAATACTTTCAGTTTGAACAACATGAGGGTGAGTAAATGATGACAGCATTTTCATTTTTGGGTGAACTTTCCTTTTACATAGGGTCTTACAGTTAAATAGTCTTTTTTCTAGCTTTAGCAGAGCAGAAATCCTTTATGATATCATTAAAATCCATGGTTCTAACAATGTCGCATTCCAGGGACATCCGTGTTAGATGGCTCAGTCTTTCTTGTGCCATTGTTGACCTCAATCGAGATTTAATGAAAAATAATTTTGAGAAGGAGCGCTCTCCTGACGCATTCGTGAAAAAAAAGTGAGTTGATCGATATGGGCAATGTCTGGTGTGGAATTCACGCTTATAGAAAAGTACTTGGCTAATTTTATTTTGTTGACTATCTCTGATAAAACTTTTTCTCCCATCAATTTGACAATTTCTTCACATATTGTACTAGACAGATAGGACGGCTTTCCTCTCCCAGCATTTCCAAAACGAGCTATGTGTTCCCGCAGAAATGGATCGAATTGAGCAATGAGTTCAAGTATTCCCATATAATTACCGTTATTGGTGGAATTGAAAGTCTCAGTATCGCCCCTGAACGATAGACCACGCTCATACAAAAATTTTACTTTAGCTACAACCCTTTTAAGCACATCCTCCCAGTACTGACGCTCCAATTTGAACTGATCCCTAAGGCCCGCATCAATCTGCCCCTTTTCAGATGTCCTTGTCACCCAAGTTACCATACACTCTCTGTGATGTTCAGAGTTCTCATGATCAGGAATGCGACTGTGTGCGCGTTTCCAGTCACTGTATCCAGATGGTCCAGAAAATGATGAAATGCCTCCAAACAATTTGCAAACAAAACAAAACACAGATCCTTTGATTGGAGAGTACAGAAGCCAGTCACGTGGAACAGACTCACCATTCGCAAGTTTTCGGCTCAGAAGGGTCTTTGAAAACGCCCGTTTTTGGTGTTTGTATTGTTTTTCAGAAGCAGTAAAATCACAGCTGCGATTCTGACATGGCACTGGTTTTTGTATGTTATTTTGGCCTTGTATGTTAATGTCAGCGGGCCAACATCCCGGATCAGTACTGTAGATGTCATTTTTCCCTGCATTCTGATCCGATATGATGTCTGGTGGTGGTGATGATGGCCCCAATATTTCGAAATGACGATAAACCAAAACGTAACTCTCAATGTTAACTTATTGGTCAACTAATTTATTGTTGCATAACATATTATATCACATTAGCAATTGTGCTGATATTTGTCGAAAACTGCGCTTTTACTTGTGTGATATATATATATATATATATATATATATTTTGGACCTTGATGTTCGTCAAAAAACAGTAACGTTAATTCGGCCGGGGATTTTTACGCGGGTGGGTGGTGGGAGAAAAAACATTCTTGATTCAGACTGCAATAAAATCACCGACTAGCCCCTATAAATATTGAAAATGCCTTACAACTCCACGAGAAACAATTACCATCCAAATAGTGCTTAACTCATTAACTTACTTCAGCTGCTTGCTTACCTTCTTCGACGTATAAAACACGCAGATCGGTGACGACACAGGAGGGTGAAGTTAACTGTGGGCTGCTGCCGCTGCACTCGGGGTCTTCCACGGGCACGGATGAAAGTGAACCAAAGTAGTTCGTTAGTTTGGGAATTTTTGCATCCCTTTTGCTGCCTTTCGAGCTCGTTTTTCCTTTTTTGTGCACCACTATCACCCTTTTTCATCATTTTTGAACTCCAGCGTGCGATTTTATACCCATGTTCAACATGAAAGCATAACGAAAAGAGGCGTTTCCCAACGTCATGGCGCAAATTGTAGAGTTAATTTGATTGGGCGGTGAACTATATCAGTCAGGCACATTTTCCAATAACTTCTTGTTATTTTATTATACACAAATCAACCACCTATTATTTGACAATCTCATTTCCTCCAGCCAATCACGGGCCCCCTAATCCCGCGTGCCCTGGGGCTTCAGCCCCACCTAGCCCTTATGTTAATCCGGTGTTGTGCCAAATTACTACCCCCCTCGTTGAAATCAGTATCTGATTGCCTAATCCTAACCCCACCCCTAATCCTAACCCCTCCCCCACAACTAATCCTAAACCTACCATACTAGGGGAGTAATAATTTTGCGGGGGTCAGAATTCGGCACCACACCAGCCCTGCTGTACACACGTTGATGAAAACGTAATGCATTTACTGCCTCAGATGCAGCTGTGACGGACAAAGCATATCTGACATTCTCCGAAATTGGCCTTCGCAAAAGCCACGCCCCCTAGTTATTGTTACTACGCCCGTCAAACAAATGGTCAAACACGACCATAGATATTTAACTAGATGTCGCCTTGGGGTTCTAAGCATGCGTCAAAACCGCCGCCATCTTGGAACAGGGGTCTTGTCATAGGAAGTAGCTAGGTAATGCTGAATTCATGGATGATGGCGGACTTTTGTGCTGCGTATGGATGTTCACACGAACGAAATATAAAAACCAGACAGCAAGGGATTACATTTCACAAGATTGTGAAATTTTGTACATTTTTTAAAATTTCTCTGGACTCTATAATAAATACATGTCTGACCGTAGGAACGAACCAAAACAACTAGAAAATCGCATTCATGACGATTTATGGTGATTTTATTTCCGTTAGACCTTTTCCTACATTGACGCTGATGAGGGGCTACCCTGTTTCAAGACGGCGGCTCTGTTGACGCATTCGTTCCAATGAACTGCCGTAGCCAAGGCGACATCTAGTGTTTATATCTATGAAACACGACCAGCGCCACAGATTGCCATGACGGGAAGAGGTATACCCGTGCGTGTCAGTGACCTTTTTTGGAGCAAAACCTCCGCGATATCCTCCAGATCGAGGCAAAAGGGGTTACAGTATGCAGTGGAGGGATATATTAAAAATATAAAAATACGCAATGAAGGAGACACGACTACTATCGAGGCTAATGCTTATACCGGTCTCAAGTGAAATCTGAGAAACCATATGACCTGTACCTCAAATGCAACCAGCACAGCCTTGAAGAAGATTTTATAAGCTGGTTCAGTGGCTAATTGTTTGGAGTTAGAACTATATAACTCGCGCTGCATATTTAGTAATTTTGGCGCTTTAACAAGCAGGTTGTTGTTCATTACCACGGCAACCGCTTGCGTGTCATGCTGAATGCGATTTTCGTGTTTAAAAAGTAACTATACATAAGAGACGGAAAGATGCAGATAACCATACATCATTTAAGGTTATTTCTATTCGTTACGATATTGATATATGAACTGATGTTGTCAAGTAAGCTTCATGCTTTCCCCGTTGCGAACGTGCAATCCTCTAAACTGTAGCCTACGGGTGCTGCATTGCTATAGTGACTGCTGCTCATTTCCCCCCGAAAATATCATGTTAACAACAACCCTTTAGAAGGGTCCTTTGTGGATCCTCTTAGTCTGCTTTCTCCATGTTTCTTTGACTAATCTCAGTGTCTCAGTCTCACGCACGCTGCACGCGAGTTAACCATATTCGACACATTTAACTGGGAGTGGGGGGGGGGCGTCCACACTGTTTTTATCCATTGTAGGCACCGCTCACATTGTGTTTTCGGCTTTGGAAACGGAAAGAACACAACTCCAGACAATCTCTCGGGGTACCTAGTGTCCGATTTACAAACGCCGTGGGCGCACCGCTTCACCATCTAGCTTGGAGTCAATGACTATGTTTACATGCAGCCAATTTTCGGGTTATGGTCGGGTTAAGGTCACTATTCGGGTTTCTGAAACATTAGGAATAACCCGTTTACATGCGTGAGCAGAGAGAGTTAACGTTACTCCTGTATACATGGAATTGCAATATCCCGATGTAAACGGCGACGCACGGTTAGCGTCTGGACGTACGGACAACCTTAAGACGCAATATGCGTCATTTCCGATTCTTCTTCCTGTATCCAAAGACAACAACAACAGCAGCAGCACGCGGATAATGAATACTTTGTTTGCGCTTTGGTGCTGTTACTGACCTCGCTCCAAATGTATGCTGTGCTGCGTCTCGCCATGTTTACTTCCGGTATACTGCACGCAGGTTTTTGTATGCGCCGAGAAGTTCCTCTACTCAAAAGACCAAGATTCCTTGCGAATAGAACATGCGCAGAACACAAATCTATGTTCCTTTTGATGGGGATATGCCGATACACGTTTACATGACCAAAAATTCGGGTTAGAAAAGGGGTACCCCAGGTATCATATCCCAGTTTTTAAAATCCGGGATATGAGCATATTCGGGTTTTTGCCTGTGTTTACATGGCCGTGCGTGACCGGGTTATTGCTAATATCCCGATTTTGAACGGGTTATTGGCTGCATGTAAACGTAGTAAATGCAGAGAATGTCTAATATGGGGAGAAGTTTCACTGGCAGTAAACTTCCGTGTTCTGAACTGGTTGCAGTTCCACTCTGGCTCCATATGAGGGCGTTCACAGGACGAGTGCAGAATGAATGGAGGTCTATGGAGCTATACCCCTAAAAATCCACTTTTCTCAGGATATAATTTTTTGTCTAGTAATTTGAATGTTGTTTTCGAAAGGAGATGCAAAGAAATTACAGATTACTGGGTGTTAGATTTTTTAGAGTCACTTATTTGCTTTAAAAAGTCTTTTAAAATGGTACGACCAGAGAACTGCTAGAAGAGTTTTTGTTTTGTTGTTTTAAAAGACCACGCCGAAAATACTTTGGATACCACGATGCCATCAAGCGGTATCTCTGGACGTAATCAGTCCTTCACTGACCAATCAAAGTCCATTAGCAGAATGCTAGCGTGTTATGGGCAACCGCAACTCAACCTGTAAGAAATCGAAAGGACGTAAGTACTTGTTCATTCAACTTTGGACCTATAACCCATGTTGAACTTGCAAAATCTACATTCAAATCTGAGATTTCTCAACGGCAATCGGGTGAAAGTGACAAATTTAGCCGTCTAGCCCCATAGACTCCCATTCATTTTGCACTCGGACAATCGCCCCCCAGTGGAACTCTGGTGGAACCAGTGGTGTAGTCTAGTTTTTTGTAGTGGGTATACTGTGATATACCAGCAACCTCCCCCCCAGTCACGGCGGGGTGAATTTATGAATGAACGTTCTTTCACAAAACGATGTTGTTACGAATCCTCACGCTTTTTAAAGTGGGTATACGGAGATCTTTGACATTTCCTAGTGGGCATACGGAAATCCTTGACATTTTCTAGTGGGTATACGGCGTATACCTGCGTATCACGTAGACTACACCACTGGGTGGAACTACAACCAAAATTCGGTACTATAGAGAGCCTAAGTCCCTCCCCTTCCGGTGGACCACCATGGGACCTTATTTCGGAAAAATATTGTATGGTAGTCAATGGCGAGAGACAACAAATATTAGGATCCCCTTTGAATTGTGCCCTGAATTACACATATGATGTTTGTCAATTTAAAATATACATTTTAAAGTCAAGAAAGTCGCAGTTTGATGTAAAACTGTTGAGGTATAAGACTGTGAAAATACGTAATTACAAAGACTAAAGACCCAAAAGGCGCGCATGTGACGTCTTACCTTTTCTCTCAATGAATGAAGCTAACTTAACTGAAGCTAACGTCTGTCATTAGGCTTGTTTGAGATGCGCCTTGCCTCGCCTTAAATATAGGCGAGAGTAGGCGGCTGCAGTGAGGGGAGGAGTGAAAAATGCGCAGGCAAGCCGGACAGTTCTCGCTTCTCGCAGTGGATCTGACACCTGCGAGATCAATGATGGATATCGCGGGATTCACGGGATTCACGCTCGTGCACAGTGTTGCTAATAAACTGGATGTAATTTAAGTTCTGTTGCTTTTATATGAAAATAAATATAGCCTAATGAACAAGACACCCAAAGTACTTGTTATTTAATTCCATTCCAAATAAGTGTTTATCAATCATATTTTCTTCAATACAGACATAGGCTACTATGTGTTTTTTATATATATAATAAAATTACATATAATGTCATAATGTGCATAATCACACTGTCTGAGAGTTTGGGAATATTCACACATAACATACACATAAAACATGATATCCGAGTTTTAAAATCAAACAATTTAAAAAAGAACAATACATCACAGTTGTTTAAACCAATCAACATTAAGCTGTGTCGACAGCAAGTCGTTTCCCATCATGCTTTTGATCAGCGCAGTCGGTGGAGAGCAACTGCGCGCGACTGCAGAATCCAACACGTGCGGCTTGCGCTCGCGAGAGCTTTTTGACACACATCAGCATGACATCAGAGCAAGGCGGACCGCACTCGGACCCATTTCTAACCGGCATGCATTACGCGCTGACAGAGGTGTCAAAAGTATTCACATTCGTTACTCAAGTAGAAGTATAGATACTAGGGTTTAAAAAGACTTCTGTAGAAGTTGAAGTATCAACTCAAGCTTTTTACTCAAGTAAAAGTGTAAAAGTACTGGTTTCAAAAGTACTTAAAGTTTAAAAGTAAAAGTAACGCAAGGAAAAAATGCCATTAAGGACAAAAGCTTAGGCCGCGCCACAGGAGCCTATAGTGCATTACCGCACCTCCTCAAAAAAACATTTTTCTAAAGGCCATGACTATAACGTTATATTAAAATGTTAATGTTGAAAAATTTGGGATGACTATATGTTTCAGCCGCATATATGCCCATAGAAAATGAATTTCAGTCCAATTTCCATTTTAGTAAAATGCAAATACATTAAAGAACTTTTTGTGTACTACTGAGCATTAACATGTGTTTCGTGGAGAGGAAGATATGATGACTAGTTGCCTATAAGTATTGTAATGGTGCAAAAAGTCAAACTTCAGAGACATGTTATCATCAAAATGGTATATGTTTATACTCTTTAAGGGCGTAGGTTTGATTTTGAGATTGGTGGGGACTGGGGACATCCACAGAAGCGGAGGAATCAGGAAATTAATAGGATAATGTATTAAGGTTTTTAGTCTATATTGACCTTAACAATACGTTAATTCATTAATTCTCTAATGTTACAGGTAACTAATAAAGACAAGGAGGCAGTTTAACAGAGACTTAACTTTACTCCGTTCATAGTGCAATGCAATAGTGCAATTGAAGTGCTTTTTGAAAAAGCCAAACACATGTCTGCATCTTTCATTAAAAGGATATAGTTCACCCAAAAACGAAAATCATTTAGGCTACTCACTCTCAAGTTGTTTCAAACCAGTTTCTTTCTTCTGCTGAACACAAAAGAAGATATTTTGAAGAATGTCGATAACCAAACAGTTGATTGTAGCCATTGACTTCCATTGTAGGAAAAAAAAAAATACTATGGAAGTCAATGGCTACCATCAACTGTTTGGTTATCGACATTCTTCAAAATATCTTCTTTTGTCTTCAGCAGAAGAAAGAATATGGTTTGAAACAACTTGAGAGTGAGTAAATGATGACAGAATTTTCATTTTTAAATAAGTGAACTTATCCCTTTAACAGAAATTAACTGTCGGCATATATGTTTTGCATCAATACTGTCAAGTTTGTCCTGTTGGACACGACACACAGCAATACTGTCAAGTGTCACTTGTGACCATTGCTCTGAGACATGTTTTCAGCATCCAAGTGCACTGAAACTTCTTTCAGTCCAGCTGATGAGACTGGGATGACAAGGTTTCAACTTGATCAAACAGGCCTCTCATTTCAACAGACCAAGCAATGTTATTTTTTCATGTTTTATGGGGACTTTCCATAGACATAATGATTTTTATACAGTACAAACTGTGTATTCTACCCCCCTACACTAACCCTATCACAGATAACTTTCTGCATTTTCAAAAAACACCACTTAGTCTGATTTATAAGCCGTTTTCAAAAACAAAACAAAAAATTCCCGACAAGGATTTCGGATATTGCCATTTTGATCCTCTAAATGTAGCGTTACACACACACACACACACACTCACTCACTCCCTCCCTCCCTCTCTCTCTCTCACACACACACTGAACCAATGACGGGGGGACTCTGAATGCGCGACCAATGAGCGCGCTTCGCGCCCGCGCGCGTCAGAGCCTGCCAAGATGGGCGTGGCCAAGAGCTATATATTGGGCGCCCCGTCATGAGAGTTCTTTAGGTTAAAACGACTGAAGCGAACTAACCAAGCACAAGCACGGCAGCTTACGCAATACTCGTTCCCTCCTCTCAGGGAACCGAGGTTACGTTAGTAACCGAGTCGTTCCCTTTCGAGAGGTCTCTCCTATTGCGTAAGTAGCTTACGCTATGGGAACACCATGCAAAACGCCGTGCGTGCTGAACTTCGCCTTATGATAGCCAGAGGCAGGTGCCTGAGCTGAAAAGCAAAGTTATCATCCAACTAGCCGGCAGAGGCGAGCTTTATATGTGGGAAAAAATACAGAGCGGCTAGAAGGCGCTCAGTGTGACACAAGCACATACATAATCTAGATACGAACTCGTAGTTCAACTAGCATCATGCTGATAGTACATTGGAATGCAATGTCGGGACCTGTAGGTTGTAGAACCTGATAAATGTGGACGGTGAGGCCCAGCCTGCCGCCACACAAATATCCTCGATCGGTATCCCGCTCGACCATGCCCAGGAAGAAGCCACACTCCTGGTGGAGTGTGCTTTGACTCCCCAGGGGCATTGAAGTCCCTTAGCTTCATAAGCCAGCGCTATAGCTTCAACTATCCAGTGAGAGATTCTCTGCTTTGAAACGGCGGAACCTTTCGTACGGCCGCAAGAGCATACAAACAGTTGTTCTGTCTGTCTGAATAGGGCAGAACGCTCCAAATACACTCTGAGAGCCCTAACGGGACAGAGTAGATTAGCGTCGTGTTCGTCTGCTGGAGACGATAGCGCAGTTAGGGAGATAACCTGTGCTCTGAAGGGTGCAGGTCGCCCACTCTCTTGACCGAGGCGAGTGCCAGCAAGAGTGCAGTCTTGAGCGAGAGCTGTTTAAGGTGCACGGTTCGGAGTGGTTTGAACGGGGGCCCTTTAAGAGCGTCTAGGACAGTAGCTAGGTCCCAGATTGGCACTGAGGGGGGGCGTGAAGGGTTCATCCTCCTAGCGCCCCTTAGGAAACGAATAATTAGGTCGTTTCTTCCCAATGGACGTTCCATTACAGGGTCGTGTGACGCTGTGATGGCCGCCACATATACTTTGAGCGTGGAGGGGGTGCGGCCCGCCTCCAGAAGCCCTTGTAGAAAAGCGAGTACGTTCGTAATCTCGCATGTTTCAGTGTTCAGGCCCTTGGCATTACACCAGTCACTGAACACTTTCCATTTCTGGGCATATAAGCGTCTCGTGGAGGGCGCCCGCGCCTCAGCGATGGTTTTTAGTGCTCCGCTCGTGAGGTTCCTGGGAACCCGTTGAGGGGCCATGCATTAAGGGCCCACAGATCGGGGCGGGGATGAAATATCATCCCGCTGGCCTGACTGAGGAGGTCTGGCCTCAGTGGAATCGGCCGTGGTGCAGATTGCATTTGCATCAGATCTGGAAACCATGTTTGGTTCTTCCAGAGTGGGGCTATCAGCAGCACTGCGTTTTTCTCCTCTCTGACCCGACTGATGACCTGTGGCAGCATCGCGATCGGGGGAAAGGCATATAAGGGGCCGCTCGGCCAGCTCTGGGCGAGCGCGTCCGTGCTTTTCGTGAAGAAAAGAGAGCAGTGTGCGTTCTCCTTGGAGGCGAAGAGGTCGATCTCCGCTTTGCCAAAGGTTTTCCATAACCACTGAATCGTCAGCGGGTTGAGAGCCCATTCTCCTGGGAGAATCTTGTCTCTGGATAGCATGTCTGCCCCCTGGTTCAGGGCGCCTGGCACATGCGCTGCTCTCAGCGAGCGCAAGTTGTGCTGGGACCATAAAATGAGTCTCCTGGCCATTGAATGCATGGAGCTCGACCTGAGTCCACCCTGGCGATTTATGTACGACACTACCGTCATGTTGTCCGTTCGGACCAGGACGTGTTCGTTTTTTAGATGTGGGAGCAGGGCTCTGAGAGCCAAAGCGACCGCTTTCATTTCCAGACAGTTTATGTGTAGGCGCTTCTCCGGATTTGACCAAAGGCCGGAGACAGGCCTGCCCTCGTAAAGGGCCCCCCAACCTATTTTGGAGGCATCTGTCGTTATCATCTTTCTCCTTGTGTTCACACCCAGACTCACGCCTGACTGGTACCAGTCGGCGGCTTTCCAGTGCGTCAGGGCTTTTATACAGCCGTGGTTCGCTCTGATTAAAAAGTGGCCCAAACGCCACGCGTGAGTAGGGACGCGGCTCTTGAGCCAGCGTTGGAGAGGGCGCATATGCAACAATCCTAGCTGGAGTACGGCCGATGCTGAGGCCATGAGACCGAGCATCCTCTGAAACCGCTTGACGGGGCGCGCACGCCCGCCCTGAATGATGTTGCAAGGCGCCGGATGGTGAGCGCGCGCTCTGTCATTTGCATCGAGTCTAGAACTATTCCCAGGAAAGAAATCCTCTGGCTGGGAGATAGTATGCTTTTTGCAAAATTGATTCTTAGACCCAGGCATTCTTAATGGCTGATAATCCAAGATCTGTGTGTTATTAACTGACTTTCTGATTGTGCTAGAACCAGCCAATCGTCGAGATAATTCAGTATTCGCACTCCCCTTCGCCTTAGGGGGAAAATTGCTGCATCCATACATTTCGTGAATGTAGGGGGAGCCAGGGACAGGCCGAACGGAAGTACTGTGTACTGGTATGATTGTCCCTCGAAAGCGAATCTCAGAAACGGCCGGTGATGAGGCGCTATTGGAATGTGAAAGTAAGCATCTTTCAGATCCACTGAAAGAATTTCCTGGGCGTACTTGCGCGAGGATATGCTTGGTTGTTAACATTCTGAACGAGCGAATCATTAGTGCTTTGTTCAGGTGTCTGAGATCTAGGATGGGGCGGAGACCGCCATCCTTTTTCGGGACGAGAAAATAGCGGCTGTAAAAACCTGCCTCGCTCAGAGAGGGGGAAACAGTTTCCACAGCGCCCTTTTCTATTAGTTTGCGCACCTCGGTGCGTAGAACATGTGAACACTCCTTTCTCACTTTCGTCTCGACCACAGTCGTAAAACGTGGTGGTCTGCGAGCGAACTGGAGCGAGAATCCGTGCTTTACTATATTCAATACCCATTTCGGCATATCTGGAATGTTTTCCCATGCCGCTGCGTGTACAGATATGGGCTGAATACAGGCTAGGGGCGGGCCGCTGTGACGTAGGGACCCGGCCAGCGAATCGCCTGAGCTCGTAGCTCTCAGAGGCGCGGGCGCGCGCTGAGCAGCTGAGTGAATGGGCGCGTATGTGATTACAACAGCGCGCGCTGTGTCTGTAAAACTCGCAGCCTGAGCTGGGGTTGTGTTTGACACTGTAAGGACAGTGTTTATAAGTGGGGGTGCATAAACAGTGGTAGGCACACGCGACACTTTTATAATGTTTCCCGCTTTTACTGGGGATGAATTTATAACTGTGTGAACAGTGCTTGTGTGTAGTGGTGCGTACATGACCGTAGGCACGTGATCTACATTCTTGGGGCACGCAGCCTGAGCTGGGAATGAATTTGGCACTGTTTTGACAGTATCTGGGAATGCACACTTTGTGGACATATGAACCCTTAGTGACACAGGCAGAAAAAGACTCTTTTTGTGTTTTCTGTGCGTCGCCGTAAAAATGGCGTTTGTTTGCAGGTGAGCGAGCTCTGTGACTGGGCCATTGACTGCTGTATGGACATATCCAGCCGCCTGTAAGGGGACTGGGTAATTTTTGAGCTTTTGCAGAGAGAGTGGTCCGGCTTTTGCGAGACACGCACTCTCTCTTCTCATTCCTGTGGCCAGGATGGCTTTCGAGGCTCAGGGTTCAGCACAATCTTGGGCCGAGGACCCCGTCGCTCAGAAGGCGCTCGAGAACAGTCAAATTAGCCATGGCACGGCCAATAGACTGGGCGGTGGCCTTCGTGGCTCGCAGAGCTATATCAGTTGCGCTGCGTAGGTCCCTAAAGGCTTCGGGTTCGGGGCCAGACTCGTCCATAGTGCGGAGAAGCTTGGCTTGGAACACTTGAAGTACCGCCATTGAGTGAAGCGCTGATGCAGCTTGGCCGGCGGCGGCGTAGGCGCGACCGGCGAGAGCAGAAGTAGTGCGGCAGGGCTTCGGGGGTGGGAAGCTTTGGCTTTCCATCCGGTGGTGGAGGGCGGGCAGAGATGATTGGCCACGGCCTCCTCGAGGGGCGGCGTTCCCTCGTAGCCTCTTTCCTTCGCGCCGTCCACAGAGGAAGAAGGGAGAAGGCCTTTGCCGAGGGGCCTGCTGGCGCCCCTGCAGAAACCACTCATCCAGTCGGCTCCGGGTTGGTTCTTCGGGAGAAGACCAATCGAGCCCGAGGTCTTCCACGGCCTTAGAGAGGACACGGATAATCTCGGTATCCATGGTGGAGCCCCCGCTCGTGCTAGCTAGTGTCGACGGGGCGGGGTCGAGAGTGGAGCCCGGCCAGTCGTCCGATGCAGCGTCGATGGACAAGCTGTCATCCATTCCCCCGTTGTCCTCGGACGCGCCGAAAGTCACAAGGCCCACCGCTCTGCTAGAGGGGTGTGGGTCCGGCTGGGTGAACTGAACCGGCGGTGGGGAAGGCAAGAGCGGCGGTGAAGCACGCGGAGACTGGCTCGGCGTGACGTCACTGAGCTCAGGTTCAGGAAGCCTCTGTGAGCGGCGCTTTTTCTTAGTGCGCGGCTCAAACAGAGGGGTGGCGGCGATGGGGCGAGGCGAGCCCGTAGTGTGGAGAGACCCAGGTCATCACATTCCGGGCATCCGCCCTTGGTCAAAGCAGCTTCTGCGTGGTCCCGGCCCAGGCAGCGAGCGCAGATGATGTGACGATCCCCGTCCGGGAGAAGGTCTCTGCACGACGCACAGGAAGGCATTTGAAACAACGCCTCAGAAAATTGCTCTTTTACAAGTGTCGCGGGGCGAACAGATGTAAAAATACTTGTGTGTGTAGCACGCCGGATGGCTCAGTAGGATGGCGTTCGAAGGCGGCTGAAGGTGCCGACGTCCTCGTAGCAATCCCGCTGGTATGCTTTTCGACGGCGGCAAAGCTTCAATAATCCGGAGGATCCAGCGAAGAAGGTGTTCGCTGAAGGAGATTAAATCTAAAGAACTCTCATGACGGGGCGCCCAATATATAGCTCTTGGCCACCCCCATCTTGGCGGGCTCTGACGCGCGTGGGGGCGAAGCGCGCTCATTGGTCGCGCATTCAGAGTCGCCCCGTCATTGGTTCGAGCAAGTTGCCGCAGCACAGCCAATGACCGAGCTCCTTCGTTCATTGCTGTCAGCTGTGCAGCTGTAATGCGTTTTACATAAAGACTTCAATATTCTCGAGAAAAGGAGTTTTCCCCATAGCGTAAGCTACTTACGCAATAGGAGAGACCTCTCGAAAGGGAACTGTTGATTTCTCCCTCACTTAGGCCTACCGCATCTAGGTTTCTTAATTCCTTCGGATGAGTTTTGCAGCTTCGCACAACCAAATGTAACAGCCTCTCACAACTTAGAAAGAAAACACAAAGCCAACATACCCAAAATTTCTACTTAAGTAAGGTATAACTATTTTTTTTTACTTCGTTACTTGACACCTCTGCGCGCTGATCACTGGTGATCGGTTCTGCGCAGATTTTGCTCATCTCAAACAAGCCTATTTTTTTCTATAGTCTAACGTTATAATCATAACGTTACGCTGTCATGCCTGTGTGTTTTGTACCAGACTGCACACATACGAGCACGGTGACGTACATAGTGCGAGACGAGAGATGTAGTTCGTTGAGCGATTTTTACATAAAACTAAATGTTACTCTTATTATTTTCATAATTATCTTTTAAACTGACAAACACCATATGTGTAATTCAGGGCACAGTTCAGACGGAATAAAAAGATAAGTTGTCTCTCGCCATTGACTGCCATATATTTTTTCCGAAATAAGGTCCCATGAGCCGGAAGCGGAGGGGAGGGACTTAGGCTCTCCATAGGGCTTAATAGGGAGTGGCCAGGCTTTCCTTAGACGGCTTTGGTAAATGTTTGACGGACCTGCTCACATAGTAACGGTTGCTATGATGTGTGATTGGACAATGGCCGTTTTGGGGGAGGGGCCGGTGAAAGGTCAATTCACTGGTCAAAAACCGCATAACTCCATTTGAGCTTGATTTTGGTCAAATGTTAATAATTTCACGAGTTCACACTTACATCAGTTAAACAGAGTAAATATTATGCATATTTGGCGTGCTGTCCGAGGGGAGGGCTCCGAGCTCGGAATTTTGCCCGAACCCAGAGTAGCCTACTCCCCCCGTGGCTGTAAGTGTATTTAGGACTAGAAAGATGGGGTGGTGGAGGGATGTCGTTAAACTGTCAACGAACTGGGGTAAGTTTGCTGTATATACACATGCTCCACTCTTGTCTAATTAAGTTTGATTATCTGAGTGTGCTCCACGTGTGTTTAATTAGGTTTAATTATCTGAACGTGCTCCTCCCGAACTTTGTTAATAAAACATCATATAGTGACACGTGCTAGTATCTGACCATAAATTCATTTATTAGGTTATTTGCTGTTTTGTAACTTTGAACTTGAAACTGTGCTGCAGTTTTTTCTTTTTTGTTCTGATAATTTAACATGCAGTTTTACTCAATACGATTTGCCCACCCTGTTTTATGAAGGACCACCCGTTTGAACATTTCTGGCATCGCCACTGGTGCCTCCCCAGACTGTTTTTTGGGCCTTGGCCATGCACCCTTATAAAACTGTCCTGGCTCCGCCACTGATTGGCGTCACTTTTTAACTTTTATTTAATTTAAAAAGATTGAACCTCAAAAGCTTGCTTTCTGAAAATATGATTTATGTCCTGAAGTTGACTGACAATAAATGGTTTGTTTTGCGATAGGAGTGAATGGAAGTTCTTGCACTGCATGTGGTGCGCAATTAAAAAAAAACATTTTGACATATTGATAGATAATTACTATAGGCCTTGTGTTAGTCACGCACTTGACGTCTTCCAACGATATAATGCGATCAAACCAGAATGACTCTAGCTGTCACCAGCCGTCATGTGGAAACCGGGAAGGCCCCTCCTTTCGGTAACTCGTCCTCTCCGCTCGGTCCGAACTTACACGGAGCATGGCTTGAAGAGGTAGTCCAGTCATACAGAGAGAAAACGAAAGCGATGAGATCCACCAGTGACGGAAGTTGAACTCGCCTGGACTATTAGCGTTTTAATGACAGATAGAAGAGGAAAACATTCGAGTCATTTAACCAACTTGCCATCAGTTTGATTCACGTGGAAAATCAATATGGGAAAACATGGATTTCCATCTATCCATTTTGATACGAGTTTGCAGTGACGGCTTCGGTCTGAATGTGAATATGGCTCAAAAATGACCAATGGTAAGTTCACGCAAAGCAAACGTTGACCAAAGTGTCCCAGTCCCGTCTCAGTGGAGCTTGAGGAAACGAGCAGAATAATGCATTACTCTTACCTTCACGCGCACTGGGTGTCTGCGGCTGGCGTTTGAGCCGGACTACAGGAAAAGCTTGTATTTATAGCTATCGTTACTTGGGGATTCCCGGTGATTATAACCAACGATCAAAACGAAACTCGCAAGTGATTTACAAGAAAGCATGTTTATTACGAAAGTGAATGTTCACTGAGGGCTTATTCATGTGGAAATCCCAAAAGTCAGTAAAAAATGATCCGTCAGAAGTAATGACTGTTTGGAGTGGTGCATACGCACAATGTGGGCTAGATAACAGTGTCGTGTAAATCCTGTACAACGACTCATACGGCTGAATGAAACTGTCTAACACTGTTACATATTTTGTAGGGTTACCCATGTGCATGTTTGTATCCGCAGCATCGTCTTGGTACTACTGTTTTGATGCTTATTATTCTACCTCTTGCCTTTGCCTGCGAAAGTGGCCACAATAAAAATCATATCACCGAGGATTACCGCAATATCATTGAAATACAGTTGAAGCACGTTGTAAGTATGATGACTTACTATCAGATGTATAGCCTAGCACCATATGAAATATGAATAGATTAAAACATGTAATGTTATAGGCCTATTTCCACTTGTGTGTGCATATACATGCTGTAAAAAAACTGTTATATTTACAGTGAAAAACTGTCTGCTGAGGTTGATGTAGATTAACTGTAAAAAAAAAAAAAAAAAAAAAAAAAAAAAAAAAAAGGTGGTATCAGGCATATTTACTTTATGTTTTATAGTTAATAATCATACATTTCATTAACGGAGATCAGTTGATACATTGAACTTCAACCTTGTGAAAATTATTTTATTGTGTTGTGTTTTTACTATTAGTTATTTATTTATTTATTTGATGATTTTTCAGGAGGCCAGTTTTGAACAACTAAATTCAAACTGCACAATAAGAAATGTCTGGAAGTCAAAGGAGCCAAGAAATGTAAGTCTTATCTGTTTCCTCATACGTGTGTCTAGTTTCTCTATTAAACTGACACACGTGACAGCCTCTTCTATGTGGCAGAAAAGTTACCTTCACTAAAATGTGACACTGAAATCTTTCACTTTAGTATTCTGTACATTTGGTTTGTAAATGTTACGACCTGGCTTTCCCACTCTTTCCGGAACTTCTCAATGTAAAGTTCAGTCATATGGGTTCTCATTAGACACAGATGGAACTTGTTAGTTAAACAGCCATATTTAAAGTAGTTTCTCCTCCACACCATGTATGATCAATCATCTCTTGTCATTATTCTGAGTTCACTCACTGCTGTTTTTCCTTAATTGGTCACAGGCACATAACATTCACAGAAGAATCTGCAGGGTTAATGGAAAACTGAGGAGATTTGGGAGCGAATCAGATCCTGTAAATGGACAGCTGAAAAATGATTTACATAAACTTGTGGAAGAAATAAATGGGTCCTTGAGATGTTGGTGCCATCGAAAGGTAGCTGAAACAACCTATTTCCTACATTCAGTTTTCTTATGTATCATTTTAATTATTGAAACCTCTATTTCGTTTCATTTGTGGATAAACAGAGAGAGGCGCCGACACAACAAATACGAAAGTGGAAGCCTTGCAAAGTGAAAGACATTCTTGCCAACTTACAGAGACTCTTTGAACAACACAATGCTTACCACTCACACAGCAAAATCTCTTCAGAGCGTGGGAAGACTTCAGAGCAAACCGGTATATAATACTTGGCCTACATTCATCTCGTAGCTCTATTAAAACAATTGAATGTACACAATATGAAGAACTGGATGCACCATGTTCCATTCACACTATTCAGTATTTGACTGAAGAAAAAAAAAAGCCATCCAATGCCATTTTTATGGGAAAAAAATATGCTAAACATGAACATACTACTGTGCGTGAAAATGTTTTAAAACTTGGACATTGCTTTTTTTATGACCAGGACTGTTATATTTGCCATCGATTTCTGAATGTGTACGGAGGATGCTGCGAATTAAACTTGCAGAGTTTAATTGCACATTTCTGTAACTAAGCAAATATGAATTTTCTAGGCCTCAAGTTACATACTTTATGGTCTTCTTGGGGAAGTGACCCTATTCAGCCCACCCAACTCCAAATCTTTTATGCTTTTTTACAGCCTTCTTACAACCAAAAAGTCAAATATTAATTTCTCTTAGAAACACTTGTGTTTTCTCATAAACGGACCAAATTAAATTATTTAATTGCAAACAAAGAAATGTCTGGAATGGGCTTATAAGGTACATGTGTATCATGTAATCCCAACAGTATATTCCAAAAACACCCACCACTATGGTTTTTGATGTAAACTCATTGCACTTTATTAAACAGTTTAGCTATTAAAAAAAACAGCTTGTCAAACTATACAAATATCTAGTTCAATCATGAAACTCTAGAGAGTGCTGGCTATCAGGTTCTTTACATGCAATCTGCAAGCAATCACATCATTAACGCATGGCACAAGCTGATTGGCCTCTGCTGATCCTGCAGCCAATGATATTGCTTGCTCAACATTTAAATAGTCTGGCTCAGTGTTTGCTGTGAAATACCTGATGTGCACTATCAGAGTTACTCTGAAACCCTACACCTTACCCAGCTCTGCAACAGAAGCAGCGTTGCAGATCAAGTCCACCAATACCAAATACATTAGCATTGCCATATTCAATAATATGCCATAACTATTCAAAGAATTGTCATGATTGAAATATGGTATGAATTGAAAATATGAAAATATTTTGTATAATTGTTTTTTTTTTAGCATTTATTTAACAATAACCAAACACAAATAGTTTCAATTTCAACATGACTCTCTACCTTATTTTTAAGAAAGTCATCAAATGTCTCTTTTCTTTGGTTGATCATCTATCAGTACCCTCTTCCAGGTTCTTTCTATCAACTGGTATATTATTCTTAGCCAAAGAATCACGTGAGCCTTCCCCTATTTTTAGTAAGTAAGTAGATTTTATTTATATAGCACATTTTAACAAAGTGCTGAAGAGAGTAAAGCAAATTAAATAGAAAACAGAATAAAACAAAATATAAGACAGGCAATAAAACAATACTAAAATTACATTCAAAAGCCTGGGAGAAGAGATTTTCAGCCTCTTTTTAAAAATGATAATAGAAGGTGCAAGGTGGATGTCTAGTGGCAGTTGATTCCATAAACGAGGGGGCAGCGACTGAAAAAGCTCTGTTAATAAAATTAAGATACTAATATAAATGAATATAAATATTGTTGAAAGGGTTATTTATAACACCATTAAGGTCCTAAATAGCACTTTCAAAGCCAGACTCTTTATGGAACCAGGGGTGCTTCTCATTTCTTATTTGTGCGTCCTCGTTTCCTTTCCTCGCTTCCTTTCCTCGCGTCTCAGCTCCACCCCCTGTAGGACGCGAGGGAAGGCTGCAAGGAAAAAAAGTGAGGACGGAGGAATTGAATGAAAGCTTTTTTATACATTGGAATACTTGATCACTCGAGCGTCACTTCACTGCGTCATCAGCAGTGCTCAAAGGATCTGCCCTTATGTTGTTAAAGTTTGTTTATTTAAGAAATTCATAATAAATAATAATAAAGCAAGATACCTTGTTGAAATATGTGAGTTGTGTGGTTTATGTAAACTACAAAAGTAAAGTATAAATTCAAATGATTGTGACAGATGTGAAGGGGGAGGAGAATTGATACGTGCGTCATGTTTAGTCGATAAAACTCTTCCGCAAAGGGTACACCTGTGTATCCTCGCTCATGACTCCTCTGGAAGCCTCCTCACTCCTCGATCCTCGCGGTGCAATTAGAGAATTGAGATGTCCTTCAAGATGGCTGAGCTCGATTGGTTTCCGGGTCATAGGATGGAGGACGGAGGAGCGAGGAGACGAGGAGGGATATTGAGAAGCACCCCAGCTGTACGCACAGGGCCTCAGTCAGCAATTGTTGGGCCTGATACAAAAACATCGCAGGCATGAGCAGTTGCGATCGCGTTCCAGGTCCCCCAAATCTGCCCTTTGTTTTTACTCAGCATGCACAATTACCCACAATGAAAATATTGTAAGTGGGTAAAGTGCACCAACTACATGTGTTCTAAACAGTAAATTCAGTTAATAGTTTTTTGTATGAGGTTCCTTGTTTCGTGGGTTATAAATAGAGCAGGTCCTTGTAAACCCTCGATTTTAAAAGCTAATTTAAATTTGCTTTTAAATGCAAAGCAAATCTTTTCAGGTTGCCTTTATTTACCAATGTCTTTATTTAAAAGTTATTTATATTTTAAAAAATATAGATAACCGTAGGTGGGCTTATATGGTACATAATCTTTTTAGGGTCACTTCCCCTATATAATGGACTAGCTGTACAGTTCTCTTTGCCGTCATATTACACAAATATATTTTTTTATAAATAACGGTACAGCACTGTGTTACTGAAATTTCCAGCGCCTTTGAAGTGAATATATAACGTTTTAAAAAATGTATAGCAATTGTATTACAAATTTCCACTTGTTGACTAAATTTTTATATATTCTGTTTAACTTCATGCCAGTAGTGGCATGGAAATATTGGGTTCAGAGAGAAACTAAAATATATGTAATGGACCATCAGTTAATTCATTTTAATCATGCTTTAAATGAATAACTAAATAAATTGCATATATCAATATATGTTGAGAAAAGCCCCAAAATTAAGACAAGTCCTTCAATGATATTGCATTATTGCATGCAAGTAATTGAATACGCATTAAAAACACTGGAAATAGAAACTATGGTAGGCATGATGAAATTCTTATGTATTCACCAACTGTGCAGAATGAATGTATTATATTGGCAGCCTAAGTCAATCAATTAAACACAGTGGCGTCATGCCCATTAAAAAAAAGGGGGCACGTGCCCCCTCAGATTTTTCCTCCCTGATAATTTTTTTGTCACAACTTTATTCCTATTATGCTCAGGCCCGGATTGGCCATCTGGCAATTCTGGCACATGCCAGAAGGGCCGGTGTGATTTTCTATTGTTTTGGGCCGAGCTGACCACGTTGCTGCCTGCACCTTTATCGCAAAAAAGTTTTTACGCTCGCATGAGGAGGTTTTTCAGGCAATTCGAAAAAGGAATATTTCGCAAAACTGCAATGGAAACAGTTTTTGCGCATTTACAGTCACCTGACTTAGAAGACGCGGTGTGTTTGGGGTCCGTGATACGCAAATAATAATAGGCTAATAAATATCATCATTATTATAACAGTTATTAGGCTACATATTTAGAAGACGCTTTTATCCAAAAAAGGAACAAAGCAATTCGTCAAATGTCATTCATAATGGTTAGACAATAATACAGGGCTAAGATTATCACAAATAAACACAAGATTTTGACGCATATCCAAGTGTTTGCTGAGCGCCCATGGCACGGAGGCGCGGCCGCGAACACTTGCTTTTTCCTGAAACAACTTAAAACAGGCCTACTCTATAATTTCTGGTCATACAGAAAATAATATTACATTATTCGCAACTATGATTTTATTTGTGTAAACTCACAATAACAAGAAAACGTTGTGCTTTTGTAAAATAAAATAAAACAATCATGCGCGCTTTCATGATCCGTGAACTGGAGCGCGAGAACTGAAACCAAGTATAGCCTATGTAGGTTAAAGCTTGAAGTGTCCACTTTAAAACGAACAAATTCGAATCGAAAGCTAATACCTTCTGCTTATATAATCCGTATGGAAGGTGGATTTCTCTCTAAAGGTGCACTCGCGCGGCGCGCCTCAGCGGAGATGGAGATATGTTTTTAGCCGACACTGATTTAGAAAACAATAGTTTATTAATAAACAATTAAAATGCCTCGTTATTTTTTCAGACACATTTATTATTTAGCCTATAACTCACCTAAATCACCTTTCTGTAGGCTGTGGTTCCAGAGACATAAATATGGCTCTTCTCATTCAGCACTGCGGGAAAAATATAATTTCCAGGTTCTTATTTGGCCTTAGAAAACCATTTAAATCGACTTTTTTTCGTATTAAGTTGGGAATATTTTAAATGTTTAATAAAGGGGCAAAAAGTCATAAACAAACATCTGAAATTTAGTCGATATATTATTATTTTTGCGCAGCATTTGTGTACAGTTCAAATTAAAAAAAATATTGGTGTTCAACTTTGCATTTTAAAAAAACAACCACCGTTCATTTTTCGTTTTGCAATACGGGTTAAATAAGGAAAAACGAATGGACACAAATGTACACTGACCGTTTGGACAGAGTTCTTTATTAAATTCATAAAAGAAACAATAATTAGGCTACAGCAATACTGGATTCTAAACCTCAAAGAAATGCCACAATCAAGACCTCGGAGCAGAAATGAGAGAGAAACACCCAGAAACTCCTTATGCCGTTAGCAGTATAGGGGGCTTTCCCTGCCATTAATGCTTGGATAACACACCACGTCTCCTTCCATTAATAATAATAATAATAATGTCTAGTGTGGTGGTGGCTGATAGACTAACCTACCCGTTGCCATGATGTTTAAATGACTTATCGCGAGAGGAAAAAAAGGACGTTGTATCGCATAACATCAGTTAATGGAGACGCCGTCATTTCGCAATAGTTTTTTATCGACATTTAGAAAAAATCGCAAAAGTTTTGCGCAAATCTGTAATGGAAACGCGCCTAAATTGCTGCCTTGTATGGTGTGTCTCAGTGGGAAAAATGTTCAGATTCTGGGGACGTTTTTTTAACGTCATCAATTAGTTGGGCCTGTGAAAACCCAAAATGCCAGGCCCGAATTTTGGTCCCAGTCCGGCCCCGATTATGCTCCATAATTACCAGAGCCTATAATGACTCAAATGTATTCTTCTGGATGTGTAATAAATCGGTCAGCATCAGCCCGCCCCTTTTTCCTAATATGGTGTCCACTACGCGCGTAGCGCTCCAGAATCTTTGCTGTGTATGTTCAAGCAACTCACGTCTCGCACGTTGAGCTGGCAATGTTTTACAGATGGTCTTGAAGTGGTAAGTGGGCAAAGCAACAAATCGACATTGAATTAGTTATCGGATGATATTAAAAGGTAGTGGGATTATTTGTGGTTGACCTTGAAATTTTAAGTTGATCAAAAAGTTATGGATTTGATATTAGCTGCGAATTCAGAGCATTAACTTAAGTTGTGTCAGTGCAATGTTATCGATATAGCCTAGTCTAACCGTAAACTAGTTGGCTAACGTTACTGCCTGCCATACAAAGCCAATAAGCCATAGTAACGTTATCTGATCGGTTTCGAAACATCAGTTCTGTTTTGTCTTGTCAAAGTCTCCAGCTGGTTCAATTGTTTTCAGTTTCATAGAAACGATGGTGTTAAATTTGTTGTAGGATAACTGCAAAATCCAACCTAACGTTGTCAAGGCATCGACTTGATGTTTCTCCCATAGACTGTTATTCACAGTTGATTAACCATTTTCAAATAAACGGGGTAGTGTTAACCTTATGCAGCACTGAAATCTGTCAAACTTCTTTCAAAGTCCTTCATCACATATTAATATTAAAATAACTTAATTTCAGAGCACCACAAAGTCAGACCTCAGCACCTTTATGTACCTTTAATGTAAGATCGTTCTTAGGTCACATACCAATTTAAAATCATAACATAAAAACTGCAATGGTACTGTTTTTAAAATCATGTGTAGTAGGCCTAAGTGTACAGTAAGTGTGTGTGTAAACATGCTTTAATGAAGTAGACTTCAAAAGCTTTTGAATTTGAGCTTACAGTTCTTTCATCAACCTGTCTTTTACATAAACTTACAAAATAGATACTTTAACTTAGTCCTCAGATAGAGGAGGGTTGCTGCTGGCTCCGTTAAGGTATTTCTGTCCCTCCCAAACTGCATTGAAATGGTATATTTAGCAGCCAGAATTTAAAAATTTTCAGGGGGAGAAACCCCCTGACCCCTCCTAACATGATCCATATCACCCGTCAGAAAACAATTGCAACGTCTCAGATTGTGCCCCCCCAGAATTTTGGCTTGCATGACGCCCCTGATTAAACACATCAAACAGGACACAATCTGAGCTTTGTTTACCACTTTATTTTTTTAGGATCACTTCAATTCAGGAGCCAATTTTACCAGTCAATTATTTAATGATAAAATGTCTGTCCATATAGCATGTATTCATAAGCTGTGACATGTGGTCAGAGCAGCAGTAGTACAAGCATAACAAGGTGCAGAGTGATACTCAAGATACACACAAGTTTGAGATCAGCACAAACACACACCAGCTCCTTGACTTCACTCACTCTGAACAGCAGTTCAGCACTCTGAAGCTATAAAATACCATAGTAAAGTCCTTTTTGAATGATGTAATGGTGCACGCTCTAGAAGGATGTGACATGACATTTCAGTTGCCTTGAAGTTTTGAATGTTGTGTTAATGTGTGAATATGTTAAAGAGATTAAATAAACCAAGGTTGAACAGATGTGATGGATTGTATGTCTAATAAATATACAACGACAATTTCTACAAGATGTTTTCATGTTGAATACTGTTAAAAACACAAGAAACAATGAAGAACGTATAAAATCAAAGTGAAATACAAAACTGGATTGTTCAGAGAAAGAACTGTAGTCAATGCATTTAACATAGGGAACATTTAACCTAATTTTTTAATAAATAAATGACACAATGACACTACAATAAGATATTGCCCTGTTAACATCAGAATGGTTGCATTTTGTGTTATGGTCCCAATTTAAGGCCTAGATCGATCAAAGTCAATTTAAAAATTTAAATCATAACTTTAACTGTGATAATACTCCTTTTGTAGCAGTAACCAATCATATTGCACTTTCATTAAAAATAAAATGAGCAGAATGATGAGATGGGTTCAGTCTATAGAAACAGAAGCAGATTTCAAGTGAAATGTTTGTACAGCACATGGATTTTGCCAAGTACACTAGTGTGTTGGAAAGAAACGCTCAGTTTTTCAGAGCTACAGTGAGTCAGTCTTTCTATCATTTGTACTATTTAAATGTACATTCGTTTAACTCCGCACTCACAGCAAAACTTGGCCCAGTCCACGGGGTACTTGGTCCCACACTCATGGCAAAACTTGGTGCCTATTGTTGAGTAATTGTTTTCATGTTCTTTCTTCACATCATTCCTTTAAACAAAATCAAGATGTGAATCATGTCAATGTCGACTATTCAAAACAAAACTGCAACCAAAAAGATTTAGGAAAACTGGCCTAAAACATGGACAACTATAGACCTTTCATAACTGATGCAGTGAACTGAAGTTTTGTGCTTGAATAGGGACCATTAAGGAGTTGATGTATTCATCATCAGTTCCAAGAATGTAGCAGTGCAGTACAGCAATACTTGTAACATCATACCTTGAATTATCTGCATTTTGGACTTTCTTCTTATTCATCCCTATACCAGAAGGTGGACTTCTCAGGGAGTTTTGCAAAACCATGCCCTTGGGTTTCACGTTCCCTCTGCAAACACAAGTGCAATGATGGTCATAAAAGCCTGGAGATAATGTCAAAAATCATGATTAGTCAGTGACTCTGTGCCTTACTCAGAGGGAGGGCTGTTCAAGTCGGATGAGTTGTTCTGTAACGGAGAATATGAGCTCCTCACTGAGCCAGTAGATGAGGTTTTGCTGCTGGGAATCCCTTTTGAGGGAGAGGGGAAAAGGGGTTTTGTTGATTAAAAAAGTATCATCTCTACATTTCATGTTCTGTATCGCAAGTCTACAGCAACCATAAAATTGCTTTGTGTTAGGAACAGGTTCAGAGAGCATTGGCCCTTACATATATCATCTTCATATCATCATTCTATTATTTTAGTATCATTGAGATACTGTAATGGTTATATATAATGTATAATTTTTTCCCCCTTTTTCATTTAGGGTGCTTTCACACCTGCCTCATTTAGTTCGGTTGAATCGCATTAGAGTTCGTTTTCCCCCTTGGTGCGGTTCGTTTGGGCAGGTGTGAAATCAGCAATCGCACTCGGGTGCGCACCAAAAGCGGACCAAACAAGCGTACCGAGACCACCTCTGGAGCGTTTAGTTTGTGGTGAGAACGTGATCCGACCTCGAACAGACCCAACTGCCAAAGAACTGCGCATTTTTGGACTAAACCAGCTGCCGTAGTCAGCTGCGCTGTGCATTATGGGATGAGGACTAATGTTTGTTGACAGTTTGCACTAGCATGGCAGCTCGCGGACAAACGGAGTTCTGAGGAGGTGCGGAGCATCATAGAAATTTAAAGTGGTGTAGACAAACTATATAATACACTATGACCAGGGATACAATCAGCCCACGCAGTCGTCTCTCCATAGTAAAAAGCTGTCTGCCGGATTTTCCTCCTCTGTTAACTTCCGGGAGCTCTGGAATTGTCCCGCACGTTAATTCTGACCAATCGAAGTGCAGTTACCTCTGGCCAACGAGTGATGTGGATGTTGTCACGTGACTGCATTTTGGTTCGTTTCATCAACTCATCATCTGATTCGGACCAGAGCAATCAGTGTGGTGTGAAAAGGAACCAAACGCCTGAAAATGATACAAAGTATAATTTTTCGCCCTTAGTCCGGACCAAATGAACCGAACTACAGATGTCGAAGCACCCTTAAATGAGAGATGTCTTGGTAGCTAACTGAAATCAAATAAGTTTTTAAAAAATATATATTTTGTTTGACTTCTGTTAAAGTTTATTTTATTTCAAGTTATAAAATCTTTGATGGTTTTAGTTGAATATAACAATACTAGGAGCACAAGTGATTTTAATATAAGCTCCTCCTTATCGATGCTTGTCAACTCAAATGGGAACTAATGTGCAGTTTAAATATTTTTAAGGGAGTCCAAAGATTTTACCTTGTTAGTGATGTTAATAAGTAAAATACCTCCTATCTAATTGGAGGTGGGTGAAATTAGAACAAAACATGGACTGGATCAATGTTGTACTTTTTGTTTTAGTTAAAGGGATAATTCACCCAAAAATTAAAATTCTGTCAGTATTTACTCACCCTCATGTTGTTCCAAACCCGTAAGACCTTCGTTCATCTTCAGAACACGAATTAAGATATTTTTGATGAAATCTGAGAGCTGGATCACTCCTCCATACTAGCCCATAGGCTTCTTCAGGGATTGAAACTTTAAAACTGAAGATGATTGAAACTCATCTTCAGAACACGAATTAAGATATTTTTGATGAAATCTGAGAGCTGGATCACTCCTCCATACTAGCCCATAGGCTTCTTCAGGGATTGAAACAGGGATTGAAAAAATAAAAATTCTGTCAGTATTTACTCACCCTCATGTTGTTCCAACCCCGTAAGACCTTCGTTCATCTTCAGAACACGAATTAAGATATTTTTGATGAAATCTGAGAGCTGGATCACTCCTCCATACTAGCCCATAGGCTTCTTCAGGGATTGAAACTTGCCGGCCTCGAAAAGTTATTAAAGACATCGTTAAAATAGTCCAAGTGACTACAGTGGCTCAATCTTAAGTTTATCAAACGACGAGAACACTTTTTGTGTGCAAAAACAAACATAAATAACGACTTTATTTCAACCATTCAGAGAGAAGGAAATGAATAGTTGAAATAAAGTCGTTATTTTTGTTTTTTTTGCGCACAAAAAGTGTTCTCGTCGTTTGATAAACTTAAGATTGAGCCACTGTAGTCACTTGGACTATTTTAACGATGTCTTTAATAACTTTTCGAGGCCGGCAAGTTCAATCCCTGAAGAAGCCTATGGACTAGTATGGAGGAATGATCCAGCTCTCAGATTTCATCAAAAATATCTTAATTCGTGTTCCGAAGATGAACGAAGGTCTTACGGGGTTGGAACAACATGAGGGTGAGTAAATACTGACAGAATTTTCATTTTTGGGTGAACTAACCCTTTAACAATAACAACAAAAATATATAAAAAATTTCCATAATTGAAATAAAGATGAAATAAAATGTAAAAATTAGATGAAAAACCTAAACTTTAAAAAAACTAACGAAAATTTGAAATGTTGCCTTGGCAACTAACTGAAATGAAAAAGTTGAAGTACTGAAATTATTAAAACTAATATACAAAATATAGTAATAAACTAAAGCATATTAAGAAATTGACAAAAAGCACAACAAAATTACAAAACATTTAAATTTCTAAAACATTAAAATAGACACAATTGCTCTATATGCTGAACAGATTGATTTTAGGCTTTTTTTCCCATTATAAACCTTCATTAACTTACACATCAAATAAGATAAACAGAAGCTCAATGCTTGCTTGACATGCGAGAACCAATGAGGTTCATTCTCGTGTAACGCAGCACGTTTGAGCTTCTGCAAGAACCAATGAGGTTAATTCTCATGTTATGCAGGACGTTTGAGCTTCTGCAAGAACCAATGAGGTTCATTCTCGTGTTATGCAGCACGTTTGAGCTTCTGCGAGAACCAATGAGGTTAATTCTCGTGTTACGCAGCACGTTTGAGCTTCTGCAAGAACCAATGAGGTTCATTCTCGTGTTACGCAGCATGTTTGAGCTTCCGCAATAACCAATGAGGTTTGATCTCGTCAAGCAGGTTCGGTTGAGCTTCTGTTTATGTTCGCTGATCAATATTTATATGTGAATAAAAGCCTAAATTCAATCTGTTCATCATATAAAGCTATAATTTCTAGAGCCCGACCGATATGGATTTTTGGGGGCCGATGCCGATACCGATAAAAAAAAAAGCCTGATACCGATATATCGGCCGATATTATTTATGTGTACAGTAGCAATATTATTTATGTGTATTATAGTACAGTACCAGTCAAAAGTTTGGACACACTTTTCTATTGTGTGTACAAACGTTTTATGGGTACTGTATATAGAATACACAGTATTTAAACAGAATAAATATATAAACGTTTTGCAATGATCACTCAAATGTGGTGATCAAACACTTGTGTGACACAGATATGTAATGGAGGCAGGGGGAATGATAGAATGAGAATGATAAGCTGTAACCAAACTAGTTTGCATTGCATGCTATATTATATTATATTCTAAATACTGTTGCATAATCTTCACTAACGACTTTGTCTTTTAATTTAGTCACATTATATAACAACTTGTATCAATAAATATATCAAAAGTGTCACTGACATTATCTTCTATTTTTAGTCTTAATTCCTCTAATCTCTACCAGTGGAGGAAGAACTCAGATCTTTTTACTAAAGTAAAATTTATAATATCATAATGAAAACGTTTTTAATTACATAATGTACAGACTTTTATACTATTTGAAATAAGTAGTAAGCAAAATGTACCTACTAAACGTGAAACTAGGCTACTCTTAATGCAAAATGGCCCTATATAAAGTGTTATAATTATATAAATTATTGGAATATTGCTTGATGTTGTAACGTAGCGTTATAGATTAGGCAGAATGAGCTTTAACACTGCGTCTACACCGGACGCGGCCGTTATTGCTCGCGTCGGAAAAGCACCCGTTACAGAACAGAATGGGCCATCCGTTTACTGTCGGAGATTTGTCGCTCGCGCCACGCATTTTAATCAATGTTTAATAAATTAATTGCCTGGATTTTAAATAAGAAGTAAATATAGCAGACAATATTCAGGACTTCTCAGCTGCGCGCTTGCAATAGTCACAAGCTCACACAATACGTGACAGAGGCTGGCAGCAGAGAAATCAATTCAGTGAATTACAGTGAATTGCGCAAATCAAAAGTAATAGTCTACTACCCACTGGATGAAGAAGGGTTGGCTCTCAACAGAACATATAATATTCATTTTATTTTATTTTTCGTGTTCGCATTTATGAGGAAAAAACGGACGTGACAAGCTCCGAAAGCGGGAATAAAGTGCTTTAAAACTTTCACATAGACCTCGAACAGAAAGCACAAAGCCTTTCATTAAAGTCAGTTTCGTTTTGTATTAATTATATCTTAATTTTAATCAATGTTTTATCAACCAAATGCGTGGAAGTAACAGACAATAGATAATCTCGAAACGGAGGCGCCGGCGAGTGAACTGCAACTCGTCTCATAAATGAACCGAAACTCAGCGTATAGACCTGAGAAATATATCTATTGAAATGTCTACTTTTAAACAGAACAAATCAAAACGAAAGACAAACTGCTCTCTGCTTATGTAATCCTTCTGAAATGTACATTTCTCTCTGGCGCGTTCAAAGATCGCGAGTCCGCATCCTCAACTTCATTTTTGCAGCCCACAATGACTGAAAACACTTGTTATTAATAAACAATTAAAATGTCTCCTTGCTATATTTGATGTATTCATATCATTGCTTTTGCCAGTTCATTGTGACAGCTTTTAGGTGCTTTATTGGCAGCGCCACCCTTACATGAATCACCGCACGCCGCATTTTTTTTTAAATATTCATTTATCGGCCATTATAAATGCCGATACCAATAGTTATGAAAATGCATAATATCGGCCGATAATATCGGCTCGCCGATATATCGGTCGGGCTCTAATAATTTCTCTACAGAAAATCTGGACTAAACCGTAAATTCATATGGATTCATTTTATGATCTCTTTATGAACGTCAAAGTGGTAGATGCGTAGCTGTCAATGGAGGAACAGAATTCTCTCAGATTTTATTAAAACAAATCTTCATTTCTGTTCCGAAGAAGAACGAAAGTTTTACGGGTTTGGAACGACATGAGGGTAAGTAAATGACGACAGAATTTCCATTCACTACACACTGAAATAATGTTAGGAAAACATTTGAGGGATGCAACAGAAGCAATCATATATGTTTAATAGCTTTGGTTGCTTCACAAAAGTGATTCTTGACAAAATAACAAGAGAAATAATTGATCAAATATGTCAGTGGAAAAATGGAGGAAAAATGACTAAATTAATACACCAGTCCTTACCCGTGCCAGCACCCTGCCCATAGGCTGAGCGCTGAGGTAGACGAGAAGACACAATAGGTACAGCGGGAGAGTTTGCCTTCTTTTGTGGTGGAGGTTTGTACTGCAGACACAGGAACATGCAATGTTTATATTAACCCACTCAAGGCACTGTAATTGAGTAAAATATAATAATGGCAATACGAAGAGTGGCTGAAGTGAAGTGGCTTATACCAACTTGCAAACAAAAACTAGTTTGAGGCTGCTATTTGATAGCCTTACCTTAAACTGTTTATTCATCAGTGTTAGTGAAATTCTTACAATTTAAGCGCATATTAAGTAAAGAAGGTGAGTATGCCATACTGGTGTGTATGGGGCCAACCATTTTTGAGAAATAAATTAGCTTCATTCAAATTCCTAAAAAATTACGTGGTTCAAGTATTGTTCACAGTGAGTGAAACCTTACCGGAATCCTGGCTGGGGGTTTGGCTTTCTCACTTCCAGGAACCTTGCTCTTGTTGGAGATTCTGGATGCTTGCTCCTTACAGAATTTGATGTGGCGATCTGCTGCATTCTCACTGAAGCGTCGCTGGCAATAGGGACACTTGATATAATCTGAAAAAAGTCAATAGCTGTTAATGTTTTTACTGCTATTACTGTAACAATTCCAACTGTCAATAAAAAGGTTTTTTTTTTAACCTGGATCATAGGATGGAGGAGGGGGTGGAGGAAGGGGTCCACCATCTTTTATAACTTGATCTAAGCCTTTGGCAGCGCGAATGGTGGCAATGAATTCTTCATGCTTTCGGCGCCAATTCGACTGTTTCTTGGGTGGTTCAGGCTGTTTAAAAGCAAACATTTAGTTTAAAAGGATAATATAAATTTCCTATATCACCTACTACATAACCTCCAAGGGGGCCATAAATTAACTAATTACTTACAATGTAGTTATGTACCATTATTAAAATTCTAATAAATATTTTCATGCTTTGAAAACGATAAAGGGTCAATAATATACTATTCTATACTTTTTGTAAATTGAAAATGGAAAAACACTTAAAACTAAAAAATTGTGATTTATAATGCATTACATTATAAGTATTTAAAAACAGTAAAATGTAAGAATAGGGTAAAGGTGTATGAACAATTAAACATGCAAATATTGATGCATCCACTAGTGACCATTAAATAAAAAAAAAATAACAATAATAATATTGTCTGATAACTGATATGGCACCTATACATTGTGAATGCAAATTAAAATCAGTTAAAAGTGATAAAATTATTAAACTTTATTTAATTTTATTGAAATCATGATGTACAACATGTAACCAACATTTCTCAATTTGTCCCCTCAACTGTTGGTTTTACAGAAAAACGTACTCTGTTACTAACGTAACCTCGGTTCTCTCTAGAGAGGGAACGAGTACTGCGTAATATCTTACAAGCAAAACTCAGCATCTGGGCCGGCACAGCGGGGCAGATAACACTGAATTCTATACCGACAGAAGCTTGGCTTGTAAGTCGGGAACCTCTAGGTTATAAAACCTTATAAATGTAGACGGCGAGGCCCAGCCCGCAGCCGTACGGATATCTTGCAAGGTAACGCCACTATACCATGCCCACGACGAGGCCACGCCTCTCGTGGAGTGCGCTCTGACACCCTAAGGACACTGCAGGCCCTTAGAAGTGTAAGCCAGTGCTATGGCATCGACTATCCATCTGGATAGGCTCTGTTTTGATGCGGCCAGTCTCTTGGAACGTCCGCCAAACAAAACGAAGAGCTGCTCGGTCTGCCTGAAGGCAGACGAGCGGGACACATAAGCTCTCAGTGCCCTGACAGGGCAAAGGAGACTCGCATCCTCCTCCTCATCTTGAACCGAGAGAGCACACAGGGAAATCACCTGGGCTCTGAACGGTGTGTTGAGGGATTTGGGCACGTACCCGTGCCTCGGTTTGAGTATGACTTTTGAGTCATTAGGCCCAAACTCCATACATGATGCGCTTACTGAAAGCGCTTGTAAGTCCCCTATGTGCTTCACTGAAGCGAGAGCCAAAAGAAACACCATTTTGAAAGACAGATGCTTCATGTCTGACAAATGGATTGGCTCGAACGGGGCACCTTTCATGGCTTCCAAAACCGTAGAAAGGTCCCACACCGGGACTGAAGGAGGTCTAGGAGGGTTCAACCTCCGAGCTCCCTTGAGGAATCGCACGACTAGGTCGTTCTTCCCCAGTGACTGGCCAGACACAGGTTTTGTAAACACTGCTATAGCCGCCACGTACACTTTGAGCGTGGATCGGGTTCTGCCCTTATCCAGCAGCTCTTGAAGGAAGGAAAGCACTTCCGTGACCCCGCAGTCTACGGGTGAAAAGCCCTGAGCTTGACACCAGGCAGAGAACACAGACCATTTCTAGGAGTAGAGCCGTCTTGTAGACGGGGCCCTTGCCTGCGTGATCGTGTTTAGCACTCCCTCCGGGAGGATAGCGGGTACCCGTTGATGGCCCATGCGTGCAGGGACCATTGCTGGGGGCGAGGATGCCAAATCGAGCCCTTGGCCTGGGAGAGGAGGTCTCTCCTCAATGGTATTGGCCACGGGGCAGTGCTGGTCAGCTGCATCAGGACTGGAAACCAAGCCTGGTTTGTCCAGAGCGGAGCCACAAGCAGCACTGGGCATCCATTTTCCCTGATCCGTTCCAGCATTTGAGGCAGGAGCGAGATGGGGGGGAAAGCATAGAGGGGACAGCGGGGCCAAACGTAGGCCAGCGCGTCCTTGCTATTGGAGAAATATTTCGGACAGTGAGCGTTCTCGTTGGACGCGAACAGGTCCACCTGCGCTCTGCCGAATGTCTCCCACAGCAGTTGGATCGTCTGCGGGTGCAGCGACCATTCCCCTGCTGGGACATTGTCTCTGGACAGCCTGTCTGGTCCCAGATTCAGGTGACCAGGCACGTGCGCTGCTCTCAGTGAAAGCAGGTTGTGCTGAGCCCAGACCAGGAGGCACTCCGTCAGCCTGTAAAGGTTTCGGGACTTGATGCCGCCCTGATGATTTATGTACGCCACCACTGACATGTTGTCCGACCGGACCAAGACGTGGTGACCCCTTATCTGGGGACAGAAGCGCCGCAGCGCGTTGTCGACTGCCATCATTTCCAGACAGTTTATATGTAGGAGCTTTTCCCGTTCTGACCACTGGCCAAAGAACGGTCTGCCCTCGAGCAGTGCTCCCCATCCCGAGGTGGAGGCGTCCGTGGACACCACCTTCACGCTCGAGGGAGTCCCCAGACTCACACCTGACTGGTACCAGTTGGTTTTCTTCCAAGGCTCCAAAGCTGAGACGCATTTCAGACCGACCCGGAGGCGAAACGACCAGCGGTCCATGCCCTGGGCGGAACCCGCGCTTTCAGCCATAGCTACAGTGGGCGCATGCGAAGCAGCCCCAACTGGAGCACTGAAGCTGCTGAGGCCATGAGACCCAGCATTTTCTGAAACCTTTTGAGCTGGAGAGTTGAGCCGCGGCGAAAAGATTTCGCGGCGCGCTGAGTGTCCTGTGCGCGCTCTGGCGACAGATGCGCTGTCATAGATAGCGAGTTCAGCACTGTTCCCAGAAAAGATATTTTCTGGCTGGGAGACAGCGAGCTCTTCGCCCAATTGACTGTGAGACCCAGATTCTCGAGATGTTCGAGTAATGTGGCCCTGTGTTCTATGAGCTCTGATTGTGATCGAGCTAGAATCAGCCAATCGTCCAAGTAGTTCAAAATTCGCATGCCCTGAAGTCTCAGGGGTGCGAGAGCCGCGTCCATGCACTTCGTAAAAGTACGGGGTGCCAGGGACAGGCCGAACGGCAGGACTTTGTATTGGTATGCCTGGCCTTCGAAGGCGAATCTCAAGAATTGCTTGTGACTTAACGCTATTTGTATTTGAAAATAAGCGTCCTTTAGATCTATCGACATGAACCAGTCTCCTTGGCGCACTTGCGCGAGGATTTTCCTGGTTGTAATCATTCTGAACTGACGCTTCGTGAGCGTTCTGTTCAGCCGTCGCAGATCTAGAATGGGTCTCTGAGACCCCCGTCTTTTTTCGGTACCAGAAAATACCTGCTGGATAGGCTCTGAGCCTGAGATAAAGGTTCTATAGCCCCTTTGCTCAGTAGTTTCGCTATCTCGGCTCGAAGTAGGTGAGATACTTCATTTTTTACCGTCGTTTCGACTCGCGCCGCGCAACGGCGGGGGTGTCGAGCGAACTGCAGCGAATAGCCTCTTTTTATAGTGTTCAGCACCCATTCTGATACCCCGGGAAGCTTTGCCCACGCATCTGCATGAAAAGCTACAGGTAGAATGAAATCTGGGCTCTGGCCGTGATATAGCGGCGGCCGGAGAGCTCCGGTGTGCTGAGAAATAGACACTGTGTTTATAGTGTGCGAGGCGGGGGGTGCGCTGATCACAGCGGGCAGCCTGACCACGCTAGGCTTCTCTCTGACGGGATGTGGAGAGAAGGCGAGCGGGGCGAGCCCCGTGGGGTTCGGCATGTCTGTGAGGGAATGTGGGCGCGGGATAGCGGGCACACTCGCTGCACTGAGAACACTGTCGGCTCCCGCCAACTGAAAATGTGTTGGTTTCGTTTTTACAGAAACCGTGGGACATGCTTCATGTAGTGTTTGTGGGCACTGTGTTGTGGGCACGTACACTACATTTATTGCACAATCGACATGAGTCGATTTTTTTTTTTTGCTAGCCCTGTATTGTGGCGGGCTGTGTCTGCGTGTGGGAATGGGCACTGAGACGTGGGCATTCTTACAACACTCATAACACCATCGGCCGTGGCCTGGAATTCCAGAAAATACACTCTTTTTGGGATTTATCTGGGTCGCCTTAAAGCTGGCGTTTGTGTGCAGGCAAGCGGGCTGTGGTACTAGCTTGTTTACTGCAAAATACACTGGAACAGTCACATTGTTTGGAACTGAACGAGCGAGAAGTTTCGGTAGAGTCTGGCCGCGGCGAGACTTAAACACCGTGGGCCTTAGCTGACTGTATGTGTGTTGGTTTCTTTTACAGAAAACGTGGCACATGCAGTGTGTAGTGTTTGTGGGCACTGGGTTGTGGGCACATTCACTATAATTAATGCACAATTGACATGAGTCAAACTCATTTGTGCGAGCCCTGCACTTTGGCGGGCTGTGTTTGTGTGTAGAAATGAACACTGGGCTGTGGCATTTTTAATACACTCATAACACCATCGGCTGTGGCCGGAATACCAGAAAATACGCTGCTTACATGATTTTTCTGGGTCGCCGTGGAAACGGCATTTGTGTGCAGACAAGCGGGCCATGTTACCGGCTTGTTTACTGCAAAATACACTGGAACAGTCGCATTTTCTTGGAACTGAACGAGTGAAAAGTTTGGGTGTAAGTCTGGCTGCGGCGAGACTAAATTTTTATCCGCTGCGAGAGCTGGGCTCGAACACGGGTCTCCCGTGCGAAGGCTTTGGGTTTCGCCACTGAGCCACAGGGGGAAACGACAAAAGCTTAAAATAGCCCAAGACGATAAAGAGCGTCATCACAGTTTTGTGTGCGTCGGCGTTTGTTTGCACGCGTGCGTGTAATACAACAGGCTCATTGCTGCAATATTGACATTTTCAGCCGCTCAAACCAAGAGGAGCTGAGAAATGTTTGAGAAAAGGAGATTGGCCCGGCCTCGGCGGGACTAAAAACACACTCTTTCCTCATTTCGCCGGTGACGCATGCCCACGGGGGGCGGGGTAGCTTTCTTATAACGTAAAGAAAGCTAGCCGCGGTTTTGAAGCTGGCCTTCTCTACAGATGCAAGCTATCTCGTCGTCATTAATGGCGGAAGCGGCGGCGCGCGGCGGCCGTTGTCCGTCAGCGAGCGACTCGAGTGAAGCTGGTGAAGCTGGCGGGCGAACCGGCGAGCTATCACGAGCTGGAGAAGGCTCGGGGCTATTTCGTCGACCTCAATGGAGGAAGCGGCGGCAGAGGGACTCGAGCGATGCCGGCGAAGCTGGCGGGCGAACCGGCGAGCTTTGGCGGGCAGGAGAAGGCTCGGGAGCGCGCTGAGCACGGCGCTTTTTACGGCGCGGCGCTACAGCGGGCTGAAGTGCAGGCTCTGAGAAGGATGCCAGGCGAGTCCTCAGAGTCACCATAGGCAGTAGCTCACAGTGAGGGCATCCGCCGTCGACGAGAGCCGCATGATCCTCACCCAGGCAGGAAACGCAGATAACATGACGGTCCCCGTCGCTGAGTGTGGCTCGGCACGAGCCGCAGGATCTTTGCATCTTGAAAAAGACGCAGCTCTTTTAGCAGAGAGAGACAGACAGTGAAAAAATGTGTGTCGCAGCGGCGAACACACACACACAGTTTGAAAAGGATATAACGCCGGAAAGCGTAGCAGGTACGGCGGCTAAAGGCGGCGATGCCAGCGACTTCAGACTCAATGGCTCGTCCCGCTGTGTGCTTTTTCTCAGACGGCGTGGCTTCTCACTCCGGATCCAGCGATGCGTGATGCTTCGCTGAAGAGATGAAAATCAGTGTACCAGCCTTATCGAGCTATATTTATAGGGCGAAATTGCGCCCTTTTCTGGCTGGACGTGACGAAATGGGCACGAAATGCCCCCATAGGATTATGTCACGCAGCACCTCTCTCGATAGGCTGCTGCTGTTTGCTGCAGGGCAGCCAATAGGCGCGCGAGCCGTCCTGCCTATATCTGCATGCTGCTGCACAGCGTTTTACATTAATTCAAAATTAAGGATAATTTTTTGCTTCAATATCTCGTGGAAAAGAGGTTTTCCCCATAGCGTAAGATATTACGCAGTACGAGAGATACTCTCGTAAGAGAACTTGTAGTTCTTGAAACATCTGCAATCACAAAATTAATCATGGTTAATTATTTTATTTTAAGTTTACGACAAGTAAACTTTAAGTTAATTATTCAGTTTACGAAAGTAACCATCACTCCCTGAGAAGGGGAACGAGATGCTGCGCTAGTGTTGTCACGATACCAAAACTTTGACTTCGGTACGATACCTAACTTAAATAACACGATACCGATACTATGGCAAAAACCTAAAACATCAGGAAAAGAAAATAAATAATAGATAATGTTTTGTTATTATTATTATTATTATTATTATTATTAATAATAATAGTTTCTCAATTTTTTATGTCATCTACAGGAACTAAAAAAAACATTGGTTCACAATATAAAGATTTTTGTCAACAGAACATGGACATGTGAAAACCTGAACCTTTTTTTCTGTCATATTCTCTCTTGGACTTCTGGACAGTTCTTTGGCCATTTCCAGGTTTTTAGCAGGCTAAATATGCAAGGCATGGACAGTTGGCAGTTGGCATGGGGTCTTCAGAAGCACTTATCCCTGCCATTTGTTTGTACAACAAGAATTCACTTGTAAGTTGGTCAGCAGGGGAATCCCTCAGCCCCCACCTGATGCCACTACTGACTTCATATTTTCAAACTTGATGGTGGAGAGCAGAATGTTTTACTTTCTTTTGCCCCTCCTTGTTTCTGATGCTCTGGTGCTTAGGCCTCATTCTTTTGCTGTAATGAAACTTAAACAGATTTCTGTAAAAGTGCTGCTTTCACCTCTTCCTCCATGGTAACAAAGCTCTCCTTAAATCTTGGGTCTAGAACAGTGTCTAGAAGTCTGCTTTTATATCTTGCTGTGAAGTCTGAAGTCTTATTTTTCCTTTCATTTCGCATGAAAGGGTGCTTTCTCCTTCATTCACTGTCGGTAAGGAACGTAGTTTCCAATTGAGAGGCAACACAGAAGACAACGTGGGGTCTTTCTCTCCACTTAAAACATCGGTAAAGCTGCTTAGAAGCCAAGGACCTCTCTAAAAAATTCTAGTGTTGCCATTCTACAGCCCTTACTTCATTATACCCAAGAAAGGCGGTGGGTTACGGCCAATCTTGGACCTGCGAGTTTTGAATCGGGCAACTTCCACCGACGCCAGCGACATCGAGTCTGACCTTTCAACGTGATGACGTAGTTCCCGGCGCGTTGCAGATCAGCTGAATCCGAACAATTGTAGTTAAAGTGTGTGTATATATATATATATATATATATATATATATTTTTTTTTTTTTTTTAATGACCTATCGTTTTGCGAGATAAGACCCTCCTCCTCAGCTGCGATTGTGAACAGTCCGTTGAAGCACTTCAAAGACCTTTGAAACTGCATTGATTTGGACTTCAAAACACTGGTTCTGGAAAAATCCAGAAATGTTTTCCTCAAAAAACTTAATTTCTCTTCCACTGAGGAAAGAAAGACATGGATATCTTGGATGGCATTGGGGTGAGTAAATTATTAGGAAACTTTCATTTTGAGGTGAACTAATCCTTTAAGCCCAGGCATGTGAGACAGTGATCGTGGCCGTCACATGACGACAGGGAATGACCGCATCCAGAAACACACGAGTGGAATGTCACATTTGTGTAAGCTCTTTTAGGAAAAATTTGCTCTCTCTAGTGCTGAAGCACACAGGGGGATGTCCGTGGCCAACAGCAGGAAATAGTGCAATCCGCGAAGGCTATCAACCGAACCGCCACGCTCAGAGCTGTGAAAATAGCTGGTGGGGGTTTCTGAGGTGATCCTGCTGTAGTGTGCCATGACACCAACATGAAGGAGAGGGCTTCTTCCAAAAAGAAAACTCGAAAGTTGTTTCTTCTTTAGAAGACAGATTATCAATTATCTTTTATCAATTATCGCAATTATCGCCAATGTGCATTGGCTTGTTTAGTTTCTCTCGAAGTAGATTGGTCTCTCTGCGAAGATCCCATTTCTGTCGGATCCCTCCTACGAACGTTGGAGTGACTGACATGAAAGGGAACCATTGTTTTTAACAGAAAATAACTGTGTTTTGTATGTCAGGACACATAACCTAAGGGAGTCATTTAGTAATGTTGATCTAAGGACACAGCTCCTCTTTGAGGATAGGAAGATCTGACAGGAGTAGTACAGTAGTTTCCTGTTCGAATATTCTTGTAGACATGAATTAATCACAGAGCTACTATGATACAGTAATGGCTAGATTTAAGGTGGGATTCCTTGGTTAACTTGTAACTCTTTTAGAGATCTACAAAAATAATATTTAAGAATGTGCAGGGGCTGTTGCATTAAAAGGGCCCCTTTTTAAGGTAGTAAATATTAAACACTGAAGCCTTAATATCAGAAGTGACATGTTGAGACACAAAATTCAGTTATGAGAAAAAAAGAAAGAAAAAAAAAAAAATCAAATATTCAACTTACTTTATCAGACTTAGAGCTGCTGGAAGAACTTTGTAACTGAAACATAATCAAAAGGGGTTTCAGAATATTTTAGGACATTAGGGTAGACATGTGGGTAGCCGTGGAGGAAAAGTTTCTGAACAGAGGCTCTCTTTGAGACCGAGGTCTTTTGCACATTTGATATTCTTGCTTGAGGCCAAACCAGAGTTTGACTGTTCCAAACCGAGGCATGTTCACATAACATTTCAAACAAAGCTGAGAAACAACTGTGTAACAACTGTTACACTGCCCAAAAAAACATGAGGCTATGGGTGCAGCCACACTTGACATTCCTTTAGACCAGTGGTTCTCAAACCTTTTTCGTCGCTCCCACCCCCCCCCCCCCACCCCCACCTTAAACCTTTAAATAAATATGCTCCCCCCAAAAACATTTTTTATAAATAAAAAAAAAAAATAAAAAAAATCATGCAATGAAAAACACCTGCAATAGTTTCACTTTGTAATGTCATTATTTCATATAACAGTAAGAGACAATAATAATACAGAACATAACTTTTGATTTTAATAAACAAAAACATTTAAATATTTCAGTGAATATTCGGCTCTTTTTTTTCTTTTCTTTTACTGCTGATCTCCCGCGCTCCCCCCTGAAGTATCCTTGCGCCTCACATTTTGAGAACCACTGCTTTAGACCAACTGATAAAAATGACGCTAGCAATTCCCAGGAAACACACACACTGGCAAAAATCAGTAATAAGGAATCTTCACACCAAATATATAGTAATAATAACACAAAAATTTAACAATTAATGGAGGACAAGAGGCTTGTAAATTGAGGTCTATGGTCATGGTCAGGAAGAATTTGGACAAAATCAACAAATGTACGAAAAAAGTGAAAAAAGAGAAGTTCAAAATTATTTTTTTAAATTTATTATAGAATTTTACAGTAGATTTCTTTAGATTGCAAGGGACTTTTGATTTTTAGGTTGCTCTTTGTTTTGAATTAAAGGTTGTGTAGGTAGGAAATTTATAAAAAACTTTTTTCCAAATTTGTTTAAACTTTCTATATATATCAATGCATAATTAAAATCTAAGTACTCTGAAAAAAAGAGTATAAAAATCGATTGACTCTAGACCGTTTAATCTGCATTAAACACAGCTCATTATTTCGAACCGGGACGAAACAACGGATTGGCCTAGGCGACTGTCACTCTCTCGCAACCATGGCAACCACCCCTTCGCCACACAGGACCTGCCCTTTTGCGCGCACTCGTTTGGTTTATGTAATTCAAGAGCCACGGAACCTAGGATTACCAAAACAATGGCAGAGAAAGACCAATCTAAGTCCACATTTGCAGTTCACGAAGGCAACCCAGTCAAAAAAGGAAGTCATTTACATTACAAGAAAAGGTAATGAACAAAAAGTTGTTGGATAAACAAAGAAATAAAACTCGGGTGAATATCGGCGTGGCTTTCCAGCGTTGGCGAGAATTGAGGGACCTCAAGGGGCTGAAAAGTGACGCCTTGATGGCTTCATTTCTGCTGGACAGGTAAATCTTTCTTTTTGTATTTAGATCATACAGATTTTTTTTTTATCTTTTCAAGAAGCATGCGTCATTAGCACACGTAGCTGCCTAATATAGCTAACATAGCATTACTCAGCGAGCCGTAGTAGAGACGGTAAATAATAGACTTAGCTCAAGATGATAGCTGTAGTGTTGAATTGTGCATAATTTTGTTTAGATAACTAAATGTAGGTTTAACAGATAGTAGTAGGTCTAACGTTACTCCGCATCCTGGTATTTTTCTTAGTATTATATTTACCCTCTGTCTAACTCTTTTAACATGTAGATTTATCATTTTTTTCATCTTTGGTTTGTTTTTATATTCTAGACCGATGTTTACTGATGTCTTTATCGTGTATCTTTGTTTGTCGTACACACTATGTTGTATGTGTGTGTTAATATTTTGTGTCTGCAATGCATTTGTGAGTTATTTGAGTGTATGTTACTCTGTTTATCTATAATCAAGACATTTTATAAATGTGATGGTTGTGTTGATTTGTATTTTTTTTCCTACAGTTATGAGAAAGACATATCAACATCCACTCCGTCCAAAAGTGGATTTACACGGCCACCACCACCTGTATCCACTATTGTCTCGGAGTCGCTTTCTGACCGGTGAGACTTGTATGTTGTGTCGTTCAGTGAACGAGTGACAGTTTTTATAACAGTCCACATTTTTAACTGTTTTTATTGTCATTTTCTTAGAGATGATGACTTCTCAGTACATGGAGTTGAAGAGTTGGATAGTAGCAGCATACAGGAGAAAAACATTCATGAATTAGATGCAAGGTATTGATTTTTTAGACATTTATTTACATTATTTATTAAACTTCACTTTATAGTTGTCTCCATCATTACCTCAACCAGTGATGATGACATAAAATCTTGTTTGTTATCTCTCTTTAGTATGTCATCACTGGATCTGGATGTCATCAGTGAAGATGAATTTAACAATATTAAAAACTCAACGTAAGTGGTTGTGTTGACTGAATAGATTTTTTACATTATGTTGTTAGATTCGATATATTTTTCTTTTTTTACTACATAGTATCGATTGGGAAGATGACACCTGGTGTCCTGATATGGCCCGTCCTCGGCCTCTACTTCCTCTGACCCTAGTAGCACGACCTCTTGCACGACCTCCTCTGCTTCGCCCTCGACCACGGTTCTGTCCTCGAGCTGACGATGTGGTCCTTGTCTCGGGAGTGTAGTCCTCATCAGAATCAACTATGCTTTCATCAAGCAAACTCTTACATGTAGAACATCATATATATGTTAGAAATCTTACACGAAATTCATCTACATCACAGTGTAAATGATGGCAATGGAACAACGTGTATCACGCAACCTGTGTTTAGCTTTGCCTTATAGATAACTAGCTCGTTAGCGAATCAATAAATATATATAGTAAAGTTTACCAATATCAATATGCTAGTTTGATAGTGAGTAATAAAATACAACTTATTTGTTTAACTTCATAATGATAAAGTTAGATTTTTTTATTTACATGTGTGTCTGACATGATGTCACTACATGCACTCGTTCCTCTACTCTTCGCTCGTCTCAGGTAAATAATGCGTCTTCAGCTCAGCTGTCAGAGTTGCGCGTTCATGTGTTTTGGGGGTGTGGCTTTGGAAGGAGACCAGAAGGGAGGGGGTGAAGTGAATGGAAATAATGAGCTGTCTTTAAAACAGTCGTGAGAGGTCTACAGACACTCGATTTTTATACTTTCTTTTTCAGAGTACTTAGATTTTAATTATGCATTGATATATATAGAAAGTTTAAACAAATTTGGAATTTTTTTTTTTTTTATAAATTTCCTACCTACACAACCTTTAATACACCTTGTGAACCTTGATCTATTTTGATCATTTATTTTTCTTAATATAATATAGAAGAATACCTTGAAAGCGCTGCAAGTCATTTTGGATAAAAGCATATGCCCAAAGCATCCATATATTTCCTCCTGCCCTACCGATTAACGCTTGCTCTGTCTAAATGCGCTTAAATCCACAATAAGGACGTTTCCTGTCACATAATCACAAATGCACACTTCAAGGCAAAATCGGCGTAAGAGGCAAAAACCTAGTTGGAAAACAGCTTAAAGAGTTTACAACCATATGCATCGTCAGCTTATTATGTGCAACTAAACGCACTCATTGTCAATGACTGACAATGACTCAATGGTTCACTATCAAATCAAAATCATTATACCAGACCACCCAAGTTTCGAGACACTCATTGGATGTTAGTGTGTTGGACCAGTGTAAACTAATACTACTAATAAAGGTATTTTGTAAGGCTATTGTTATATATTATTACCTACTAGTACTGGAAACTGCAATGAAATCCAGTAAAATGTATTGATGATTTGCCCATTTTTCTTATGTTGTTCTAATAATACTAAGATGATGGTAGCGAATGACACTTTTGCCACTGCAGATGGATTTTATGGTGACATTCAAGAACAGTGTTGTTGCTGTGCATCAGTCTCAACTATATACTGTGTGTAATCACTCACGGTTCACAACTCATCATCTGTGAACATGAAGGGAACATGGGTGTAGTTGTTTCCTCACCTTTGGTTTTATGGGTTTGACTGTAGAAATATCGGTCCCCTCTGCCCTTTGCCTGCTGGAGTCAAACACCTTCCTTCTCTTTGCCACTGTCTTCTGGCAGATCGGCACATGTTTTTTCTACAACAGGTAATAAGGTGGGCGGGTATGAAATAACTGTGACAGCACTGCGTTGACATAGTAATGATACCAGGATTTGTGTTTACATAGTGACCTGTGAGAAATACATGCCTTGTTGCTAATCTTGACATCGCAACTGCACAACAATATTTTTGGTTAGTATATTGCTAGGCAACACGTAATGGACACTAAGGTTTTGGGGTCAGTAACAATGTTTTTTTTTTTTTTTAATGATATTTTTACTTCTATTAATTAAGAATACATTAAATTAATTAAAAAAAAGCTAAGTCCTTTATAATGTTACAAAATATTCATATTTAAAAGAAATGCTGTTCTTTTGAACTTTCTATTCATTAAAGATTTTTTTTCAGTACCAAATCAGCATATAAGAAAGATTTCGGAAGGATCATGTAACACTGAAGACTGAAGCAACGATGCTAAAAATACTGCTTTACTATCACAGGAATACATACAAATTTGAAATATATTAAAACAGAAAAGTGTTTTTAAATTGTAATATTTCACAATATTACTATTTTTACTGTATTTTTGATAAAATAATTGCAGCCCTGGTGAGTATAAAAGACTTTCTTAAAAAACACTTTTGCACTGTTACGTGTACGCACTGTAACATACTAGTACCTTGCTAGGCAACGCATAATAATGCACATATGATAACATATAGCAGAATATTATTTATGTATTATATACTGTAGGGATATTTTTATAATGTTTGCAAGCACATTTGCATGACAAAATAATCTATATCAACCATCAGCTGTCAGTTCATTATCTATAAAGACATACTTACAATCACCCTCGAGAAAAAACTTCTTCCACATATTTTGCAGGGCACCAGGTCTTCAGAAACAGGAGGAGATTCTGAAGACAAAACAGACAATATAGATAGAAACAGATCATCATGATCAGAAATAAACACAAAAATGATACAGATCAAAGAGTAGTTCAGTCTGTTTGGGTGTGTCTATGCAGCCAGTTTACTCAGACAGTGGAGTTGGATTAGTTAAGCAAACGAGAGCAGACCAAGTAGCAGTATGTGGAAATAGGTCAATCTTGTCAGTCCATGCAAAACAACAGAGCAGCTGAAGGAAGGAACTGAAGAATGTCAGTTTGTAGGGAGAACGAAAAAAGGATCCTGAATGGTATGTAAATCATATGACATTGTTTTCGCTTATGTTTAAACAGACCTACACCGAAACAATTGAGTGAAATGGAATCAAGTTTGCTGAATCAGATGTCACAACAAAAGCACTTCACACACACACACACACACACACACACACACACACACACACACACACACACACATATATACATATATGCATGCATTCATTCATGTATGTATGTGTGTGTGTGCGCGCGCGTGTGTGTGAGCATATAGCCCCTAAAATAACAGTTAGACGTAATTATTTTCCTACAAAGCGTCATTCTCTTCCGTGGTGATAACCTCAAACAACAGCACTGAATAAACCAAAGCTGCTCTCTATTATACAAACACACGGACTGAGTGTTAGGGGTTAGATGCACAATATTCAATATATTTACATATGCATCTTTTGCTTATTTAAAGCCCTACCTTCTATTTCCTCCATCTTTCCTGCTTGGTAAGACACTAATGACGATACTGTAGCAATTTGGCTCTTCTTGGTAGCCGGCCGCTCCACTTGCTAGTATCCTTGTTTTTGATTGGTCTTTTCCCGTTTCCCCGTTTCCCTGCAGAAATAAACGCTGTGTAGTACCTGCATCTAGCCGCTAGGTGGAACGTGGAAGGCGACCAGGCTGTGCATTACAGTACAGAAAGATTAATAATCTTCCACTAACATTTTATATTATATACGGCTTTAAAAAAAATAAAAATTCTAAAAGGTATAATTTTCTAAAGGTATAAATATGTTATTTTTCCTAAGTTACTACTACTGGCAAATTTCCAGACCAAAACTACAATTTGCAAAAGCAAAACATTCAATTGAGTCTATTTTTCCACTTACTGCTCTAGTTTTCCACTTCCTGCTCAGCTACTGTTCGGACGCTCTTGCTTACTGCTCCGTGCTTTGCTCTATTGCTTTTATATTTTTATATTTTATCTCCTTTTATCACCTAATTTTAACTTCAGCAAATCAGCACAGTGCTCAAACGACAAAGCTTGGATTACTACAAAAAAGCAGAATTCTTTTATCCGACCAGCCTCAGCTTACATTCCGGGGAAGGGAAAACACAACTGCCTACATTTAAAAGGATAAGAGAGAAAATGCCTGTTCTGGTTCAAGAATCTGCTTGCTGTAGAAACTGCCACAGACTTTTACAAAGGATTGCAGTTCTTGAAACAAAGTTACTTGCGGCACCACCAAACCAGACGGAACACACAACAAAGCTTCGTCATGGACGCCCTCAGCATACAGCCGGTGAGTCCCATGAATCTAGTGCTCCTCGACAGGCTATACTGAGTGTAGAGAAACAAGTAACTGATCGACATACAAATCGATGGCACAAACAGGGAGCGAGACCCAAAGGCACTCGAGACATCAGATTGTCACGAGCATCACATATTGCAGCAGTAGCATCCTCTACCCCAGATACGGCTCTGACCGTAAGGATTGCAAACACTGGTTTCCTACCACCGCCTATACATCTTGAGAACAGATTTGAAGTATTAATGAATGTAGATGAGGAATCCCCAAACGTGATCAATGTGATCAAACAAAGATCGAATCAGCCATTAACACTGATGCTTACTGGCACTCAAGGTCGAGCAGACAGCGGGCACTCAGCTCAGAGCGCAGCCGGGCCCAGGGACAGCAAGGATACAACTATGTGCTGCCTTCCACAAGCAACAACTTCTGATGTAAACAGAGAACTTCAGAACATTCTGATGAAACATAAGACTGCGAATCGACTTATTATTCATGTCGGGAAGAATGATATTCATAAAGAGCAGTCAGAACTCCTTAAGAAGGATTTCAATTAACTTTTTGAAACACTTAAAAGACTGAAAGTTCAAACATTCATCAGTGGACTACTTCCAGCAAGAGGAACAAACAGGTTTTCACGGTTGCTTGGGCTTAATACATGGCTGCAAAAAAACTGCAATATAAAAGGAGTGAACTTCATTGGCCACCACCCAAACAAACTTGGTTCAAGAGTGCTATAGACCTTATGCACCAGAGAAACAAGGGCGCCACCATCTTTAGAATATTGTCTTTGAACTTCCGTTTTTGCGGTCACTCTGTATATTTCTATGGCATCGCTGTCCAGGAGTAATTAGCTGGTGAAGTTGATTTACTTATTGTAGAGTTAACGAAAGTTATCATGAGCATTGTAATGTTTATCATAAGCATTGTAAAGCATATGTCTTAACAAATGGACCTTGGAAATTTTTTAAATGAGCCGTTCATTCATAACTACGCAAGATCGCTGTGAAAATACAGACCGGAAGTCAAAAGATAACGAACGCAGTGCTGAAAAGGGGTGTGGCTACATATTGTCCTATAGACCTTATCTACTTCTCCCTCCATCATCCTTTTGCAGTGTGTGCCAATCCACTCAACCTGAATGTCACACACACACACCTGGACACAGTATGAATGACCACAGGACTTCACTTCAGCACCTGAATGGACATTCAGTTGACAAATCACATATGGACAATGATAACACCACTCAGCCACAACAACCTCTGCTCACGGTCACAATCTCAGCTGAGCCCTGCCCACAGAGCTCACCACAGACAGACTGTGACATATTAGAACTGCTCCAAGATTCAGCACCCAAGGACGACTTTCTGGAAAACAGCCAAGGAAACCAGGACAGCATTTTACAGCCTCCGATAACACCAGAGCAACAGCCCCTCTTACCAGACACGTTATCCCTCTCTCCAGCATCTCCACTTCTGTGCTTCTCAGAGAAAATGGAAGAACTGGTGTATGCTGGAACCAAACTATCTGCAAGATATCAACCAAAAAACGGCAGGCCCCGCAACCGCCAAAGCCTGCGGGCCCAGCTCACCCTCCTCCTGTGAGAGCTCTTCGGCCTCTGCCACAACGCCAGGCCCCACATCCTCCTCCATCTGCTCGAGGTGAACCACAAACAACTGATACCAGCTCTCAGTGATATGTGTCGGGTCACCGCTATGATAACAGTAACTTTCGCAAATGTTTACAGAACAAGTGGGAACCCAGTGTGCCTGTATCTTTCTCTATTGCTGTTCAATTACATGATAGAAAGTCTAAGGCCTTCAAAAGCCGTACAGCAAACCCATCTAATCTGGTGCCTATTACACGTTAAACTACGATTGTTGTGGGGACAAAAAGACTGTTAAGTTAGCACTTTTAAACACTTAAACTCACTTAAAAATAAATCACTTAACGACTTAATAACCACAAACAACCTGGATTTTATGTTTCTAAATGAAACTTGGCTAGAAGACAGCTGCAGTGCAACAGTCCTCAATGAAACATCCCCTCCTAACTTTACTTTTTTGAGTGTCTGCTGAGCTGTTAGGAGAGGTGGGATGTAGCTGCTCTTTTTAAAGATGTCTATCAATGTAAGAAAACGTGTGGTTCGACTGGTTGAGACTGTTTTCCAAAGATGGCTCCTGCTTGTATACGCAAAGTGTTCTGTCTTTATAAAGTATCTTCTTATTAAACTGTCTGTACACTTACAAAGTTATCAATGCTTCGGTTTGCAGGTAGGGACCCTCATTTATGCTACCGTGTTAGTGTGGGGCTATTTTGAGCCTTGTTAGGGGTATTAACTAGCGATTTTTTTTTTACTTATTCTATGCCCCATACACTAGCATTATAAGCTCATTTGTGGATAAACTAAAACTAACGTTAAAACTGGGTACATTCGATTATCATGAAAACGCATCCCAGAGAACGGTCGACTCGGTACCCATGTGTTATTTAGCCCTAGGTTCATTTTTGGCCGGAATTGTCCTTTAAACAACTCACGCACTCTTTTTGCTACTGTAGAAAGACTGACAAACCCCCCAAATCACATTCCCAGTGAAATGCTCTCAGACCGCAAGTGCAGTGAGTTTTCTTCCTTCTTCTCTGAGAAACGGTGCAGTGAGTTTGCTTCCTTCTTCTTGACGCACTTCCCACATCTTTTTTCAAAAGTGTGTTAAACTGTTTAGAAGCAGATCTCCTAGAAGTGGTAAAATCCTCACTTCTCTCTGGGAGTTTTCCAAACTCCCTGAAAACTCCCTGTCAAACCCCTCCTGAAAAAGAGCAATCTGGATAAGACCATATTAAGCAACTATAGACCGATCTCAAATCTTTATTTAATATGCAAGATCATTGAAAGGGTTGTCTTCAATCAGCTGAACAAATTCTTAAGCTCGAATGGATACTATGACAATTTTCAATCTGGTTTCCGACCGCATCACAGCACAGAGACAGCGCTCATAAAGATAATAAACGATATTCGCTTAAATACTGATACAGGCAAATTATCAGGGCTGGTACTACTTGACCTCAGTGCTGCATTTGACACCGTCGATCATAACATACTTCTTGACAGGCTAGAAAACTGGGTTGGGGTTTCTGGGATAGTCCTAAAATGGTTCAGGTCATACTTAGGAGGGAGAGGTTATTATGTGAGTATAGGAGACCATAAGTCTGAATGGACATCCATGACAAGCAGAGTCCCTCAAGGCTCAATTCTTGCGCCAGTCCTATTCAACCTGTATATGCTCCCACTGAGCCATTTAATGAAAAAGAACCAAATTGCTTACCACAGCTATGTATGCAGACGACACACACCTCTACTTAGCCCTATCGCCTAATGATTACAGCCCCATTGACTCCCTGTGCCAATGCATTGATGAAGTAAACAGTTGAATGTGCCAAAACATTCTTCAGATAAACAAAGACAAAACTGAAGTCATTGCGTTTGGAAACAAAGATGAAGTTCTCAAGGTGAACGCTTACCTTCACTCTAGAGGTCAAACAATTAAAGATCAAGTCAGGAATCTTGGTGTGACTCTAGAGTCAGACCTTAGTTTCAGTAGTCATGTCAACCAGCTTCCAGAAGATATCAGGTGTGCTCCTACAGTAGTCACATTCAAATCCAGACTCAAAACACATCTGTTTAGCTGTGCATTTAATGAATAAGTACTATGCCACTGTTCGTCCGATTATTTGTACTGTATTTTACTTTCCTTTTTATTCTAAACTGTTTTAATTATTCTTATTTCTTTTGATTATTTTAATTTCTTCTAGGCCTATGTAAAACACTTTGAATTACCATTGTGTATGAAATGTGCTATATAAATAAACTTGCCTTGCCTATTGCAATTGAGATGCCATATTGCACCATATTCCTCTGTTTTTAAACTCTGTACAGTGTCTTATTCACAAGCCCCTGGGATGCAACAATCAACATGTCTGGACGAAATCTCGAACAATAGAGCCCTTTTAAATAGGCTACTGAACTAGTTGGGTTAGAATCCCAGCACATCTGCTATGTGTGATAGGAAATGCATGTCAAACAACATCCGCACTGTCCAGAATTTACTCAATTAAATGTTTTATTTGAAACGACATTGGCCTGCTATTTCAACATGGCTCGCTGTGTCAAATAGCCTTTTGATTGTTTTGTTTTTTAATGTAGGCTACATTTAAAAAAAGTTAACAAATATTTATCGTTCACTTCCCTACGATTAATCATATTTTCATTACATAAATCCCGTCTCTTTTGAGGTAAAAAAAGAAAAAGAAGAAGAAAAAAAAAAACAATGTAAAAATTACCGATACCCGTTTAAAAGTGAACGAGTCACATAAAACACGACTCACTGTCGCCACCTACTGGAGCACGATGAAACACAAAACAAAGAGTCAAGCAAATCAGTGAACAGGTTCGAAAGATTCGAATCACTGAGATGAATCAAACTCCTCACCACTACTGAGCAGAAGATATTATGGGCTTTGGATAATCCTCCCATATCATCAGCACTCAGGAACACGCATACGTCATCCCTTTCTTTTCATGCAGACTCATGAACTGAGGCAGCAGCAGCAGCAGCAGCACCTCTGACAGCACCGTCGCATCCCACTGAACTGAAGTATTAACAAGAGCGACAAAACTGCTCAGCCTTGACGAGAAGAAAAACGTCAAGCCTAAAACAGGTACGATTTGCAGAGTCGCTCGGTTTTATAAGCCCTCTTAATCGCATTGTATGATAGATTTAGTCGCGCGACCCTGTTTCATTAGCATCTGTGCTTTAGCCTGTCAGATTTATATAACCGGTGCATTCATATAAGCTCAAACGTTGTGCTGTAAATGAAATAATTGCTCCACTGAGATTTGCACCTGTAGCTGTCATATTTGGATATTCCATGTTGATATATGTTTTGATGTTATGGTCTAATGCATGTGACATGACAAGGACGAGTTTCCCCACAAACGTTTATATTTCTGTATTTTCTTGATTTTACATCATATAAACTAGTGCATTTTACGCTCTAATAATACATAAATATGTCACATTGTCACAAATAGATTGTGTGTTCATTTAAACAGTGGCAGAACTACAATAGCCCATCACAACATTACATTTAGCCAGATATGTGTTTTAGTTTCAGTTTTGTTTCAATTAAAAGGTAATTTATATTCTGATTTTAGGGCATTGAAGGGTATACTTAAGAATGAAGCCATTTTTAAGATTATCTCACCCTAATTATGTTGCACATTGTAACTCATTAGAGCTCTTATCATTTATTAATAGCATACTACTCTATATATGTAGTTGGTTAATTTGAAGAGTGCTTGTTGGAGGACATAATTGGATTGATTTGTGGAGGCCTTAAGTGGTACTGATTCCTGAGACATAGGAATAACAGACAGGTCATGCAATTTGCCTTTAGTTTTGAAAACCGCAAAAAAGTTTTCAAATGAATCCAAAATGATAACTAAATGTAAATTACTATTTCATTTGACTAGATATTAGTATTAAATAAAAAATATTGCATTATCACTCAGGTGCACCACCTGTTCTCAGATCATACCTCAATACTTCAATTAAAATGAGTTGCACTTTAAACTGAAATATAAAGAAATGCATTTTTTACCATCAGATATTTTTGAAACCATTTATAAAATTGTGTGAAATCAAATTATGTGTTCATCCTCAATAATTTATCTTGAACACTAACATATTTTATATATCAAGTTAATTCCTTGGTACATAAACTTTTATTTTCTAAGTTTTGCAACCTGTTCTATCCCAGGACTCAAGCATCAGTGAAGTGCACCTTATGCAAAAAAAAAAAAAAAAAAAAGGCACACCGATCTCTGCTCCCAATCTACTTCAGCTCTGTCTTGTTCTTTATGTAAAATGTGTTGTGTTGCTGTACATAGCAATTAGCAACCTTTATTGCTATGTCGGTTTTTTTGGGCTGTTTTGTCGAAACTGTTGCACAAACTTTTTCAGAGGGTGGGTTGGTGGATTCCACAGAGGTCTCTGAGGCAAAGGCAGGGAAAGTGTGACAACCGTACTGCATGGTTGTCAATGTTGCCTTGAGGAACTGCTCATTCAAGTCCATATTGATTTTTTTGGACTTAAACCTGAACTCCTGTGCCAAGTGATCTTTAAAATACATCTCTTTCCCATTAATACATAGACAATTCATTTGGTGTTTACAGACAGACACATTTGAATATGATATTATGGTTAAGTGCAGTGGTGATAAAAAAAAGTATGTGCACCTATTATGCTATTTTAAAAGTTCCTAGTTTTGTTTTGGAGGACTCTTACAATAGAAAAATAAACACTTTAATTTTCTCAATATACATGGCAGCATTACCTTTTTTCTCACAGTGTCTGAAATGGTTCGATTAAAGGATTTCAGTCTTTCTAAACCCCTCCTTTCTGAGAGCCTACTCTGCTCTGATTGGTCAGATGGGCTAGTCTGTTGTGATTGGTCTACCGCTTATGGTGTTGGAAACTAAACGCCCATTACCATATCAGAATTTCAGCTCTGGAAACTTCTTCAGCACTTGTATTTAGGGAAATGAACAGTAACTATGGCGTCGGTTTTTACCATTTCAGTTCGAACCAATTCCAATTCAGTCCCCTTCTTTTGGAAGTGCATGCAAAGTGGATTTGCTTTCGCAGCGCAGAAAACAGCATCTTCTGGGCATTTTGACAACAAGAAACAAACTCTTCTAGGCCTCAGCTACAACTACAGTGTTTGCGGGCAGGTCAAAGTGGGGGTTGTTTGCAGGCAGCCAATGAAGAACATAGGCATAGAACATTATGCAGATTTGTTGCAAACCTATGTTAGAGCAGGAAGTAAGATTGGAATTACTGACAACTTGTTTCAGGCAGTTCATAATCAGTTCTTTCTTTTGGGAGACAATAACTTCATTTATCAAGCACTTTGATATTTAAAAATTTGCAGACCTTTTCACAAACAGCTATATTACACACTATGAAAGGTATCATATCTGAAAAAGCATAATAGGGGCACCATTTTCTGTATTTATGCATACAGTTAAAATAATACACACATTGTTTTATTATTATTTCACTTATTGAGCAACCAAAATCTGGAGAATCGAAAATAATTTTTTTAGTTGGAGAAATGGAGTATGTGAAATTCTGTGCTATTTTTTAATGCTGTGAAACAGCCCTGTAATGATGACCTCATTATGGGTGTTTCACCACACAGTTGCACCATTTTGAAGACAACAGCTGAGAATGACTGTACTGAGATGATAGCATGGGCTAAATATAACTCTGAGCTAAGGGAAGACTGTCCTTGCATATCATGAGTGATATTTAGTTCCACAAAATTCTAGATAATCTCGTAGATTTGTTCCACATTTGTTTTGACATGTTTGATTTAGGGATCATTGCATTAAAACGTTTTATGGGACCCCCCCCCCCCCCCCCCACACAACATATAGAGGAGTCTCAGATAAGAAATCCAGAAGGACAATTTAGAAATGCATGGGATCACAAATGTGTGACAAAATAAACAGTCCTTTATCCAAGCTTATCTTCTTATCTAGGCCAGATTATGGCTCCTTTAGTCTTCACATTGTTGTTTGGGATTCCTAATAGATAGAACAGTCTTTGTTCAAACACTGATTAGTAATTAACTCAGTTTGAAATTTGTGAATCTAAGGAGTAACACTTCCATTCAAAGGTTTCCATTTTTTTGAGTTTTAAGTCTCTTATGGATCAAAATACAGTAAAAACAGATATATTGTGAAATATTATTACAAAAAATATATGTTTCTATCTGAACATATTTTAAAATGTAATGTATTCCTGTAATGGCAAAGCTAGTTTTCAGTAGCTATTATTACTCCAGTTTACAGCGTCACATAATCCTTCAGAAATCATTATAATGTGCTGATTTGGTGCTCAGGAAACATTTGTGCTGCTTAATATTTTTGTGGAAGCCATGATTCATTTTTCCAGGATTCTTTGATGAATAGAAAGTTCAAAAGAACAGCATTGATTAGAACATTTTAAAGTTATAACTGTTACTTTTGATCAATTTAATGCTTTCTTAAAAAAAAAAAATAAAAAAAAATGATAGTGTACATTGTAGCTGTATAATTTTCTAGATTGTTGCATATTTTCTTTTTGAACGAAGTACAAAAATTCAGCAAAGAAATATTTTAAACATTTGAATACAATTATATATAAATGATTAAACATTTATTTATACATTTCATAATTTACACTATATTATAATTTATAACCAAATGTAAAAATGCATTGCTAAAATAAAAATTTATCATTGCATAAAGGCAAATAAAAACATATTTTGAGAAACAAAGGCCAAATGTATAGTAGTATGCCAATAAATAATTGTAATAATTACGTTGTTTGTGTTCCTTGTGCTCAAGAAAAAACTACATTCTGTTTAGTAGTTATTAAAGAGTTAGTTTACCCAAAAATGTCCCATACTTTACTCACTCTCAAGCCAGTATATGACTTTCTTCTTTCAGCCAAACACAATCAGAGTTATATTAAAAAATATCCTGGCTCTTGCAAGCTTTATAATGGGAGTGAATGGGACCTTCGATTTTGAAGCCAAAAAACCCCTGCATCATCCATCATAAAAGTAATCCATATGGCTTCAGAGGGTTATTAAAGTCCTTCTGAAGCGAAGCAATGCGTTTTTGTAAAAAAAATATCCATATTTATTGCTTTATAAACTATAATCTCTGATTTCCGGTAACGACCGTACGTTAGTCTAGTTCTGGCAGAAGACCCGACTCATGAAGTATTGAGAAGGCCCTTTGATTTTTTAGGAACATGAAGAATCATCTGACTATAAGATCTCATAATTCTTGTATTTTGATAAGGTATCAAAAGGTCAACAATATATTTTGGGCCAATACCATGGAACACTTAAACTCAATTCTGAATTTTACAGGGAACCAGTGTAAAGAAACCAAAACTAGGGTATTTCTCTCTCTTCTTTGCAAATCAAAAGTCTGGCCGCAGTCTAGTCAAGTTTCAGTCGACTAAAAGTCTGAGCATTTTAGTCTTATTTTAGTCAGAATTATCCATGACAATTTTCATCTAAAACTGATTTCGACGAAAAACTGATGACATTTAGTCTAGTTTTAGTCAATGAAAATTGTATTTTAGTCTCTATTTAATCCAGTCAATATGGTATTAAGTACCTAGTAGTATAGACGAAACCAAAATTTTATTTTAGCCAAACCCATTTCAAACAAGGTTATCTTATTAGGCCTATATTATTGTTACCTTATACTGTAGACTCAAGAATACATCCATTCCAGACACGGAAGACCCTCTGATTTGAATTTACAACATATTTATTTTACCAACCAAACATGTTAGAAGTACACACACATAAATTTAAATAAAAATGTATCGGTCCTTTTCTTTGTGTCAGAATTAACTTTGTTTGTTGTCGTTTACATTAACTCACCGCTGCTGCATCTTCTAAATAATGCCACGAGTGGGGCTTGAGGAAGTGACGTCATCTGCGTCTGCGCAGTGCGACCTGATGCAGCCCCTAAAGTGAGACACAGGAAACAGAAATACTGCAAAATAATAATAATGCAACTAAACGAGACGAAATAACGTTATAACATTTTGTCTCGTTTCGTTTTAGTCAATGAAAATGAAGAGACATTTTCGCATAGTTTTTATTTTGTAAACCACATTTAGTCTCATTTTTATTCGTCAACAATATTGCATTATACATTTAATTATAGTCATCGTCACATGACCAGCATTTACGTTGCGTCTCGTCAAGTCGGTTTGTATGGCCGTCGTCCCAGAAGGAAGCCTCTTCTGAAGCTGGCTCTCAAGAAAGCCCGCAAACAGTTTGATGAAGACAACCTGTCCAAGAGCATGAATTACTGGAACCATGTCATGTGGTCCAATGAGACTAAGATTAACTTGTTTGGCTCAGATGGTGTCCAGCATGTGTGGTGACACCCTGGTGAGGAGTACCAAGAAAATTGTGTCTTGATTACAGTCAAGCATGGTGGTGGTAGCATCATAGTCTGGGGCTGCATGAGTGCTGCTGGTACTGGGGAGCTGCGCTTCATTGAGGGAAACATGGATTCCAACATGTGCTGTAACATTCTGAAGCAGAACATGATGCCCTCCCTTTAAAAACTGGGCCGAACAGCATGATAACGACCCCAAACACACCGCCAAGATGACAGCTGCCTTGCTGAGGAAGCTGAAGGTGAAGGTGATGGAGTGATCAAGTATGTCTCCAGACCTGAACCCTATTGAGCACCTGTGGGGCGTCCTCAGGCGGAAGGTGGAGAAGCGCCATGTGTCTAAAATCCAGCAGCTCGGTGATCCCATTATGGAGGAGTGGAAGAGGATCCCAGCAACAAGCTGTGCAGCTCTGGTGAATTCCATGGCCAGGAGGATTAAGGCAGTGCTAGATAACAATGGTGCTCACACAAAATATTGACACTTTGGACACAGTTTTGACATGTTCACTTAGGGTGTACTCACTTTTGTTGCCAGCTATTTTGACAATAATGGCTGTATGTTTTTGTTATTTTTAGAGGACAGTAAATCTATACTGCTATACAAGCAGCACATTGACTACTCTAAAATATATCCAAGTTTCATTTCTATAGTATTGTCCCGCTGAAATGTGAGGGGTGTACTCACTTTTGTGAGATAATGTATATAGAATTACAGTAATCAATGATTGATGATACGAATGCATGAATAACAGTGTCCAGGTCCTTAAAGGAGAGAATTGGTTTCAGTTTAGAAATAGTATGAGTTGATCAAATCCAGCCTTAACAACACTTGTAACCTGCTTATCTAAAACCAAACCCGAATCCATGATAACGCCCAAATTCTTGAGATGATCTGAAACACTTATCGACATAGTCCAACCTGCTTACAATTCCCTTAGAGACAGTCCAAAGACAACACACTGTCTTGTTAGTCTTAAGATGAAGAAAATTGCTCACCAACCAGGCTTTAAAGGGATAGTTCACCCAAAAATGAAAATTCTGTCAGTAATTACTCACCCTCATGTTGTTTCAACCCCGTAAGACCTTTGTTCATCTTCGGAACACAAATTAAGATATTTTGATTAAATCTGAGAGCTGGATCACTCCTCCATAGGCTTCTAAGGGATTGAAACTTGCCCGCCCCGAAAAGTTATTAAAAACATCGTTAAAATAGTCCAAGTGACTACAGTGGCTCAATCTTAAGTTTATCAAGTGACGAGAATACTTTTTGTGCGCAAAAAAACCCCAAAATAATGACTTTATTTCAACTATTCATTTCCTTCTCTGTGGGCCTCTAGTCAGTTCACGTACTGTGATTGCGTAGAGCTACGTCACACGTACACTGAAAAAAATGAGTCATGGATCAAAGTAAAAAAATTGCTTCAACTTGTTACAAGTAATCGGTTTACTTTTTCTCAACTTAAAAAATGCAATTTACACAAATCACATTTCTATAATCAGTTGAAAGTAAAAATACTCTTTCAACCAAAGAGATTTTTTTAATTAGCATTAAAATTATAAATAATTATTTGGATTAACTTAATTTTTCAAACTTTTAGATATTAAATATAAAAATAAATACAAAACAAAATAACACACAACATGAAATATAACTGAAATTTTGTCTGAAAAAATGAGTCTTTTACAGTCTGGAATCAAACATTTAACTGTTTATTTAGTGCAATCTTCCAACAAACCAGAATTTCCACTTGTTCTAAACATTTGAGGAAGAATTCATTTGATTTACAAAGTCAATACTGAAACTGTCTTAGTTCATGACTTCAATACCTCAATTCCATTTGTTACAGTAAAATTGTCACTCAGACATTTCATATTGTCTTGCATTAAATTTAGGAATGTAACAGAAAACATGGAAAAGCCCTTAATCTGGTATTGATAAATCATCCAGTAACATCAATTCATTGAAAAGTTTAACATCAGCATTGAAAGTTCATTGAAAGACATGAAAGAAAATTGAACATCCATTTACAACAGTAAATCAACCCCACCCCCCCAATATACTGTTTCCCACTGTTTGGTGCTGTAGATAATTTAAAGGAAAATTTCCTGATAATTTACTCACCCCAATGCCATCCAAGATATTCATGTCTTTCTTTCTTCACTGGGAAAGAAATTAGGTTTGAGGAAAACATTTCAGGATTTTTCTCCACACAATGGACTTCAACGGTAACCAAGTTGTTGAAGTTCAAATCAATGCAGTTTCAAAGGGCTTTAAAGTGCTTCAAAGGTCTCTGCACGATCCCAGCTGAGGAATAGTGTCTTATCTAGCGAAACGATCGTCATTTTCTAAAAAAATTAAAAATTAATATACTTTTTAAGCACAATTGTTCGTCTTGTGCTGGTCTGCGACGCGCCAGGCATTACGTCATCACGTTGGAAAGGTCAAGTGGAAGTACCGCGCCATTGTTTACAAGCGTGGAGAAGGAGGATCGTTCAAATTTTACTGTATGTTGAATGACATATTTATGTCTTTGTGTCAGTTTATTGTTTAAAATGTTCCTTTCGTGTGCCTATCCTGGATGTTTAAAACAATGGGGCGGTACTTCCACTTGACCTTTCCAACGTGATGACGTAATGCAGAGCGCGTCACAGACCAGCACAAGATGAACAATTGTGGTTAAAAAGTTTATTTTTTTGAAAATGACGATCGTTTCGCTAGATAAGACACTATTCCTCAGCTGGGATAGTGCAGAGAACTTTGAAGCACTTTAAAGCCCTTTGAAACTGCATTGATTTGAACTTCAACAATTTGGTTACCGTTGAAGTCCATTGTGTGGAGGAAAATCCTGAAATGTTTCCCTCAAAAAACTTAAATTCTTTTCCACTGAAGAAAGAAAGACATGCACATCTTGGATGGCACTGGGGTGAGTGAATTATCAGGAAATTTTCATTTTGAGGTGAACTAATCCTTTAAGAGGTCCATCAAGAAAATTGAACATCCATTACTAGAGCAAAACCAACTACAAACAATTGTCACTCAGACATTTCATAATAATTGATTTCATTAAATTGAACAGTTATCACTGAAAACTTCATAAGTGCTTGGCACAAAAAAAAAAAAACATTACACAGTAGCCATTTGTTTAGACATTTTTGTGGAAAAGTCCTTGTGGCCAATTGGCATTTCGTACAAGCATGTATTTAGGTGTGTAAAATACACTTAGCTTATTTCTGAGTCTGGAATGTTAATTTAAATCGTCCCATAGATCAAACAAAATCACTTTCTGCTATTTGATAATCAAGGACTACTTGTTCAGGATTGCAAAATAACAAAAAATAACAGTTTGCTTACTAAGAAACCATATATATGTATAAAAGTAAACATGCTGGTTCATACTGCTGGGTCTTATTGGAAGATTTTACTCCTGCAGCTTTGAGAAGAGGTTTTGCACTTTCCGTGACATCTGTCTGCTTTCTATGTCCATGACAATTTTTTGAAAGGCCTCAAAGGTATATCTAAGTACTTCAGGATACCTCAAGTTCAGTACATAAGTGATGCCAAACATCATGGCACAAGCAGATGAAACTGAGGTTTTTGATACACCATCTGGTGCACCTGGACATATCATCAGTGATGTACCCTATGTAAGGAATTAGATCGGGGCTCACCAGCTCTTTGGTCAATTTTAATTTTGGGGAAAAATATTCAACAGTTATTAATCTCTGATCAACAATCTATCGAATATAATTTGAGCCGAGTCCTTACGTAAATAAATTGCCCAACGAGGGGTTGTACAGCATACTCGTCTGCCAGGGCATGTATATAACAATTAAACACAACGAATTATGATCAATTAGGAATATACATCCTACACAGAGGGATATAGCTGATCTTCAAAAATGACCAAAGCAATTGAAGCCTCCTTCTCAGTCCGCTCGTCCGCCGTGCAGCGTTGTTGGAGGTTATCGATTGCTTTTGGTCTATCTAGCTTAAATTTTACTGACAATGTTTTGTGCACTCAACAATATCAGAATTGTAGCTTTGGGATCTTATATTAAAGAGGCTTTGTTATGTGGTCAACAACAACAGAGGCAATGAAGTATAAATGAGGTTTAATAAATGAACTACACTACATGTAAAACAAGGATATAAAAGAAACAAAATGAAATGGAAACAATAAGGAAAGAAAAAGTAGAAACACAATCGCTAGCACAATCAGACCCTCAGAGACAGTCGCAGTTACACAATTGAAAGCGTCTAAATTTTGATGGAACAACTTGCATTCAGACCTGTTAGTGTGGTGTAGGAGAGAGCTCGCGGCGTCCTGGAAGTGGGAGGCGGACTTCTTTGGTTCCTCCACTCGTGGTTGATTCGCGGGAGGTTCAAAGCGTCCTAAAGCAGTCTGTATGCGTGAAGGTAGGTTTACACCGAAATGCTGGAAGGCTAGCGAAACGCACTAAGAACGGACTGGCTATCAGCGAAATGAAATGAAGACAAAACAAAATAAAACACGAAGATTACATCGGGGAACAGGATACGAAGGAAGGAGAAGGATCAGAGGAGAAGGATCAGAGAGCGAATGTCTCTATTTTGGGTTTTTTAAGGATGAACTAAGCACGCCCTGGTGAGGCGTGCCGGCCAATGGCAATGGCCCATCTTGAGGAGCGCGTACGCCCCTGGTTGGGTGGGGTTCGGCGGTAGTTTGCATTTTATGATCAAGGGTAAAATTAAGCTTACTTTGGTAACGGCATATACATGTGGTTATACATTTCACGATATTGATATACAGCTTAATAGATAGATCAGATTAAGAGGATTGTAACCATATCAAACATCACACTTTACAGACATAATGTTGCAGAGTTACATCTAGATGCATACATTCAGGCATTTATACGTCCCTTACACTTATTAGAATACATTCTTAGGACAGTCTGCACATTACAGTTCTTTTACATGTGTTTCAACATAACGAATCTGTTTTAGCAACGACTTTTAGATGGAAGATTAGGTTTCCTGTGTATGTGTACGTGCATGGACGCGTGTGTGTGCGTTGTGGATGTGTATTGCGCGCGTGTGGGAGAAGGGAACATCTGTTCTTCTCTTCTCCCGCCCGATTTCCGCCAGGAGGGAGTCCCAGGAGGCCTTGTTGTTGTCTCAAGAGAGAGAACACGCTGCTTGTAAGACATTCGTGAACATCTATCAGCATAAATGCCCAAAAGTCCATTTGCTCCCCAGACTTCTAGGCGCCAATTCGAAAGGGGGGAGACCTTATCACTGGACCACATGGCCGTAGGAATGTGGGTTAGTTAGGGCTCTTTGTCCCCCTTTTGGTTGCAAGTTAATGATTTAATAAAAGATAATTAATGATGGTCCTTGGAATCTCTACATTCCCCCTTTTCGGGAGATGATGTCCCTGGGGAGATATCGTCTCCCGACAATCATTGCATGGGAGGATGGAAGGTGAATCGTGAATTCGGGTAACAGGTGATTATCAGGGCTGAGGGCTTAGCTCGATGAGGTTGCCGGCAGCTTCTGGCGTGTTATCCTCCTTCCGGGGGTTTCGTCGGAAGCCTCCGGACACGGCTTTTGTAAGCCTGACGGTAGATGCTCGCATCTCATTGAGTCTCCTGTACAGAATGAAAGCCAGGCCCAGGGTTAGGACGTGGCCGACTATCATGGAGAGGCACAGCGCAGTGTCGGCTGCGGTCCAGGCTCGGGCAACAGGTGAGGTAGTCAGGATGGGCTGTCGAGACAAAGCTTGTAGGGCCGTGTCGAGAGGAGCGATGTCAATTAGCTGTGACCCCCCTGTCTCAATTTCCAGTTCCAGTTCGGGACCCAGGGTGAAGTTGTGGTCCTTGAAGAAGGAGGGAATTTCCAGTTCGGTTTCGTACTCGTGGCTAGGGAGATGATACAATGCCAGATCATCTACGTGGAGGATGGCACCTTTAGGTACTTGAATCCACATGCTCTGGTTGAGCAGGGTGACACGGGTGGCGGTGTCATGCTGGTCATAGGTAAGAGTCGCCGTGAGTACCGGAGTGTTGACGAGCCACCTGTCACCGATGATCTCTGCTCGGGTTTCTTCCACTTGTATGCGAGGCTTGGCTCCGGCAGGGCAGCGGTTGTCGCTGGACATGGTTTGCAGTCCACAGATTCCATCAGTGTTATCTCTGAGGAAGGGTTTGCTAGGGCAGAGATAATGAATGTCTTTCGTCAAGGTGCACATGTGTAGGTTTGGGGCCAGGTACAGCTGCGGGTCGCTGTCGTGGTAGGCTACCACTTCTGGGGTGCGGATCTTGATGTGCGTGTTACCTTTCCAAAACCCGACATTAACAATGTCTTTGAGTCTGTAGATTCGGTTTGACTCTATGATGGGTAGGTTCAGGAGGAATCCCATTTCTCTCTGATCTGGGTCGACATAGAGTGGGATGGCGCTGCCCAGAGAGTAGGCCAGGTGTACTTGGAGCGGATCAGCTGGCGTGGTGATGGCGGAAGCCAACACAGTCTGGACGAGGCTCAAAGGTATGAGGTTAGGGGGGAATCCTACCCATAGCTAGGCTGTCAATGGAGGAGCTCACCTCCCGCAGCATGTCCGTCATCAAGGCGGTGACCAGCTGAGTTTGGGCAAAGTCGTTTTGGAAAACAGTGAACAGCTGTTTCATGGAATTTACAGTCTGGTTCAGCAGGACACTGTGGGTATTGAGAATGACCACCGTTCCCCTCAAGGTCCTTCCGACGGTCTGCAGGGAAGCACTCTGTACGTTGAGCTGCTCTTTTAACTGTGGGATCTCTGTTTGAATTTCAGCCACATGTCGTCTCACGGTGGCTAGATTAACGGCGTTGACGCTTGACATACCGATGTTGAACAGAGTTCCCACTGCAGCTGCTGCTCCTAGCAGAGCTCCGAGGAACCGTTTGGGACGGCGGTTGTGTCCGCCTAGTTCTGCTTGGGTGACGGTCATCTTTTCGGCATGGTTCAGCATGTGCCTGACGTCGGCCTCGGCGTGGGAGAGGGAGTCCTCTGTCCATCGGGCCCCGGCCCAGCTGTACTGGGCTACTGCGCTGGGGTAATGAGCCCGATACACATTGCGGGGATCGAGTCGGACGTACACCTTCTGGGTGTGGGTCCGACACTTGGTGATCAAGCGACCTGGTTTCTCCCTTAGCACGATGCCTGACGCCGGGCCGGTTGAGATTACGTCAGGTGGCGGTTGCCCTCTGGTCGACTGAAGGCACAGGGCGACGACCCACAGCAGCATTCTAGTAGAGGTAAAGGGGAAAACGTGGAGAGAGAGGGGAAGAGAGAGAGAGACAGTGTGTCAGCGAGAGTTGCCCTTGGTTTGGTAGGACAGTCTTTTCGCTCCTGGGGGGGTGTAATCAGGTTAGTTTGCATTGGCCCCTCCCCGCCTTTCTCGGCCAGCAGCCGAGTGTCTTTTAATTTGGTTGCGGTGGACCCATTTGAGCACTGGGTCTTTCTGTTCCCGGCTCAATCGGATTCGGTACGCCACCGGAGAAAGTTTGTCAACAATTTCGTGGGGTCCTGTCCAATGGGGCAGGAATTTCTTTGACAGCCAATGGGAGGCTGTGCGTGGCGGCTGTGCGAAGCTGTAATACCAGACCCTGTCACCCACGGCTAGTTCCTGGTGTGACGCTTTCCGGTCATAGTATGCTCTCTGGCCCTCGGCACTCTTTTGAAGCTGTTGTTGGGCGAACGCGAAGGTTGCTTTCAGATGCCGGTGCAGCTCGTCGAGGTACTGGTGAGTGGTGCAGGCTGTGATGAGGCTGGAGTCCCCTGGCTGATACAACAGATGCAGTGGAAGTGTCATCTGTCGTCCAGTCATTAGTTCAAAGGGAGACACCTGAGTTGAGTCCTGTGGAGTGGCCCTGAGAGCCATCAACACCAGCGGGAGTTTCACGTCCCAGTCTTTCTGGTTGGCAGCCACATACTTTCTCAGCATACTGACCACCATCCGATTTGAACGTTCAACTTGGCCAGATGAGATCGGATGAAAGCTCACGTGTAGTTGAACTTGGACCCCCAGGAGTTTCCAGACCTGCTGCATAATCTCAGCCGTAAAGTGGGTACCTCTGTCTGAGTTGACATTCATTGGCAATCCGAATCTGGAGAAGATGTGATTCATCAGGAGGTATGCTGTGGTCTGGGCGGTGTCGTTGGGTGCTGGAAGACACTCTACCCATTTTGTGAACTGGCACACGACTGTGAGGAAGTACTTATTGCCCCTTGTTGACCTTGGCAGAGGCCCTACCCAGTCGATTTGGAGGTTTGACCACGGGAATGTGACTCTTCTGCGTTGCAGCGGAGCTCTGTGGTTCGGATTTGCAGGTTGGAACTGGCAGCAAATTAGACATTCTTTTACATATTCTGCCACATGTTCTTGCATGCAGGGCCAATATGCCACTTGCTTCAGTGTCTTATAGGTGGCTCTGGTGCCGTGGTGTCCAGCACATGGCGCGTCGTGGGCGTGTCTTAGCATGACCCCCCTTAGGCACTGGGGGACCACAAGCCTTGGCGCGGTGGTGTCATCCGGTGCATACCACAGAATGTCGTTGATGACACGCAGCATGTGCTGGATGTCATGCAGTCGTTTGAGACACGGGTTGTCAGTGAGGTCAGACGACGTGAGTGGGTGGTTGGAGGGGTCAGAGAGGTGGTTCAGAAAAGTCTTTATGGACGTGTCAGAGGCTTGCATGTCCGCTATGTCGTTGTTTGAGATCTGCGGAGTCAGAGTGAGAGGCTGGGAGGCGGGCAGTGCGGCAGGTAAGGTGTGTTTGCTGCGGGTTAGCACTGCCACATCCAAGGCTGGTGGTTGGGCTGGCGGTGACCATAGATTGCCGTGCAGTGCGCCGGTCTTGGCGAGGGCATCGGTCTGGTCATTCAGGTCCTTGTCGCGGCCCGGTTGCTTGGAGTGTCCTTTCACCTTCTTCCAGTAGACAATCATGTCGTGTTGTCTAGTCAGTTCATCACATGCTTGAAACAAGTGTTGGTGTTTGACAGGCTTGCCGTTTGAAGTCTTAAAGCCATTTTGTTTCCAACATGGAAGGTGGCATGTGAAACTTAGTCTGGCATAGTTTGAGTCTGTGCAGATAAGGAGTTCTTTGATGTTATGGGTCGATGCGATTTGCATAGTTATGAGAATGGCTGCCACCTCAGCATATTGTGATGACTGAGGTCCCAGCTTGAAGTGTTGTGGTGGGCAGGGCAGATCATTTATCCATAACACACCCGCACCAGCTTGGCGGATGCCCTCTTGGTTGTAGGAACATCCATCGACGTAGCCTGTGGGCATACCTTGGCACGTATTGTCTTCGAAGTATCTGTGACATGTCTGTTGTTGTGGTTCTTCCGCATGAGCTGTCACAGGTGGTGAGTTATCAGAGCAGTTCTGGCAGGCAGCCAGGCCGTCGCCTAGCGCTGACTTGTGGTTCTGAGCATATCTTGCTTCAACATTGCGCCCTTGGAGGGCCATTAGCCACGTGGCGATGCGGGAATTGGTGACCACGCCATCACGGATGCGTTGGCTGTTGAGGAACATGACAGGCTGGTGACAAGTCTCTATGATAACTTTTTGAGCTCCAATGTAGTTGGAGAATCTTTGTATGGACCATACAGTGCAAAGCAGCGCTTTTTCACAGTCTGAGAATTTAGTCTCTGGTGGAAGGAGTGTCTTGCTGGCATACGCTACAACCCTTTTGTCTTGGTCGTGTCGTTGGTACAGGCCAGCGCTGAGACAGTGGTTGGAGAATCCGGCTTCTAAGTGGAATTCTCTTTGTGGGTCAGGGTAAACCAGACATGGAGCTGTGCACAAGTGACGTTTCAGCTCACTCATGGCATTGTCCTGGACGGTTGTCCAGACAAATGGGCAGTCTTCTTTCAGCAGGGCAGTCAGCGGCTTTGCAATGTCTGAGTATCTTTCGATGAACTGCCGTGAGTAGTTGCATACCCCAAGAAAACTTCGCAGTTCTGAGAGATTGGTGGGTGGTTTGATGTTTTGAACAGCTTGTATGCGGCTGGACCTGTGGTTCGATGCCCTGTGACCCGATCAGCAGTCCCACATAGTTGACCTTGGTTCGACACCATTGTCCTTTGTGGAGGGCGATCTTGGCGCCGGCAGCTGATAACTGGTTCAAAACATAGTCTATTTCTTTCAGGTGATCGGTTACTGTTGTGCTCTTCATCAGCACGTCGTCCACATAGATGAGATTTCCTCTCATTCTTGCATCGGGGCATGCTTTGTTTAGGAAGATGTTAAACTCAGCAGGTGAGTTAGCATAGCCGAATGGGCACCTGGTGAAAGTGAATTGTCTGTTACCGAACGTGAAAGCTAGCTTGTGCTGGTCTTCCGGATGTACTGGTATGGTCCAGAACCCTGAGGCCACGTCAAGTGTAGAGAAGATTGTGGCTCCCCTGATTCTGGGTATTTCTTGCTCCAGCTGGGTCATGGGCCATCGTGACAGTGGCACCTGTTGATTCAGTTTTCTGTAGTCGATGGTGGGTCGCCACTTGCCGTTTGGTTTGATTACCGGCCAGATAGGAGCGGAATAGGTGCTATTGCATGGGCGAATTACACCTTTTTCAAGCATAGAGTCAATGATTTCTTGCACCGGTTCGTGGGATGCGATGGGGATCTTGTACTGCCTGACGAAGGTGGGAGGAGCCTTAGGGTGCGTCGGGATGCGCACGGTGTGAAGGTGGGTGAGACCACAATCTAGAGAGTCTTTGGCAAATGACGCCTTGAATTTGTAAAGGACTTGTCTGAGTTTTTGGAGATCTGCATCCTCTTTGATTGCGTCGGCGTCTTTTAAAATTTTCTGAACTTGCGACTCAAATCCTGGATATGGCTCCTCTGTGGGTGAATCGCCTGTTGTGCTAGTAGTCGCAGGTGCAGCAGTATCATCGGTCTCGCAGGTAGGTTGTTTGGAAACTGTGTATACGGCAAGGTGTCGGTCCTCCGTCAGTTCCGTTCTGCATACCTGATCTTTGCCCATAGGGATGACTGAGGCGATGGAGATGATTTTGAAGGGCGCTGTGCGCAGGGCGTTGTCGGTGTACCCTTCGGGTATCATTGAAGCTGGAATGGGCCCAATGATTGGTAAAGTCAGTTCAAAATCAGGAAAGTCATGGCTCACTAGCCATCCGAGCCGATAGGCTTTCGGAATTGTGATGTCCACTGCTATGCAGTTGTTGAAAAGGATGTAGATTGCCCGAGATGACACTTCAGTGAGGGGTGTGGCCTCAAGTGTGAGTCCAAGTTCAATGCATTCGGGTGAAGGATGAAAGAAACCCAGTGTGTGGTTTAGGGTTTGGCCTGATCGTATGTTAAGCCGAACAGCGACCCCTTTGGTGTAAGCCGGTACTACAGTTTCTTGTTCACTGATTAGGGTGCAGACCTCTGGGATGGTTTGGCCTGACAGGAGATTGCCTGTGTGTGTAGGAACAACAGCTGGCTGTGAAGTCTGTGGGGCCCACAGTACCTCATTAATAACGTCCACATGCGCCTGGAGGCGAATCAGAATGTCAGCTCCAATGTAGACATCGTGGGGCAGGTCCGGGAGGACCAAGAAGTAATGGGTCAGGCACCGCTGGTTCCAGTTCAAGTTCAAAGCGCAGATACCTTTTGCAGTCACCATGTTTGATGGGCATGAGTTCAAAGGGAAACGTGTGCGCTTGCTTGCAGAAGGAAGGTCTGGTGTTACTTTAATCAGATCATGGAAAAGTGATAGGCTGATGGCAGAGTTGTCTGCCCATAGAGCGAGTACAATGTCTGTGGTGGTTATACCATTCAGCTGCAGGGTCTTGCTGACCTTGGGGCAGAAGGGCTCAGAGTCTTTTGTGAGTTGAAAGGTGCAGAGTAACGAACTTGAATCTCGCTCAGGTGCCGAGTCTGTGTCCCCTTGGCTAGCGGCGAAAGTTTCCGTGACCTTTGTGACCTGACAGTCTGGCTCAGTTGACCTGGGTGGCTGACAGGGGAGAGGTTCTCGCACTTGAGCCCAGATTTTCAGCTGTCTGAAATCCAGCAGGGGCTCGAAGCGGTCTAGCAGATCTTTGCCGATGAGGAGGGGATATGTGTTCATCGGTGAGATGTACACCGGGTGTATCAGGCTCATGGGACCAATTGTTAGGTGAATGGGCGCTATTTGTTCAAGCCGGATGTCAGTTTGGCTGTAAGATTGCACATTCAGTTCACAATTCTGAGATTTTAGAGTTCTGTTCTGCCTGGTAGCTTCAAATCTGAGTCTTTCAAAAAGGTCGGCCGATATCAGAGTGAGATCCGAGCCGGTGTCCACCAGAGCTTCGAGCCTCACCTCAGTTTCCAAGGTGATAGAAAGATAAAGCTTGCGTGCTAGGCCCTTTTCGACCAGGTTCCCCAGGAGTTTTAGTGTCGGGGCTTGTGTGGTGATCGATAAACAGTTAGGGTCAGTGTCTTGGGGTTCGTTGCAGAGACACACAACCAAAACAGCACTTTCTGGTATCTCAGGGGTTTGCTCGCCGGTGTGATGGGTTTGGTGGTCTCCTTCTGTCTGTGCGGTTGTTGACAGCAGCGAGTAGGTGTCACTGTCACTTGGTGTTGTGACAGCTGGGCCTGTGGTCTGTGTCAGGAGAGCGGTGTTGGGGGGGCTTGGTTCAGTGGGAGGCCTGACAGGAAGGTTTTTAGTACTTTCCTTTAGTCATGAGGAGTTTGGCTTGTTCTCTTTGTCATCTTTCTTGTGAAGAAGCCCTTTTAGAAGTTTTAGGATCTCTGCGGTCTCTGACGTGGAGTCACTGTTTTCTTTTGCAACAGGCTCGGATTCGGACTTGAATCTGCTTGAGGCCTGCCGAGAGGGAGTTCGCTGCGGGCTGTCTGGACTAGACGTTCTTGTTGCTGGAGTTCGGCTCTGTCTGGACCGTCGGCTGGCTTCCCACGTGGCTCCCCCCTTTTGGATGTGGGGAGGTCGTGGGCTGCCGTATGATCTTTCAGAGCGCCCACTCTGATGCTTCGGGCGAGCACCCTCGCTGTTGCGTTGCCCTCTGTTGGCTTGAAATGGTCTTGACTCGTTATTAGAGAGTCTGTTAGTGTGGCGTTGTTGGGTGCCCTCTAGTGCCAGCTCTGAGTGCTGATCAGTGATAGGACAGATAGAGGGAGTCTTTACAGTCTTTTCAGCAACAATTTTCTGCTTGATGAACGCTTTGTGGGCGAGATCTCGCAGTTGCTGGGTAGTCATTGTGCGAGGACAGGCCAAGTGATGGCTCACAGTGGGATGCAGGTTACGGAGGAACAAAGTTCGGAAGTTAAAGTCCTCCTCCATTCCAGGATCATTCCGTGCCCCAAAATAGGCTTGTCTGAGGCGACTGTAAAAGGCCTGCGGATTTTCCAGTCGTGCCTGCTTGAGGCCCATCGCAGTGATTAGTTCCTGATCAGTTTCTGGATCAGAGAATTCCCTGATGAACGCCTGTCGCAGTTGCTGGTAATCTGACTTGACCGTATCTGGTTGGCGATCTAGAAAACTGCGTACGTCCCGGCTGGACGTAATTCGAAGCAGGTATAATCTGTCCCACGGAGTCACATGGGGAACAGCGTATAAGTGGAAATCAATGCCTTTCAAGTAGGCATGCACATCGTGGCCTCCGGCAGGGTTTGGGGTGAAGGTAGGAATGTTCCTCGCCAGCTTGTCAAGTTCTTTAAGGGCCATGCCGTGGCAAGTGGCAAAGGTTGGCTGGGAAGCCCCCTCCTTTTCTGAGGGCGAGGGCTCTCGTAGGCTGTCCGTTGATATCTTGGACAGTGGATGATCGTTTCCTTTCACCGTTCTGTGTTCTTGGCTGAAGTGTGCAGACTGACCGGTCGGGGAAAACTTGGTGGGGTGTGCCTCCCTTTCCCGGTCACTCTGCAGTTTATAAGAGTGTTTTAACTCTCGGTGGACAGCGTCGAGCTCATCTTTATAAAGGTCTCTTTGCTGGCTAAGTTCATTGATTTCAGCTCTGGCCGCCTTTAAGTGTTTCTCACAGGCCCTGGCTTTGGCGTCTCTTTCTTTCAGTTCTGCGTCGGCTCTCTCAAGGAGAGCTTCACCTCGTTGCAGTTTTTCGGTGAGTGTCTCTCTGGCTTTTCTTTCTTTCAGTTCCCTTTGGTCGGTGTCTAGACGAAGGCTTTCCAGAGCAGTTTGAAGTTCTTCTACTTCCTTCCGTAGCTCTGGGTCCGTTGTCTCCTCGTCCTGTTCCTCGTTCTCGAGTAGTAGCTGATCTAGCCGACTTTGGGTCGTTGCTTGGTCGCGCCGGGCCTCCTCCGCTTGGAGCCGCAGTGTTGCCGTCTCCTGTTCCAGGTCGATGGCATGTCTTTCGTGAAGGCGGGCTTGTGCGATGAGCGTGTGGGCCATGTTTCCCACGATTCTGGCCCATTCTTTGTGGTTGTAGCTTTGAGTGGGGTCGTTCCTCATGAGCAGGTCCAGGTCGGTGTCCAGCTGCGCCTGGTTTCGGGGCTCGGAGTCGCCGGTGTCCTTAGGCAGGAAGGTGGCAGTCATGGCATTCAGCCATGTCTCGAGGCTGTCCCAGTGGGCTGCTGGGCTGGGAGACCGGGACATGCTGGCTTACTGTGGGCGAGAGGAGCACAACACACACACAAAGAGACCAAATGCAAATTGGTTCTATAATTTGGGCGCTTATACCCTTAATACGGGCGATGCCGTTTACGGCAATTTCACCTAACTGAGGTAGACAGTTAGGTCGGAAGAAATTGTTTAGGTCAGCGCAGGGTCTAAATGCAGATTATGACAGGGCCGGAGCCTAGTAGGTCACTGTTGATGCTAACGGCTCGGTTGTCAGTCTGTTGTTTGGCTCTCCCTGGGTGTCTCTGCGGGTTCTGTCTCTGGGTGACCTGAAAGGCACAGTTCACACCGAACAGAGAGAATCTAACAGGAGAATAGCAAGGAGAGAAGGAATAAAATAAAATAAAACAATCGCACAGGAAGGGTTACGGGAACTAAAAGGGCTTGAGCCGACTGTGTGTGGTTTTCTGAGAAAAGGGGCGGACACGTTTAAATGTCACGGGAGAATATCTAATATTCTAGTGGCTTGTATTAGGTGGAAGACTTTCCTTTACCTTATTTCAGCTTGCCTGGGGTGATCTGAAATCACACTAGCCGGAGCCAGCGTCGAGGTTAATCTTTCCGTCGCCCCAAGCCCTTAACTGAAGTGTCCGTGGGCCTCTCCTGTACCTCAGCCACGGTGCGCCCACTCAAACAATTTCGACTTTAAACACAACCGGCACTCCCGAGGAGGTCACCTGCTTACGACACTGCAAAGAGGACTTTTCCCCAGTACCCTCTTTCGAGTGGTCCCGATTTAGACCCTGGTTTGAGTACTAGGTCCGAAATTGCCTTGTGTCGCTTTAGCGTGGTGGATCTTCCTCTTTTGTGGGAGTGCCAAATTGCTGATGTCTTATTGCGTGCCGCACCAATGGAGGGACTGGGAGGTCCGCGACTCACCCACAGCAAGTGCTGGTTATGCCGGCCAGACGACCCCGCCTGCTGGAAACCAACCAGGGATGACGGTCAGACCACCACAGCGCAAGAGAGTTCTACCTGTGAATACCAAATGTGATAGAGAAAAGGGGCTCTAAACTTACTTAAAGCTTACTTTTGTCTAAACCCAATTGGGTATCTGTGTGTGTAGACAATACAAAGCCTTGTTGACTGGTGGGAGAGAAGAAAACAGAGAGGGAATTATGACAAGGTTGTTGTTTGTCAGAGTAACCTGCGGAGAGGGGTCAGTGAGTAAAGCAGGGTAAACCCAGGAGTAAGTAAGCTGTAGTGGCGGGTTTGGGCCACACAGGGGACGTACTTCCTCCCGGTGGTTAGCCTGGTAGAAAAGACAAGCTTAATTGAAATTGCAATTCAATTTTTTCTTAGATTCGATTCAGTGTACATATGGGATGTTACGTAACACCTAAGCTAGTGCGGGTGCGGTCGTGATAAAACAATATCACTAAAGACAGGAGTGGAGAGGGAAGGAGAAAAACTAATAAATTTTTTTTTTTTATTAAATTAAATTAAATTAAATTTAATTTAATTTAAATTAAATAATTAAATCTCAACAATCAATCAATTCTCAAAGTTACAAATTTTCCATAAAACTTAATTCATTTTCTTTTCTTTTAGAGAAAGGGGAAATCAATAAAAGTTATCAACTCATTAAACAAATTACCAAGCTCATTAGTTTGTCGAGAAAGAGAAAGGTAAAATATTAGTAAGACCTATTGATTTATCTGAGGAAAAATCAATAAGCCTATCTGGACAGAAAACGAAATTAAATAGAATTATTCGTAACCTGAGTCATAAAATGAAGTGATAATTTAATTCAATTTTATCTTCACAGTTTTTCTTTAGACCAAATCTCAATGAGACTAGAAAATTAACCGATGGGATTACTTCTAATGCTAATCACGATCGCTGTAAGGTATTAGTGACAGCCTAGAACAAACCCAACTGAAAACACAATGAAATCTCAAACAGAATGCAAGAATCACAAGGAACTGACTCAGTTGGAGGCCACAAAGGGGGTCGTTTTTGTGAGTCACTTCCCGTGAGGAATTTAGAAATGACTTAGAAAAGAGAATTCAGGAAAGAGTGACCTAATCTGATAGCGTCCATACGATGGCGCTATTGCGCTCACGTTGGTGAAGAGGGTGTGGCGGTAATTCGAGACCGAGGCGCAAGGCTGCGCTCTAGTGTTTCGCGACAGAATCAAAACCACGCCGCTTCGAAAAACAAATTTTAACTGCACACAATTTGAATTCAGGCAGATTTTACGGTGCTATGTTTCACGTGTTCGTGAGACAGAGTTAATTCACTGCACTTACATGTAACTGTACCAACAGGCATCAATGTCTGTGGTTTAATTTTTTTTTAATACATTTATCATTTAGCACTTAATGAAATGTATCTGGTTTAACATTTGGTTAGCTAAATCAAAGTTGAAACCAGGAGTTTTCGTTAATTCTAACGACTATAATATCAGGCCTTTTAGGTTGAATACAGGAGCATCGCTGTATTCAGGTCCTCTCTCGCTTCTGCTCAAAAGATTCTCGTTTTGAAAACAGGCTGATCAAAAGACAATATATTAACATGTAAACGTCTTTACAGAGGTAATATCTCTTTTGTTACAAACTACAGTTTACATTCAATACTTTAACCGTGAATATCAGTATTACGAACTGCAATTCATTTTGGCAATTACAACGACTAAAACGTTTAGGCGAATTTAGGAGTTTGTAATGTACTCGGCTGAAACTCGGCTTTCAGCTTCCACGTGCGCGGCGCGCTCGCGTTTTTTTAATCCAAACACACAAACTATACAAAATTGACACTGCATTAATTGCTCACACAACAAAGCTTAAAATATTGCCTATGAATTCTCCACCATATAAACTGTAAGGAATTAGATCGGGGCTCACCAGCTCTTTGGTCAATTTTAATTTTGGGGAAAAATATTCAACAGTTATTAATCTCTGATCAACAATCTATCAAATATAATTTGAGCCGAGTCCTTACATAATACAAATAAATTGCCCAACGAGGGGTTGTACAGCATACTCGTCTGCCAGGGCATGTATATAACAATTAAACACAACGAATTATGATCAATTAGGAATATACATCCTACACAGAGGGATATAGCTGATCTTCAAAAATGACCAAAGCAATTGAAGCCTCCTTCTCAGTCCGCTCGTCCGCCGTGCAGCGTTGTCGGAGGTTATCGATTGCTTTTGGTCTATCTAGCTTAAATTTTACTGACAATGTTTTGTGCACTCAACAATATCAGAATTGTAGCTTTGGGATCTTATATTAAAGAGGCTTTGTTATGTGGTCAACAACAACAGAGGCAATGAAGTATAAATGAGGTTTAATAAATGAACTACACTACATGTAAAACAAGGATATAAAAGAAACAAAATGAAATGGAAACAATAAGGAAAGAAAAAGTAGAAACACAAGGAAACACAATCGCTAGCACAATCAGACCCTCAGAGACAGTCGCAGTTACACAATTGAAAGCGTCTAAATTTTGATGGAACAACTTGCATTCAGACCTGTTAGTGTGGTGTAGGAGAGAGCTCGCGGCGTCCTGGAAGTGGGAGGCGGACTTCTTTGGTTCCTCCACTCGTGGTTGATTCGCGGGAGGTTCAAAGCGTCCTAAAGCAGTTCTGTATGCGTGAAGGTAGTCTTACACCGAAATGCTGGAAGGCTAGCGAAACGCACTAAGAACGGACTGGCTATCAGCGAAATGAAATGAAGACAAAACAAAATAAAACACGAAGATTACATCGGGGAACAGGATACGAAGGAAGGAGAAGGATCAGAGGAGAAGGATCAGAGAGCGAATGTCTCTATTTTGGGTTTTTTAAGGATGAACTAAGCACGCCCTGGTAAGGCGTGCCGGCCAATGGCAATGGCCCATCTTGAGGAGCGCGTACGCCCCTGGTTGCGTGGGGTTTGGCGGTAGTTTGCATTTTATGATCAAGGGTAAAATTAAGCTTACTTTGGTAACGGCATATACATGTGGTTATACATTTCACGATATTGATATACAGCTTAATAGATAGATCAGATTAAGAGGACTGTAACCATATCAAACATCACACTTTACAGACATAATGTTACAGAGTTACATCTAGATGCATACATTCAGGCATTTATACGTCCCTTACACTTATTAGAATACATTCTTAGGACAGTCTGCACATTACAGTTCTTTTACATGTGTTTCAACATACCGAATCTGTTTTAGCAACGACTTTTAGATGGAAGATTAGGTTTCCTGCGTATGTGTACGTGCATGGACGCGTGTGTGTGCGTTGTGGATGTGTATTGCGCGCGTGTGGGAGAAGGGAACATCTGTTCTTCTCTTCTCCCGCCCGATTTCCGCCAGGAGGGAGTCCCAGGAGGCCTTGTTGTTGTCTCAAGAGAGAGAACACGCTGCTTGTAAGACATTCGTGAACATCTATCAGCATAAATGCCCAAAAGTCCATTTGCTCCCCAGACTTCTAGGCGCCAATTCGAAAGGGGGGAGACCTTATCACTGGACCACATGGCCGTAGGAATGTGGGTTAGTTAGGGCTCTTTGTCCCCCTTTTGGTTGCAAGTTAATGATTTAATAAAAGAGAATTAATGATGGTCCTTGGAATCTCTACACCTAGGATCACGGGGCGTTTCGGGTCTTTCAACAATCATACCCCCTCCCCTAGGCGACCCAGCTGGGGTGACAAGTCCCAGCTTATGTCCAGCTAGCGCTACTACCCTACACGCCATGCCTCTCCTCTCCTGATCCACAGCCACCTTGATGCTACTTCTGCAGCATCAGTGGCCAACTTGATGGCCCTTCGCTGACTCGCCCCTGTGATGCCAAGCATTTTGTAGGCCCTGCAAAGGGAATGGCCCACAAACCCTCGACATCCCACTTCGACAGGTTGGCATATTGCCCGCCACCCATTGCTCCGGCAACCCTCCACAAGCTGGGAGTACTTTGCCCTCTTTCTTTCGTTGGCCTCCTCCATACGGTCCTCCCAAGTCACTGTTAACTCTAAGAGGATTACCTGCTTGGAGGCCTCTGAGGTGAGCACAATGTCAGGCCTTAATGTTGTTATGGCAACTGCTTCAGGAAACTTCAGCTGCTTGCCCAGATCAACTGCCAGCTCCCAATCGCGCGCCGTTGCCAACAGCCAGAGGAGGTGCCCCGGGCAGCTGGTGTTGACTTCTCCCCAGCTCTGACAAAGGCTGTGGTCTTCACTGGGCGAAGGCTCTTGCTGTGGCTAATTCCACTGCAGATAGAATCCGCTACGGCTTTTAGGACCTGGTCATGCCGCCAGCGGTAACGCCCTTCGCCCAGGGCTTTTGGACAGCAGCTCAGGATGTGTTCCAACGTTCCTCTCCTCTGGCAGAGGGGGCATGCTGGTGTCTCCACCTTTCCCCAGGAGAATAGGTTGGATGGACTTGGCAACACGTCATAGACCGCCTGGATCAGGAATTTTATACTGTAGGGTTTAGCCTTCCAAAGCTCAGTCCATGTGACTTTGCGTTCCACTGTTCGCTCCCATCTTGTCCAGGCGCCCTGTTGCCGCATCCCAGCTATCTGGCAAGCTCGCCTCTCCTCAACTCCTGCACGCACCTCCTCCAGGATCAGGGACCTCCTCTCTTTCCCTTCTGCGTTGTCGTAACGAGGAGTTCTTCTGCTTCCCAGGCCAGCTCTCCCATGTGCCACTAAGCCCACCAACACCCTTTGCCGTAGCCTTGACTCTGCGTCGTCCACTGCCACGGCAGCCCTCCACTTCCGGCCTGTCCTGACCTCAATCCCAGCCTGGGCAACCTTTGGATCACTGGAATCCCGATACTGTAGGACCTCCCTGGACCGCGTCACCATGAACTCCTCGCTCAGGCTGCTCATGGGAAGCTTCAGCTTGTTGTTCTGTCCATATAGTGCGATGCTGCTCAGGCTTCGAGGCAGTCCCAGCCACCTGCGTAGAAACCTGCTAATCCTCATCTCAAAGCCTTCCACCGTTGAAATGGGGACTTCATATACCAGGAGGGGCCAGAGGATCCGAGGGAGGATGCCGTGCTGGTAAATCCAGGCCTTGAACTTGCCAGGAAGGCCAGACTTGTCCACCGCGGCCAGCCAGGTCTCCAGGTCTTGGTTGGTCGCTTTTGTGGAAGCTGCGTCTCTCAGGCTACAATTGAACACCTTCCCCAGGCTCTTCACAGGTTCCTCTGTCAGTGATGGTATCTTGGTGGTGCCAAGTGAGAAGTGGAACTTGTCAGTGACCTTCCCTTTCTTCAGCACGAGGGACCTTGACTTAGCCGGCTTGAAGTTCATGCGAGCCCAGGACATCAGCTCCTGAAGGCCATTCAGGATCCACCTGCAGCCTGGGACAGATGTTGTGGTCACTGTCAGGTCATCCATGAAGGCTCGGATGGGTGGCTGTCTAACTCCAGACTTCGAGAGGGGCCCCCTACACTGCATCTCCGCAGATTTCACTAGCATGTTCATGGCGAGTGCAAAAAGGATGACTGAGATTGTACAGCCAGTGATGATTCCCTTCTCAGGCTTGTGCCAGTCTGAGGTTGTTGTTCCGGAGGAGACTCTCACATGGAAGTTGGTATAGTAGTCCAGGATGAGGTCTCTGAACTTCTTCGGGGTATGATGCCGGTTCAGGGCCTCTTCGACCAGTTTATGGGGTATGGATCCATAGGCATTTGCGAGGTCATGCCACAGCACAGCCAGGTCCCCCTTGTTCTCCCTGGCTTCCCTGATAAGCTGAGTGACCACACCTGTATGCTCCAGACATCCAGGTACCTCTGGGATTCCTCCCTTCTGGACTGCTGTATCAATGTAGGAATTCTTCAGGAGGTAGTCTGTCAGTCGCCTGGAAATGAGGCTGAAGAAAATCTTTCCTTCAACGCTCAGCAGTGAGATGGTCCGGAACTGCTCGATCTTCTGAGACTTCTCCTCCTTCGGGATCCAAACACCCTCTGCCTGTCTCCACTGGTCTACTACCTTTCCCCTCCTCCAAATCACCTTCAGGATCTTCCAGAGTCTGAGGACAACTCATGTAAAACCTCAATACCATCAATGACAATGCTGATGTCCAGTGGAGTGCTTAGACCATCACTTATACGGAGAACAAAAATGGCCATGGTGGCCTGTCCAAGTTCTCGCTGTGCTTCTTCTTTCTGGCCAATCTGAAAGACACACAAGCACAGAGAGACAAGTGAGCGACTGTAAGTGAAATATTCAGTGTTTTTTTCAAGATTCCAACGTTACCGGGTACTCAGGCAGCTCACATCTTCACCCAGATACATGTCATTCCAGATACATCTATTCCAGAATCGATATTAATTCAAATTAAATTGAAAAATTGAAAAATACAATTATTTGATAAAACACTTGCATTAATCAGTTAACAGTTAACAGATCCTTACGTGATTATAAATGCACGGTTGTAACAAACTCAACATAATTTGTAAGATTACTCACCATATGTAATTTTGTGATCACCACTTTATCCTGCAGACAAAGAAGATGGTGGCTGATAAGATTTTTCACAAGCCAAACCAGCGTCAGTGGTCACGTGCCTTAAATGGAACGCAAAATTGTCATTTGATTTTAAGCATAATAACTTTAGTTACATCACACCAACTAACTAAACTGTTACTTGGCTCATTTTAAAGTATAAACCACTCTTCCTTCTTTTTTTTCTCATTCACCAATGTTTCTTCATCAATCAAATGTCAGAAAGTTTATGCAACCACTCAATGAACGCAATGCAGATATACACGCAATGTATTATATACAATCTCTACCGATAGTAACAATTATATACTATTTAGGGTTTTTCCTGGCTCAAAATGAGGTGAAGGTGGTAAATTCCTGCTTGGAAAATGGGTATCTGAGCTAGGGCTGTCACGATTATTAAATTTGGTAGACGAGGAGTTTAAACTTACCGTACTGACGCCATAGGCGGAGTTTGACATTCGAGCCAGGGGGGGCAAAAAAATAAATAAATCATTGTAGCAGCTGGGACCTGCATGGCCTATCAATTGGGGAACTCAGCACTGGCACATATGGACAAAACAAAAATGCTAAATAAACACATATTTATTTTTAACCCAAGAAAAAACAGTACAACAATACAAACATATTTGTAAACAGGTAGAACTTCGCATAAACAGCCACTTGACTTCGCATTGCATCTTCGTTCGGACCAGTGCTCGAAGTGGGGCGGTACACTTCTGCATTTTACTCTTAAGCGTACCAGCACTTTTTCTTGCGTACAGCTACTTTTCGCATGTAGCCGGTACTCGACCACTGACAGAAAAAGCGTCAGTGTCAAGCACGTTTCACATATAGGCTACTCCATTTGCAGTGCGTATCTGGTGCGTATTTTTTCCGCACCCGTGTTAACAGGTTAGAGCTTTCACACTGCACGCGGATGCGGTCCGGCGATCCGTTCGAGGAGCGGTGCGTATACAGCAGTGCAGCGATCGTTTCCACACAGAGTCTATTTCTGCTGCGCTGTACGTGCTGAATTAAAGATGCAGCGCATGGTTCGTGGTCAAAATGAACACAGATTGATATGAAAATATAATAATCTTACCATAAATGCATTTAATTAAATAAAATGTAGGCTAGTAATCTCACCATAAATGTAATTTTGGACATGCACACTTGGAGGAGTTCCGTTTTCACACACACACACACACACACACACACACACACACACACACACACACGCAAGCACACACACACACACACACACACACACACACACACACACACACACACACACACACACACACGACTTGTTTAAATACATTTATGTTTTTAATAAATAACAATAAATTGTTGTTGTACCAGCAGTATCTCCAAGTTTTGTTTTTCACAGTAGAAATCTCAAATGTCATGATTTGCCAATGCAAGAGAGCCTACCGGCACCTTTTTTTTCCCCACTTCAAGCACTGGTTCGGACACAATTAGGATCAATGAAATCTGGACCACTTTTGCACTGTTAAAATATTATCTTCAACCAAAACGAAATTTTTTTAAAAGTTTTTCTTTCCTTTTTTCAAAACACACTGTGGCAATGAGAGTGATTAAAAAACAAGTTATATTTCGCATTTTGTTGTAGGCTACTTCATGAAACATTTAAAACATTTTGAGACACGAGAAAAATGAACAGTCACACAATACTCTCCACTTTTGAAACATATTACTGTTACTATTATATATTGTATACTACTATAATACTGTTGTTTGTGTTGTATCCTTAGATCCCGACGACTGACTATTTGTGTCATTTGGAGCTCGACGTTTTAAAAATCTCCTTATGTCCATATTTTGGTGTAACGAGTCCGACCCCTTTCTTTTACTGTCTATGGTCTGACCAGATAACTAGGCTACAACGCTATTACATGCTAGCTAAGAATCGCTGGACTTACGTTAGCCTGTCACTTGTCAAATTTTTTTTTTGTTTACTAAAGCAGTATATAAAATCAGATGTATTACCTACCACCATTTAGTTGTTTTGTGTTATTTAAAATATTTATAATATATATATATATATATTTTTTAAAATGCAATTACCTGTTTCAGCCACCGGGGGGGCAACGCTCCCCCTGCCCCCCCACAAACTCCGCGCCTGACTGACGCTCTGTTTAAATGCTGAATCGAGAATGATTGACAGCTGCAGCGGCGGGAAGACGAGTTTGCGTGAACTTTAATTTAACCATGTAAAATTTCTTCTGTTCCTCACAAGAAGATATGAAATGGCTTTAGACCACTTTAATCATTATATTAGAATTTCTGAGGGATTGAGTAACACAGATATATCTCTGATTTTTTAATTATCGCGTCAGGCCTAATCTGAGTATGCTAGTCGTGACAGCCTGTCTGAGTTTTTTGGACAGCCGGATGGGGCACGACATTTGACGGAGGCAATTCCCGCCTCATAATTCTCGATGCAGGAAAAATACAAATAAATAATGTAATTTAAAGTCCACAAATTATCTATTACTAAATTATTTATTAATGGCTATCCATCGTTTAACATAACAAAGATTTTGACGTCATTACTAACGTTAAGGCCTAACGTTATAGCTACACTTGAAATACCCGATGACTATGAGCAAAATAAAACAAACATTCAACAAAACACATGCATTAATGCAGTGCATTCTACTTTAATAGAATACAAGTGTATATCAACGGCGATAAAACGGAATGAAAACTTATTTGTAGGATTACTCACCAATACTGTGGAAATTGCGTATCCGCAACGCGGTCTTCATACAGCAAAACAAGATTAGGGATGCTCCGATTGATCGGACGCCGATCATGATCGGCCGATATTGGCTAAAAATAGATTGATCGGCGAACCCCAAAAGCGCCGATCAAAAAAGCCGATCACGTGACGTAAATTACTCGCGCGACTTTTTCCCACCTGCATGCGTGGCGCATGGGCACACAACAGCAGAGTGGAGCTTGGTAGTGGCAACATGAGTTCTCCTTCACCGGAACGAATAGGGAGTCTCCCAACGGATTGAAGCGTGCGTCCGAGTGAAGACCGTGCACCGCGCGAGCCACAACAGAACGCGGTATCTGCGCCACTGATCGCTGCGGCAACGAGCACTTTGATCACTTGATAAAAAAAAAAAACATTTCAGCGCTAGATCGCCTCTTATTTAACAAATGAACAAAATGAATGCTCTGAGTTAACTGGAGATGTTTTTATTTATTTGTATTGGTACATTCGTGCCGCGAGATGTTTCAAAAGTGGTGGTGGTATTTTATTTTTTTTGATCTGACGTAGTTGGTTCCTCAACTACATCAGATTCAGATTATTTTATTTAATGCCATGTCAGCATTCAAAGCTATTTTCATGGCAAAAATTCAATTATAAAAATACAAATATCATATATATACAATAAAACAAAACAAATATAAACAAGAAGTCATTTTATACAATATATATTTTTAAATGAACATATGATAAAAAATCCAAAACCTTTTCAGGCATAATCTCATTAAATATGTCCTTTAATGAAGTAACTTCATAAAAGAGCATTCTGCTCAACTACATCAGACGTTCATAATAATAACACAGAAAAACTTGCCATAGTTTTGTCCATTTATCAGTAGCCAGTTTTGGTGTAACAAGTTGTGCATTTTGTTGCCAATTAGTAAATGTAGTGGGTGTATTAAGAGGCTACAATTTCCAAATATGCCTAAGTGTAACTTGATCCCCTCCCATTAGGCTGATCTGATGTGTGTTGGTCTGCCTGACCCCTCTTTGTTTGGAATAATTTAATGTTACTCTGCCTTATTTGGGAAAGCTGGCCTACAGTAGCCTTAAGACATCTCATTTTCTAAATACAATTAAATAAACACATTTCTACAAATGGTGCAAACTCTGCTAGATTATAGATAAACGATTCCCATTCCCCTGCCATTCTGTGATCGGCAGTGATCGGCAATCGGCAGATCATGATTTTGGTGATCCTAATCGGTGATCGGCCCCAAAAATGCTGATCGGAGCATCTCTAAACAAGATGGCAGCTGAAAAGAAAATTCTCGAACCAAATTCAATGACGTCAGTAGTCACGTGGTTTGGACGTGGACGTAAAATTGTAATTTGATTTAAAGCAATTAGTTTAAATTACACCGAAAAAACGTAGTTTTACTTCAAGACAAATAAACTCAATTACATTAGACCAATGACAAGGCAGAAAAGTGAATTTATTGAGTCAGATCAAGTATAAAAAGTTATTTAACATAATGACAAGCCATATGCACTTTTTTCAGTGTAGGCTCACTATTGGCCGACGCTGGTCATGTGTGTGATGCGTGTGACGTACAACAACAGAAGCTTACGCTATTACACTACGTCAACTGACTCGAGGCCCACAGAGAAGGAAATTAATAGTTGAAATAAAGTCGTTATTTTGTTTTTTTTTACGCACAAAAAGTATTCTCGTCGTTTGATAAACTTAAGATTGAGCCACTGTAGTCACTTGGACTAATTTAACGATGGCTTTAATAACTTTTAATAACTTCTCAATCCCTAAGAAGCCTATGGAGGAGTGATCCAGCTCTCAGATTTAATCAAAAATATCTTAATTTGTGTTCCGAAGATGAACGAAGGTCTTACGGGGTTGGAACAAAATGAGGGTGAGTAATTACTGACAGAATTATCATTTTTGGGTGAACTATCCCTTTAATCTTGCCTAAGCATTGTACAAGTGCATCAAAAGATCGAGAGCCTTTCGGATCTGTTGGAATATATAACTGAATGTCGTCTGCATATAAATTATACATAATATTGTATTTACGTAAAATTGAGCCTAAAGGGCACATGTACAACGAAAATAAAATAGGCCCAAGTATGGAACCCTGTGGCACACCACTATGTAATTTAGCTGATGTAGAACACAAATTTCCAATGCAAACCGAAAATTATCTTTCCTTCAAGTGTGATTTAAACCAGTCTAAGGCTGTACCCTTAATGTCAACATCTTCCAAACTACGCAATAAAATGCCATAATCAATGGTATCAAAGGCAGCTACGAGATCGAGAAGAATAAGGATAACTACCTTTCCAGTATCAACTTCTAATACAATATAATTAAACACCTTAAGGAGGGCAGATTCTGTACTATAAAGGGACCTCAAATCTGACTGGAACATATCTATAACAGCATTCGCATATACGGAACAAGTTGAGATAAAACAACCTTCTCTAAAACTTTAGGTAATTTTGATATAGAAATTACCTAATATAAATATAAAAAAGGTAATTTCGATATAGGTCTGTAATTACTTAAGACTGTACGATCTAAATTAGGTCCAATACGCTGTCATATACACCTAGGATGGATTGAGGGTGAGTAAATTATGGGAGAATTTTCATTTTTGGTTGAACTAACCTTTTAAGTGCACTGATTTCTTAAAGTCGCTTGAGTTTTTTCTACTTGATGACTTGCAAGGCATCTGCATGCCACAGCAGATCTGTGTTTGACCAAATAATCTCTGTCTGTCACAGGCACTGCTATGTTGAAATGTATTAGATATGACTGATGTCGAGGTGACATATGAAGACTTCATCGCCTCTGCAAGGACCGGCAGACGCAATGCTGTGCACGATATACTGGGAACCTCCGGCGGGGTTGATGCTAGTGGACTCTCCCAAACTCTGTCTGAGCTCAATATCAGCAAAGCAGGTTAGTAAAGTCCCCTTAACTTATCACTGCTCCTTCAGAAAGAACATGGAGTGTCATCAAAACCCTGCAGTAATGTAATATGGCACTGAGAGGCAGGCTGGCCATGAATAATGTATCAAACAAACCTGCTTTGGGCAAACTAGAGAGTTTAGAGGGCCTGTTAGTGGCTTCCCACACCAGTTTTTAGCTCAAGACAAACATGGATGTGCTTTATCAAATATAGGTCTGTTAGCTGAGGGCATCCTTAAGAAAAAGCATTGTAGCAACTGCTAAACATCCTGCCCTGCCGTAGGGTGTCGGGTATCTTCTCTTGTTGGACGACAGCTCCCTAGTTTTCATTAAAACCATCTGTCTTTTGTTTCTGTTTTTGGTTTCACTAACAAAACAATTTTTTCACTCTCAGAGTCAGGGAATGATGGAGAGAAGAGCCAGAGCTTTTCAGATTCCGAACCAAAGCAGGAAGAGGGCAAAGGGGAAGGAACATAACAGACTTCAGTGAGAGAATCAGTAAAATACCCCCTCTAGTGGCTGATTTTTATAAGCATGGAGGGGTTGACACTGAAAATAGAGCAGCATCCCTCTCTCTGAAGGATCCGGATGGAGGAGACTTTGCTTTGAGGACGCTACTGTGAAAGGCTGGGCCATATGAATCATAGCGCTGCGGTTTTACTACAGTGATCGCTACTTTAGCTGATGTAGGTATGACTTTTACTTAGATATTCACTCTAGTTGGTAGGTACCTAGAGCGACTGGTGGGATTTGAGTCAGAAGTAATCACATTAGAATGATGAAGACACACTTGGGAGATGAACAACACCCACTGAACTTGTGATTTTCGATTCACCAAATAACTGCCAGTGTAGTGCAGCTATTACGCACTTAAAATGTAGTAATTTTATAGGTGTAGTGTTGTTATAGTAATATCAGATTTTGATATTAAATTGTGCTTTATGTCTTTGATATCTTCAGTTTATGTTTTCACTGGGTACACATTGGTATATTCAAATAATATAAGTGCTGCACTTTTAGTAAACACTCACTGAATTCTGATAAACTGTCTATGATTGTCTTGCAACCTGTAAAGTCTGTATGTATAACTGTTCACATCCCACAAATTTGTGACCCGATCATTTGCAGTGTTGCGATGCTAATTTGTGTGTTTCATGATGAGAATTCTTATTATATTATGAAATCTGTCTGGATTTGAAGTCTTAATTACACTGCCTATTAAGCCATTTGAAATTACCGAACCTCTGCTCATATTTTGTCTTCCAGCTCTATGTCCTAAATTTTGCATAAATATATTTGATATTTTCATCTGTGGGTACATACAAATTTGAATAAATTCAAGAAATCTTTGGGAAAAAGGTGATATATTTTTAAATTATTTATTTAGATTTCTGCATATATTTATTTATAATGTATTGTGTATATATATATATTAATTTATTTATCAATGATTCATGAATCAATGATTATTATATTTTCTTAGTCAAACAAACTCAACATGGGCTCTGCACTAACTTAGACACTGATACTGATATTCCACTGGATGGCAGTGTTCACTCACTAATCAATTTTATTCTAAATTCACCTCCACCTAATGAGTGATTGAAGCCAGTGAACATCATCCATTTTGGAGTTTTATATTCTTTCCTTTTCATATGTCAGTTATATATAATTGTATTATATATGTAGGTCACTATTAGCTGCACCATTTTTGCTACTTTTTTCTACTTAAAGGGATAGTTCACCCAAAAATAAAAATTCGGTCATTATTTACTCACCCTCATGTTGTTCTAAACCTGCAGCAAATGATGAAGGAAGGAAACGTATGTTGGTTTTCCCAAAAGTGTTCCCACTTGCTATTCATTCCTTCCTGTCAGGTTCTGGTCCCCATTAACTTCCATAGTAAATAAAATACTTTGGGAGTCAATGGGGACAAGAAACTGTTTGGTTACCAAAATTTGTCAAAATATTTTCGTTTGTGTTTAACAGAACAAAGAAACTTGTATAGGTTTAGAACAACTTGAGGGTGAATAAAAAATTACAGAATTTTCATTTTTGGGTGAACTATCCCTTTAATATGTGGCAATATTTAACAATGCAAGTTCATTTCCCATGATTAAAATGTATTTATTAATACACAAATTACAGGAAGAAATGAATTGCAGGTGGGACAACCTTTGAGAAGACAACCTTTCCTTCCTTCCTTAATTTCTCAGTAATATTTTGAGACCTCAAACCCTTTGGCAGAGCTGCTGACCTTTTAAGTGGCAGAGCTGCACATCAATCATTAATCAGCTTACAGCACACTGGAGTTCTCAGCCAATTTTCACAACCAATGAATCCATGTGGCTTTTCTGAGAGATCATTTATGTAATTGTGACCCTTGTGCATGAGCAATAGAGACATACGGTGGTTTAAAGGCAGACAGGACCACAGCCTTAAAACTTTGATCACACACTCCAGTTGTAATTCCAAATCTGTCAAGCGTGTCCGTCCACTCAATCACACTCCATAGAGGTGGCATCTGGTGCCCCCTGTAGTTGGTGTTTGATTGGAAACCAAACAGCAAAGGTGCATTTGTGGATGTAATCATGGGCCTGCATGAATTATAATATCAGACATCCCAAGTCTCCCGGAAGTTCCGGGAGTCTCCCGCACATTGATAGCGGCTCCCTGATGCCCGCAAATTAGTTTAAATCTCCCGGAATCTAGAGCTCGTGAGCTCCAAACCGTGTAGCGCGCTCTCGGCAGAGAGGGAGAGAGCGTGAGACCTTGCGTGTGTGTGCAAATGTGTGTGCAAATGTGCGTGTGTGCCTCATGAAGCGCATGTAACCCCAACCCCCCCACCGGTACATATTCTGCAACAGAACATAAAGGAAGACTCTGCAATGTTGGTCTAAAATAACTGAAAACATTAAGTTAACCCCTTAAAAAATGAATTCGGAAGATCTTTTCCATGCAGTTACAATTGGAGCTGGACTCTATGAACTTGCACACACTCAGTTACAAATGAGCTGTTTACATTTTCATATATTGGTGTGAGAGAAGGGGGAAGTGTTAGTACAAAACTCTAAATGTTAGATTTGGACTGTGGCCTTGCTCTGGAGTGCAGAGTGAAAATTCAAATCTATGCAGAGCTATTATTCAGATGGAAGGTGTCTGTACGTGTGGGCAGGGCTGAATGGCTCAAGGGAGTGAAATTGAATCTGTGGTCTTGGAGCTCTGCTACTCTTAGTCTGCTACCTCTGACAGTGATGGATTTTGTCCTGATGGGAGAGTGTCATCCCATCATTTCTAATCTCTCTCTTTCTTTTTTGCACACACACTCACATTCACACACAAATACACTGTAGCTTCATCTGTGAAAACCTAACCACAAACCACATTTAACAATGGATAGTTCAACCAAACATGAAAATTCTGTCATCATTTACTTACCGTAATTTAAAAAAAAAAAAAAATCCGTATGACATTCTGTGAAGCATAAAAGGAGAATTTTTACAAATTTCCTGCTGCTTTTTTCTCTCTCCATATAATAAAAGTGAATGGGGACTGGAGCTGTCAGGCACCAAAATTACCCCCCCAAAAAAGTTTTTTTCAGGTTGTACAAAAATGTTTTCCAAAGAACAGACTGAGACTTAAAATTGTATTTGCTAAAATCTCAGCTGTAGCTCTTAAATCAAATGTGGCACCATCAACATCAATGACTTCTGGTCATATGACTTGTGAGAGCCAATGATGTTTGGCATCACTGACAAAAAGATATTGGCTGTGTCCGAAATCGCATACTCTCTAGGTACTTATTTTGAACAAGTAATTACTTAACGACCGCTAAAAAGTATGTTCCTTATAGTATGAGTGTGTAGTGTGAATGCAATCTGGACATACTACAGTACATTCACCATGTTATAATTATCATGTGACCACCCAGAGTTAGTTGTGTTGCTTCACTGCCATTCATAAATCCTCTCCCTTGGCCTCATGGGATAGTAAAGTGTCCATTGTATGCAAACTTTAGAATCTCACCGGAAGTAGTAGGTAATACTTTTGCTTTATATTTACTGTGCATTCAGACATACTTCTTTTGTCACGTAGGCCTACTGTTTTTCACCTATAGTATGTAATTTTGGATGCAGCCATTATATGGCTTAAAAAAAAATTATATAGTTGCATGGACCACTTTTATGCTGCTTTTTTTTTTAGGTCATTTTGGAGCTTAATGGACTCACTTCTATAATAAAAGAGCACCCAAGACATTCTGTAAATTAAATTCCATAAATTAATATGTATTGGGTGATATTTCAGTCATATGACTTTCATCTGGCTTACATGACTATAGTTTTAAATATTAACAACAAATCAATGAACCTGACAAATTATAGATTGCATAGAACAAAAGCTATTAAAGAGGAAAAAAACACCTAATTTTAATCACACACCATTCACCAGGCTTACTTGATCTTAATATTAGATATTAAATAATTATTTAATGATAATTTTGGTAGCTAATTCCTTTAAGATAAATAAATAATTAGTTTAACTATAATTTTGGTGTTAGTAATTCCTTTAACAGTCTTTCTGAAGAAAGCTAGAAGGCTACTCACAAAAAATCATCACCCTCAAATACAAATAGCCTAAATATATTAATTTGCGGCGTAATTATGAATTGATTCCGTGAAAAACTTGGAAAAGCAGGTAATTTGGAGTTTTAAATCCGATGAACTTGTGCCCACCTGGCCTCGCGTTTCCTTTGCCACCCACGGCGTGTCACTCACACAGGAAGTGATATTGGCTGTCCTGTCTCTGCTTGTTAACAGCTGGTTCACTAATGATCCTCCGCCTGTCGGGAGAGCCGCGAGCGAAGCGTCGTCCTCATCTGTCCTGTCGGCCCGGCTCAGCACACCGCCTGCGGGGGAAAGACCCTCGGCACTGCACGCCAGTGAGCTGCAGGTTTCGCGTCATGATCGAGCAGATCAAGGGTGATTGTAATTAGACAGTGACATCGGGTGGCAGTGGGATGCTTGTAATGAGGGCCATGGGGTGGTCTTATGTAGAGACAGAGAGAGTGAGAGATAGAGAAGCGGATATATCATGCATTTATGTTTTATAAGGATTACCGGCAAAGGTCAGGCCGGAGTGTTGCGGATGCTCAACAGCTAGAGTACAGAGAGCTAAACAAAAGGAGGACAGAGGAGACACAGAAACTCAGGAGGAGACAGCTTGACTCTGACAGGCAGGACTGGCTGCATATGGGTGGGTGAGTGAGTGGCCCAGAGCACTAAGACTGATAATTAATATACTCCACACAGATTCATATGCTGCTATAAAAAAAAATTGGCCAAGAATTATAAAATGAAAGTGGGCCGCATGCTTAAGGTAAGATGCGTAAGCAATTAATATAATAGTTGCATAATATCTTTTTCCTTTAAACAAATACTGTTACACATACCATTGCAAAATGTTTTCACTAAAAACAATCGCTTCACTATTTAATATATAAATGTGTGTGTGTGTGTGTGTAGACATATATACATAGTGAACATATGAAGTGGATCAAACCCTTTCATCAAAGTTATACATGCATTTTGAACAATACCCGTTCTTGTCTTAGGACAACTTTGACAAACTCTTTTTTTTTTATCCACTTTAAATGTTGACTATTAATATATATATATATATATATATATATATATATATATGTATATATGTATATATATATATATATATATATATATATATATGTATATATATGTATATATATATATGTATATATATATATATATGTATATATATGTATATATATATATATGTATATATATATATATATATATATGTATATATATATATGTTTGTATGAATATGCTTATTTTAAATGTTATCATAAATTAATCCCCAATTAATCAATTCAATATTTCAGTCATATTTGAGTCATATTTTCAGTTTGCATGTTATAGAATACTAATGTTATAGCTCTCAATTCTGTGAAAATGAGACATAGGACGATAGGAGACCAACTTTAATTTAAAAAATGAAAATACTGTTTACTCGTCCTCATGACGTTCCAAACCTATATGACTTTTTTTTACTTCTGTCTAACACAAAAGACAAAAAAAACTTTTTTTTCCTATAATGGAAGTCAATGAGGTCCGAAACAACACCGGGCCCTTTTAAATCACAATTTCCTCTTTTGTTTCAATTTTTATGTAATCAGTCCCTTTTAGTTCTCTCCCACTCCTCCTACCCCAGTCATAAACAATGAAAAACGGTGTCTATATAATTATCCACATCATTTACTTCCATTGTTTATTTTTCACATACTTCCTGACTGAAACAGTTGAAGCGACCCATTGGCTTGTACATAACGTCCAGTATTAAAGACCAGAAACAGAACAGGACTCAAACCTGTGTCTCAGCTGGCTGTGATATATCATTCTCTCCAAAGTACAGACCATGCTCTACACTCACACAAATACATACATTGTTTAAGTCTTCCACCTCACAGATTACAATATTATTTCCTGGCAGATTGCGAAATGATTCATATTTATTACCGCTTAATATAACAATTTTTCTTATTTATCTGTCAGCTGGAGCCAAAATACATAAATCAAATATATAGGGATGCAGACTGTAACAATATGTAATTACCACAGTGTCTGGGCTCTCTCCCAATAAACACAATTACAGTGACGCATATTGCTCATATTTGGTCAGATTTTACAGGGCGGCAGACTTTTATGATTCTCACACAGTCTCTGTTTATGTGCCACAGTGTCTCAGAGTGACCGATGCATCGGCTGTTGTTGTATGCTTCCGTAACAGAATCCAGAACAGTGGATTCAATCAAACTAATGAACATCTCTAAGTCACTAAGTATTTTAATCGCATGAATTCTAAGTGTAATTTGCATCTGGAGACGACAAAGCGATCAAACTCGAGCAAAAGTCATCTTTAGCTTCTCTATCTTTATACTAATGTGTTGTTTATTCATCAAGCACCATTCATTCTCAGAGTTTTTTTTCCTCAATGAGAAAATAAAAATGCCCACAGGGAATTTCTGATCTTGTATATGTACAAACATGTTATGCCTCGTCTCCAACTTCTATTCACTGCTTCCAAATACATATAGGCTACTTCACAACATAAACACGGCTCTATTGACAGAGATAACACAATGCGGTTACTTTTGGCCTCTTAAAACATACAAATACACATTTATATCAGGGGTCCTTCTGTGGAATTCCAAAGAATATGTTCCCTTGTTGAATTCTGAGCAACTCTGTGGTGTAATATGAGGCAGCGGGCGACTTATGAAACAGATATATTGCTGTAGCTCCAGTTTTCACTTTCAGGAGACTGAAGGGCATTTCATGCTATTAACCTCCGGTCTGGGAGAAAATTCAGCTGGGTGCGTGATTGAAATGCTTCTCATGGCAAGGGCCTTGTAGTGAGGTCCCTGATTGTTTGCCTTGTTCATTTCTGTAATTCTCTTCATCATGGGGCTCTCAGAGAATCTATTAAAAGCACATGGCTATATTTTTCAAAGGTTAAACTCAGCTTTTCAGACTCACCAATCAAGCAAGATGAGTTTTAGATGAAAAACAGCCATTATTTGGAGGTTAGCTGCTTCTCAGGGAAGTCGCTCCCTTTGGATTTTTATGTGCTATTTCGGTCCTTTAGAAGACGGCTATATAGGCCTATTTAGGGTTCAACATTTGACACTTACCCTCTGATGGTCTTAAAAAAAAAATCACACTCGTGGTATTCTGGGTCTATTGGACCCCAGACAATAAAATTTAATTTTGTAAAGGAACAATATTTTTTTTTTAACAAATATAATTTTTCTCTGTTTATTAATGTTTTTACTCAACATTTGTGCAGTTTTTGGAGAATTTATGATTTCTTTTTAATTTCTATAAATAAATAAATATTTATTTAAATAGGATTTTTACAAAAAAACAGCATTTTACGTTAAATTAAATTTATTAAAAACCCAGATTTCAAACTTTCATTCATGGGGATACCATGGATAATTTTACAAGGTTTAATGTAAGATTTTTGCCCATTTTTTTTTTTAAATACAGGTTAAAATTTGTAATAAATCACTTTAACCACTAGATGGCTATAGAGCTCCACAAGGCCTATATGCTATTTGAATTACTGAAAGATTGGATTCAGTTGGATTCAGTTGGATTCATATATAAAAATTTTAAAATCACAATTATAACAAAAATAAAATACTTTTTGTCAAAGTTTAGCATTTTTTTTGTACTGAAAAAAAAAACAACAGTTTTTCAATAATGTTACAGTATGATTATAATCAAACCTGAACAACATGTTACAAAGATAAATGTTGGAGTCTTAAGATTTTATCATTTATTTCAACTGAACAACAATAACAAATTAGCAAATAAAGCAGTAAAAAAAAAAAGAAGATTTGCGTTATGTTCTACGTTGTTTCTGATTTTGATGATGAATTTTGTCTATTTTGAGTCCAACGATAAATAAATATGTATTTATTTATTTATAGATATTTAAAAGATATAATAAATCCTCCAAAAACTGCACAAATGTTGAGTAAAAACATTAATAAATAAAGTAAATTTATATTTGTAAAAAAAAAAAAATATTGTTCTGATAAATAACATTTTTTGGGGTCCAATGGACCCCGAAGACCACGAGTGTGACTATTTTTGTCACGCCTACATAAAAACAGATAACGTTCCATTTTTTTTTTTTTTTTTTTTTTTTTTTGTAGATCTAGGAAGTGTTGAGAGCCATAGGAAGTTTCATACCATTTGGAAAAAGAGAAAAAAAAAATTAATTCAAGCAAATTAAAGTGGACCCCAGAGACCATCATTTTGAAAACATTAAGTCTAAACACATTTCTATTAAAAACTTAGTGTTTGCTGCTCAAATGTCTGCTTTGTAACTGTGAAATTTAACCGTTGCTGTCTATTTTGAGTACTGTATACAGGCTATATAAATATAACTTGCATGAATTAAAATGCAGTATCATATAAGAACAGTAGGGTGCGATGTTGCATAACTAAACTGACACAAATGCTCATGATTTCACTTGATCAACATTATGCTCCCTCTTGTTGATGACATGAAATGTTTAGTTTTAAAATTATTTTTGCCTGGTTTTGCCCAAATGTTTTATTGCTAATATAAAAATTGATATAATATAATATAATGTAATTGTTTGGAATACACACAGTACCGGTCAAAAGTTTGGAAACATTACTATTTTTAATAGTTGTCTCTTATGCTCATCAAGCCTGTATTTGTTTGATAAAATCCAGTAATATTGTGAAATATTATTACAATTTAAAATAATGTTTTTGTTCTTTTAAAATACTTTAAAATGTAATTTATTTCTGTGATGCAAAGCTGAATTGAAATCATTAGGCATTTCAAACAATTATATAATATTATTATTATTATTATATTATATTATCATCATTGATTCAATTTAACCAGCATTAAATCTTTTTGTTCTTTCTTTGGACATGTCTCTTACTCTCTTTCTTCCACTCACTTTTCTTGCTCTTAAGTTGTACCCTGCATATTTGTGAAGTTTGTGGTTATTTTTCCAGCATTAAACGTTTAATTAATGTCAGGGTGAAAGGGGTACGACGTCCATAAATTAAGCAAATGAAGAGTAACATAATATGCAGTTAGGTCCAGGTTTACAAATCTTCAAGGCATTTAGTAAGAGCACTAATAAAATTTTGATAGTGTCTAATTTTTACTATTTAAAGGTACATATTTTATATTTCTCATGTGACACATCTATAATTCTGATATTTTACATTGCCAACCCTGACCAGACAAAGATTTCCAATAATACACTGCACCGCTCCTGATTGCTGCTGGAAAACTATTTGCGTTTATAAGGAAAATCCATCTCTTTTCAGGAGTTTGTTTTCAACCACACACATTACAATAATTGGTTGCTTTTTAAAGAGAAACTTGATCCACTGTGTGTGTGGATAATTATACAGCTTTTGGTTTCTCTCTAGAAGAACTTTCTTCCCCCTCTTCCCTTCTCATGTACTCAGTCACAAACTCAGCGGCACACCCACATAAACACACAGACACAGAGCCACAAACTCACACACACTCAGCCAGAGACACTAATCAATGTAACCACAGTGAGGCTGATTGGTTTACAGACACACATTTAGAGACCAGCCTCCACACTTCTCAGTATGTCTTATTGGCCAACAGTATTTAGTTTGTTTGGACAGCTAGCAGTCTTGGCTAACCACTGCTAATTAGGCCCCATAAAGCTGTACTGGAACAAACAGTGCATGCTAGCTGAGCTTTAAATCAACACTCGGCGTATGCTGAAAGGAAACGTAAATTACATTTTAATTGCTCCCACTAATTCCACGAGGAACATGTTTGCTGAGATCAAAATGATCATAATTAAAAATGCTCCGTTTCATTTCATTTCTCGTCCCCTTTTTTTTACCGTCATGCAGGGTAAATGAGAAATGATGAAATATCCCTCTCATTAAACCCTCTTTCTATGTTTCTTGATGAAGTGTAAGGTAAGATTAAATTGCTTTATAAGAATTATGAAATAAACCTACTTAGCCATGTGTAGACCAATTTACAGCCATTGGCGCTAAGACGATATGCAGTTATCCGAGAGCATACCATGACGGTTAGATCTACTAAATCTTAAAATTTTGCAAAAAAACCCCCAAAAAAACTCATACAACAGCTGCCTATATGTGATCACATACGACAAGGATAAAAAAGCACCATAAATCCACCATAAATTAGTCTTTACAACTCATAAAGACTATATTAAAAGTCTTCTTAGTCACTGAAAATCTTAGTCTAATTGAAGTTGAAGTCAAAATAATGGTGTCAACATCTCTGACACTAAAACAGCATTGATTCTCAAGTGTATATACAAATATTATGGACTGATTTATGATGTGTTAGTAAATAATGACAGAATTTACAATTTGCATGAACTTTCCCTTTAAATTCTGCTCAAGCTCTTTAGGTCAAAAAAGAAACATGGAAGCTCAGAGCCTGGAAAATCTGATAAGCACAATGAGCGTTCCAGATACTTTAAGTGTCTTTATTGAGACACATTTTAACAGTGAATTTGTCTATTCTGTCTGGAGTCACTACGAACCACATGGAACATGCTGGAACCATTACATATCTAAATTTACAGCACTGTTCTTGTCCAAGGCCATATTTTGTAAGATATCTATCTGTAGAGCTGCATACAGACCCAAAACGCCCCCACAAACATACAGAGTGCATACTGCATGTAGAGACTGCATACACGCCTAGCTTTTTATTGACAACATATCCACACATAAACAAACAGCAATTCACACCACTTTACACAGACTTCACTGTTGTCTGAACATGTGCAGGCTATGATTTTTGTCCTGTGCCAGTGGTATTCGTCTGTAACTAATATGGAGAGAAACATTTTTCTCTCCGCTGGCTGGCTCACACAGCCAGTTGTTTTCCATTTGTTGAAATGGCAATGCGGTCTTTTTCGTTTTCCCCCCATTTGTCAACTTTTGAGCGCACATCTCTCATCACAGTTTGTTAATTGTTCTACATGTTACGGCTGAGCCAGCGAAAGCACACCAGCCTATCCTGAGCCATGAATGCGGCTGCTGACTCTGTATATTTAGATGGAGCGTTAGGTGGTACACATCTGGCTGAACGCACAGCGCTGGCGTGTAACGCAGGGAACAGTTGCAGCGGGTGATTGTGGGGAGTTTGAACATGATGGGAGGTCTCGGAAAGGTCAGGAGAGGAAGAGGCCGCTGTCATATGCTGCCGTCAGCACTGGTTTTAATCTGTTTAACAGAGACTTGATCATAAGAATTGAGAAAAAGTGAAGAATGAAAGATGGATGGATGGATGGACGGTCAAAAAAATTTAAGATTGATAGATAAATTAATATATAGAGACAGACAGATAGAAGGTTGAATTATTTAATAGACTGGATGATGGACAGACAGACAGACAGACAGACATGTGAAAGTATGGATAGATATAGACGAGATAGATTGATAGATAGAAGGGTGAAGACAGACACATGAAAAGATAGATAGATAGATAGATAAAGAAGAGTGAAGACAGATAGACAGACACACGAAAGTATAGAAAGAAAGAAAGAAAGAAAGAAAGAAGGGTGAATTATTTAATAGACAGGCAAATGGATGGACATTCAAACACATGAAGTATGGATAGATAGAGACAGATGGGCGGAGATAGATAGATAGATAGATAGATAGATAGATAGATAGATAGATAGATAGATGGATAGATGGATAGATAGATAGATGAGTTAATAGACTGAAAGGTAGATGGGATGGACAGTCAGATGAGTTAATAGATGGATGGATGGAGGGAGAGATAGATAGATACATAGATAGATAGCTGGATGGACAGACAGATGGTTGATAGAAGAATGAATGAAAGTAAGAAAGAGGGAGAGACAGAGCAATTAAACGAGAAAGGGCTCAGCTGTGTGCAGCTGTGTTCAGATGACAGTAAATTAAAGATAATACAGAACTGAAGTGGGTTTGACGGGTCTGGAATGACTTGCACAGACTGTCTGGGCTCACAGGCACAAGGACTGACGTGCATCTTCACTTTCCCTGATCATCAGTCCTAATGACACACATCAGCATCTGATGCTCACGTGTGTTCAGGAGTCACACTTTCACCAAAACACACCTGGAATCCATGTCTGACAGGGTCCATGTCTCAGCACAATCATATGTCTCGTATTTTTTATTTTATTTGGGTTAAAAGCTAAACTGAGGCACAAGCTTAAAACCTAATTAATGCTCAGTGCAGATATCATTAGCACACTGCATTCCAGAAGAGAAAAGTTCAGATTTCGGGTGCTCGTGTTTCACTAATTCCCTCTTGACAGCGCTGTGGCACTTGTGCTTAGGAATGTGGAGAAGATTACACATTACTTTTAATTATGGCAGCTCGTTTGCATATCTTTCTAAATCATAATATATGGTAATGAGCATTTTCCTTGCATTGAGAGTCCCAGGCAGCAAATGTGCCCTAAAAATGTCTGTAAATATTAGTTTTCCTGTCAGCTCAAAGGAATTCTCTTGAAAAGTTTTTAAATAGCATCACTTCTATTTATTTTCCAGAAGAAATTTAAATGCATTGCAATTAAAATTAACATTAATTAGTGTGGTCTTAAATATCCTGAAACTTTAGTTAGAGAGGCATACAAATTAGTTAGAGTTCTGAAATTTGACACAGGGTTTTTACAGAAGGATGCCCTGTTCTGTGCAAATTAGACAATATTTCACTACAAATTATATGAAGATTAATAAAAAAACAAAACAATAATGACTCCTAGTAAACTAAATAATAAAATGTTTAAAAATATTAAATTAAAAATGAAGAACAAGAAACTTAAAGTTGGACTTCCTAACAAATAATACTAATATTTTTGTTATATATATATATATATATATATATATATATATATATATATATATATATATATAGAATGCTATTATTAATTTGTACAACTCTGTTGTGAATGGCTATGCATCATTATATAAACATCAGACCTATGCACTGTCAGTTTAGAACTCAGCAGCTCTGAACAATTCACAGATGATTCGAATTGCTTTTTTGGCTAACTTATGAAAAAGAACTGGTTCAAAAGAGACATTTTTCAGGAATCAGACGTCACTCTTCACGCTATGTTTGTTGTCGTGTGCATTAAACTTTCATCAAACACGAGCAGGAGACAATAGGCCTTCTGACAATACCGCATTTGAACACAAGCTTTAAAGGAACCAGACTTTAAAGGCAGGGTAGGTGATTTGTTTCAGAAAATGTTTTTGTTATGCAGGTTAAAACACTCTTCACATCCTGATAGCAAACACTAAGTTAAGTGGTCTAAATGTTCCTAAATGTACATCTGTGGAACGCATAGGACCATAAAATGTTCGTCCAATCATTGAATTCGGTCCGAATGCAATGATACGATGCCCTGCAACCTACTGTATAGTTGCCTACCCTGCGCATTTTCATTAATAGTCAAGCATTTATTCATTTTTATACTTCATTTCTCTTAAAAATTTAGGCTATATAAAATCTCTTGCTTCTAAGGGCCCTTTCACACCTACCTTGTTTGGTCCAGAATTTCTGACTTTTCAGTTTGATCTGAATCAAAATTATAGGTGTGAAATCTCCCCCGGACCAAACAGACGAAATTTGGTCAGACAAAAAGAGGTAGTCTCGGTCCGGATCAAACTGAACAAATATTTGGTTCATTTCTACTGTGAAAGCATTTTCTGTATGGTTCGTACTTTCAGACCATTTACAGGAAGTTCCGGTGGTTCTCGCAGGATTGCTTGCAGTCTTCTCGTCCTTTCCTGCTGGCGGCGATAAAATGTTCGCACACCGAGGACGTTCATTTGGCCAATTTGAACTAGCCTCGAGTATAGTTGGTGCTGCAGGTAGTAATGCCGTAATAATAACAGTATCGGCAACGATATGCGTCTGTTCATTCATTCTTGTCAAAGTTACCCGCCGAATTGACAACACGCTGATGTCAGACGCTCGTCCGTTTACAAACCAATCAATGTCAAGATGCAACCCACATAGACGATGACGACAGGACGCAAGTATGTCATGTAAAGTTCTTTAGTGCGCTTGCATAATTGCAATGTGAAACCAAACCAAATGTATCAAAACATGAACTTTGGTTCGGACCTTGGTGCGGACATTCAGGTGTAAATGTAATTTAGGCTTTCATTCACACTTTTCATTTCAAAACTCATTTTTTGCCACACCTGCCAATGGCAAGAAAATTTACCGGCCAAAAATATTTTTTTTACCAGCCATGACAAAAACAGTCAGTTTAGACACCAACATTTTAGATACCATTAAAAATTAACATTCCTCTATTCCTCTATTCCAATTTGACAACACAACTAAAACTACTAGCTTATCTAATATAAATGTAATAACCAACATTTTTATAGACAAGTAAACAGTCAGTAATCAAATTAAAAGCAAAAGTATAAATAAATACAATACAAATGCATACAAATGAAATAAACAATGCTCTTCAGGAAGGTCTAATAGTTTTCAGGTACCGAAATTTAATAAAGTAGGCTAATCAAATAAACACTGTATAGTCTTCATATCCTTTTTACAGTTCAAGAGCAGTGAGTTTTTTTTCCTTGTCCTTTGTTGTTTGGTTAATGCAGTAGAAGGATTATTAGGATCCTGTCACTTAAAATGTATGATCTGTGCGTGCATCCCGTCTTAGTGTTTGCGTTCGTTTAAGACATAACCGACAGTGTTGTGCAAGTTACTTCCAAACTGTAATACATTATATATTACTTGTTACTGTTATTTAAAAGTAATTTATTACCTTACAATATTACTGTCTCAGAATTGTAATGCGTTACATTACTCCTGTATTACTTTTGAGTTACTTTCACCAAAATAACTATACAGAAGTAGAACTTAACATTCTAAAATGACTAGGGCTGTAACGATATGCGATATGAAACCGAAATCGCGACACTCAGATCCACGAACCTGCAGAATCGCGACACACCCCTTCCAACCCCCAGCGTTATCCATACCGTCCAGATCCAATGCACCACATCTTTAAATTACTATTAGTATTATTTGAAATTAACTTAACATTATAAAATACGTAGACCCACATCACAAAACTAGTTGAGGATAAATTATTTAAAATTTGGGAATTCCAGCGTTATGGACATGACATTTGCAGTCAAAACTTGAAATATAAATTCTCAGAAAATGCTTTAATACCAAACTATTGAAACGTCTGTTTATCCATAGGCTCCTCCCTGAAAGGAGTCCAGACATTAGAAAAATATCAGTCTACACATGCGTTTTATATTTTATATTAGGTAAATAGACAGTCATGCATGACAAAAAAATCTTTGACTTTTAGGAGGCAACGATTTTTTTTGTTGTAATTCTGTGAATTACACTGCGCAAATCGGATGAAGAAGGGTTGGCTCTCCACAGAACATAAAATTTTCATTTTATTTTATTTTTCGTGTTAGCATTTATGAGGAAAAAACAATGTTACAGACGTGACAGTTCTCCGTTATGGACGCAACCGCTCTGAAGCGGCACTAAAAGACTGCTTTAAAACTTTCACAGAGACCTTACACAGAAAGCCTTTCTTTAAAGTGAATTTTGTTTTGTATTAATTGTATCTTAATTTTAATCAATGTTTCATCAACCAATTGCCTGGATTTAATAAGAAGTAGGCTAAATATAGCAGACAATTATAATCATGACACGGAGGTGCCGGCGAGCGCGTCTCATAAATGAACCGAAACTCAGCGTATAAGGTAGCCTATTCACGAACCTGAAAAATATATCTATATTGAAATGTCTACTTGTAAACAGAACAATTCAAAACGAAAGAAAACAGACTGTTCTCCTCTTATGAAATGAAATGTGCATTTCTCTCTGGTGTATTCACTAGCTGCGAAGATCGCGAGTCAGCATCGTCAACTTCATCTTGACTTTATTAATAAACAATTAAAATGTCTCCTTGCTATATTTGACATATTCATAATCATTGCTTTTGCCGGTTCTTTGTGACAGCTTTTAGGTGCTTTATCGGCAGCGCCGCCGCCCTTACATGAACGCGTCACCACCGCATCAAAAACACGATTGCGTGATGAAAACATGAAAAATACCACATAAACATAGCCTAACTGTTTAGAAAGAAAACACAGAACGAATAGCCTAATGCGCATACGTCCATCTCGCGAATGTATAGTCTTCTTCATGCCATCTTCACCATTAGCCGCTTTTCCACTGGCCAGCGCGAGCACAGAGGCCGAAATCATACTTCACGGCACTCCTGTAAAAAATAAATCGCTGTACAAATATATCAGACCCTGCCATTTAGTCTTTATTTACAGACTTGGACACCACACGCGGCTATTGACTGACCACGAACAGGTAATTTAGCCTACTTGCATTTTTCATTCGTTAATGTCTCGCAGTCTTTTTTTTTTTTTTTTTTTTTTTTTTACAATTAAAACTAAAAGTCTGTTGTAACGCAAGCCTTACTGAACATGTACCGAGTAAAATATTACTGAAAATTGATTAGTAATGCCTTACACTACTGCGTTACAGCAAAAAGTAATATGTTACTGTAATGCATTAGTTTTGTAACGCGTTACTCCCAACACTTATAACCGACTATGTTTACTAGGATACTGACATAATTTTGAGTGAGTTTGTCCATTGAACCGCAGGAAGGCATGATAGAGAGCTCAACTTGGCGTGCTCTCTGAGAGAAGCGGCTTTCAGGTCGCACGCTTCGGATGTTAAACTTTCCACACATCGTGTGAGTAACAAATTCCCTTTTGCGTTCCAGCGCTTGAATATTTACATTGGAACGAATTAAACTTTCGTGATGATGAAGCACTGACCCGTCAACTGTACAGAGTGTCGTTCACGTTTGTTCACTTTCATGTTGTCACAACATTGCAAGAATTAAACATTTGACGCCGATTTTTACTCACATTTGGCGCTTGGAGAGTGTCAATGAGGTGTAGTTGGTGGACCAGGATATAGTCATACTGTTCTCAAGCAAAACTGAGCTGGTGTAGCTGGTCCACCAGCACTCTCACTTCTTCCCATGCTGGTCTCAGCATGAAAAACACATTATACTGGTGACTAGCAATGCTAGATTTTCCAGCAGAAAACATCTTGTAGGTATTGAAATAACTCTGTGTCTCTCCACTGAGTGCACGTCTTTCATTGAGCCCTACATGCAAAGATCATTTGATCCTTTCAATAAATCCAGCATCAGAAAGCATACTTACACCCTCATAAATTATTTGATTCTCTAAAAGGTCTAAGAGCTGAGAAAGCATTGGTTGAGGTAGGCGATAGGCAGAAAGATGCTCTTTATTATGCGTATCAAGTGCGTCAATCTTTAGAAGACATTCTCAGTCTGGAGATGGAGCTGAAGACATTTGTGCTCTGCGGGCAAGACAATGAGTTGACCCATAAACAAAGCAAGCGAGCAGACTGAAGCACTTGTGTGGAGAAATAGCAGGGCTTTTAAACAGGACTGTAATCTGTATCTGACTGAAGGGAAGAGTGAGGGAGGTTTTAATATACACTGGTACATGAGAGGAGGAAGCTTCCCGGGCACATCAGAATGTGATTTTACACTCAAGTACACTCTGGACTCCTGCTTTTTACATTTGTTTTCTGATGTGATAGGGCAGAGTGACCCTCTTGTTTTCTGTGGCGCTGTGGATCTTCTGATCCATCTGTTCAGCCATTGTAAGTAAAAGCACTGAAGGCTGGGGAGAAGAGGATGGGGGAGGAAAAGTGGAGAGGCCTGGTTAATTCACCCCCCAAAAAACATTCATTTTAAACCATACACGGTTAACAAGGGTTAAACCAGTATGTGAAGCAATAATAATAGATGGATGATGAAGTAGATTTATGAATTTATTTTAAAATATTCATACATAGAATGACCCAAATACACATCTTCTATGATGACCATGTCTTCAATTTACAAATTATAATTAATTTTGATATTGTTTTGCCGAGGTGGCTGGTGATACAACTGTCCTGATATCATAATAAATTTTTTTTGCAACATTGTTTTACTGCTTATTGAAAAACTTTCAATTATCTTTTTGCCAAATCAAATTTATATGTAGTTCAACCAATAAAAAAATAAAATAAAAAAATAAAATAAAAAAACACATAAACAGGAAAATAGGTTAGGTTACTTTGTTTTGATGGTCCACTACATATTCTACTATATATAAGTAACTTTGCAACTACATGTCAACTAACTCTCATTAGAGTATTTGTAAACTGTTAGGTCAGGGTTAGGTGTTAAGGCTCGGGTTTGTAGAATAAGTTGCCATGTAGTTACAAAGCTATTTGTAATCCGTTACTACCCAATACCGACTATATCATCTGGATTACGTAATCAGATTCCAAAAATTAAGTACTTGTAATTAGATTATAATACATTATAAAATATTCATAATCAGACTAGAGTTACTTTTTTATTGATTACATGATTACATGTTATTCTCACAGTGGCAGTAAATTGATCATAATTCATTCATCTCCCGTCTATTTCTTTTTTATGTTTTAAGTTTATCTAAAAAAGCCTACTGCTTATATCCGTTGAGAAGGTCTTCCAGGTTTGTGGAATTGCACACACAGACCAGCCACTAGTCATGTGACTATCACTGAAAACTGAGACCCACATGGCATTTGATCACTAGATTTATAGAAATTATTTTAAGAAGTGTTTTCTCAACTTTGGAACAACATTGCATCAGCTCCTCAAGAACACATTAATTAATTATTATTTTAATTATCATTGAGTAAGTAATTTAACTATGTATTACTTTGGAAGGCTTTCAAATACATAAATACAAATTCATGTAATTTCAGACCAGATATGGTTGGGCCAGTAAAGCGCAACTAGCAAGACTTGGAAGACAGTGTCTGTGCAAGTAGGGTCACTGGGGGAAACACATATTTGCGTAGGCCCCGGGGCCAGCTGTGTGTCAGCGAGTCCGTGCCGAGGGTCCAAAACAACTGTGGGACGTGTCTGGAGAGGCAAACAGGTCATTAATAATAATAATAATAATAAATGTATAATTCATTATTATTATTATCATTATTAATTTGAATTAAAGGTGCTCTAAGCGATGTCACGCGTTTTTTAGGCCAAAACATTTTTTGTCACATTCAGCAAACATCTCCTCACTATCCGCTAGCTGCCTGTCCCTTGAACACACTGTAAAAAAACACGGCCTCTGCAGACACCCCAGGCTCCACAAACGACAACAAAAACAAACTGGGCTAACCCACACCACGAAACATAACAAACTGTTCCAGCCAATAACCGACAAGAAGGATTTGGGGGTGGGGTTTGTGCACGGATGAGGAGGAGGGAGGGTCGAGCTAGCCTCCATTTTGTTTGACAATACTTCGTACGTCAACAAGAAGTGACGTCATCCAACATCGCTTAGAGCACCTTTAAATATTTATTTATTTATAAGATGTGTAAACTCACATGTAGTTGTAGGTAAAATGTTATTACTTTTCCATCTATAAATGCCATTGTTTTTCTCAGAACTCCCACTTAATTCTCCATTCAAGGCCGTATGGAAAACATTGTTTACATTTTCTTGAAAAACCTGGGAGGATCTAGTAACTTTTGGAGTTGCATTAATGAATTCATGAGTTTCTGTAGGGCCTTAATAGAAGCACAATTGGAATGAAAAACAGTAATTGTGGAAAATATCAGCTTATAGCGCTTCATCATTACCAGGGCCCTCACCTCATCTCAGCTCCTGTGGTTTTGCACGTTTGATTGGACGGCACATATTACCTCACCTATCCACCGTTTCAGTGCTGGCCCTTCACACATCTATAAAACGATTACACAAGAGCTCATATAAGCTAAATAACCATCTGGTGGTGAATACAGATAGGTTGTCAAGTTAGCAGTGCTATGTAAGGAAGGACCCATAAGTGAAGAGAGCCCTGTTGTTTATTTCACACACTCAGAGCCTGTTGAGCCCCTACTGTAGTGTGGAGGAGAACATTGATTTTACTTTCAGGGAAAAGCACTTCCAGTGCCAGGTAGATCTATAAACAGGAGTGAGAGAAGTAATCTGCTCTGAAGCTGTTGGTCTAGGGCAGAATGAACACAGTCTCAGCTAACAGGGAACATTCTCAGAACTTTAAGATTCTCTCAAAGTTATGAACAAACAATCTTCAGTAACGTTAATAAAGTGTTTGCTCAAAAGTTATCTGGTCTTTAATAATGTTGTTGACACGTTTTTTACAGTATACGTCGTTCATGGAATTATTTTTTTTTTCCTGAAATGTCTTAGTTGGACATTCCCCTAATTTTTTAAGTAACATTCCCCTATTTCATTTTATCATGTTTGCAAAATGATAAAATGAAAAGTTTCCTTAAAGGTACAATATGCAGGATTTTTCGCCACCAGGGGTCGCTAACCTCTTACAATAACAAAGGCATATATTGATGACGTATATTCCACATTAAGCTGAATTATGGATCTTGTCGTCAAGCTGATGAATCTTTTATAGATGAGTGAATACATTGATGTTTTTAACATGACTGTGGTATGAAGCAGGGCGCGATTGCTAGACGTATACCAGCGTCACACACAACGCGAGTCCCGTGGATGTAAAGGAATAAGGACATTTCATTCTACCGAACTACACGCAAGTGCTGAATCAATACTCACACAGGTCAGTTTATTAGATGAATTAAACTTGAGGTAACGCAGCGCTGTTTCACTTGCTCTAACAGTTACACTATCACACTAAACTGCATTTGAGTGTGTTGAATGTTGCTAGTTAGGTTGTGTGTTGGCTGTATGAGACTAACTAAGCTAGATCAACATTAGAATAACATACAGATCATATTCTAACATTTCATCATGTTGAACTAAATAACATTGATTAGTTTTATGTACATTTGCTCACCTGTCTAATAAAGTACATGCAACACTCGCGTCTCTGTCAAGTCGAAGTTAGTCGCGGACGTGGAGCTCTCTGCATCTCGAAAGATACTGATCTTCGTTTTAGTCCTTTTTTTGTCTCAAAGTCTGCTTGCCATGGTCCATAATGTTTGAACAAAACAACAACAGCGTGAGCGTCCTGCTAGGCATAACGGGCATAACCCAGTTGTCCACGTCGCCATGGTTACTATGGCAGTGCGAGGTAAAACCTGGCTTAAACCGAGGGTAGTGATCGACCGATGTATCGGTTTACCGATATTTTTCCCGATATTTAAGCATTTTCCCATAATCGGGTATCGGTTCTCTTACGAGAGGTTCTCTCGTATTGCGTAAGCTAGCTTACGCTACGGGAAAGATTCATCTTTGCTGAGAGTTTGAAGCCAAAAATTATTTCATAATTTGTATCCATTGACAACGCAGTTCCTCTGCGGCAGACCTAGAGCGGGCTAGCTAGCAGCTCATTGGTTCGCTCAGAGAGAACTGCTTAAGCCTATGGGAGAGCGGGGCTGAACCCGCTACCAATGGGAAGCGCCCGCGCACTCACTGCATCATAGCCCGCCAGAGTGGGCGTGGCTATGGTGTATAAAACAGTCTCTCCCAGGCTTATATGTTGATTCATTTCATCTTCAGCAAGCTACACGCTTCTGCTGTTTTCTGAGAAGAGGAAAGCCGTCGCCGTCGAGAAGGCATCACTCTAGCGAGCTCACGGACCCTGAAGAAGCCGGCCGTCTTCGCCACCTTCAGCCGCCCTGCAAGCTAGTGCCATCCGACGACTGTATCCTTCTCTGTTTTAAAAGAGCTGAGCGTCTTTTTAAAGATGTCTCGAATTTCCTGCGGCTCTTGCCGCGCTCCTCTCGAGGACGGAGACCGCCATATTGTCTGCGCTCTCTGCCTGGGACTCGAGCACGCAGAACTCGCCCTCGCGGATGGAGGTTGCGACTTCTGTGAAAGCCTGCCATTGTCGTCCCTGCGGGCACGACTCCTAGCGGCTCAATCCGCTCCCGCGCCGCCTCTCTCTTCGCCGCGTAAGAAGAAACGCCGCACCCAGAGGCCGCCGGAGCCCCCTGCGGAAACATGCGGGCCGCCGCCGCCGCCGCTTCCCGCTTCCCGCTCTCCCTCCCCGCCCCAGCCGGACTTACAGCTGCCGCCGAGTGGCCGCTCTGTCGCTTCCGAGGACGCCGCGGAGGAGAAGGACTCATGTTCACTGCTCGCTTCAGACAGTGAAGACTGGTCATCTCTCGGTTCCACGAGAGAGTCAGCGGGGACTCGCGCTGGCATAGAGGAAGAACTAATGCGCCTCCTCTCACAGGCCGTTGAACGCCTCGGTCTCGAGTGGGCTCCTCCACCCGAGCAGCCCCCGAACCGGATGGACGGCAGCTTCTTTCACCGGCGCTCGACTCCCGCATGCAACCGGGCCGCCCCATTTCTGCCTGAACTTCACGCAGAACTGACAAAGTCCTGGAATGCTCCACTTTCGGCTAGAAACCGCTCCGACATTTCCGCCTCGCTGCGCTCAGTGGACGGAGCCGCTGAAAAGGGCTACTCTTCCATGCCACCTGTCGAGGACTTGGTCGCCGCACACCTCTGCCCGCCCTCTGCTAGATGGCGTTCTTCTCCCACGCTTCCTTCGAAAGCTTGCAGAGCGACCTCGAGTTTTCACGCTCGCGCTTATGCCGCCGCTGGTCAAGCCGCCGCAGCGCTTCACTCTATGTCTGTCCTCCAAGTACTACAGAGCGATATTCTCCGTGAATGGGCTGAGAGCGGTAGGAACCCCTCCCCCGCTGTCACGGATCTAAGAAGTGCTACGGACCTCGCCCTTCGCGCCACTAAAGCCGCCGCACAAGCTCTGGGGAGAGGCATGGCTAGTCTGTGTGTAGCTGAAAGACATCTATGGCTAACACTCGCGGACATGGGAGATTCCGAGCGCGCCGCGTTTCTTAACGCGCCTCTCTCCCCGACGGGTCTTTTTGGATCTGCTGTCACGGGAATTGTTGATCGCTTTTCCGAAGTCCAGAAAGCTACCCAGGCCATGAACTTGTTTCTGCCCCGCCGCGCTAGCTCTTCCGCAGGCCGCTCTCGTGAGCCTCCTGTCAGAGCCCCACCGCAGCGCCCTTCTCAGCAGACTCAAACAGCCCAGCGCAGACAGGGTGGCCGCCCTCGCTCTCGCTCTGACAGCCGCCGCAGACCGCCGCCCCCAAGGGGTCCGCGACCCAAAATCACGCTGAAGCCTGATCATCAGAAGTCTGCCTAGCAAAGTTAAGAAAACGACGGCGTTCTCCCGCTGCGGCCAGACCGCCGTCAAAGCTTCGCCCTCTGCCAGTCCCCGTTGTTTCGCCGACTGCTGTAGTGTTTACCGCCATAAACAAGCCGGAGTCCCTACCCGCTTGCGAGCGACAAAAAGCCGTTTTTACGGCTACCCAGAAATATCTCAAAAAGAGAAAATTTGCCGGTTGTGTAGAAAATGTGCCCACAAACATGTGTTCACCCATACACACAAGCATAACATATCCCGTGTCTCTCTCAGAGCCCCTTCACATGTGACGGTCACAGCCCGCTCTAACATCAGAGAAAATAAACACGCCCATGAATTCATGCACGTGTCCCCTCTCTGCTCGCTCTGCTTCACGGCCCATAGACTCCTCTCTGAGTGCAAGTCCCGTTGCAACACACATTCAAAGCGTGCCCACACTCTGTGTTCAGCCCGCTATGTACAGCAATCAGGGCGTGATAACCACTCGGCCACTAGCCGCATGGTTTATAAAGAACGGCTATCTGTTACAGTTTCGCCGCCGCCCGCCTCGTGCACGCGCTCGGCTCGAATCCACTGTCAGCCCGCTGGCCGCCGGCACGCTTCGCTCAGAAATAGCGACGTTGCTACAAAAAGGCGCTATAGAGAGAGTCCCGCCATCTATGACCGAGTCGGGGTTTTACGGCCGTTAAATAATTTTCCGTTATTTTTTAACGGCCGTTTTACGGCCGTTACACGCAGCCCCTGCGGAGTCAGGGGCTGCGTATACTGAATTATCTGGACGACTGGCTGATTTTGGCTCAATCACAGACGGAGCTTCTGTCGCACCGCGCAGTTCTCCTCGACCATCTGAAAACACTGGGCCTCTCTGTCAACTGGACAAAGAGCTCCCTTCAACCCAGTCAATCGATTTCCTTCCTAGGAATAGATTTGAACTCGGTTTCAATGACGGCTCGCCTGTCCTCACAGCGCGCACGCAGTATTCAGCATCTAGCCGCTTCATTTCAGATGGGCACCCGCATACCCCTGAAAACTTTTCAGAGGATGCTGGGTTACATGGCCTCAGCCTCCGCTGTGCTTCAGCTGGGCCTTCTGCACATGCGCCCGCTTCAGCTCTGGTTAAACAGCCGTGTACCCCACCACGCGTGGAACACAGGCCGCCAGCTGGTCAGGGTTACGCAGACATGTCTCACGGCACTGCAGCCATGGACAGTAGCAGAATGGTTTCGGCAGGGCGTCACGATGGGGACCTTTTCCCGCCGAAAAGTCATCTCGACAGATGCATCCAACAAGGGTTGGGGTGCAGTCTGCGAGGGCTCACCGGCCTTCGGCCTCTGGTCGACTCAGGAAAGCCCCTTACACATAAACTGTCTGGAAATGCTCGCGGTCGAGAACGCGCTCTCACGCTTCCTCCCGCTCATTCGGGGACACCACGTCCTGATCCGTTCGGACAACATGGCTGTGGTCTCCTATATCAACCGTCAGGGCGGTGTCAGATCCAAGAATCTCTTTCTTCTGACGCACCGCATTTTAGTTTGGTCCCAGCGCCGCCTGCTTTCGCTCAGAGCGACGCATGTGCCGGGCCATCTGAACGACGGTCCAGACATACTATCCAGGAACCTCATCTCCATAGGAGAATGGTCCCTGAACACACAGACGGTCCAAATACTGTGGCGGCTATTCGGCAGAGCAGAAGTAGACCTCTTCGCGTCAGAAGAGAACGCTCACTGCCCAATATATTTTACGAGGAGCGAGGACGCGCTAGCCCAGGAATGGCCTCGCCGCCCGCTCTATGCATTCCCTCCGATCGCTCTGTTACACCAGGTAATTCAGAGGATCAGGGACTCACGCCACTCGGTGCTCCTCATAGCTCCGCGTTGGGAGAGTCAAAGCTGGGTTCCGGAGCTCACTCAGCTGTCACAGACAGCCCCGTGGCCCATCCCAGTCAGAGCAGATCTCCTCTCTCAGGCTCGCGGCACGATCTGGCACCCCCATCCACAGCGCTGGGCGCTTCATGCATGGGTGATCAACGACTATTCGTCGATTTGCCAGAGGGAGTAAGAAACACTATCATACAGGCTAGAGCACCTTCCACGAGAAGGCTCTATGCGTCTAAATGGTCTGTGTTCTCAAAGGTGCACCGAAAAACATCTGGACCCACGGTCATGCGAGGTACCGTCTTTGCTAACTTTCCTTCAAGAGATGCTGGACAAGGGCAGGTCCCCCTCCACTCTCAAGGTTTACGTGGCGGCCGTCGCGGCGTTCTCTGAACCCCGGCGCGCTCAGTCCCTGGGCAAAGACGAGTTAGTCATCCGCTTCCTCAGGGGAGCTAAGAGGATGAATCCTCCGCGGCCCCCGTCGGTTCCTATCTGGGATCTTTCTATAGTCCTCGAAGCTATGAAAGCACCCCCGTTCGAACCGCTCGAGTCTGTGGACCTAAAATACCTCTCGCTCAAAACCGTTTTTCTGACGGCTCTGTCCTCAGTAAAACGCGTGGGGGATCTTCACGCGCTCTCATCCAGCGCCGCGTGTCTCGAGTTTGGACCGAATGATTCAGTCGTCATTCTCAAACCTAGGCATGGCTATGTCCCGAAGGCGATTGGTACCCCTTTCAGGGCCCAGATTATTTCTCTATCGGCTCTGCCTCCATCCGATAGTGAGCGCGACGCTAATCTCCTCTGCCCGGTTCGGGCTCTGAGATTATACACTACACGCGCTGCCGCGTTCAGACGCGCTGAGCAGCTTTTCGTGTCGTTTGGGGGGCGCACCAAATGTCTGGCCGCCTCTAAACAGACACTGTCTAGATGGATAGTGGACGCGATCGCCTCTGCTTACGCATCAAAATGCCTGCCCTGCCCTTTGGGCATCAGGGCGCACTCCACCAGAGGCATGGCCTCATCGTGGGCATGGTCCTGTGGAGTTTCCATTCATGACATTTGTGTGGCCGCGGGATGGGCCTCCCCGTCCACTTTTGTCAGATTTTACAATTTGGAAGTTCCCGCCTTGCAGGCAAAACTGCTAGCTGTCTAAAAACCATCTCCCTAAGAAGCTGCATCACTGGGAATCCCTCACACAACCGGTTCGCCCCTTGTGTTCCCCTAAGATGCTTATGTATACACTATGTGCCCGCTCTGGCGGCTTCATTGTACATTCACTCCACATTTCATTATTCCCCCGGTATCACCCTGGGATTCATGAGTGTTTTTCTTAGCGCGCACGGCGTTGACCAGGTGTTCCCGTAGCGTAAGCTAGCTTACGCAATACGAGAGAACCTCTCGTAAGAGAACGAATCGGTTACCTAACGTAACCTCGGTTCTCTCTAGAAGAGGGAACGAGTATTGCGATCCCGGCCGTGCTTGCGCTACTAGCGTTTCGCTTCACGCTGAAATAAATCAACATATAAGCCTGGGAGAGACTGTTTTATACACCATAGCCACGCCCACTCTGGCGGGCTATGATGCAGTGAGTGCGCGGGCGCTTCCCATTGGTAGCGGGTTCAGCCCCGCTCTCCCATAGGCTTAAGCAGTTCTCTCTGAGCGAACCAATGAGCTGCTAGCTAGCCCGCTCTAGGTCTGCCGCAGAGGAACTGCGTTGTCAATGGATACAAATTATGAAATAATTTTTGGCTTCAAACTCTCAGCAAAGATGAATCTTTCCCGTAGCGTAAGCTAGCTTACGCAATACTCGTTCCCTCTTCTAGAGAGAACCGAGGTTACGTTAGGTAACCGATTCGTTTTGTAATATAGGATTTGCCGATAAACGGCGCCATCTTGTGGCCGTTTTGAGAATTCCGCCATTGCAGCCCGCGTCTGAGGAGATCAGTCAACAACAACTGCACACGTAAAGTATATGTTCTACTTGCTTTGCTTTAATTATTCAACTTTATTTAACATATCAGGCATGCAGAAATGATGTTTGAGACATAAATGCCTGATATAGTTTATGCAGCTTGGTTCTAAAAAATTGAGACGAACTCATGGAGTCACATAGCGTAATCCGTCATGTCCTGCCCCAATAAAGACTTAACTTTACATGATTAAATAAAACAGACATGAATGAGTGCATGTTGAACATAAAAGCGCTGAATTGAATTATTTATCTGTTGTATTTGCTCACCATTAGTCTCGAAAAAAAGTTCGTTCATATTGCTGAGCACTCACTGGGTTGATGATCAGGAATGCTCAAGCACGGCCACTGAATGAAACTTTTGACAAGATTATCTTGTTTAAACTCCCTAGATTATATTATCATTTACTATAGCAATTATTTCGCTAATACACATCGAAATAGACCGCTTTGTGGAAATTAATTATTTATTATCTGCACGCGCGATCGCGGTTGAGTAGCAAGTTATAGTTCTGTGAATATGCATAGATAAACAGCACTTTGTCAGAAAGCATTTCATGATCTAGACCTACAAAAATATTATTAATAATTAATAACATACTAGTTGGAAAATGCAATGATGTATATGCTGTTTTGTTTGTTACTTTCCTGACAATGTTATATTCTAGCTAATATAGTGAATTATTCCTTACTCTTAGTTTAAACCTATTAAACGGCACATAAACCTTCTAAAACTGTTTAAAATGAATTACATTTCTGCAAAGGTGATATGACTCCCCTGTCAATTATTTTCTCCATATGAAAACATTAGACTTTTAACATTTATTTTGCCTATTGTTAACATTGTTGCTGCTGATGCTTATAAATTATATGTATAATTTAGATATAAATTATATAATGTAATAATATAAATGTTTTTATTGTCATTTGATTTATTTACCATTTATCAAAACAAACGAAGCAGGCTTACAGAGCAGAATGCTGAAAGACTCTGTTCTCTTACGAGAGGTTCTCTCGTATTGCGTAAGTTTAGCTTACGCTACGGGAAAGATTCATCTTCTCGAGATACTGAAGCCAAAAAATTATCCTTAATTTTTGTATACCTTGTCAACGCAGTGCAGCAGCTAGCAGACCTAGAGCAGGCTATCTTGCGTGCTCATTGGCTGCCCTGCGGGCAACTGCTGCAGCCTACCAGTGAGCCGGGCGTGACATCACGCCCAATGAAGGGCGCCTGCGCTTTCATAGCGTCACAGCCCGCCAGAATGGGCGTGGCTTTAGCCTATAAAGGAATGGGCTGTAGGCTGCTTCCCTGATTTTTGTCTCTTCAGCGAGCTCTTCGCATCGCTGGATCTGAGAGAAGCCACCGCCGCCGTTGAACAGCGAACAGCCAGCTTAGGACAGCGCTGAGGAAGCCGGCCGTCTTCGCCACCTTCAGCCATCCGTGCGAGCTACGCTATCCGGCGCCGTATCCTTTTTGCCTTGCTATTTAGATTATTTTCTAAAAGAGCAGCGAGCGTCTTTTTCAAGATACCTCGCACTTCCTGCGGCTCGTGTAGAGCCCCGCTCAGCGCCGGAGACCGCCACCTGATCTGCGCTCTCTGCCTGGGCCTGGAACACGCAGAACTCGCCCTCGCTTCCGGGGGCTGCGAGCTCTGTAAAGCGCTTCCACTGTCGACCCTGCGGGCTCGACTCGAAGCCTTCAACACCCCGCCCCTCCTCACCGACGCGCAGCTGCCGCTCACGAGCCTCACTGCCGTCGCATCTGAGGATGAGGCCGAGGGACACGTACTAGCACGCGGCTAGCTCTCTTTACGTTATAAGAGAGCTACCCCGCCCTCGTGTCCCCGTTCGCGCGTCATGCAGAGCCCTCTCAAGCTCTCTGCATGACCCGGACGGGCATCATCTGTGTTAATGTAGGTCCCGTGCCCACTACTCGTGCACGCACCCTCGTACAAACACTGTTCCAGTTCTGCTCGACCAACGAGCACGCTGCTAGCTCTCTTTACGTTACAAGAGAGCTACCCCGCAATCGCGTCCCCGTTAGCGCGTCATGCAGAGCCCTCTCGAGCTCTCTGCATGACCCGGACGGGCTTGCGCGCCGCCGTCGAAATGTCTCGCCCTGTCAGTCCCCTTAGATAAGGCTACTGCAGCGGTGTATTTGGCAGCCAACGAGCCGGTGATGCAACCCGCTCGCCTGCACACATCCGTTCTCGCGGCGACCCAGAGAAGTCTTAAGTGAGTATATATGAGGTTAAGAATGTAAGTTACGTGCCCGCTCACGAGCGCTCACGCTTACTAATAGACACATCGCCTCCGAAAATACGCGCGCTTCCCGCTAAGGCCGGACCGCCGTCAAAGTTTATTCTCTGTCAGTCCCCTTCAAACAGGCTACTGCAGTGGTTCAATTAGCAGCCAACGAGCCGGTTTGTTTACCCTCTCGCCTGCACACAAACGCCGTCTTCACAGCGACCCAGAAAAATCTCAAAAAGAGTATAATGTCTGGTCCGGCTCATGCCGTCGGTGTTGTAAGTGTAGTGAAGTGCCCACGCCCCCAGTGTTCACCCCTACACATAAGCACTCCGAATCTCGCAGAGCACACTCTCATAAAGCGCAGAAAAGCCGCTCGAGTGTTGAATGTAAGAAATGTGTCCACAGGTCTGTGCCCACTATCTGCCCGCTCTGTTACACAATCAAGAAGCAGGTTATGTATGTAAGTCTCGTGCCCACCAGAGTGTTCTTGCTAACACAAACCTCCCCCCGGGCTCCGCCCGCGCGTTTAAGTGTTATCACAAAACGAAGGGCATTAATAAAACGCTCCCCATCCATTATGATTGGGACGTCAAATACACTTGTAAGTCTAGTGCCCGCGCACGCGCTCACGCTTACAAGAAGCTTTTTTCGCCCGGAGCGCTGCTCGTGCGTCAAAAAAGTGAAAAAAGAATGTTCCCCATCCCTTATGATTGGGACATCTCGCATAAATCAGCCGGTTTTCGGTTTTCAGCGAGCAGCCATTGCCCAGACACGAGAGCGCGCGCGCTGCGTTTTCGGCTCCGGGTCAGTTTCAAACAGCCTTCGCAGCGACGTCAGGGCGGCCGCCCTAGATCGCGCTCAGACAGCCGTCACAGACCGCCGCCTCCCAGAGGGCCTCGGCAGAGAATCACGCTGAAATCTGAGCACGCGAAGCCCTCCTAACAGTAAGAGAGAAAAGACGCGCATGTCCCGCTGCGGCCGGACCGCCGTCAAAATTCATTTCCCTGTCAGTCCCCTTCAAACAGGCTACTGCAGCGGTTCATTTAGCAGCCAACGAGCCGGTTTATTCACCCTCTCGCCTCCACACAAACGCTGTTTTCACGGCGACCCAGAGAAATCTCAAAAAGAGTGTAATGTCTGGTCCGGCTCATGCCGTTAATGTTTTAAGTGTAGTGAAAGTGCCCACGCCCCAGTGCTCACCCCTACACATAAGCACTCAAAATTCTGTGTCACTCACAGAGCACACTCTCATAAAGTGCAGAAAAGTCGCTCGAGTGTTGCATGTAAGAAATGTGTCCACAAGTCTGTGCCCACTATCTGCCCGCTCTGTTACACGGTCAAACAAACAGGTTATAAACGTAAGTCTCGTGCCCGCCAGAGAGCGCTCACGCTTACTAACACAAACCTTCCCCCGGGCCCCGCCCGCGCGCTTAAGCGTTATCACAAAACGCAGAGCGTTAATAAAACGCTCCCCGTCTATTATGACCGGGGCGTTAGATACAGTTGTAAGTCTCGTGCCCGTGTCCACGCGCTCACGCTTACAGAGAGCCCTTTCACCCAGAGCACTGCTCGCGCGTCAAAATGTGGTAAAAGTTTGTTCCCCATCCCCTATGATCGGGACATCTCACATAAATCAGCCGGTTTCGGCTGTCAGCGAGCCGCCATTGCCCAGAACCGAGAGCGCGCGCGCCGTGCTCTCGGCTCCGGTTCAGTTTCACAAGCCAGCAAATGGCGATCTGAAACCGGAGGCCATTCACCCTCTAGCGGCTCACATAGCCGCGTGGGAGAACATCCCAGGGATTTCAGAATGGGTATTGATTACAATAAAGCAGGGCTATACACTACAATTCATTCGCCGTCCCCCACGCTTTCGAGCCCGGACCGCGACAATAGTGAATGCGGAAGTAGCACACCTACTTCACGCAGAAATAGCAAAGCTGCTGTGCAAAGGGGCTATAGAAAGGGTACCGCCTTCTCTAAGCGAGTCAGGCTTTTACAGCCGTTATTTTCTCGTGCCCAAGAAGGATGGAGCCTTCAGACCCATCCTAGATCTGAGACATTTGAACAAAGTGCTTGCGAAAAGACCGTTCAAAATGCTTACGACCAGAAAAATCCTCGTGCACGTTCGCCCGAGGGACTGGTCTATCTCTCTAGATCTGAAGGATGCATATTTTCAGATTCAGATAGTACCCCGTCACAGGCAATTTTTGAGATTCGCCTTCGACGGTCAGGTATATCAATACACCGACCTGCCGTTCGGCCTGTCCCTGGCACCCTGTACATTTACAAAGTGCATGGACGCGGCACTCGCCCCCCTGAGAAGTCAGGGGCTGCGTATAATGAACTATCTGGACGATTGGCTGATGTTGGCACAGTCAGAGACAGAGCAGTTCTTCACAGAACAGTGCTTCTCAGTCATCTGGAAAGCTTGGGTCTCACGGTCAACTGGACAAAGAGCTCATTACTGCCTAGCCAGTCAATTTCCTTTTTAGGAATAGAACTGGACTCGGTAACCATGACGGCTCGTTTGTCGACACAGCGCGCGCGCCGTGTTCGCCACCTGGCCGCTTCTTTCCAGAAGGGCAGCTTCCTCCCTCTGAAAATTTTTCAGAGGATGTTGGGCTGTATTGCATCAGCTGCAGCGGTGCTCCAGCTGGACCTACTGCGCATGCGCCCGCTCCAACGCTGGCTGAATGCTCGCGTGCCCCCCGCCAAGCCTGGGTGTCTGGAGGTCGGAAAATCAGAGTGACTCAGGCCTGCATAGCAGCTCTGCAGCCCTGGTTAGCGGCCAGCTGGTTCCAGCAGGGAGTAACGATGGGAACCGTCTCTCACCGGAAAGTCATCTCAACAGACGCGTCCAACTCAGGTTGGGGAGCGCTGTTCGAGGGCAGACCGGCCTTTGGCCAGTGGTCAGACCGGGAGAAGGAGTTTCACATAAACTGCCTGGAAATGATGGCGGTCGAGAACGCACTGCAGTGCTTCCTCCCGTTCATACAGGGCCAGCATGTTCTTGTCCGTTCGGACAACACATCTGTGGTTTCCTATATAAACCGTCAGGGCGGTGTCAGATCCAGAAATCTCTGCAATCTGACGGAACGCCTCCTTATTTGGTCTCAGATACACCTGCGCTCGCTGAGGGCGGCGCATGTGCCTGGCCATCTGAACGACGGCCCAGACAGACTGTCCAGAGACAATGTCCCCCCAGGGGAATGGTCCTTGCACCCCCAAACGGTCCAGAAACTGTGGCGCCTATTCGGCAGAGCGGAAGTCGATCTATTTGCGTCAAAAGACAACGCTCAATGCCCAATGTTCTTCTCGAAGGACGAGGACGCGCTGGCCCAGGTTTGGCCCAGCCTCCCGCTATATGCTTTCCCTCCGGTCTCTCTGTTACCACAGGTGATCAAGAGAATCAGGGAAACGCGCCACTCGGTGCTCCTCATAGCCCCGCGTTGGGAGAATCAGATTTGGTTCCCGGAACTAGCACAGCTGTCACTTACAGCTCCGTGGCCGATTTCGGTGAGGGCAGATCTCCTCTCTCAAGCTCGCGGCACGATCTGGCATCCCCATCCAGAGCGCTGGTCGCTGCATGCATTGCTGATCAACGGGTACTCGTTACCCTGCCAGAAGGAGTGATGAACACGATCACACAGTCTAGAGCCCCTTCCACGAGAAGGCTCTACGCGTCTAAATGGTCGGTGTTCTCCGGTTGGTGCACCGACAGAGGTCTGGACCCGCGGACATGCGGGGTGGCGCATCTGCTCACTTTCCTACAAGAGCTGTTGGAAAAGGGAAGGTCCCCTTCCACGCTCAAAGTGTACGTGGCGGCCGTGGCAGCGTTTGCAGAACCAACGCACGGCCAGTCACTGGGGAAACATGAGTTGGTCATCCGCTTCCTTAGAGGAGCTAGAAGGATGAATCCGCCGCACCCCCCGTCGGTTCCTATGTGGGATCTTTCATTGGTCCTCAAGGCCCTGAAAGCTTTTCCTTTCGAACCACTAGACTCCGTGGGGTTGGAATATCTATCACTGAAAAAGTTTTTTTCTGACTGCGCTGTCATCAGTAAAACGCGTAGGGGATCTACATGCGCTGTCTGTCAGCGCGTCGTGTCTTGAGTTTGGACCAAATGACTCTAAAGTCATCCTCAGACCTAGACACGGCTATGTCCCTAAAGTGATGGGCACTCCATTCAGAGCGCAAGTTATTTCACTGTCTGCTCTCACAGCATCTGACAGTGAAAGTGATGTGAACCTCCTCTGCCCCGTCAGAGCGCTGAGGGTCTACATTACGCGCACCGCCTCCTTCAGGCGCTCGGAACAGCTTTTTGTTTCGTTTGGTAGGCGCACCAAGGGTTTCGCCTCCTCGAAACAGAGCCTGTCCAGATGGATAGTAGACGCTATAGCGGCCGCTTATGCGTCGAAGGATCTGCAATGCCCTCTGGGCATCAGGGCTCATTCCACGAGAGGCGTGGCCTCTTCGTGGGAATGGTCCAACGGGATTTCTATCCACGACATATGTGTAGCGGCGGGCTGGAGCTCCCCGTCTACCTTTGTCAGGTTCTATAACCTAGAAGTTCCCGCCTTGCAGGCTAAACTGCTGTCAGTCTGAACGAGAGATGTATTCTGCCCAGATCTTCTGCTCAGATCACTCTCACATGACTCAGCTGTCCTGGTTGAGCTGCACTAAAGGGATTATGCCATGTGCCTATACAGACCCCGCGCCCGCGCTGCTTTGTATTCCCTATGTGTGCTTATGTACAAGTGATGGCCCGCGAAATGGCCGGCCACCTTATTCTTCCACTTATGGGGTTCCCCCTAAAGTTCGGGGTCTCATGTGGATGCTTGGCGCGCACGGCGTTGACAAAGTGTTCCCGTAGCGTAAGCTAAACTTACGCAATACGAGAGAACCTCTCGTAAGAGAACGATACTTGGTTACTAACGTAACCTCGGTTCTCTCTAGAGAGGGAACGAGTATTGCGTAACCGGCCGTGCTCGCGCCACGAGCGACTTCGCTTCAGTCGACAAAAACCAGGGAAGCAGCCTACAGCCCATTCCTTTATAGGCTAAAGCCACGCCCATTCTGGCGGGCTGTGACGCTATGAAGGCGCAGGCGCCCTTCATTGGGCGTGATGTCACGCCCGGCTCACTGGTAGGCTGCAGCAGTTGCCCGCAGGGCAGCCAATGAGCACGCAAGATAGCCTGCTCTAGGTCTGCTAGCTGCTGCACTGCGTTGACAAGGTATACAAAAATTAAGGATAATTTTTTGGCTTCAGTATCTCGAGAAGATGAATCTTTCCCGTAGCGTAAGCTAAACTTACGCAATACTCGTTCCCTCTCTAGAGAGAACCGAGGTTACGTTAGTAACCGAGTATCGTTTTCTACTACAACCTAGTTCTGCTTAACTGGGAGTATTAAGTTACACTACTAAAATAGCTACTAAAATTCATGTAATTTATATTATTCCCCCCAGTATGTTAGAATAATTTTTGTGCTTTATTTTTTACCTCATCAAAGCTTTTATTTTTAAACAAAGGCACTTTATTTTTTGGACTCAGACCCCTCTATTTATTTGTGTATAAATATAAAGTTTTATATTTATATATTATATAGGAGGGAGTGATTGTTTTAAATGGTTTGTTCAGTTCATTTGTGTTGTAATAATTGTCAAAAACAGAAGTATAACAGTAAATAAATATCGGTTCTTCATATCGGTTATTGGGCACATAAACATGCAAATAATCGGTATCGGTCATAAAAAAATCAATATCGGTCGATCACTAACCGAGGGTAACGCGTATATTTTCGTCATTGACTGGCGACTCCTCACCCCTGCTCACACGTCCCGTTTCCTTGGTTAAAATCGCAATTTTCTCACGATTTACAAATAGTTGGAAATATTTGGGATATTGTAAGTAATCAACTAAACAAAATATATAACATTGGCCTAGTGTTTTTTGGATATTTTACTGCAAAATTCTTACATATTGTACCTTTAACATTCGCATAACTAACAATAATGACTAACATGTACAATAAAAGCTTTTCTAAGTAATTACTGATATATGTTATTAATTGCAATTAGTGCAAGACACAACAGGCAAAACTCCACTTCAATATAGCACTTACATACACCAATTTTTTCCCCCCTATTTATATTCTTAAGGTTTTTACATAGTGATTTGTATAACACTTTATTCAAAATGATTTCCTTTTCTATTCTGGCTGTTGACAGTATTTTCTGATTTCTAGAGTAATAAAAAGAGATAACCAAAATATAACTATATTTAACTCTAAAATGTCAAAAGTAAAAAAAAAAAAAGAATGTTGAATCTGGCTTTATCCAGTGTTAAGATTTCTGTTCTGGAAACTTGGTATATTTTCCTAAATGTATCAGGAATTAATCATGTAATTAGAATAAAAATGTTTTTATCCGATTCAAAGTTTTGATCAATAAGAGAGAATAAGAGTGAGAGAAAGAAAAAAATACAAGTAGGGCACAATTAGAATGTTTCTAGAAGTCAAATAGGCAATTAGTTAAAGTTAATATCAGAAGAGAGCCCTTAACTTCTAGAAACATCTCAAATCAAGCCAACATGACACATTTGAGTGTATTGGACCCATAAAATCTAAACCATTTAGACCCCAGTATAATTGTCTTTTTTTTCTGTACATATTAATTTTAGCGACTTAAAGGAACAGGTCACCCAAAAATGGATTTACTCACCCTCGTGTCGACCTAAACGTATATGACCCCCCTTCTTGTGTGTAACTAAGGGAGATATTTTGAAAAAACCCTGGGGTCTGAACAACACTGGACACCATTAACTTCCACTGCATGGACAAATAACACCAAGACATTTTTAACAGTGCATTATGGGTATTCTCTAGCCGTTAAACGTACATCGGTTGTTACTACGGTTCATTGTGTGATTGAATGAGTGCACTTGAAGGTCATGGGTTCTTTCTAAGGGAATCAACTGATAAAAAGTATACCTTGGATGCAATATGACACTTTGGATGAAAGCGTCTGCTAAATGTATATCAAATATATTTAGTGAAATTCCAACACCTGTATCAAGTGCTTCAAAGCTTTGGCCATATAGTAATGCTTTATAATGAAGCTAAAAAGAGATGAAGGCCAGTTTACATGTAGGCCTATGTGTGTGGGTGTGCATGCATGTATCTGTGTGTGTCAAGGCCAAGCTCATTAAGGGCCTGCAAGCCTGTGTTGTAAAGGTCTGGTCACAGCTTGGCCATGGCACTGCTATCTCTCAACAGATTGTGTGTGCTAGACCACACTTTAAAAAAAATGGATCTGTTAATAAGCCAAGCACTTCATCAGCCCGCCTGAGGCAATAATGGTGTCCCACCAACACACTCCTTTCATTTTCGCCTTTCATCAAACATACTTCCCTTCCCCTTTTCCCTCCTCCCACTACTTTCCATTTCAAATGGGCAAAGAAACAAACCTTGGACATTTTGTCAGAAAACCATGCAGCATAATTTTTAAAAACACCTCAAATCATCACAAGAGCAAATGAAATCTAGTCTGGGAATTCAGTAAAGTGCAAAGAAATGAATAAAAGTGTAATATATATATATATATATATATATATATATATATATACAGGTCCTTCTAAAAAAAATTAGCATGTTGTGATTAAGTACATTATTTTCCATAATGTAATGATAAAAATCAAACTTTTATATATTTAGATTCATTGCACACCAACTGAAATATTTCAGGTCTTTTATTGTTTTAATACTGATGATTTTGGCATACAGCTCATGAAAACCCAAAATTCCTATCTCAAAAAATTTGCATATTTCATCCGACCAATAAAATAAGTGTTTTTAATACAAAAAAAAGTCTACCTTCAAATAATTATGTTCAGTTATGCACTCAATACTTGGTCGGGAATCCTTTTGCAGAAATGACTGCTTCAATGCGGCGTGGCATGGAGGCAATCAGCCTGTGGCACTGCTGAGGTGTTATGGAGGCCCAGCATGCTTCGATAGCGGCCTTAAGCTCATCCAGAGTGTTGGGTCTTGCGTCTCTCAACTTTCTTTTCACAATATCCCACAGATTCTCTATGGGGTTCAGGTCAGGAGAGTTGGCAGGCCAATTGAGCACAGTAATACCATGGTCAGTAAACCATTTACCAGTGGTTTTGGCACTGTGAGCAGGTGCCAGGTCGTGCTGAAAAATGAAATCAGATGGAAGCATGAAGTGCTCCAAAATCTCCTGATAGCTAGCTGAATTGATCCTGCCCTTTATAAAACACAGTGGACCAACACCAGCAGCTGACATGGCACCCTAGACCATCACTGAGTGTGGGTACTTGACACTGGACTTCAGGCATTTTGGCATTTCCTTCTCCCCAGTCTTCCTCCAGACTCTGGCACCTTGATTACCGAATGACATGCAAAATTTGCTTTTATCCGAAAAAAGTACTTTGGACCACTGAGCAACAGTCGAGTGCTGCTTCTCTGTAGCCCAGGTCAGGCGCTTCTGCCGCTGTTTCTGGTTAAAAAGTGGCTTGACCTGGGGAATGCGGCACCTGTAGCCCATTTCCTGCACACGCCTGTGCACGGTGGCTCTGGATGTTTCTACTCCAGACTCAGTCCACTGCTTCCGGTCCACTGCTCAGTCCACTGCTTTCTACTCCAGACTCAGTCCACTGCTTCCTTGGTCCCCCAAGGTCTGGAATCGGTCCTTCTCCACAATCTTCCTCAGGGTCCGGTCACCTCTTCTCGTAGTGCAGCGTTTTTTGCCACACTTTTTCCTTCCCACAGACTTCCCACTGAGGTCCCTTGATACAGCACTCTGGGAACAGCCTATTTGTGCAGAAATTTCTTTCTGTGTCTTACCCTCTTGCTTGAGGGTGTCAATGATGGCCTTCTGGACAGCAGTCAGGTCGGCAGTCTTTTAGTAATGAAACAGGCTGGGAGTTTTTAAAAGCCTCAGGAATCTTTTGCAGGTGTTTAGAGTTAATTAGTTGATTCAGATGATTAGGTTAATAGCTCGTTTAGAGAACCTTTTCATGATATGCTAATTTTTTTAGATTCCCTTTCGAGGGAACTCAAACTGCGTCGAATGACACTTTGGGGGAACGCCCCTCGGCTTCTTCTGCGCGAGTCGAGGATCCGATGTTTGAGCTGTCTGCCTCCGAGGAGGTTGACGTGCTCAGCATCGAGGGCGGGGATTTCGGGGACGACTCACCGCCCCGTGTCCCCGCGTATGAGGAGCTGGTTGAGGTTGTTTCCCGTGCGGTGGCTCATTTAAATATCACCTGGCCACAAGAGAGGCAGGAAGCGCAAACTAAAAGCAAACTGGATGAGCGCTTCCTGCAGCACAGGGAACAACCTCATCACCGGGGCTTGCCGTTCTTTACCGATCTGCACAACGAGTTGTGTAGATCGTGGAAAAAACCACACTCTTCTCGTGTCTCCAATCCCCCTATTATTAATTATAGTAACATCATGGGGGCACGAGAGAACGGTTATGGGATGATGCCGCGCGTTGAACAGCCTTTGGCGAATTATTTATCGCCTGAGTTGGCATCATCCCTTAAAGCCCCGGTGCTGCCCACTAAGCCGTGTAGAGACACATCAGCGCTAGTGGGCAGGGCTTATATGGCTGCGGGTCGGGCTGGTGCGAGTCTTCACACCATGGCTATGCTCCAGGCGTACCAGGCCGACCTTCTTAAGGACATTGATGAGGGTCCAACTCCGGAAGATATTGCGGAGTTGAGGAAGGTCGCTGATTTGTCTCTCCGAGTCACCAAGGAGACGGCCCGCGCTGTCGGTCGCTCCATGGCAGCTATGGTGGTCTCGGAGAGGCATTTATGGTTAAATCTTACGGGCATCAGGGAGAAAGACAGGGCTCTCCTCCTTGATGCCCCGATTTCGCCTTCTGGCCTGTTCGGCGACGCCGTTAATACCGTCGTCGACAGGTTTCAGGAGGCGAAAAGACAATCAGCGGCCTTCAAACAATATCTCCCTCGCCGCTCAGTGTCCAAGAAGTCTGCCCCCAGTGGGCAGCCGCAGCCACAGCCATCAGCCAGCTCCTCCGCCTATAGACAGGCTCAAAAACAGAGCGTCGCGTCTAGAGCCCCCCCTCAAGGAGCTTGGGGGCATAGACAGCGCTCTCAGGCGAAGCCTCAGCCTAAGCAGGGCGACCTGAGGGCCGTCCTGCAGGCTAAAAAGGCTTCGTCAAAGAGATCCTAGCTACTCTAGGATCTCTGCGGGCGGCCCCACCCGTGGTGGAACGACCGAGGTCGTCTCCTTCACGGAGCCCGCAGGAAATCGATGTTGCTCTCCCGCCGTTAAACACGCTTCGGGACACATAGGTATCCAGCGAACGCAGGCTGCACTGTCCGCCCCACAGGCTTGCGGTCAGGCAGCATTCGCGTCCGCCCATCGAGAATCGTTTTCGGTTCAGCCCTGCTGGGAATCCGCTTCAGGGGGCCGAGAACGAATCCCGATTAATACCCGAAGCCAGGCTCGAGAGCCTGGTTCCCTTGGTAAAATATTTCGATGCATGGAAAAATCTGGCGAATATTTCTCCTTGGGCCCTGCGCACCATTCAAAATGGGTACAGGCTGCAGTTCAGTTCCCGCCCACCCAGATTCAACGGGGTGGTCTGGACTGTAGTCGACCCAGTGCAGGGTCGGGTATTGGAACAGGAAGTAAACTCCCTGCTGGCAAAGGAGGCTATAGATCGTATTCCTCCACCGGACAGGGAGTCCGGGTTTTACAGCCGCTACTTCATAGTTCCCAAGAAGGATGGGGGGTTGCGTCCAATAATAGATCTCAGGCACCTGAACCGTTCTCTGAGGAGATTCAGGTTCAAGATGCTCACTATTCCCATTATCGTGAGTCAAATTCAGTCCGAGGATTGGTTTGTCACGATAGATCTAAAGGACGCATACTTCCACATATCCATCCTTCCATCTCACAGGAAGTTCCTGAGGTTCGCTTTCGGGGGCGAAGCGTACCAATATCGGGTTCTTCCGTTCGGCCTAGCTCTCTCCCCTCGCACATTTACCAAATGTATGGATGCAGCTCTGGCACCGCTGAGGCTTCAGGGCATCAGGGTGCTCAATTATATCGACGACTGGCTGATTTTAGCGCAGTCACAGGAGCTGGCGGTTCGGCATCGAGATGTCGTCCTCGCTCACATCCAGAGCCTGGGGTTGAGACTCAACACGAAAAAGAGCGTGTTGACACCAGCCCAGAGAACTACGTTCCTGGGAGTGGTGTGGGACTCGGTCACGATGCGGGCACAATTGTCTCCCGCGCGGATCGAGTCCATCCTGACCACAGTGTCCAGGATAAGGCTAGGCCAAGCCATCACTGTGAAGCACTTCCAGAGAGTGTTGGTGCTCATGGCAGCAGCGTCCAGTGTCATTCCATTCGTCCTGCTGCACATGAGGGCCCTTCAGTGGTGGTTAAAAACCAAGGGGTTCTCCCCGAGGGGAAACCCGTTCCGCATGATCAGGGTTACGCGCAGATGCCTTCGTTCCCTATCTATGTGGAAGAAAGCTTGGTTTCTGTCCCAAGGGCCAGTGTTGGGAGCGTCATGTCGCCGGAGAACCGTTTCGACAGACGCCTCCCTCACGGTCTGGGGCGCGGTCATGGACAGCCGCTTTACGACAGGCCTATGGCAGGACCATCATGCCTCCTGGCACATAAACTGCCTGGAGATGTTGGCGGTGTTCCGAGCTCTGAGGAGCTTCCTGCCGGACCTCAAAGGTCATCATGTCCTTGTGAGGTCAGACAACATGTCGGTAGTGGCCTATATAAACCATCAGGGGGGTCTGAGGTCTCGCCCTCTATGCAGACTGGCGCATCAGATCCTCCTGTGGTCCCAGGGGAAGTTGTTGTCTCTAAAAGCAACATTCATCCCGGGGAGTCAAAATCAGGGAGCAGACATCCTGTCGAGACAGGGGCTGAGGCCCGGGGAGTGGAGACTCCACCCCGAGGTGGTGGAGTCAATATCTCAGAGGTTCGGCCCAGTGGAAGTGGACTTGTTCGCGTCTCGAGAGACGACCCACTGTCCACTGTGGTTTTCCCTCACCCATCCAGCCCCGCTGGGGTTGGATGCCATGGTGCAGACGTGGCCGAGGCTACGTCTGTACGCTTTTCCCCCGATCGGTCTGCTCCTGGGAGTTCTAGAGAGAGTCCGTCGCGACGGGATCAGTCTACTGTTGGTAGCCCCGTTGTGGCCGGCCCGAGTATGGTTCTCCGACATAATTTTGCTCCTGGACGGCCCTCCATGGGAGATTCCCATCAGGAGGGACCTGCTGACACAGGCAGAGGGCTCAATATTTCACCCTCGGCCCGAGTTATGGAAACTGTGGGTCTGGCCCCTGAGGGGGCACAGTACCTAGAGGCCGGCCTATCAGCTGGAGTAGTGGAGACCATACTCAGCTCTAGAGCTCCATCCACGAGGAAATTGTACGGCCTAAAGTGGAACGTCTTCACCGTTTGGTGTAGGGAGCGTGAGGTGGACCCAGTTAACTGCCCAGTGGCTTCAGTGCTGGAGTTCCTCCAAGATCGCTTTTCCACTGGTCTTACCCCGTCCACACTCAAGGTGTACGTGGCTGCCATTGCGGCTTTCCACGCTCCTCTGAGTGATGGGCCTCTGGGGAGACACCAATTGGTCGTACGTTTCCTCCGTGGGGCTTGGAGGATGAGACCTGCGGCTCGTACCAGGGTTCCCACTTGGGACCTGGCAGTGGTTCTCGAAGGGCTGGCCGAGGCCCCCTTCGAGCCGCTGGAGTCGGCTGAGGCCAAGAACCTTTCGTTGAAGGTGGTCTTTTTGTTGGCCATTACTTCTCTGAGGAGGGTAGGAGATCTCCAGGCGCTCTCCATATCTAACGAGTGCCTGGAGTTTGCTCTAGGCAACATTAAGGCCATTCTTCACCCTAGGCCCGGCTATTTGCCTAAGGTGCCGTCCAGTGCGGCACGGCCTACGGTTCTGCAGGCTTTTCATCCTCCACCTCACGTGACGGCGAATGAAGAGAGACTTCACATGCTCTGCCCTGTCAGAGCACTGAGTATTTACATTCAGAGGTCCTCTTCATGGCGGAAGTCGGACCAGTTGCTGGTGTGTTTCGGGTCGCCCAGAAAGGGGCTTCCCGCCTCAAAGCAGACCATCAGCAACTGGATTGTCCATGCGATTTCCACGGCCTATCAGGTGCGCGGTATGCCTTCACCTTTGGCCGTGAGGGCTCATTCTACCAGAGGCATGGCGTCCTCTAGAGCCCTTCTCGCGGGGGCCCCCATCCAGGAGGTCTGCGATGCAGCAGGATGGGCTACCCCTCATACCTTTATTAGGTTTTATAGTTTGGACATTCCGTCTACACCCGGCTCTCTTGTGCTCGCGTCCTAAGTGTGCCTGTGAGCAGCTTCACACTAGGGCAGGCAGGGCGCGTTGTGGCGTAGTGGGTACTCGTTCCCCCAAAGTGTCATTCGACGCAGTTGGAGTTCCCTCGAAAGGGAACGTCCTCGGGTTACGACTGTAACCCTTGTTCCCTGAGAAGGGAACGAGAACTGCGTCCCTTGGCCACGCCTTCCCCTGCCTGGGAGCGCTTGCTTCATCACAGAAGCTGACATCTTATGTGTGCCGGCTGCTTTTATAGCTTCCGCCTATGTGCCGTCACACATCACGTCATGACGTTGCACCAATCAGAGATCGGCTCAGTTTCATTCATACTTCAGAGGCACTACGCTGAGGGGCGTTCCCCCAAAGTGTCATTCGACGCAGTTCTCGTTCCCTTCTCAGAGAACAAGGGTTACAGTCATAACCCGAGGACGTTTTCATGAGCTATATGCCAAAATCATCAGTATTAAAACAATAAAAGACCTAAAATATTCCAGTTGGTGTGCAATGAATCTAAAATATATGAAAGTTTAATTTTTATCATTACATTATGGAAAATAATGAACTTTATCACAATATGCTAATTTTTTGAGAAGGACCTGTATATACAGTAGTATAGTGTAATATGTATTTAAAGTAAATGTAAATATTTTTTATATATTATATAGTATTAATAATACGGTTGTAGTGTTTACCCCGTTTATTTTGTTGCCAGAAACTTCAACCAAATCAATATTAATATGCAAAACAATATCTCCAAGTATTAGCTGGTATACAACATTTATATAACATGTTTTTATATTTATTGGGGTTAATTTTGCCAACTGTACATTCTTTCCACAGACAGACAGATAGACAACACTAAATAGAGTGAAGCGCACTCATTCTCAGCTATATCAAAATAATTGGTCTCCTCAGTGAAATTGACCGTGCATTAACAAACACAGGTATGTTGGAAATCCTGATCCCATCTTGAATAGAGCTGGTTAAGTGGCTACAGGAGAGAAAGGCAAAATCACTCCTTTCCTTTACCCCCTCCATTTTGAAAAAAAGTGTGGTGAGGGAAGTTCAGAGGTCAGAAAACAACCCAGATAAACCACACCTTGAGCACCAAATTAACTCCAGCACATTTTAGCAATCATTTCTCAAGTCTTCATACTGCTAGGTGTTTTTATATTTGTTTATCAGACAGCTATGGTTACACATTTTGCCAGTGAGCTGGCTTAAAGAATAAAATGATAAAGGCAGTCATGACATATTCGAAACAACACAAATATACAGCTTGCACAGTTAGTGATGAACATATTCATACTTGTGAACCCGGTCAGACTAACCAGCATAAGAGAGAAAAGAACCTCAACGGGCATAGGCCTGGAGTTAGATGGCCAAGAGCTTGTGAGAAAACTGCATGGGACACGGTAAACACAGATCTATGCTTGGTATTGGAAAGATTAACTGGTACAGTTGAAAAGAAGCTGGATAAATTTGGGGACATCATTTACGCATATGGAAGTGAGAGGTTTGGTGTGGAAAAAAGGAAGGAAAAAGTACAAACTACTCCTGGAGTGTCTAGACGGCAGCAGAAAATTGAAGGGTTAGTTAGAGAAAGGAGACAGCTGAGGAAGCAATGGAAAAGAGCAGAACAAAGTCAGAAGGAGAGACTCAATCTCTTACAAAGGGCCATAAAAGATAAGCTGGCAACATTACGCAGAGCTGAGCGCCTACGGAAAAGCTACAAAAAGAAGGAACGTGCGAGGGCTAATTTCTATAAAGACCCATTCAAATTCGTAAAGAAGTTATTCACCAGGGAGAAGAATGGCACTTTAAAAGCATCTAGGGTTGAGCTAGAGAGATATTTGGAGGAAACGCATACAGATGCAAAAAGGCATGAGCCTATGTCAATTCCATCAGACATACCACCTATCAACCCACCAGAATACCAACTGGAGGTCTGTGCACCTAAGTGGAAAGAGGTAGAGCATGCTGTGAGAAAGGCAAGGGCTTCATCATCTCCAGGGCCTAATGGAGTTCCTTACAGAGTGTATAAGAGTGCTTCAGGAGTTCTGCGAATTCTGTGGAAATTGATAAAAGTGTCATGGGAAAAGCAGGTTGTACCTAGAGCATGGCGCCAAGGAGGTGGAGTCTTTATACCTAAAGAAAAAGATGCTACAAGCATCAGTCAGTTTCGTCCTATTTCACTTTTAAACGTTGAAGGTAAGATTTTCTTCAGCATTATTGCCCAGAGATTGTCCACCTACCTATTAAAGAATGGCTTCATTGACACTTCAGTTCAAAAAGCGGGCATTCCAGGGTTCTCAGGATGCTTAGAACACATCAATGTTATCTGGCAACGAATTCAGTCAGCTAAAAAGGAGAGGAAGGGGCTCCATGTGACATTCCTGGATTTGGCTAATGCATATGGTTCAGTGCCACATGAGCTTCTTTGGGCAGCATTTGATTTTTTCAGAGTACCAATGTCAATAACAAATTTAGTGAAAGCCTATTTTGGAGATTTGCAATTTAGTTTCTCAACTCCAAAATTCAGCATTGCATGGCAATGGTTAGAGGTTGGAATTATGGCAGGATGCACCATTTTTCCACTGGCTTTTACCATGGCAATGGAAGTAATCATTAGGGCATTAAGGTGGGTAGTAGGAGGAGAGCGCTTGGCTTCTGGGATGCGACTACCACCAATCATGACTACAACAGTAGCCTGCACTAATCGGTTATTGGGGAAGTTAACAGATAATATTGAATGGGCACGAATGCAATTTAAGCCCTCTAAATCAAGGAGCATCTCGATAGTTAAAGGAAAGGTAGTAGATAAAACATTCTTCGTTGATGGTGAGGCAATACCAACAGTTTCTGAGAAGCCAGTGAAGAGTCTTGGGAGATGGTACGATGGGGATCTAAAGGACACAGTTCGAGTGGGAGAAGTTAGACGACAAGCAGCGGAAGGGTTGAAGAGCATAAACAGCTGTGCTCTACCAGGCAAACTAAAACTCTGGTGCTTTCAGTTTGGTCTACTGCCGAGGTTGCTGTGGCCACTAACTGTGTACGAGGTTTCTTTGACAACAGTGGATAAGCTGGAAGCGTTAATAAGTTCATACATTAGGAAATGGTTGGGAGTTCCACGCTGCCTCAGCAGAGTGGGACTTTATAGTAAAGGAATATTGCAGCTGCCAGTCTCTGCTTTAACTGAGGAGTTTAAATGTGCCAAGGTCAGACTGGAAATTACCTTAGTACAGTCACGCGACAAATGTGTAAGGGAGGCAGCCCCTGTGTTAAAAACTGGTAGAAAGTGGTCAGCAAAGAAAGCTGTAGTAGAGGCAAAGGCTGACCTTCAAATTGGGGATATCGTGGGACAGGTACAGCATGGAAGAGGGGATTTTGGGCTCAGTTTAGCTCCTCCTAAATGGCACAAGGGAGGCCCAGCTCAAAGGAGGAAGCTGGTAGTCAACGAGGTGCGAAAGCAGGATGAGGTGTATAAAGGCCATTTCCCAGGCCAAGCAGGGAGAGTGGATGAGATGGGAGAGTGTGGAACAACGCAAGATGGGCTGGCAAGACCTTTGGTCAATGGAAGAGAGTAGGATCAGTTTCCTTATTAGGTCAACATATGATGTTCTCCCATCACCTCAGAACCTAAACCTCTGGGTAGGAGAGGATCCCTCTTGTCCTTTGTGTTCATCACCTGCCACATTAAGGCACATTTTGACAGGATGTAAGGTGGCTCTTAGCCAAGGTCGGTTTACTTGGCGCCATGACCAAGTACTGCAATGTTTGGCTTTAGCATTGGAAGGCAAGCGTAGTATGACCAATAAGTTGCCGCCTGTTCTAGCAAAACATTACACGCAGAAGACAATATTCCTCCGCCAAGGCGAGCAACCACCAAGAAAAGGTGTTAACACAAATTCTCGCCCAGGACAACTGGAACCTGCTAGGGACTGGAAGATGCTGGCTGATCTTGATCAACGGCTTATTTTTCCACATGAGATTGCCACCACTAACCTACGACCAGATATTGTTTTGTGGTCTGGATCAGCACGCATTGTTCAACTGATAGAGTTAACAGTGCCATGGGAGGATGCGGTAGATGAGGCATATGAGAGGAAGAAACTGCGGTATGCTCATCTGGCCACTGAAGCAGAACAGCGAGGATGGAGAGTCCAGGTTTATCCAGTGGAAGTGGGTTGTCGAGGTTTTGTGGCACACTCTACAACCCGGTTCCTCAGAGACGTCGGATTCAGTGGCCAAGAGTTGCGTCGCACAGTAAAGAACTTATCTGAAGCAGCAGAAAGGAGCAGCAACTGGCTGTGGTTGAGACGGAAAGATTATAGCTGGCTGTATACAGGCCGCCACGCTACGGTTTCGTAGAATTCTTGAAAAACTTGAAGAGTCTGTTGGTTTATTTGAATAGGTTGTATAGTATTTACAGTCATTACGTTCCTGTGTATATTGCGTGAATGACGGGTGGTTGGGCAGATATTGCGTTTTTGCGGTAGGTGGTATGGCATACAGAACCGTTGCCACTGAAACTGCATATTAACGCACCAGAGGGGCTCGACAGCCTTAGTCAAACGGGTTGGCGCGTATGGTTGGGTTGCGGAGAGATTGTGACATTGTGGTTAGGTCTCAGCAGCAGAAGGGATGTAGAGGTCAGTAAGCTGTGCTGAGTTGAGTGGGGGACGGAGGGGGGTGACTCTGGGACGCCAGAGTCACTGTCGAGCCCTCTTGAGGTGTCGTGGACTAGTCAACGAAACACTGAGGACGGAAGGTGCCCACTTGAAGACCCTAGAGATGTCCCCTACTCGGCTCAATCCAGACGGTTGTCGTGCTGGTCCACTAGGGAGACCACACTGTAGTTGCAGCCGTCGTGTGTGCTGACGCGCCAAGTACACTGCAGTCGTTAACGCCGGACAAAAGGGGAGTCACACCACCATATGGATAGAAGCTTAAATGGATGGAGAAGCATAGTTTACTATAAAGCTACGTCTTAGTGTTGCTTATCTTGGCGAAAGCCGAGTACAAATCAGCATGAAGTTTTAACATCTACTCTCGTGTAATGGAAATCATTAATTATACATTGAATATAAATGCGTTTGCTAAATCAATGTTTTTGAACAAATTGGTTGAGTTTGTGATTCAATGTCACTTCACCACCCTCTGGTGCTTCAATGAAACCTGCAACAACAACAAAAAATCCCCATCACTAAGGTACAGAACCTGTCTTGAGCAATTAAAATAAAGGATTATAACTAACTATACAAATGAAATAGTGTAATGTGAAATACATCTCTGTGAAACAACTGGACTACAAATAGTAAAAGAAAAGCTACCAAATGGCATTTCACACATAAATAAATAATGAAAAGCATTTTCTGCAGCTGTGGAACATCATTCTATGCAAGTTATTTATTTATTTGTCAGTGTCACATTTTTGATGATTTGCCACACTGTCTCAGGAGGTTAAAGATTAAGATCCCTCTCCACTTGTGATTAGACTATATAATTATTTTTAATTTGTACTTCCATTTGGGAGTCCAAAGAGACCCTGCCAGTCCCTCTAATGCAGCACTCGATCAGAGGCCAAACACCACATCAACATTCAGTTTGTCTGTGAGTGAGTGAGTGAGTGTGTTTGTGTGTGTAACCTCAATCATTGCATTAATTAGTTCAAAAGAGACCTACAAAATATAATAACTGAGCCAGTGGGCCTGGAGGATCACAAAGTTCTTATCACTCTACATTTAGACTTAATTATTAATGTTATACACCATCTAAGTGAAACAATTAAAAATAATACGGCCACAAAATGGGTTGGCTGGCAGGCATAATGAAAACATTATGCTTATAAGGGGTGGAATGGATGGCCAATTCCAGAGACAAGAAAATCGTCTAATGAAAAAGAGAACCTCTAAAGCTCATTAATTGTGCCAGAATATGATGTTTAATTGAGAACAAGGCAGGGCTGGACGGAAAAACCATTATGAAGGTTTTATAGACAACATTGCTTTGATGGATAATTTTAAAAGGCTACATGGATGTTAAAGAAGAGAAGGCACACTGGGACTTCTGTGATCAAGAATGTAGTAAAAAAAAGAAGCACCAAACATTAAATGTTAGTGTTTTATAGATACGACATTTACTTTTGCTCAATCCGAAAAAAAGAAAAAAGAAAAAAAAAATATTTGTCAGGTCCTGAACATCCATGATGCGAATCTCCCATTTCAGCACATCCCAAAGGTGCTCTATTGGATTGAGATCTGGTGACTGTGGAGGCCATTTGAGTATAGTGAACTCATTGTCATGTTCAAGAACCAGTTTGAGATTATTTGAGCTTTGTGACATGGTGTATTATCCTTCTGGAAGTAGCCATCAGATGATGGGTACACTGGTCATAAAGAGATTGACATGGTCAGCAACAATACTCAGGTAGGCTGTAGCATTTAAACAATACTCAATTGGTACTAAGGGGCCCAAAGTGTTCCAAGAAAATATCCCCCACACCATTACATCACCAGCTTGAACCATTGATACAAGGCAGGATGGATCCATGCTTTCATGTTGTTTCACCAAATCCTGACCCTACCATTTGAATGTCGCAGCAGAAATCGAGACTCATCAGACTAGATTTTTCCAATTTTCTATTGTCCAATTTGGGTGAACCCGTGCAAAGTTTAACATCAGTTTCCTGTTCTTAGGTGACAGGAGTGGCACCCGGTGTGGTTTTCTGCTGTTGTAGCCCATCTGCTTCAAGGTTCGACATGTGCATTCAGAGATGCTCTTCTGCAGATCTCGGTTGTAACGAGTGGCTATTTGAGTTACTGTTGCCTTTCTATCAGCTTGAACCAGTTTGGCCTATCTCTTCTGACCTCTGGCATCAACAAGGTTTTTTCACCCAGAGTGTGTTCCCACTGCCGCTCACTGGATATTTTCTCTTTTCGGACCATTCTCTGTAAACACTGGAGATGGTTGTGAGTGAAAATCTCAGTAGATCAGCAGTTTATGAAAGACTCAGACCAACTCGCTGGGCAAAAAGTCACTTAAATTAACTTTCTTCCCCATTCTGATGCTCAAATTGAACTTCAGCAGATTGTCTTGACCAGGCATGCCCAAATGCATTGAGTTGCTGCCATGTGATTGGCTGATTACATATTTGCATTCACGAGCAGTTGAACAGGTGTTCAATACATATTGAACAATACAATACAATACATACATACTGTATATACATACATTAAAATGTATATATTTTATTTATAACTATATATTTGAACTAACACGTATACAAAAAGCATACACTTCAACATCCATGTTCTTCTTATAAAAACTAGATAAATAAAAAATAAGATATATTATTATTAAGCCAAGACATAATAAAAGTGAACATGCATAACAGTGAGAAAAGTGGCTGTTTATACAGTATACTCTAGCATTGTGATTGACAGGAGTAATTTTTTTAAAACTCCATTATATACCAATCTACATAGGACATGGAGAATTACATAGCTACATCTGTCTTTATCTGACGAAGGGTCTCAGAAGACAGCTTCCACCATAACAGGCTACACAGGGGTCAAAGGGCATGAATGCAGAGCACCAAAAAAAAAGAGCTTCTAACTGATGCACAACTCCAAAATAAAGTGAGTCTTTAACAGTCAATGCTCCCAAGTAGAGAATAAGGTCATGCTTAACCGATTGCTCCCTTGAAGCTGAGTCAGTGTGAGTAAGCACCGAATTGAGTCAGTGTGACTCCCGGGGCTCCCCAAGGGCCCGGGTCAGACCTGTGCACTGAAGCACAGCCGTCTACACAAAGCTAATATCAGCCTCAGTTAAGGACCTGTGAGAGCCGGTTTCATTACAGCTTGACTTGGTCTGTGTTTAGAGGCCTCCTGCTCTTTGTCAGGTATTCTTGGAGAAGGCAGCCCACACTGCATGGAAGACACTCAATGAATAGATCATTATTGATTTTACCTAAAAGGCACGTTGAATGAAATCAGTCTCTCTAGCATCTCCACTTGCCCCCACCTCTCCACTTCGTTCAGCCTTCAGGCCGGCGAGAACTCCCTCCAGCCCGAGAGTTGGCCGTCTCTTCGCAGGCCTGCACCTGAACGCACAAAATATCCGTGTATCGATCAATGGCCCCAAAGGTCAACTCTTGAGCATTCACTGCAAACGCTTCAACAATCCAGTTAGGCGGCGTGCTCTCAGGCTCGTGAAGCACAGAGAACGGCCATTTTGATTTGAGTGTGGTAATCCCTCTCACACACACACGAACGCATACAAAAAACGGTGGGTGTGAAAGGTTGAATGTCTTTCTCGTTACCTGGCCCAACTTTGAACTGGTTTGTCTTTGTCCTCTCTCTGAGGGGTCCGCTCGACTCTATTTTCATGGATGTGCACTTTTCTTCAACAACAAAGAGCCGAATTTGATGGGGGTGGCACAGCTGGAGAATTGCAATCTAAAAATCACAGCTGGCTCACAGTGGGCGACTGGCCATCCTAGCATCCCTTATACATTTACTGTGTGTTGTGGCTAAACAGGCTTGGATACCCGGTCTGCCAGTCACGGAATCAGAAATAACACTGAATCTGAAGGCACAATGGTAGTAATAAGTCCTCGAGCTACGGAAGCGGACCGCTGTGAGGACACTTGTGGGGGGTGCGGTGATTGTTTCCCTGCATACATATTTTCATTTTCATGTTTATGTATTTGTGCCGACACCTCGGATTTTTTCAAAGCTTTGTATGAGTCGCCCACACTTGGACGTCGAGGTGATGGCATGGATAATAAAAGAAAATTACTCTAAAAAATAAAACGAGACACCAGAACATGTCCTTCCTTCTGTTTCATCATTACACTACCGTTGTTTGCTGAAATTCCCATCTGCTTGTGACGCCCCGCTGTCTTTGCTTACGCCGGCAAGCAGCAGCACAGCCCATCTTTCTCCCTGTACAGTTTCTAAATCACCGACTTGAATATTTGTCAACCTCAGTACGACATGCTGTGGTTTTAAAAAATTCATGCAGTCTAATTTATGCTAATATGCTGCCTATTTAAGTACCAGTAACTGGCTGTTGGAGCTAAAGAGAGAAAGCTGGAGGAGGGAGCGGTTTGTCTGCATTCTCCAGGTTTAGATGATCAAAGCATATAATGATCAGGCCACGACCGAGCCAAAACCACATGGATCACTCTGTGTTTACGTTCCTGTTGATGTAGCATTGCTGGGTGGTTCAAACCATTGAAAGCATCCAAGCTTTGGTTTTGTGTGCACTGAATTGATCTAGTTCTGAGAGAGAAAAAAAAACCTAGGTAATACAATGTTTCGCAATACAGTTCTTTACTTTCGTTTAAATTGTAATATGGCCTTCTTTTTTAATTGGGACTGACTCATGACATGCAATTTCATGTTGACAGAACAAGGCCCTTTTGCATTGTACACATAAGAGGAGCTTCACTGCACAAGCGGGTTGAAGTGGTGTGTTAACACAGCGTTTCTTTCGCTCTATACAGAAAGTAAAGTGATAGAAAGGAGTTTGTCAACAAACATCCATGAGTCATTGAGTACCATAAGATATTTGATGGTCACTGAATCTAATGTGCGTGAGCAAGTTAACGACATTCAATTCCCAATGGCAATTAATTTATAATACCATTATTTAATGTTGCTTCATAAAAGCCTATTTTGCAAAATACCAAAAGGTTTATAGCATATATGCAACATGTTTTCTGCTGTGTTTTACAAGCTAAGAACGGCAAGCTCAACACTGAAACAATGTAGGCTATATGTGCACAATATGAACGCTGTAATGAATATGTGTTGCTTATATGTTGTGTACATTTGCATTGTGAGAACAAGCCTAAGCCATCCAAAATGTGCAATAAGTTTTGCATATTTAGACTTAAAACTGGTTATTTCGGTTAGTGGTTTCTATGTTTGCACGCAGTATAGATCTGTGTATGGCTTGCCCTTGGGTATCCCATCTGAGGCTGAGACAGTTGGTTGAAACATCTTTGAACACATGATTGCTGAAAAACATAGACATAATGACACTCCATTTACTACTTTAATATGTTAAATTATCTGCCTCTAAACCCCACCTAACACTGGCAATATAAGTCTTCCCAAATTGAACTTCCCAAACAGACCCTCAATCAAAAGTTATTTGATTTAAACACTTTTAGCTCAGACCTCTGAATCACATTCCCTAAATATTGAGGTAATAAAGATGTCATCTGACTTTTCCTATAGAGGCCACATACACATCCTCCGTACCAGCTTACAGTAAGTTGGAAAAAAGATTCCTTCTCATTTGACATTTCCATGCAATCAGGCTTCTGGTTTGAATCACTTCATTCCACCGCCTCTGCAACTGCACCGTACACATGCCAAGAATATGAAATCGACATGCAGGGGAAATGCAGTGCGAGCAAAAATCCTGACTCAAGTTCTGTGTAGACAGCAAGGGGATTTCCTCCTGCTCACTGTCCCTCCCTCAGGTCTATTTTCCTCTCCAACAGCATCTCATGAGCTTCATTAGAGGGTTTTACAATGAATCTGCACATTCTTGCAGCTCAAATGTATTGTACAAAAGCCGAACCAACTGTCTCCACAGAGACATTTGACCCCTGATTGGTGGAACTGTTGAGCCAGTGCTCCAAATAAGGTTATCCTTAACACACAACCCCTTTCAGGCCTGAGCTTAGACTGGTAACACGAGTATTGATTCTCAATTCCTCCAGCAGTGCGGGAAAAGCTTTATTCCAGTTCTGCTTGACTGTGCCTATAAGACAGGGGGTAAACAGGGACTCTCCTTTAGCCAGAGACCAACAATAATGTGCTGATTAAGACAAGGGGGGTCCCGCTAAGGCCAGACAGTGACATTTGACCATGGCCTCTGAGACCAATCAATCACATCATTATAATGGTAATTTTCCAGCATGGTTGAAGGTTTTGGTGGTTTCCTCCTGTGAAGATGACTTTTACTATATCGCCATATACAGTAGAAAGACCCTATATAATCTTCATGAGCAAACTCTAACCACAGCTGAGTTTGATGTCAGGTTAATTATATACTTGAATATACAGGTCCTTCTCAAAAAATTAGCATATTGTGATAAAGTTCATTATTTTCCATAATGTAATGATAAAAATTAAACTTTCATATATTTTAGATTCATTGCACACCAACTGAAATATTTCAGGTCTTTTATTGTTTTAATACTGATTTTGGCATACAGCTCATGAAAACCCAAAATTCCTATCTCAAAAAATTAGCATATCATGAAAAGGTTCTCTAAACGAGCTATTAAACTAATCATCTGAATCAACTAATTAACTCTAAACACTTGCAAAAGATTCCTGAGGCTTTTAAAAACTCCCAGCCTGTTTCATTACTCAAAACCGCAATCATTGGTAAGACTGCCGACCTGACTGCTGTCCAGAAGGCCATCATTGACACCCTCAAGCAAGAGGGTAAGACACAGAAAGAAATTTCTGAACAAATAGGCTGTTCCCAGAGTTCTGTATCAAGGCACCTCAGTGGGAAGTCTGTGGGAAGGAAAAAGTGTGGCAAAAAACGCTGCACTACGAGAAGAGGTGACTCCCTGAGGAAGATTGTGGAGAAGGACCGATTCCAGACCTTGGGGGACCTGCGGAAGCAGTGGACTGAGTCTGGAGTAGAAACATCCAGAGCCACCGTGCACAGGCGTGTGCAGGAAATGGGCTACAGGTGCCGCATTCCCCAGGTCAAGCCACTTTTGAACCAGAAACAGCGGCAGAAGCACCTGACCTGGGCTACAGAGAAGCAGCACTCGACTGTTGCTCAGTGGTCCAAAGTACTTTTTTCGGATGAAAGCAAATTTTGCATGTCATTCGGAAATCAAGGTGCCAGAGTCTGGAGGAAGACTGGGGAGAAGGAAATGCAAAAGTGCCTGAAGTCCAGTGTCAAGTACCCACAGTCAGTGATGGTCTGGGGTGCCATGTCAGCTGCTGGTGTTGGTCCACTGTGTTTTATTAAGGGCAGGGTCAATGCAGCTAGCTATCAGGAGATTTTGGAGCACTTCATGCTTCCATCTGATTTCATTTTTCAGCACGACCTGGCACCTGCTCACAGTGCCAAAACCACTGGTAAATGGTTTACTGACCATGGTATTACTGTGCTCAATTGGCCTGCCAACTCTCCTGACCTGAACCCCATAGAGAATCTGTGGGATATTGTGAAGAGAAAGTTGAGAGACGCAAGACCCAACACTCTGGATGAGCTTAAGGCCGCTATCGAAGCATCCTGGGCCTCCATAACACCTCAGCAGTGCCACAGGCTGATTGCCTCCATGCCACACCGCATTGAAGCAGTCATTTCTGCAAAAGGATTCCTGACCAAGTATTGAGTGCATAACTGAACATAATTATTTGAAGGTTGACCTTTTTTGTATTAAAAACACTTATTTTATTGGTCGGATGAAATATGCAAATTTTTTGAGATAGGAATTTTGGGTTCCCTTTCAAGGGAACTCGAGCTGCGTTGAGACGCGGTGGGAACGCTCTGCGTGATTGCGTCGTGAAGCACGTGTATAATCAGTCCAATGGAAGAGCTAGACGTCATAGGCGGGTGACGTCATAGACCAGGAAGCTATAAAGCACCCCTGAAAACAGACCACGACAGCTTCTGCGCCTTCATCAAGCGATCTGTGTATTCTGTCCTTGTCATATTTATTGTTGTCTGTCAAGTTGCAATATATATATATATATTATGGCAAAAGAGAGCAAGCAGCTTTGTGTTGTTCCCTGCCCACGTTATATCACGGGTGGGGACACACACATCAGCTTTTTGTTACTAATGGGGAGTGGAGCATGCCACAGTCAGTTCTCGAGGGGACTGACTGTGAGCATTGTGAGAAGCTGTCCGTGAGGACGCTCCGCTCCCGCCGGGCGTTCTTCGAGGAGGACGTTTCGGTTCGCGCTCCCCGTGCGGGTCCCGCTGTTGCCGATGCACGGCGGCGACTCGCATTTTGGGGTTCGCAAACGGATCTGACAGCGAGAGTTGGGACGGGCCCCGCCCTATCTCAGCTTTCACCTGCCAGATCCAGTGCTGGCGATTTCCAGTTCCGAGGAATTGGTATCGTTAGTGTTTTGTTTAGAAAAAGAGAACAAAACAAATAAAGATATTAAAAAAGGCAGATGTTTGAGTTTTCAATAAATGAATAAATAAGTCAGCTCATAACTCTGTTGAATAAAGAGGAGCTTTAAAAGGAGGTTTATCTAGTGCTGTTGCTAGTTAAATATTTTCTGGCCAGCTGAACATTATGAGAGTAAAAAGAGTTTATTAGATGAAATATATCTAAAAACAGAAAAACTCTGTATCTCAGCCTCCTCGTCGGGGACTGCCGTTTTTTCCCTATCTCCACACCACACTGAGGTGTCGAGATCGTGGAATAAGCCGGTTTCTATTTTATGTGTTTAATGCCCAAACGTCTAACTATAGTAAGGCTATGGGTATTAAGTATCATGGTATGACAGTGCCTCGGGTTAAAGAGACGCTTACTAGCTTTCTCTCTCCCGAGTCGGCGTCATTATTTTTAACCCCGACGTTACCCAGCGCAAAATAAATTATAAAGACATGGATGAATGTGAGGTTGTCAGCACTGACGCTATTCGAGAATTGCGTCGTGCAAAAACAAAGAAAGAGATAATCTATACTGGGAGGGACGGTTTCGAGAAATCGTTTCTCCTCTGCGTCCTCTGGGGGGCGACTCTCTGAGGAGGGTTGCAGCACGGCCAGTTCGGTTGTTTTCCTGCTGGTGGCCACGGAGTGATATATTTATATATATATATATATACATACGTTTTTCTGATTTAAAAATAAAGAAAAAACTAAGAAATAAACCATTCAGCGGCGTTCCAGAGGTTTCTTCCTCACCAATCTAATGTTCCTGAGACTGCTGGGCGGAGCAGTCTCGGTCTACTAAGCTCCTCGCAGCACAGAGTGCAAACGAGCATCGCCATTTGGGCTCCTCCACAATCGGGGGACTTGGGTGGCGGTAGCAGTCTAGCCAGTTAGAGATATGCAAGATCTGAGGACGTTTTTATCTCTAAAAAAGCTTGGACAAATAGGAAGCCCTGACGCCGAGGCTATCAGGCTTCTAAAGGGTGGTCCCCTCCGGGGGTAGGGATGGTTTTGAGAAATCGTTTCTCCTCGGCGCCCTCTGGGGTGCGACTCTCTGAGGAGGGTCGCAGCGCTGCCAGTTCGGTTTTCCTGCCGGTTCGCCGTTCAGGGCACCAAGGTGTCAGTGTCCCCAAACGATCCTCTGAGGGGGGTCGTAGAGCAGTCAGTTCGGTTTCCCTGCCGGTTCGCCGTTTCAGGTTGCAGAGGTGCCTGCTTTTTCCAATGATCCTCCGAGGAGGGTCGTAGGAACTAAGTTATTTAGAGGTAGGCAAGATCTGAGGACTGTCGTCATCTCTAATAAAGCTTAGACAGGAAGTCCTGTCGTAAAAAAAAAAAAAAAAAAAACGAGGCTATCAGGCTTCTGAGGGCTCCTCCGGGGCAGGGACCGTTTTGAGAAATCGTTTCTCCTCGGCGCCCTCTGGGGTGCGACTCTCTGAGGAGGGTCGCAGCGCTGCCAGTTCGGTTGTTCCCTGCCGGTTCGCCGTTCAGGGCACCGAGGTGTCAGCGTCCCCATACGATCCTCCGAGGAGGGTCGTAGAACGGTCAGTTCGGTTGTTCCCTGCCGGTTCGCCGCTTCAGGGCACCGTAGTGACTGTTCAACCAAATCCAGAGGCCAGTCTTGAGAGACTGGTTCCCCTAGTAGAATTTCTGGCAGCGTGGAAACTACTGCCACATATTTCTCGGTGGGTCCTGCACACTATAGAAAAGGGGTTCAGAATTCAGTTCTTGTCCGCACAGATTTCTAGGGGTCCTCCCCACTGTGGTGGACCCCGAGCAGGCTTTGGTTATGGAGCAGGAAGTACTGACACTTCTGCAAAAGGAGCTGTAGAAGGGGTTCCTCCTCCCGGCAGACAGTCAGGGTTTTACTGCCATTACTTCATTGTTCCGAAAGAGGATGAGGGGTTGCGTCCTACTCTAGACCTGCGTCAATTAAACAGCAGGTCTCAGAATCTTAAGTTCAAAGTATGCTTACGCTAAATATGATTGTGTCACAGACTCAGTCCGAGGACTGGTTTGTCACAATAGACTTAAGGACGCTTACTTATCTATCCATCCTCATCACAGGAGGTTCCTAAGGTTTGCTTTCAGGGGCGAAGCATCCCAGTTTCGGGTTCTTCCATTCGGCCTAGGTATCACCCCGCACCTTTTACAATATGCGTGGATGCAGCTCTGGCTCCTCTGAGATTCCAGGGCATTCGCGTATTAAATTATATCGACGATTGGTTGATTTTAGCTCAGTCCGAGCTTTTGGCAGTTCAACATCGAGATGTCGTTCTGTCCCACATAAGGAGGTTGGGGTTGCGGCTCAACACCAAAAGAGTGTACTCCTCCCAGCTCAGAGGACCACTTTTCTAGGTGTATTATGGGATTCGACAACAATGCAAGCACGTCTGTCTCCTGCGCGTATTTCTGCGATTCTCACAGCCGTAAAGAATGTAAAACTAGGTCAGTCACTCATTGCAAACAGTCTCTGAGACTGTTGGGGCTCATGGTAGTTGCGTCCAACGTAGTTACTTTTGGCCTTCTGTACATGAGACCCCTGCAGTGGTGGCTCGGGACCAAGGGGTTTTCTCCGAGGGGAAATCCGTTTTCGCATGGTCAAGGTCACGCGGCTATGCCTTCGTGCCTCGGTCATGTGGAAGAAACCTTGGTTCCTCGCCCAGGGCCCAGTCTGGGGGCTTCTTGTCGACACGTCACGCTATCGACGGATGCTTCCCTCACAGGATGGGGGGCGGTCATGAGTGGCCGTTCGGTGAAAGGCCTTTGGTTGGGGCTCAGGGCAGTTGCGTCCAACGTAGTTACCTTTGGCCTTCTGTACATGAGACCCCTGCAGTGGTGGCTCAGGACCAAGGGGTTTTCTCCGAGGGGAAATCCGTTTTCGCATGATCAAGGTCACGCGGCTATGCCTTCGTGCCTCGGTCATGTGGAAGAACCTATGGTTCCTCGCCCAGGCCCAGTGTTGGGGGCTTCTTGTCGACGCATAATGCTATCGACGGATGCTTCCCTCACAAGTCGGGGGCAATCATGAGTGGTTGCTCGGTGAAGGGTCCGGACAACACACTGATGGTCTCGTATATCAGAGCAGATATCCTGTTGAGGCAGGGGCTGTGGCCCGGGGAATGGAAACTTCACCCCGAGGTGGTGGAGCTTCTTAGGGAGAACTTAGGTCAAACTCAAGTCGACCTTTCGTATCGCTTGTACAATGCATTGCCCTTTGTGGTTCTCCCTCATGCATCCAGCTCCGCTTGGACTGGATGTGATGTATTAGGTGTGGTTCACGCTACAACTGTACGCATTTCCCGATATCTTTGCTCCTGGGAGCTCTGGATACTGTGGGCTCGGCCTCTGAGGGGGCCCAGCTCATAGACTCAGGTCTCTCGACCGAGGTCGTGGAGACCATACTCCAGTCTAGTGCTCCCTCCACGAGAAGACTAAATATGCATTGATATGGAAACCGTTCTCTGACTGGTTCAGAGAACGCCTTCTGAATCTTGTTTCTGCCCTGTTGGTACAGTACTTGATTTCTGTAATGAATGTTTCTTTGCTGGGTTATCTCTGAGGAGAGATCCTTAATTTCGTCTTCTCCGTGGTACATGAGGCTGAGGCCTGCACGTACTTGGATTTGCACCTGGTATGGTGATAGTATTTCTTCACCCCAGGTCAGGTTGTATCTCTAGGTCCCTACTGAATGTGCGGGTCATTTGTGCTGCAGGCCTTCTGTCCTCCACCATTAATACCCCAGATCAGGAAAAACTTAATCTGTTATGCCCTGTCCGGGCTTTGGATGCATATGTCCACAGAGCTGCTCAGTGGCTTATATCAGAACAATTATTTGTCTGCTTCGGGTCACCTAAGATAGGTTGCCCTGCATCTAAACAGATGATGAGCAAGTGGGTAGTTGAGGCTATCTCACTTGCTTATGAAGCGGCCGGACAGCCTTCACCCTATGGCTGTTCAGGCCCATTCTACAGAAGTATGGCTGCCTCTAGGCTTTAATTTCGGGAGTTTCCCTTCAGGATATTTGTAATGCGGCAGGCTGGTCCTCACCACATACATTTGTCAGATTTTATGACTTAGACCTCTCCACTCCTGGGGCTAGGTTGCTTGCTTCTTAGTGTGCGCAAGACTTCACACAGAACGGGCATTTGTCTTTATGGCGTAGTGGGTATGGGGTTCCCACCGCGTCTCAACGCAGCTCGAGTTCCCTTGAAAGGGAACGTCTCAGGTTACGTATGTAACCCTGGTTCCCTGAGAGGGAACGAGACGCTGCGTTCTCCTGCCATACTTCCTGCATGCCCTAATCGACTTGCTTCAGGCTTATCAGAAGCAGTCGTGGTCTGTTTTCAGGGGTGCTTTATAGCTTCCTGGTCTATGACGTCACCCGCCTATGACGTCTAGCTCTTCCATTGGACTGATTATACACGTGCTTCACGACGCAATCACGCAGAGCGTTCCCACCGCGTCTCAACGCAGCGTCTCGTTCCCGCTCAGGGAACCAGGGTTACATACGTAACCTGAGACGTTTTCATGAGCTGTATGCCAAAATCATCCGTATTAAAACAATAAAAGACCTGAAATATTTCAGTTGGTGTGCAATGAATCTAAAATATATGAAAGTAAAATTTTTATCATTACATTATGGAAAATAATTAACTTTATCACAATATGCTAATTTTTTTAGAAGGACCTGTAGCAATTACAACAGAATTCATTATGATTTCTGTGTCACATGAATTAGGCAAATGAGCTAAAAGAGTTCAATAAAACCGATTTTATTAAAGCAAATTTAACTGTGTAGAAGCTGATTTAGCACAGATGTATTACCTTACATTATATAAGCTAAATAATAAGCTTTACAAGAATGACCACATTTGTCACATCTGATTTCTGATTCATTGATTCTTGATTTACTAATATGTTTATTTGGTGCTCAAGTTACATTTCTTATTATTCTCAAATTAGTTGAAAACGGATGTGCTGCTTTGTTTACGGCAGAAAATTGTCTTTGTTTGTACATGTTTCAAAATTCTGCCAAATTGCAATACAGCCTTATTCGGGTTCACATCTTGTGCAAGTAAAGGCAGTCAGTGAGGTTATCATATATCTCATTTAAACCCTCTGCTCACAGCTAAAACAATGATTGTCAATAGATTTTTATGTTCTTATGTTCTGTTTATGTTATTAACAGAACATAAACATCAACAAAACATTATTTGTAATACACAATTCTGGTGGTAGCTCCAGAAGTCTCATTGGTCAAATCCTCATATATTATGCAAAAATCAAATGCGTCCTGATTAACTGTTATTGAGATGCACAATTTTTGCTTTCAGTAAGGAGAAAAAAATAACTTATGCTGGAATCTTGTTGCATTGCACCAGGTTAGGATACAGTGTAAAACGTATAAATATATTAAAGGGGTCATGAACTAGCTTTTTAAAAAATGTTATATTGTTGTCTGAGGTCAACTTATGACGTTCGCTTGGTTTTTACATTCAAAAACATCAAAATGAATAAGTAATAGGCTATTTTCTACCCTAGTTTTGAGCCTAGCTCAAAAACGCTCGGTTTTTATGGGCGTCTCGCATTGAATACTTGGAAGTAAACGCCCACTGCTGTGAGTGGATAACAGTTTTGCATATTATAAGGAGTTTCAACTCACTCGTCAGTAACGATTAGACTGATACACATGTACACATAATTATTAGATATCAAACGATCTGTAACAATGCAATACTAGCCTATCAGATTATTAGGGCCTATTATTTTTTAAATAAAAATTTTACTCACATAAAGTGTGTTGCACCATTCCTGCCGGATCCAATATAGAAGGCACAGCACCGTTATCTAATCTTAATCGGTCTGCAAATCCAGTCTCGACCTGTGTCTTGTTTCCAAAACAATCCTCAGTGAAATGAAGTTGAACAAACGGACAATGTTTTACCCACATCAGCTGGAACGTCATTAAAAATAAAGTTTAACCAAGCATTCCTATTGGAATCCAGAGGAAGCTTATGCAGCGACTGTCTTCTTCCACAACCAGGCACTGCACAATATTTTGTAAATGTCATGTTTATTGCTCGGTAGCTCGATCCGGTTTGTCATCACGAGGTAGGCCCATGTTATTTAGCTATGCGTGTAATGTGCGAATCGGTGGGCGGGGCTAAAGTAGCCGTGTTGAAGTAGGCGTTGATCTTCTTCAGCGGGGGTGGTGTTTTATCCTCTTTGACGTCATAGTTCCCCACTTTGAAAAACGAGTCGTTTGCTGAGCCTGGTGTCAATAAAAGCATTTATTGGACTAACAAGGACGTTTTCAGTTCTGAAATTTACAGGATATTCTTCTAATATGATGACCTCTTAGATGTCAAAAGCTCAAGGAAAATTTGATTTCTCAGTTCATCACCCCTTTAAATGCACATCTAAAAAAATGTGGTTTATCAGCAGTTTTACAATATTACTTTTTTTTTCGATAAAAACACAATCGTCTCTTAACCCTCCCAGAGGTAAACAGTAGTTGTTCATGTTGGTTCCCTGAAAATACACCAAGCGCAAAAGTCAATAATCAAGTTTATCTCCAAGCTGATGGGTTCAAATGAACACTTAAAGAACGTCTCTTCATTTTGTGGATTCAGTCGCCTTATTAATTCAAATCTGACTTTGAATGCCTGCATGTAGCCGGGATAATTATTAGCAGGGGAAGATCAAAGGAAGCATATTATGGGCCTTCTTCTTCTTCTTCAAAAAAAATCTTTTTTGCTGATGTGTATGATGTGCCTCCACTTTGATGTTGTAAGCTGTTTCATTTAATGTAGAGAGGATAAAAATACTACACCATGTAATCTGGCATTTATCCTGGGAGAGCAGAATCCCAATATGTGACACATGTCAAGAGGCAGAAAAAAAGGAACAAGAGGGGAAAGAACTTAAAAGAATGAGTGTGTTTCTACCCAAAGAACTGACCCCCCCATCTTTGAACACATCACACATCATCAAAAACACAGTGCTTTTAAAAGCAGGGGGATTCAGCTTTTCATTAAAATGATAAATAAGCAAATGCTCTTCTGACCTGGTGAAGATAATAATTAGACTGAGACAGTGGGGCAGCTGCGTAGCCAATAGCAATTTTTAGCCTTTGAAAATTAAACTCATTTACTAATGTGTAATCTATTATCAGTTGTTATAAATTGTAATCGATTGTATTGTATCAACTGTAACTTGTACATCTTTTTCCTAACTAATTAAGTTAAGTGAGTCATTATGTTCATCGAGTCACTGAACCATTCATTCTAACCATTCTTTTTTTTAAAAAACGGATTGATTTATGAACGAAACGACAGGCTGCATCTGAATATGCATACTTCCCTACTTTAAAGTAGTTGAAATAAACAGAATGTGAAAAAAGTGTGAAAAGTATGAAAACTGTCTTTCCTTTTACACAACACAACAAGATTAAATGGAACACATTTTCTCATATGTATTTTCTCTTTATTTCATCTGACTCCATAAATGAAAAGGTTTTAATGATATCTGTGCATCATTAAATGTGAGCGAATGTTTTACTATTCTTTTTAAACTCTTGAATGAAAATAATGTCAAAGTCAATTAGAATAATCAAATATAACAATTTATTATGTCAGGTAAATGTATAATCAATTCAAAGATAATCAATGCAAAACATGAAGTGCTCTAGAACAAAGAGGAAAAATGTTTGCCCGACACTAGAAATACGTGAGGCTGATCTGAGATACAGAAAAGGCCCTGAGCTCTCGTTGCATTTCATTATATAGACAGACCTCATTTCAAATGTAAATATGAGTTCACGTTGGAAATTTACCTTGCTGTCCCAGGCTTACTGGGTAACCATTTGCTAACAGTGGGACACTGTTAACACCTTCTGAGAGCAGAGGGCAATTTGCCTGGAAGACACAGTGTGTGCAAGATGTTTCTAAACTCTTAAGAACTTTATTACCTTTTGGTTTACTTCTTTGGGAATGAGACATTTGTACCAGTCGCACTGAGACATTTAAAACGATATCAAACATGTATAAACTGTATGATAATTGTTCACATTAAAACCATATTGATTATTGTGTGAGTTTGGGAGATCTCACCACGAGGGAGAGAGAGTGGGGGGAGAGGGAAAGAGATGTAGATTAGAATGATTCTGAAGTGAGACTTGCGTCTCGAATGGTGCACAAGAGTGAGTTCAAATGGTAATATCCTTTGTTTTCTCAGAGAGTAGCCCTCTCTTACAGTTCTTCCAGTTTTTCCAGTCTTACAGACACAACTGACGCTGTAGGTCACATGACTGTGGCAACATGACGATGTAAGCATGATGAGTCCAGATTCTCACATTCATATAGAACATCTTTAACGGTTGGAAAGTATACTTATTCGAAAGAAGCATGTATTCTGAGAATAGGCGTTTTTGGATAAATCTACGGTCATTATGAGTGAGTCATTGAATCATTCATTCAAACAATTCATTCATAACAATGATTAATTCAGGAAGGCCACTATACTGTGTGTTGCTCAGAGACACGCAATCTTTAATTCTGTTGTGGCTTTATTTGTAACTATTTTTGTCTTGGCAGAACAAAACAAAGAAACTTGCAATATATTGTGTCTAAAAAGTAAATGACTCAATATTAAAGTCTTGTTTTTTCAGCTGTCAATAAAAAAAAAGCAAAATCACAGTTATTATTGTGTTGGCTTATAGTCTAATTGTAACATATGACAATGAGGTCTTAAGAAAATAATTAATAATTAAATAATAACTTTTTTGTTAAAAAAAAATCATCAATGCTAAGTTTCTAATTCTATTTTTAAAGGCCAAAATAAATTGCTTGACAAGCACATCTTTTATTGATAACTATTTTGGAGGGAAATAAAAAAAAGATTCTCCTTTTTAAAAAAAAAAAAAAAAAAAAAAACAATAAGTGAACAAGATTTGTTAATAGAAAGCATTTGGTTGGACAAAAATATTTTAGTGCAGAATGAGTCATCAATATTTCGGTTTTGTTTTCCCAGAAGAGAAAGACTGAAAATCTGAAATATACAGGTACATGTCTGTTAAAAGTGAATTTTGTCAACATACAATCCAAACACCACTAAAATTCAAATTTCACATCTTTAACAAATAGTAGTAGTAGTATAGAGTGTGTGCTGAGCACAGTGTGCAGTTTGCAGCAAGCTGAGTGTGTCTGTGATCAAATGAGAGAGAAAAAGGAATACAGATGAGTCCTTATATGTTGATATGAACCCCCCTCTCTGACAAAAGTATTGATTTTTCTTGTGTAAAAGGAGCTAGAATGTGTGTGAGAGAGTGTGAGTGAGTGAGAACAGAGAGAAAATTTAGAAAAATGACTCCCAATATGAATATACAATGGGGGAAAAAAATAGGTGTTAAAAACAGAGTAGTACTGATTTTGTATATATCCTAGAAAGAAACATTTGTTCAATTATGAACTTGTGCATGTGTGCTCTGCAGACAGATAGAGGGATATACTGCGTGTGTATAAAGCGGGTGTGTGTTAATGATATATCTTCCTTGGCTGGCCCTGTGCTTCCAATTTGGAGGCTGTCAGAGTTCAGGGTGATGGAGTGTCAGAGCTGGAAGCTTGATGCACGTGGAAAGGGCAGGTTCTATAGGGGCCCGGCAGTGCCTCTGTCATCAGACACACACACAAACACACACGCGGGGAAATGTCACGCACAAATATGCGCTCAACCCCACACACTGTCAGGGCACAGCGCGTGCACGCAGAGGGGCCCACACGCGCATGACCCCCTCCCTCAGTTTCATGTATTTCACACATGTCTGAAACGAGAAAGCGAAGAGCATCAGAAATGACTGGGAATTATTATCCGCCAAACCTTCCACGAAATAGAATAAAACAGCAGCAGCGGCCCAGCGAGAGCAGATTTCAAACCGTCAGAAGCGGCTCTGTGTACCTGCTCAACCACCATGAGGAGCCTCATTAACAACATGCAAAGTGAACTCATTCAGAGGCTGAGGAGACGAACCCAGCTGTCACTGAAGATGACTGCTTTAATTGTCTAGGGAGGGAGGGAGGGGTGGGGGATGGGGGGGTGGGGGATGTGGGGGCGGCGAATAGGAATGAAAACGGAATGAAGTGTTGTTCGCTAATTGAAAGATTTCTCCTCATATTCCAGGTTCCTCGTGACAGATGCCCGAGGAGCCATTGAGGAAACGGGAGCCGACTTCATTGTGAGCTGATGAAAGAGACAGACCTTGGCCTCCCAGAAGGAATTCTACTCCGGCGTCCTCTGAGGGGACTTGAAGAGGGGTTTTACCGCATAGGTGTGTGACAGCCCATCAGAAACACAGCGCATATGTTAACCGTACACATACAAATACACAAATGAGAGACAAAACTGGCAAAGGACGGACTTGCACTGGGCACCTGTGGCGCTTTGATTGCTCTGCCTGGGAAAAGTGTGGGAGATGTTTGGAACATCTTAATGGTTCCTCAAAACACAGTTGTGTTCGGATACTAGTAACACAACTGTGGTTGTGTTTTTCTGAAGTCTCAGAGTAAAAGTGCTACTCTGAACTTTGGGTGCATCCTTTTTGTTTTTCATACCCTGATGGCCCTTATCATAAAGTACCGTGGTGGTACAGTTATGATGTCAGATGTTATGGTACTTTGATATATGGGTATTCCGTTTCAGTCAGTAACGTTTGACGTTACGTCAAAACGGTAACGGTAACAGTTACCGTTCTGACGTACTGTAACATCTCCGTTCCCTTCTTCAGGGAAGGGGGACTAAATACGTAATCTAGACGTTCCCTTTCAGTCAGTCACGTTCAACATTACTTAAAGCTACACTGTGTGATATTTAGCACCATCTATTGGTGAAAAGGTATATGACCATCCAGTGAATATTAGTTTCTGTTCCTCTCAATTCCGATTTCGTTTCAACTCCTACGGTGGCCAATGTAGTCCAAGATTAACATGGCTTCCAGTTCGACCTCGTCTATGAGTGTCCCTTCAAGTGATGAGGTTAAAATTTAAATATTTACTAATACAATAATTGTCTGTCTGTCTACAATAACAGACATACAATAATACGTTTTAAATGAATAAGATTACAGGGCAGATGTGAAAGTGAAAATCTCGCTTAGAAACAGCTAACTAATGCTGCGATCTAGGCAACCTGTAACCCGTGTTTTTCAAACCTTATATGCTGCCCGTGAAAGTGCACTGGAACGGCAGTCAAACCCTTGACTGTCCCTCCTGTGAACTCGTACTAGATCGATGTACTCCCAGTTACATGTTGTAAAAACACGGGTTACAGCTTGCCTGGAACACAGCATTACAACGCCATTATCACACTAGGCTACATTAATTGTGTATAAAGTTTAATTTAATGAAAAATAACTCAAATTTAAAGTGCCTACATATAACTTATAGCCTAAAAAATAATATAGCGCCATTAAAATATTAATCAAATGTTATCCGTCATAGAACACGGATTTATGTTAGAAGGTAAACAATACTTTTCATCATTGACGCGAGGAAACCTATCCTAGATGTCGTTCTAGCGTTATGCACAGCACACCATGATATAATTAGCCAAGCAACAATAAAACTTCCAATATACACAAATAGGCTTAATTAACGTTACCTGTCGAGAAGAAAGCAGGCAAAGTCGGCGTCCTTTTTAAAATCGCTGCTCGTCATGAGCTCTTTCCATCTTGTAAACGCCACTCCAATATTCACTTTTGTTTTTTTGATTTGCCTGTTGCGTTGCTGTCTTAACGCTCTTTTTCGCTTCTTTGGCGACTCTGATGCGTATCCTCGAGAATAACTGTGATCCTCCATCTGCAAACGACTTTCAGGTTTTCAAGCAATCCCCCTCTTCACATTCGACACGGTGCCATTGAGTGTTGAAACGCGAAAGGCGAAGCTTTAAGTAACGGGTATGGCCCTCTTTGGCTAATGTACTTTCAAGATGGAGGGGCAACATGGCGACCAACATAGGAACCCCCCACCCGTATGTATTTTTAATTGCATATTATACACTCACGAGATTCCTTTATTACTTGAACGAAGTAAATATACAATAAAGAGCACATATATTTTTGAAAGAACTAAGTGTTTTTAGCAAAGAATAAACTAAAAAAGTTACACAGTGTAGCTTTAAGAACGGTAACTGTAACAGTTACCGTTCTGACGTAACGTCTCCGTTCTCTTCTTGGCTCTGTGGACTTTTTGAAATAAGCTCTGTTAAAACACTCTCATTACTTTAATTTCTCTCTTTTAACAACAGTGAATGTGCATATATCATCTGATAATTCATTATTGTGTCTTTAATTCGGTCGGTGATTAATTAATTTTAATTTACAATTAATAATTAATTAAAAATTCCAACCACAGCATCATTTCCATCACTTCTCAAATCATCAATTACGTTTGATAACATTCTGTGCTGGAAATTACATTATAATATGACAAAAATGAAAAAATGAAAAAATCATATTTTTTTTAGATTGAAAAAAATTCTATATTAATGGCGTTTACAAATGTAACAAAAATAATTGTTTTTTTTAAAGCTAGTTTTAATGTAGTGTTTTTGAAAGAAATTAATAATGTGAGCAGACACATTCAATTGATTAAAAGTGACTAAAACGCTTATTTCTATTACAACTACTGTAAATGCTGCTCTTTTGAAATTTCTATTCATCAAAAAATCCTGAAAAAAATGTACCATGGCTTCCACAAAAAAATTAAGAATCAAACTGTTTTCACGATTAATGATAATAAATGTTTATTGAGCAGCGAATCAGCATATTAGAAGGATTTCTGGAGGATCATGTGGCACTGAAGACTAGATTAATAATGCTGAAAATTAAGCTTTGCATCACAGGAGGTATTGAAATGTATTAAATAGAAAACAGTTTTTTTTTAAATTGTAATAATATTTCACAATATTATGTTTTTACTGTATTTCACCTTGGTGAGCATAAGAGACTTCTTTCTAAAACATTGAAAAAATCTTTATAGCCGAAAAGTTTGAACTAAAAAAAAATCTCATGAAATTGAATGCTTAGTTAGTGGGGAACCACTGGAGACCCTCCATCTTACAACAAATATCATACATAGACTTAACTAATTCACGTTAAATAAAAATACACCTCCAATATCATTTTCACCATACAGCTGAAAAATAAACATCAGCCTGCTCGCATTACCATAACATCCATCCCATTCATCCCACCAGTGTCACAAACAATGAAACGTCCTCATATGAACCCAATGAAGTTGCAGCATTATTCCTATTGGCTGAAGTCCACAATACTATAAAAGGCCCCACCCCACCTTCACATGCAGCTTGGGCATTTTACTTTTAATACAGTATGTGCAGTCAGGAGGAGGAGAGGGGTACAACGCCAACTTGGTAAATGTCAGAGATTTCAAAGTTTGACGTAATGAAAGGAAACAAGCATCATCCTTCCCCTGCTCCCATTAAAACCAGCCCGCAACACATCCCCCTGTTTATCAATTAGCTCTCCTGTATTTTCAGACGACCAGAGGAGAGTAGGAGAAAACAAAACACAGAAGAAGGGAGGGAGGTAATGAAGAGGGGATGGTAAGGGAGGGGAGGCTGGAGCTGGTCTCTCTCTCTCTCTCTCTCTCTCTCTCTCTCTGGCTGCTTGGGCTCAGCAGTGCCCTTAGGCGGTGGAGACAATAACTGACACATTTCTTAACCTAGTGTAGTGATGCCCCATATCCTGTAGCCTGGACCTTCCCTGTTCTCCCAGCATCCCGAGCTTTCCTTTTATCCCCATCCATCAGAGAGAGCTGACAGCCTGCCACAGGGGCACTAACAACACACACACACACACACACACACACACACACACACACACACACACACACACACACACACATGCAAAAAAAACCTCTGAAACTCCTTTCACACCAGGCACCGTGACAACTCGGTGATAAACAATATGCAGAAAACTGCATATTAAAGAACACAAATGATTATTATGTCCACGGGGCAGCGGTTACAATACTAACCAATATGATAGATGATGGCGCTGGAAGGTTTTATGGGTGCCGAACAGCCAGAAACAAAAAGAAGATGAAATTGCAAAGCAGGGAAAGGGAAATCACTTTTGGGTTATAAAAATCATTCGGCGCTAGTGCTGAGATGAGGGGAATAATAGAGGTAACAGCATCGGGTACAATTATTTAATTGAAAAACGTTGGGAAACCGTATATATTTATGCAGAATTATCACCCATCCACGGGGAATTTTAATATTTCAAAATATTGGGACATTGACTGTAATTGCAACTCTTTTTTTTTTTTGAGTGTGAGGAGCACATGAATGTCTGGTTGGGCTTTGCTGCTGTTGTGCTAATGTTGAGCTGGAAACAGACAGGAACATGTTGACAGACCTGAGAGCAGTTTTGTCATCTGATCAAATTTTCATGGTCAAGCACTGCTGCTTATGTCTGCAACTGAGTGAGCCTTGTGATAGGAGAATATTGGTATGAGGACAGTTCCATCCATCCATCCATCCATCCATCCATCCATCCATCCATCTGATTTTTCCCCTGCTTTCTACTTTCTTTTCTTCCTTCCCTTCCTTCCTTTCAACCATGATCCATTTTTTTTCTCCTACCTTCTTTTTTTCTACTTTTACTACATCCATCCATTTTTTCCACTTCTTTCTCTCTTTCCTTCTGTCCATCCGTCTTTCTCTTCTTTCTTCTTTTATCCCTTCCTTATTTTTTCTATTCTTTTTCTCCTTCCTTTTCCCTCCCTTCCTCCCTCCCTCCCTTCATCCATCCTTACATTTTTCCTGTTTCTTCCTCACTCCCCCCTTCATAGTTTCTTCATTCTTTCGTTCTTTCCTTCCATCTGTCCTTCTTTATCTCCTTCCTTCTTTCTTTCATTCCTTCCCTCTTTTATTCCATTCTCTCCTTTCACTCACCAATCATTCTTGTTTCTCCTTCCTTTTTCCCATCCATCCATCCATCCATCTGTGCTTTTCTCCTCCATCTTTTTCCCTTTTCTTCCTTTCATCTATACTTTTTCTCCTTCCTTACATTTTTTCCTGTTCATTCCTCCCTCCCTCAGAAATTTCTGAATGTTTTTTCCCCATTCCTCCTTTCATCCACCTATCATCCATCCTTCTGCTTCCTTCTTGTTAATCCTTACTTTCAATATTTTTTCTAATTTCTTTCTTTTTCTCCATATATCCATCCTTACTTCACTTCCTCTTTTCTTTCTTACACCATCCATCCATCCTTCCATCCATCCATAGTTCCTTCCTTCTTTCCTCCCTCCTTTCTTGCTTTCTTCTTTCCCTCCATACTTCCATCCATCCATCCATCCTTTCTTCTTTCCTTAATTTTTTCCTACTCTCCCTACCTTCTTTCAGTTTTCAATCTTTTTTAAAAGTCCATTTCTGGCAGTGGCTACAGTTGAACCCTGAAAAAAAAAAATGAGAACAGACTGAGAAAGATTAACAAGGACAATTTACTAACAAAGCTAATAATTCTGCCCAGGCTGTTGCGTTTTTGTTCTTAGCTGATCTTATCAACGTAAAAAAGGACAGGGTGTAAGAGTGCATCCACAGGTCTTATTTAATGTCTCCATTAGCCCTTTCATGAGACCGCCTGTGTAATGGTGAATGTTTAAACGTGGTTATATCGTATCCATGCCACTGCTCGCTTTTAAACAGAACTCCTTCTTTTAATGATCTTAATGATAAGGAAGGTGAACATCCTCGCAAAGTCCGCTCAGCCAACGCACCTCTGAGGCCTTGCCGCTACACTTTATGATGATGTTCTGTGCAATTAATCAAAGTGGCGTTTATTGCTTGTGCCAGACATATTAAATTGCTCCCTTGTCCTTAGGGCTCCGGGGCTACTGGGTGTCATTACGGCCCCGCAATCACTAAAACTCATTTCCTGTTTTTGCTACAGGTCACATATAATCTAAAAAGGTGCCCGGTCTCCTATCCGATTGTAACATAAACTATATTGGAAATGGGGGTAAATTATAGAAAATCCCAAGCCTAGAACGTATTTGCGTAATGCGTTCACAACAAATGTCTGCTTTGCCCCGTGCTGATTTGAGAGGCAATAGGTTTTATAATATAGCCATGCAAAGAATATGAACACAAGAGTTATACACTGTGTTTCCTCTTCGTTTGTTCGAACTTGTGTATGGAAACAAGCTTTTTTGTCCCCTTTGTCTTAAGTGGCAAACATCTCTCGTATGGCCACAATAAACAGCTCATTAACAAGCAGAGCCTGTTCCTGTCTGGTGTGCGGTAATACAGGCCGCTAGCAAAGAAACACAGACAATGTATAATCACACTCAAACGTGTGAACAAATGTGACGAGTTGCATTAAAGAAGTGATATTGGGTTAGAAGGCCACCCCTCCTTCTCTGTAAAAACTGATAGACTCACATGCTCTTGCCCAAAACCTAGTGTGCTGTTACACATTTAAGGTGTAATAAGTGCTCTCCTTGTTCTGAAAGCCATTATTAATGTCACCCCTTAAGATACCTAATTTTGAATAAATTCCAAGGCAGCATTGCATGGATAAATAGATAGAAATTATAGATAAACATAACATAAATAAACTTTATTACTGAAAACACGCATGCACGCACGCACACGCACACACACACAAACACAACCGTTCAAGGTTAAAACAAATTCAAATTTTATTACTGTAATATTAAAATACATAATAATAAAATTGTGAAATATTTTTACAATAAAAAAAACTGTTTCTGTTTTAATATATTTTACAATGTAATTTATTCCTCTGATGGCAAAGCTGAATTTTCAGCATTATGAATGTCTTCAGTCTTCAGTGTCACATGATCCTTAAATACATTCTAATATGCTGATTTGATGCTTTAGAAAACAGCTTTTTGAAAACTTTTTCAAAACAGCTATGCTGCTTAATAAGACCAGCATTTATTTGAAATAGAAATCTTTTGTAACATTGTTAATGTCTTTATTTTCATTTATATTAATCCAATTAATGCAGCCTCGCTGTCTAAAAGTATTATTTTCTATTTTATTTTTTTACTGGCCCATACTTAAGAACGGTACTGTAAATATACATACATAAATACATATATATATTTATTTTTATAATTTAATTTATTCTGTGTAACATTTGTGCCTATAGTATTATGAATATTTATGCTTAGTAGGCTACTGTCTCATGTCATTAGCATTAGCAACATGCTAACACCAAAATGTATTGAAATCAACTTTTGCAGTCTGTAGAAGTTGCTGCCTATGTAGAGCATTCCAAATCAGTCACTTATTGAGTTTCCATGATTGTTAGGACACTGTCTAAGAAGTCAGTTACCTGAGCAGGAAGTACACAAGAGTTTGAAACAGAGCTACAAGCAAACGCACCTAGACATCGAAAACGATGTACAAACCCTGTCTATTTCTAAAACCTTTATGTCTGTCATTTCTTGGCAGCGAGTTTTTGGATGACTTATCAGATAGCGTTCCTGGCTCTTCGATGTTAAAATTAATCAGACCCATCCCTAGGTCTCTCTTTAGATACGGCGTGAGCCCTGATCCGACGGGTCAGTCTTCATGAGATAATTTGCAGCTGCAGTCGGAACGGGAGGGTGGGGGAGGACAGTTATTTCAGTGGGACAGGCAGTTAGTTAGCCTTGCCATCAGGGTGGCATCTGTCATCCCACTGTGCTACTGCTTGTGCCCTATGATGAATGTCACAATTTGGACCATCAAAATAGGAGCCCCCCGCTGCTTTTAATTGCCAAAGCTGGGCTCTGGCACATTTGTTATTACCGAGCGCTTGTTACGTCACACCAAATGAATTAACAGGTGAAGATAATAGATGTGCACCCGGGCGACCTGGCCTACAGCCTGTATGAGGGCCCCGAGTAATTATGGGATAATAAATGTTCTGTATTGAAGCAGTGGGGGGCAGCATTAGACAGGCAAAAAAAAAAAAAAAAACCCTCCCTGACAGGCTGTATGGAAATACACTTCACCGCCAGCAATGACACACAGTCATCAGCTGTCTGACAGACGCTTGTATAATTAGACCTGTAATACATGCAATTAGAAAAATTGTGAAAAGTGTGCAGTTTTACAGATATAAATATATTCCATCGATTCCATCGTTTCATTAAAATCATTAAAACTTGGCACTGCTGTAAGTGCAATGGTGGCAGCTTCTTGAGGACAGAATATCTATAACAGAAAGTAATGGGTGCTCAACAGTCGAGTACAGAACTTCTAAGAATGCTCATAAAATCCCCAAAAGACAGTCATGGTGTCTGCTGAACCTTTGTGGCAATTACATGCCACCATCAAGACCGACCTATGCTCATTGGAAATACATGCCTATTTAAATACAATGTGCTTAAAGTGACTTGCATTTGAGTTTTTGAAATTTAAGTCCTGAAAAACCCTTGAAAACGATACTCGGTTACTAACGTAACCTTTGTTCTCTCTAGAAGAGGGAACGAGTATTGCGTAAGCTAGCTTACGCTACGGGTAAAGTCATCTTTGCTCGAGATATTAAAGCCAAAAAATGATCCTTAATTTTGTATTTATTGTCAACGCAGTGCAGCAGCCAGTAGACCTAGAGCAGGCCACATTGCGTGCTCATTGGCTACCCTGCGGCAACTGCTGCAGCCTACCACTGAGCCTTGCGCGTGACGTCACTTCCAATGACGTGAGTCCCTTACGCGTCATAGCCCGCCAAAATGGGGGCGGCTTAGAGTATAAAAGCCAGGCTCGTAGGCTGCGTCACTGGTTTCATCAGCTGAAGCGAAAACGCTCGTGGCGCCTGCACGGTCAGGTTACACAATACTCGTTCCCTCTTCTCGAGAGAACCGAGGTTACATTAGTTATCGAGTATCGTTCTGTTACGAGAGGTTGTCTTGTATTGCGTAAGCTAGCTTACGCTACGGGAACCCATTGTCAACGCCGTGCGTGCCCAGCCTCCACTTCATGAGTCCCAGGGATTCCCGGGGAACATAGATAAGTGGGAACAGGTGGCCAGAAAAGCGGGCCAACACATGTTATTAGCACATACAGGGTATACAGAGCGGCATCGCTGGTCCATATAACTATTCACCATATAGTGCAGCTCAACCAGGAGAGCTAACGTAGCGTGAGAGAAGTCTGCGCATGATAATCTGGGCAGGACAAACACACTGCTCACACTGACAGAAGTCTAGCCTGCAAGGCGGGAACTTCCAGGTTATAAAACCTAACAAATGTGGACGGAGAGGCCCAGCCTGCCGCCTCACAAATGTCATGAATGGAAATTCCGCTGGACCAAGCCCACGACAAGGCCACGCCTCTGGCGGAATGCGCCCTGATGCCCAAGGGGCATTGCAGACCTTTAGACTTATAAGCAGATGTGATAGCTTCCACTATCCATCTGGACAGGTTTTGTTTCGCGGCGGCGAGACCCTTGGTGCGCCCACCGAACGAGACAAAGAGCTGTTCCGAACGCCTGAAAGAGGCGGAGCGCGTAATGTAAACCCTCAGCGCCCTGACGGGGCAGAGGAGATTCACATCACCCTCACTATTGGGTGCTGGCAGAGCCGAAAGAGAAATGACCTGCGCTCTGAAGGGGGTGCCCAACACTTTAGGGACATAACCATGTCTTGGCTTGAGGATGACTTTAGAGTCATTTGGCCCGAACTCAAGACACGCTGCGCTAACAGATAGCGCGTGTAAATCCCCCACACGTTTAACTGATGACAGAGCTGTCAGATAAACGGTTTTGAGCGAGAGGTACTTTAGGTCCACGGAGTCTAATGGTTCAAAGGGGAAAGCTTTCAGGGCCTCTAGGACCAGTGAAAGATCCCACATGGGAACCGACGGGGGTCGCGGGGGATTCATTCATTCTAGCTCCTCTAAGGAAGCGAATGACGAGCTCGGTCCTTCCTATTGACTGGCCGCGCATCGACTCAGCGAACGCTGCGACGGCCGCCACATAGACTTTAAGCGTGGATGGGGACCTGCCCTTATCCAACAGCTCTTGAAGGAAGCTAAGCAACCCCGGGACCCCACCCATTCGTGGGTCTAGATCTCTATCAGCACACCATTTGGAGAACACCGACCATTTAGACGCGTAAAGCCGCCTCGTAGAGGGAGCTCTGGATTGCGTAATCGTGTTCATCACTCCTTCTGGCAGTACAATGGGTATCCGTTGATTAACCATACGTGCAGAGACCAGCGCTCTGGATGGGGGTGCCAGATTGAGCCGCGGGCTTAAGAGAGGAGATCTCTCCTCACCGGAATCGGCCAAGGAGCTGTGTGGGACAGCCGCATCAGCTCCGGGAACCAGGTTTGATTCTCCCAGCGCGGGGCTATAAGGAGCACAGAGTGGCGCGTTTCCCTGATTCTCTTGATTACCTGTGATAATAGAGAGACCGGAGGGAAAGCATAAAGTGGGAGGCTGGGCCAGATTTAGGCCAGCGCATCCTCGTTCTTTGAAAAGAACAGCGGGCAATGAGCGTTGTCTTTTGACGCAAACAGGTCGACTTTCGCTTTGCCGAAGAGGCGCCACAGTAACTGGACTGTTTGGTGGTGCAGGGACCATTCCCCTGGAGGAACGTAGTTCCTGGACAGTTTTTCTGGACCGTCGTTCAAGTGGCCTGGCACATGCGCGGCTCTCAGCGAGCACAGGCGGCCCTGAGACCATATAAGAAAGCGTTCCGTCAGATGGCAGAGGTTTCTGGATCTGACGCCGCCCTGACGGTTTATGTAGGACACCACAGACATGTTGTCCGAGCGGACCAGTACATGGTGGTCCTGTATGAACGGGAGGAAGCGTTTGAGCGCATTCTCGACCGCTATCATTTCCAGACAGTTTATATGGAAGCGTTTCTCTTGGCCTGACCACAGGCCAAAGGCCGGTCTGCCCTCGAAAACGGCGCCCCAACCTAGGTTGGAGGCATCCGTCGTCACTCTGATTCGTCTGTGGCCTGAAACCCAAGCCCGGTGAGGCACTTGGGTGTTCAGCCAGCGTTGTAGCGGGCGCATGCACAGCAGGCCCAGCTGAAGCACAGCCGCAGCTGATGCCACACAGCCTAGCATCCTCTGGAATGTCTTCAGAGGTGTAATGCTGCCCTCCTGGAAAGACTCGGCTAGCTGTCGAACACGGCGCGCGCTGTGTCGATAAGCGGGCCGTCATAGCCAAAGAGTCCAGTTCTATTCCTAGGAAGGAAGCTGACTGACTGGGCAGTAATGAGCTCTTCGTCCAGTTGACTGTGAGACCCAAGCTTTCCAGGTGGCTGAGAAGCACAGCTCTGTGAGATAACAGTTCTATCTCTGACTGGGCTAAAATCAGCCAGTCGTCCAAATAGTTCAGAATTCGCAGCCCTTTCACTCTCAAGGGGGCGAGAGCCATATCCATGCACTTGGTAAATGTACGGGGCGCTAAGGATAGGCCGAACGGGAGGACGGTGTATTGATATGCCCGACCGTCGAAGGCGAATTTCAAGAATGGCCTGTGACGTGGGGCTATCGGGAAAGTATGCATCTTTCAGATCGAGAGAGATAAACCAGTCCCTCGGGCGAATTTGCGCGAGGATTTGTCTGGTCGTGATCATTTTGAACGGCCGTCTCATGAGAGCTTTGTTCAAATGTCTCAGATCTAAGATAGGTCTTAGAGCTCCGTCCTTCTTGGGTACGAGAAAATAACGGCTGTAAAAGCCTGACTCGCTCTGAGAAGGAGGTACTGGTTCTATGGCCCCTTTGCACAGCAGTTTGGCTATTTCTGGGCGGAGTAGATGCGCTACATCCGCTTTCACTTTCGTCTCGGTCCGCGCTCGAAAGTGGCGGGGACGGCGAGCGAACTGAAGCGAATAGCCTTGACTTATTGTGCTTAGCACCCAATCTGTCACACCTGGAATAGCCTTCCATGCTTCTACATGTGTAGCTAGGGGCAGGATGGGCTCCGGGTTCCGCGCGCTGCGCGGGCTCGGGAAACTGTACCGGAGGCGTGAGCGGGGCGCGCGCGCTCTCTGATCTCAGTAACGGCGGCCTGCTGAAAGCTGTAACTGCCTGTACCACTTGATATGACCCGATTATTGGGAATGGGGAACATTTCATGGCGATATTTATTACGAGCGGAGCCTGGGGCGAAGTGTTTGTCAGTAAGCGTGAGTGCTCATGGGCGGTCACGTGACTTACGTTCATAACATGGCCGCTGTGAGGCTGTTGCCGTGTGACAGAGCGTGCAGCGAGTAGGTGTGAGCACAGATTTGTGGGCACATTGTCTACATCTAACACTCGAGTGGCATTTGCCAGCTTTATGAGAGTGGGCTCTGTGAGCATGTGAGATACATGGGGCATAGTGTTTACGTGTAGGGGTGAGCACTGACTTGTGGGCACGTTTACTACACATAAAACACACTCGGCGTGAGCCGGATAACCAGAATTTATACTCTTTCTGAGATTTCTCTGGGTCGCCGTAAAAACGGCGTTTGTGTGTAGGCGAGCGGGCTGTGTTGCCGACTCGTTGGCTGCTATATGTATGTCTGCAGTAGCCTTCACTGAAGGGACTGACAGGACGAGATGCTTTGACGGTGGTCCGGCCGCAGCGAGACCAGCGCGTCTTTTCCTCACTGGCGTTGCTAGGAGGACTTCCCCTGCTCGGGCTTCAGCACAACCTTGGGCCGGGGTCCCCGGGGGGGAGCCGGCCTGCGTCCAGAGGAGCGTGATCTAGGGCGGCCGCCCTGTCGACGCTGCGGAGGCTGAGGCTGGACTGGGTGCTGGCTAGCGTGTCGTGCAGGCGGCTCACGTGGGCGGCTTGCAGAAGAGCTAGCGCGTCGCGGCAGGAAAATGTTCATGGCCTGTGTGGTCTTCTGCACTTCGGAGAAGCGGTCGACGATCCCGTTTACCGCTGGGCCAAAGAGACCGGAAGGGGAGAGCGGCGCGTCGAGGAACGCGGCCCGCTCAGACTCCCCCATGTCCGCCAGCGTCAGCCAGAGATGCCTCTCTGTGACGGTGAGCGAGGCCATGCATCTGCCCATCGCCTGAGCTGCAGATTTCGTAGCGCGAAGGGAGAGATCCGTCGCGCTCCTCAAATCCGTAATGGTGGCCGGGTCCTTGCTTTTCTCGTCCCACTCACGGAGGAGATCAGCCTGAAGGATTTGCAGCACGGCCATCGAGTGCAGGGCGGAAGCAGCTTGTCCGGCGGCGGCGAAAGCGCGGCCAACAAGGGCTGAAGTGGTCCTGCAGGCTTTGGACAGGAGGGCAGACTTTGAGCGCCATCTCGCAGAGGGCGGGCAAAGGTGCGCTGCGACCGCCTCTTCCACTGTGGGGATAGAGGTGTATCCCTTCTCGGCGGCGCCGTCCACTCGGGAGAGCGTCGAGGAGACATTAGAGTGGAGCCTCGCGGAGAATGGTGCGTTCCATGATTTTGACAGCTCAGCATGCAGCTCCGGCAGAAATGGTGCAGATCTGGAAACGGGCGGGGGGCGGCGGCTGTGCAGAAAACAGCCGTCGAGCCTGTTGGGTGCGGGCTCCTTCGGCGGTGACCATTCGAGGCCGAGTTGTTCGACGGCCTTAGAAAGGAGGCGCATTAATTCGGCGTCCACACCTGCCCGAGTCCTGCTGGATTCCTGGACGGATGAGGAGGCGGAGTGATGTGAACTCGACCACTCCTCGCTGTCCGACGCCAGGATGGAACAGCTGTCCACTGTGTGGCCTCCTTCAACTTCGTCCCCTGAGGCGGCGGCAGCGCAGGCCGAAGCCGACAGCTGCGCATCCGGGAGGGGCGGAGAGGGAGAGAGTGAAGCCGGCGGGAAACGTTTTCGGCGAGCACTTCACTGTGGCCACAGACTCCGGCAACCTCTGAGCACGGCGCTTCTTCCTGCGTGGTCCAGAGGTTGGAGTGACAGCGTTCTGTGTGAAGGCCTCGAGTCGAGCCCGCAGGGTCGACAGCAGAAGCGCTTCACAATCCTCGCAGCCGCCCGCATCCAGGGCGAGGGCTGCGTGGTCCGGTCCCAGGCAGAGAGCGCAAATAACGTGGCGGTCTCCTGCGCTGAGCGGGGCTCTACACAAGCCGCAAGAAAGGCGAGGCATTTTGGAACAAAAACGATATCTTTATCATAGTATCCTTTCAATGGTTAAAATAAAATGTGCTGGACTTTATTTTCACCGTTTTGTTCTATTAGGTTATTTTCATTTATCTATACCTTTTATAGAATATGAAAGATGATAAAGATACTGTTAGATAAGTGAGATCTCTGATTGTAGTCATTGAAAACCAAAAAAGTAATGCTTTAAAAGGCCTTGAAAATCCTGGAATTTCTTTTTTTTTCAGTATGTGTACGAACCCTGTATACCTACATTAAAATGTTCAAAAACGTATACTATGTATACAATGCACTGCAGTTTCCAGCTGAAATGAACACTAGAGGCAGTAAAAGGCCAACAACTTTTATTCTTTTTCACATAAATTATGATGACAGCCAGATTATCAATTGATAAAGACTTAATTTTGTGCGGATCCTTAGAAAAATACTGTTACTATAGCTCACAATTTGTAAACTAATACATTTTGATGTTTGCATTACACAACCAGCTCCATATGTATGGCATTTCTAACATAATAAACTTGCTCAGTAGCTCACCTGGTACAGCACTGACCTTGCCATGTGGTGCGCTCAGGTATGTAAAAAAATGAGTCGCAATGAAAAAGCTAAAAGACTTGTAGAAGGAAGCTGAAATGTCATGCTTGCTTCAGCGAATGCACTTCACGTTATTTTTCAAGCTTTTAGCGCCACTCACTGAACATTTCATTGCCGAACTGTTTCGATACCTACAACAACTACATAGTACCTTGTCTAATGGACACTAGCAGTGCAACGTGTACGGGTCAAAAGCAAATAGATACATTATAAATAAAAGCTATTTTGTCTACACTGGATTACTGACATAGGCTACTCCACGTGCTTGCGCAACTTCCGACAACAGTACAAATGGATTCAGAACTCTTGTTTTAATTAGTTTAGTTTAGACATCCTCAAGATGTTGCTGCGCTATCACAACACAAGCGTTTGTGCCCGGTGTAGACACGGTGTAGCCTAATAAAAAGTTGCCAGATTCATGTTCATCTGCCACTCACTGGACTTTTCACATTGAACCTGTCATGAAACATGCAAGAAGCAACATGATTTTTGCAGAAATGTCGGCACAGGCACATATTTTTTTCAATGAGCCTAAGTTGATCAAAACCAGGAGAGTAAATATAACCGTCTCAAAACCAGAGGCAGTGGGAGTCAACGCGTTAAGTACAGCGTCAGCCAGAGATGGCTAGATATAAATAAGCCCAGAATGTCTTAAGCAAATAGAAATTATACAAAATTAATTAGCGAGCCCTGGATGATAATTACCAGTGGTGAGCGGCTGGGTCTTTGCATGGGGCTGGAAAGAGCCCAGGCACAACAGAATTTGGGAGGATGTGGCGCAAGTCTGCATTTCAGCCTGCTGCCGCCTCCGCACAAACCTCTGTAATTACTAACTTACATTTCTCTCCTTCGCCTTCACCTTTCATTTCACAGTCATTTGGGAGAGCCAAGGTAAACCAGAGGACTAATTTGCAATAGACATTTTCACTGGTGAGGCGTAATGCATTAAATATGTGGGGCTCTGGCTAGTTATGAGCAGCCAAATAAACATTAGCCTTTAGCTATAAGGCTAAAATTCAGTATCCTGTATGGAAGTAAAATAATGCCAAATGTTTTTGAAACAAAAAGCCTGTTGAATTGTACTACTTGAAAAAAATATGCATTGCATTAACCCTGCTTGTATTTTAATGCATTTTTTATGGGCTGAAATTCAGCATGGTTGAATATTTAAGCTGCGAATATTTAAATTCAAAACATTTCAAACACATTTTCATTAGTAAAATTTCAATAATCCATATTCACCTTTCATATTTCACTTCCAAAATATTCAAACTGATTAAAAATACACCTATAATATTCAACAGGTGGTTTTCGGTCCATTTTATTTTGCTTTGCAAAAACACTTCCACAAATTCAGTGGTTCAAATTCGACAGTAAATTCAACGTTGACGTCCAGGAACTGCAGGAAACGCAGTAGATTACCGAGCATAATCTCCATCTGCTGTTAGTCATCTCACCAGCAGGGGGTGCAAGCGCGTGTTGTTGACGAAGCCCGAGCAACAGTTAGAGCAAGCCATTCATTCATAAAAACTAATTTACAACAATTGAGCATGCATTAAGTTTTTTGTGATGATTATCTGGGCCAGTATATATGCGGAAAAGATGATAAAGTCAAAAAAGCTGTTTCATTCATTAACTTCATTGTTACTTTCCCTGTGTTAGGCTACATGTTATCAACTTTTTCTACCATGAAGGGGATTATAATCGGTTTCCCTCAATACCTCATCATACTCAAGCCAACTTATGCCAGTATCACTGAGAAACGCTCAGCTTTAAACTTTACGCGTTAAGTTCATATTCTGAGTTCTTCTGCTTGCCTGCGAGTTTGGTCTTTTATATCACTGTGTTTGTCCATTAAGCTATGTTAAGCGTTTTATATGTCCAGTAGGGGAATTCTGACGTATTGAGGGAAACCCTAGTAGCCTACTGCATGCAGCACAACCGCCGCAATATAAGGTTGAGGCAACTAAACAACCAATAGATATGTCAAACTCAAATGTAACATTGGATCTGTATACATTCGCATCGGGGGAATAACATTATAATCTCGTTCACGGACCACGGTAGAGGTGCATGTAGGCTACACAGGAAAAGTAATCGTGAAGACACTGAATTTCACATAAAACATAATAATCACAGATACACTTCATTGTTGTAAATGAGTTTTTATGAATGAATGGCTTGCTCTAACCATAGATATTATGATGTCTATGGCTCTAACTGTTGCTCTGGTCTTCGTCAACAACACGCGCTTGCACCCCCTGCTGGTGAGATCGACTAACAGCAGATGGAGATTATGCTCGGTAATCTACTGCTTTTCCTGCAGTTCCTGGATGTCAACGTTGAATTTACTGACGAATTTGAACCACTGAATTTGTGGAAGCGAATTTGCACAGCGAAATAAAATGGACCGAAAACCGCCTGTTGAATATTATAGGTTGTATTTTTAATCAGTTTGAATATTTTGGAAGTGAAATATGAAAGGTGAATATGGATTATTGAAATTTTACTAATGAAAATGTGTTTGAAATGTTTTGAATTTAAATATTCACAGCTTAAATATTCAACCATGCTAAATTTCAGCCCATAAAAATGCAAGCCCTAAAAATACAATGCATTAAAATACAAGCAGGGTTAATGCAATGCATATTTTTTTCAAGTAGTAGGCCTACAATTCAACAGACTTTTTGTTTCAAAAACATTTGGCATTATTTTACTTCCATAATCTTGCCCCCTACTAGGGTTGGGCGGTATTACGGTAATATCGTATACCGCGGGGTCTTAAAATAGCAACTGTATCAGTTTCAATACCGTCATTACCGGCACTTATATAAAATATATAAATATAATTTATTCAATGCCTAAAAATGCTTATGTAGTTGTCATCAAGTGACAGTGTGGAGGAGAAAGAGAGAGAGAGAGAGAATACTGACAAGGCAATTTCTAAATGTTGCAATAATGTGACCGCGAGAGATGGAAACACCTCTAACCTAATGTCGCATCTCCGAAATAACCACCCACTCACTGCTGCGAGGATGCATTTTGCCCCGAGTTCATTAAATAAGCGCATTAGTTTATATTTGTTAAAATATTATAATGTTATTTTTTTTTACGTTGATAATGAAAAGTGAACAGCACGAGTAAGATGGGATGCATCGGGAGTCAGACATTGACCACTTAATTAAGTTTAATTTTGTAAAAGGCCTTTCTTTAAAGTGAATTTCGTTTTGTATAAATTGTATCTTAGTTTAAAAAAAAAAATTATCAACAAATTGCCTGGATTTAATAAATAAGAATCAAATATAGCAGACAACATAATCATGACATGATCGTGCGCTGGCGCGCCGCGGTCACTTGCATTTAAATCTCATCATAAATTAACCGAAACTCAGTGTATGCCTCACAGACATGACAGATAGGCCTATATCTAAATAAAGCTTGAAATTTCATTAAACTAAACAATTCAAAACGAAAAGAAATAGGCCACTCGCTGATTATTTAATCCATGATGTGCATTTCTCTCTATGCGTGTTCATACGGAGATTGCGATCATCAAATTCATTAAACGAAACTATTCAAAACGAAAAGAAATAGGCTAGCCTACTCTCTGATTATGTAATCCATGATGTGCATTTCTCTCTATCGTTCACTATGGAGATGGCGATTCGTCAATTTCTTTAAACGAAACAATTCAAAAGGAAAAGAAATATAGGCAGCATACTCTCTGATTAATCCATGATGTGCATTTCTCTCTATAGGCACGTTCACTACGGAGATACCAATCGTCAATTTCTTTAAACGAAACAATTCAAAACGAAAAGAAAAAGGCTAGCCTATATCTTCTGATTACGTAATCCATGATTTGCATTTCTCTCTATATATGTGCGTTCACTAGGAGATGGCGATCGTCAACTTAATCTTTGCAGCAGACACTGACAGAAAAGTTGTATTAATAAAAATCAATGGACGCGTGTCACCGGATTTACAAATGCACTTGTTGCTTGTTGCTTGTTAATTTAATTTAAATTAATTAATAAAATGAATACTTTAATTGTCATAATTAAAATAATTAAATATTATTAAGTGTCCCATTTTTGCTCATTTATAAATAGTATTTATATCTACCACCCTCTCAGCACCTGGGTTAAAAAATTATTTGGCGCCACCATATTATAACGGCCCACGTATTAAAAATAGTCGAGTCTAAATAGGGCTCCGGCTTATAATTACATTTAATGCCGTCAGCCGGGATCAGACACAACGTGCACGGGTTGGCCTTGATTTTTGTTTTGATTTTTTTTTGCCCGATCTGGTATTCAGTTTCTGAACGGTGTAGGCACAAGCCAACAGTTTGGTGACGCTGTCTGAGCCTTATGTCATAATTTTTAATTAGTCACGGTAATACCATATACCCCGGTAAAATAGGGAGGAGGTTTGACGGTATCAAAATTTGGATACCGCCCAAGCCTACCCCCTACACACAATTCCCTCCCTTCTGTCTCTCTCTCTCAACATGTGCCTGTCTCTATATCTCTGACTCTCTTTCTTCCTTTGCCCATCTCTCTCTCCATCTCAGTACTTTATTGCCAAAGCATCAATACACACAATAAAAGCAGTGACACAAACCAATAAACAAACAAACAAACAAATTAATGAAATAATGAATAAATAAATAACTAAAGTGTCTGTCCCACTCTCTCCCTATATCTCACCCTCTTTCTGTCTGTATCCTGTATATACAATATTGACAAATCATTAATACACACAACAAAGTAAGTCACAAAAAAGAAAATAAATGCATTAGTGACTGGGAATTTAATAATTGTAATAAATAAATGCATTACTGGTGGGTATAAATAGATAGAAAGATGGATAGATAGATAGATAGATAGATAGATAGATAGATAGATAGATAG